>NW_026844367.1:9790565-9847862 GCF_025583915.1 Anolis sagrei ordinatus | reverse complement strand
AGGATGACGGCGCAGATTATTTAAAGGGACAGGCGCCCTTTTCCAGAGCGAGGGCCAATCGGAGGCCTCCACACCCCGCCCACGTGACGCCCACGCGCCGCTTCCCGGATTCCTCCCGAAGGGAGGGGGGAGGAGGAGGAGGAGGAGGAGGGCTCCCATCATGCCTTTCGGTTTGAAATCAGAGAAGGAAAAAGAACTAAATAATAATAAATAATAAATAATAATAATAATAAATAAAAATATAGAATTAAAAAAACAAAAAAATATATAATAATAAAATAAATAATAAAACAGCGCATAATATTAAAAATAAAAAATTTTACCTGTATAAATATGTCTGAAAATCACTGTACTGTATGCTTATGGTGGAAATATCCCTGTAACGCATCCTTTTCAGCTGAATCGCAATAAACGCCTCGCTCGCTGGACTCCTTTCGCCTGGTGAGATTATTTGATTTTAATAACTTTTTGCGCTCTTGGATTGGCTTCCGGAAAAATCTCGCCAAGGTATCCAGGACCCTCTTTGGTGCGGTCCTTGGGCTCTCCCACCTGGGAGGCCCCCCAAAAGAGCTCGATATCATTTGGCTTTACCACGAAGGGACCGCTGCTTGAAGGCCCCGATTCAATTATAGCCCAAATTTTCAAGCAGGCACCTTGGTCTGATTCTTTGGGCCAGAGTGAAGGGGAAGCAGGCTTGGGAATCGAGGCGCCTCTTCTTGATTCGGACCTTATTTGACCAGCTGACCAAAAAAAAAAACTACAAATTCTCCCACAGCCACTTCCTTCCAAGCTCTGACCCGGAGTTTCAGCACAAAGGAGCATAGGGAAGCCTTGATCCAAGGACTTCCAGAAAGGAGCGCGACCAACGCGGATTGGGGAAGACGTCTGAAGGGTAAGCAACCGGGGTCCCCCAAGACGGCCAGGTGGAGGGGTCTCAAGTTTCTCTGGCCAGCTTCGGAGTTTGCCCACTGGAGAGGGATTTTCTTGGGACTCGGTAACAAATCCTGGATGAGGGGGGCGAACATCTAGGCGTTTGAGGTCTTGAACTTGGCAATCCAGCTTGCCTTCTTTGCATACCTGTCCTAGGGGCTGTGTGAGAAAGGGAGTCCTCCCCTTTCGGTCTGTCCTAGTAGTTCAGGTGCTGGTCGTTCATTCTTTTTGGACCAGGTACCTTTCAAGGTGTAGGTTTTTGACTCTGATCCGGTTGCCAGAGGCCCTCCTTGATTAGCCACTGGACTGTGGGGCTGCTTCAGAGAGATGAGCGTTTGTCAAGTCAGGGATCAAACGTCCCATTTCACCAAGGACACCTCTAGGAAGATACTGGCAGAGTGGAATGGGGTTTGCGTCGCAGACGCCAGCCAGTTGGTAGAATAGCTTGAGGAAGCGGCCCGCTGGGCCGCGGGAAGGTGGAGCTTTGTGGTCCCCTCATGGTGATTTGAGGGGGCCAGGTGGACCGAGCCCGCCTGGCTTCTTGCTTTTTGCCCTATGCCGGATGGGGGTGGAGGGAGGAGACTGTGCCCAATCTTTACCATGCAGGAGAAAGGTCACGGGTCCCCCCTTCTCCCAGAAGCCCCCCTCCA
The DNA here is from genome assembly GCF_025583915.1 of Anolis sagrei ordinatus. Taxonomy (NCBI): domain Eukaryota; kingdom Metazoa; phylum Chordata; class Lepidosauria; order Squamata; family Anolidae; genus Anolis; species Anolis sagrei. The sequence continues at coordinate 9,846,282 of NW_026844367.1, read as the reverse complement.
GACCTTATACCTCCCCCTAGGGAGGAATTCTCCCCTTTGAAGAAATTGCTTGTTCCCCTGCCATCCCACTCCCATTCCCCTTTACCCAATCTCCCTGACTCCTTCCTTCCCTTCCCAACCCCTCCATTTCCCTATTCCCTATTTATGATATGTCTGCATTTATATGCCCCCTCTGTTTTGCTTTTTTCTGCCCCTTGAGGAAATGATCAGGGAAATTCTTCGCTCCCCTCCTCTCCTGCTTTCTCCTGTGCCACCTTTTTCCTTCCTTCAGATGGAAAAGGGAGGCATTGCTCATTCCCTTCTCCACCAAGCTACTACAAATCCCCTTCGTTCTAAAGCTGAGTCTTCAGTGCCCTGTGCTTCTCCCCACCAGGAGAGACCCTGCCACTGGTGTGACTCAGCTGCCTTGCAAGAGTCTCTCTCTCTCTCTCTCTCTCTCTCTCTCTCCCCTGCTTTTCCCTGACCCAAGAGCTCTCTCCTTCTCCCCTTCTCTTCTGCGCAACTACAAAGCCCATTTTTCAGAGGCAGTCACCAATGTCCCTGCCTTTTCCTTTGAATTCTCTTTACTCCCCAACCTCCCCTCTTCTTTTTGCTTTCAACCCCTCCTCCCTTTCTCCTCTTGCGGACAAGGGAGGTGTAAAAGGGGCCTTTTTTCCTTATTTCTGTTTCCTTTTTGCTAAGAAGGGGGGGGGTGATCGATGCCTCCAAGTTGTTCTCTCTCTCTCTCTCTCTCTCTCTCTCTCCCTGCTTTCCCCTTTTCTCTCTAAAGAACCAGACCTCGCCAAAGAGTTCCATGTGCTTGTGAAATGTCTCTGAAACTCTCTCTCTCTCTCTCTCTCTTCTCCCTCCCCTTCCATCTTCTAAGAAGCCAGTGTTTTGTGAATTCTTTCCTCTATCTCCCAGAGAAATCCTGCTGCTCCCTCTTACCTCCTTCTTCTCAACCCCAAGGAAGAGAAGTTCCAGAAGCATTCCCTCCTGACATTTCACCCACATCTATGGTTAAGTCTCTCTCTCACATACACAGTCCCCCTGATGCTTTTTTTTTCCTTCCTGGCCCTTCCTCCCTCCCTCTTCCCTGAGCGCATGTATGTGTATGTCTAAATTATCCCATTAACTGCCTTAATATGAGGAGGACGTCGAGCTCCAGGGGTCCCCTCTGCACAGTGAAGAGGCCGCCAGACATCAGATCGAACTGTGGGACCCATAATCCACTCCTGCCGCTGAGGACAACTACCTGGGTGAGGTGAACAATGGGAGGTCTGTGGACTTTCCTGTGTGGAACCCAGATGGCACAGGAAGATCCTAGGAGAGCGGGACCAGACCCCATGCCGCCCAGAAGAGACAGCCCCCCCTAGAGGCTGATCTGAGCCCCCACGGGGGAATGCCATCGCAGGAGGAGCAACCAGGATCCCACAGCAACTGCCATGAAGGAAGGAGGCCCTGCCCGTTCCAGAGGCTGTGCAGAGGAGTGGCCCAAAGGAGACCACTGAAGTCCTCACTAGGTATGAAAGTTTTCCCTTTGTTTCCCTACTAACTACCCTTGGGCTGGGAAGGGGGGGGGGGGGGCTGTAAACCTTCTTTCTGACTGTCCTAGACACTACCCCTGAGTCTCTGTGATGATGGAGAGCCGGACCTGTCTGCGGTCACCAGGAGGTGCCACGCCAGAAGGAGTAGCAAGGCTGTGCCCCATCTTCTTCTTCTTCTTCGGCTGCTCTCCTTGTTTCAGTACCAAGGGAGGAGCCAGCGCCCCCAGGAGGCCTGAGGACCACTGCCAGATGGGAGAGTTCCACCATGTGCCATCCTTCTCCATTGGGGACTCACTCGGGACCACTGAGTGCTCCATGCTGACTGCCATCACAGACTCCATCATCCCCTGCCTCCACCGTCTTCACCTTCTTACTTCAGTCTTTTTTTTTTCCTTTCTCCAACCCAAAGGACACACTGCCGCTGGTCTCTCCCACCCTGCTGGGTCCTGCTGTTGCTGCTTAAGTTGGGCCCCAAAATAATCAACAGAATACAATCTAATCAGTCTAGAGAGAGGCCCCGGGTGCTAGAGAATTGTCGAGGCTTGGGAAAATGAGCGTGGCCATTTTCCAGCCTCGAAGGGAGGAATTGATGCGGAGCATCTTTTTCCCCCAAGTATTTGTAGTTCGCCAAGGGCTGGACAATGGATTCTGTTGCTTCCTGACCCAGCACACATAACTGGGTTCCTGTTTCTTCTTTGTGAATTCTCTGGCTTGTGCACTGGACCCTGGCCCTTGATCAGGGAAATGTAGTTTTCCGAAGGACATTGCCCCACACCCCTCCGCCTGGAAGTCCCCTTACAGATTCTTTTGCCTTTACTTATTGACTTGATGCCCCATCGTCTTGGACCTTCTCCACGGACTCCGAACCAGGCCCCTGGGCAGGAACAGCCTCCGCCTGCGTGTGCACCTTCGCCAAGGAGATCATAATTCTGGCAGAAATGAAATGTATGAAATGTATGAAGCATGAGAAAATGTTTATAATTGATATCTATCACATAAGATGCACCCTGACTCTCTCCCCCTCCCACCTTTCCTCCCTCTGAACCTTGCCCCAGAAAAGAATGTGACCTGAGGTTATTGTCAGGAGGAAACCTCATTTCCTCAAAAGTAAATTCATTCATATTAACATTTTGCATGGGCCGGGGTTGATCCTATCTCCGGGCACATTTTCAGAGTTCAGACAATGGGCCAGAGATAAGTCAACCGAAACCTGGAAAGAAGGATTGATTAACCCAACCCATGGTATTTGTGTAAGCTCCTTTGTGATTAAGGGTCCCCTTGTCCACAGAGTTTGAGATCCGAATACCACCAAATAACCCCTTTTCATGCCTATACACATCTGTAATCAGAAATCAGGAAATCCTTTGTTTCTTCCGTCTGCCACCCCACAGCTTAGAACAAAAGTTCTCAATCGGCTGGCGGACACCTCCCAGGCACTCCGCCCCCTATGAGCTGTCAAACCAGGTCCCACCTCCTGGTCGCTGATTGGACCATCCTCAGAAGCGCTAGAAAGGCTCCGATTGGCCCCCTGGAGACAACAACGCCCGGCGAATGGAGGAGGGCGGGATTACCTCCTCCCAGCTGTTCCAGCCTCAGCCAATCAGCATGAAGCCGGCTGACAGGGGGGCGGGCGGGATTTTCAAACTGCTTTTCTTTGTTCTTCAATGTATAAAAATGCCTGTAAACTCTTGTGCTGCATGCTCTGCAGTGGAATGATCCCTGTATTGCATCCATTCAGCTGAATCGCAAATAAACGCCTCGGTCGCTGGACTCCTTTCGCCTGGTGAGATTATTTGATTTTAATAACTTTTAGCGCTCTTGGATTGGCTTCCGGAAAAATCTCGCCAAGGTACCCAGGACCCTCTTTGGTGCGGTCCTTGGGCTCTCCCCACAGGAAGGGCCCCCCCAAAGTGCTCGATATCACTGGCTGCCAATCTGCTTCTGGGCACAATTCAAAGTGCTGCCTTTAGCCTATAAAGCCCTAAAAATGGTTTCGGTCCAACTTACCTATCTGAACGTATCTCTCCTTATGAACCATTTAGGATGTTAAGATCTTCTGGTCTCGATCCTGCCTCCTTCACAGATGTGTCTGGCGGGGACGAGAGACAGGGCCTTCTCAGCGGTGGCCCCTCGACTGTGGAACGCCTTGCTTAGAGATATAAGATCAACTCCCTCCCTCCTGACTTTTCGGAAAAAAGGTGAAAACCTGGCTTTTTGAACAGGCCTTCCCAAATCTGGTATAGTTTTTATGGAATCATGGAACTACTTGATAATGCAATGGAATAATGACTTGACATGGAGACGCTCATGATAATGTTTTAAGGCTTTGTGTGGTTTTTATATTTTTATTGTATGCTATTGTTTTTAAAAATATTGTTAACATTGTTAATATTGTTTAACAATATTGTTAATATTGTTTTTAACAATATTGTTTTTAATAATATTGTTTTGAGCTGTGGTGTTGGAGGAAAGTTCTGAGAGTGCCTTGGACTGCGAGAAGATCCAACCAGTCCATCCTCCAGGAAATAAAGCCCAGCTGCTCACTGGAGGGAAGGATACTAGAGACAAAGCTGAAGTACTTTGGCCACATCACGAGGAGACAGCAAAGCCTAGAGAAGACAATTATGCTGGGGAAAGTGGAAGGTAAAAGGAAGAGGGGCCGACCAAGGGCAAGATGGATGGATGGCATCCTTGAAGTGACTGGACTGACCTTGAAGGAGCTGGGGGTGGTGACGACCTACAGGGAGCTCTGGCATGGGCTAGTCCATGAGGTCACGAAGAGTCGGAGATGACTGAACGAATGAACAACAACAATTGTTTTTAACAGGATTTTATGTTTTTTTTACTTGTTATAATTGTTGAGGCATCAAATTGTTGCCAATTTGTGAACCGCTCCGAGTCGCCTCTGGGCTGAGAGGGGCGATATATAAATATGACATTGGCTTTCTTTGGGTTAGCAATCCCCTACATCTCATGGTTAGGGGACTTTGCAACTGTCCAACAGTGGTAGCTGAATGCTAGCCATATCCACCATGTTTTCACATCAGTCACAATTTCAAATCGCTATTGTATACGAAGGAATCTGAGTAAACCTGTACTTGACATTGCTATTCTTCCCCACGTAAGCAATGGAAGAGAGTTAACAGAGGTAGCCATTTGGCAGAGGAAGTGACAGAAGTGATATGAGTTTGCTTGAGGTTACAAGCGGCTTTTGCTAACAAGCTCCTTGACAACCATGGTCGATCATTGAGACGAGCAAGCCACAGAGGTCACTTCCTCCTAAAGTCTTCAAAGCAGGGTTTGGATAGCAAGCTGACTCAGTTAATATGGCGGCAACCTCTCTAACACCCGGCACAAGAGAATCATTCTTTCTTTTCTCATGCCTTCAGTTGTCACTCCAATATGTTTCTTGGAAGTGCTTTCAGTGCTGTTATCACCCAAGCCGTCACAATGCCGGGGAAGTCATGAGCCAGGCAGTAGGAGGCGGAGAGGAAGATATGGGCCAACAAAGGAGATCTTGATAGTGTGTTGGTGATAAGGCACCCACACAAACAGAACAGCATTTCAGCCCCGTATGCTCAAGGGGAACACACATGAGGAGCAAGATACGGAGGTGAGCTGTCAATCGTCTGATACCACCTAATGTTTCAAGAGCACTTGAAAGGCCAACAGAATCCTTTGGGGACTACCCCATAGTCCATTCAAGCAAATTGCATTTCATTACTGCTTCCCTTTTTAGAGTGGTTTCCCCAAAGGTCTTTGGTTTTGGCTGATCAAAGGAATTGTCTGATAAATGTTGAGAAAAACTGACAGCTCCGAGCGTATAAAAGAGTAAGACTTTTCTGTGCTCAGGTTAGGGATGTAATCCTTTGTGTTCCTTACCCTCACAAGCAGCAACAAATCGTTTCACCTCTTTTCCTTGCTGCCCAGACATACTTTTTGATGTGGTCATGGGAAGAGTTTCAGAGTGGGGTTCTGTATAGAAATGCATATGGGTTTTTTTCTTCGAAGAAAATATATTTGTGCGAAATATGTTGTACAGAAAAGAAAGATGTATATTTTTGTGCAGATGAAAAATGTAGAGGGCTTGGCAAAGGGGAAAGAATAATAGAATCATAGAGTTGGAAGAGACCTCATAGGCCATCCAGTCCAACCCCCTGCCAAAATTGCATTCAAAGCACCCCCTGACAGATGGCCATCCAGCCTCTGTTTAAAAGCTTCCAAAGAAGGAGCCTCCACCACACTCGGCTTGGTGTATCCTGTGCAGAACCCGGCATAGTGTAGCTTTGTAAAGGCCATGCATTCCTTTCTTGTAGTTTGAAGCCATTGTTCCGCATCCTAGTCTCCAGGGCAGCAGAAAACAAGTTCTCTCCCTCCTCCCTATGACTTCCTCTCACATATTTATACATGGCTATCATGTCTCCTCTCAGCCTTCTCTTCTTCAGGCTAAATATGCCCAGCTCTTTAAGCCACTTCTCATAGGGCTTGTTCTCCAGACCCTTGATCATTTTAGTCATCCTCCTCTGGACACATTCCAACTTGACAACATCTCCCTTCAATTGTGGTGGCCAGAACTGGACACAGTATTCCACGTGTGATCAGACCAAGGCAGAATAGGGGGTAGCATTACTTCCCTGGCTCTAGACATTATACTGCTATTATGCAGGTCGCATGACATTATTGGCTCATGTTGTCCATGAGAACTCCAATATCTTTTTCACACGTACTGCTCTCGAGCCAGGCATTGTCCCCCATTCTGTATCTTTGCATTTCATTTTTTCTGCCTAAGTGGAGTATCTTGCATTTGTCACTGTTGAACTTCATTTTGTTAGTTTTGGCCCATCTCTCTAATCTGTCAAGATCGTTTTGAATCCTGCTCCTGTCCTCTGGAGTATTGGCTCTCCCTCCTAATTTGGTGTCGTCTGCAAACTTGATGATCCTGCCTTCTAGCCCTTCATCTTAAGTCATTAATAAAGATGTTGAACAGGACCGGGCCCAGGATGGAACCCTGTGGCAATCCGCTCGTCACTTCTTTCCAGGATGAAGAGGGAGCATTGCTGAGCACCGTTCAGGTTTGTTAGCTTAACCAATTAGAGATCCACCTCCAGTGTAGGGGAGATGAGGATAGTTGATGCAGATATCTACGGCTAAGCTACATTGATGTTAAGTAGATAAATACCTATATATTTGCATTCTATTTTAGGAGGACCAGATGTATGTTGTATGTTGTGTTTGCACTGTCTGTTTTTGATAAGGCCAACTGGCTAATCAATAAAATTGTTGTTGTGGTTGTTGTTGTACAGATCCACCTAACTGTAGTTTTGCCTAGCCCACATTTGACTAGTTTGTTTGCCAGACGATCATGGGGGACCTTCTCTAAGGCCTTACTGAAATCCAGATACGCTACATCCATAGCATGGTATCACTTCTTTTCATGTCAGGGATGACTTGAGAAACTGCAGAGAGACTGAGAGAATTGGCCATCTGCAAGGACGTTGTCCAGGGGATGCCCAGATGTTTTACTATCCTTGTGGGAGGCTTCTCTTTTGTCCCTGCGTGGGGAACTGGAGCTGACAGATGGGAGCTCACCCTGCTCCCTGGATTCGAACCGCCGACCTTTCAATCAGCAGTCCTGCCGGCACAAGGGTTTAACTCAATGCGCTCAGGGGATATTGCTCCGATTTTTGCCTCCTGCAGAATTCTGGAGTTTGTAGTTTAGTGAGGGCCAGAACCTGGGGTGAGAAAATTGGCCATCTGCAAGGATATTGCTTAGGGGACACCCAGATGTTTTGATGTTTTACCATCCTTGTGGGAGGTTTTTCTCATGCTCCCACATGGGGGAGCTGGAGCTGACAGAAGGAGCTCAACCTGCTCTCCTTGGATTTGAACCACTGACCTGTTGGTCAGCAGTTCTGCCAGCATAAAGGTTTAACCGATTGCATCACCGGGGATTCCATGGTATCACTGAATACAGTGAAATTACAGATTTAGGACTCCATGTTATAAATACATAAATGCAAATCTATGGCATGGTATCACTTCTTTTCATGTCAGGGGTGACTTGAGAAACTGTAGAGGGAAACTGTGTGAGAGAATTGGCTGTCTGCAAGGACATTGCCCAGGAGACTTCCGGATGTTTGATGTTTTACTATCCTTGTGGGAGGCTTCTCTTATGTCCTTGCATGGGGAGCTGGAGCTGACAGAGGGAGCTCAACCTGCTCTTTTTGGAATTGAACCACTGACCTATTTGTCAACAGTCCTGCTTCGCATAAGGGTTTAACCCATTGCATCACTGGGGACTCCATTGTATGTCTGAATACAGCACAATTACGGATTTGTGACTCCATGTTATAAATATGTAAATGCAAATCAGGACACCAGCCAATGATCATATTTTGTCCAAAAATGCACACTTTGATCTGAACCATTTATGTAGAATTTGTAGATATCTGAAATCTAAAGAGTAACTGTGTTGCAATCCACATCTTGCTATGCAGATAAAATCAACTTGAATCATAAGTTGCACATTCCTCTTCTTTGCTTCAAGACTACAGTTCAAGTGCCTTCTCCAAATATTATCACAGATGCACTTGGAGGTGATCATAATCATTAGACATTTGCTTCTATTGAAGCATCAGAAGAAGCGAAGAATATCTTTATCTATGACTACTATCTATGCTTCTGATACAGACTAAGCTATTTTTGACTCAGACAGACTAGGAAAATGTTCTTCCATGCAGGTCCCTAAGGCAAAGAACGATTACCTTGCTCTGTTTTTAGAGTTTGTCAAAATCCGTTGTTTGGTGGCTGCTGCTCTTTTGCGTTCTCTTGTGTGCTTTGCTTTTTCAGTTTGTTCCTTCTACGACTGGAGCTCTCCAACTGTTTTTCATAACTGCCATTCCCAGGTTTCCATCACACTTCCTGCGAATGACACCTGTGAGGCAGATGGTCCAAATGACCTGGTATATATTTTCTGGATCGATGTAAGAAAAGAGAAGTGTCAGACTGCTGATGGCTTCAGCCTTCTGCCTTATGGCATTAAAGGCTGCTTATTGAGAGCAAGATGGCCTGAAAACAATTTAGATGAAAATCCTCTGGACCTTTGCAGGAAGATTTCAGACTGTATCTCTCTTTGCACTTCATGACCTCCTTCCTTTTACCTTTCTGTTTTTGTTCACCGAGGCTGATTGTTTTTGAAGGAAAGGTTCGGAATGCCCTTGCTATTCCATTTACTTTTTAATTAAGCACCAAAACCACTGGGCTTTTGAACATTTATGTTTTCTTTTATGCTGTTAAGGCCTCCCTTCTTGTTCTCCCTTTCCTCTATCAAAAAGGAAATGTCAATGTTTGCTTCCTAATCACATCTATAGACATTTTGAGGCTCTTCCAAGAGTTCATAGTGGTGCTGAACACGAATTTGGGAAGCCCTGCCTAGGCAGAAACCAGCCAGACCCAAAAGATCTAGAACACCTGGCGAGATGGCAAGCGCCAAATAGATTTTCCCCTAATTTTCCAAAATAAAGTCTCACCAAGTTGAAGGAAAGCAACCAAAGCGTTTATTCCATTCCAGCTGGAAAGGATGACAATTGCAATAATCTGCCAACAAATGGACATGTCTGCTAGGCAGGTAAATATAGAATATATAGGTTCCAGATTCAAAACTTTCCATGCCCACCCCCCTGAGCTGGCTTCATTGTGATTGGCTGTGATGTCAGTGAGCTGGAAGGAGATCCAATGAGGGCCCTGGCTCTGCTTTGGTTGCTCAGCCAATGAGGTAGGAGGGAGGGAGGCAACAGGGAAACAATGAAGAAATGTCCAGGTGACTGGATTAGAAATAATCAGTGTTTGCCAAATGGCTGGGCGATAGCTTTAGGCTCTCAAAACTGGCCTGAGTTATTGTTTGATTCCTTGAATTAACATTCTTGTCTACCCCTGAGAGGCCAGATTATTTTTCTCACTGTGCTGCGTTATAGTTCATTGATGAGGTAGATACTAGTTTTGGGAGATCAGGATGTGGCACAGCAGGGAGGCGGTGACAAATCCCTGGTTCCTCGCAGATGGAGAGACGTCCTTTGTGTTGGGTGATCCAAAATGTCCATAGACTACATCATTCTGGATGGCCTGGCTATTAGCCCTCCGAGATCCAGACAGACAGAGTCATTTATTTATTGTCCATGCAAACGGGTCTGGTGAAGTATTTTGCATAGGGGATTATTAGCTCAGAAAGTTTGGAAACTCCAAGAGCCATGAGTTGCTGGTTTTATGAAAAATGTGGCATTCATTTCATTTTTCTTATAATAAACAAATATAGGGAATGGGAAATGGGGTATGGGAGCATACACAGAGTTCATAGATGTCATGATGCCAGGTCTCTGCCAATATTTAGGCAGAGATGAACCAAACTCCTAGTTTGTGTTAAACAATTTAATTAAAAGAGCACTTACTTTCTGGCTGTTTTGATAGTCCAAAATATAAACATAAAGATTGTACTCAGCCACAGAATATAAAACAAAAACAGCAAACACTGTTGCAGGTTCAAGATAACTCCGTAGTCAAAAGGTCCAGTCCAGTGGTCAAATGCAGAGTTCAATAAACAAAGTCAAGGGATCAAGAGTCTATACCGTAGTCAAAAGCCAGTCCAAAGATTCAAGGTTCCAGGATTCCAAAGGCTACATCCATGGCATGGTATCACTTCTTTTTGTGCCAAGAGTGTTTGAGAAGCTGCAGAGAGAAACTGTGTGAGAGAATTGGCCATCTGCAAGGACGTTGCCCAGGGGATGCCCAGATGTTTTGATATTTGATGTCAGGAGACAGGTCAGGATACCGAAAATCCACAAACCTGCAGGAAAACCAGCAGCATCTATCACCAAGCTAAAACAAATATTTTTCTCCCAAAGATTAGTCCCAAGGCTAGCTCATTATATCCAGAAACACCCAGCTGCAACCTATCTCTTGCATACCTTTACCCTTAATTGCTTTCACCCATGAACTCTTACTTACAGATTACTAAACCTTTAAAACTAAGACTTACATTAACTCTTCCCATCACCAACTGCTAGGCCTGCCACCACCAACCACTATCAACTACAGAACATGATACATGACAATAGGGAAGGGGGGGGGGTCATGCAGGGTTGAAGGAGGAACTCATGTCAGCCCCACCCCCAAAGTCAATTCATAAAAACAGGAGACACAGGGGATTGTGGGATCATTCCAGCCTGATGTCCTTGGCAAAACTGGTAAATTCCCTGATTCTGAACTATCTTTTACAGAGCTCTGGGGAGGGTGAGTCACCTCAGATTACAATAGAATCATGGAATCATAGAGTTGGAAGAGACCTCATGGGTGATCCAGCCCAACTCCCTGCCTAGAAGCAGGAAAATCACATTCAAAGCACCCTCATCAGATGGGCAGAGGATGGAGACTTTGAAACATTGCTAAAATATAAAGGTTAGGTACAATCTCATTTAGGTAGACTTGAAATCAATGGTCTCATATTCTAATTCCTTCTCATACTGGAGACTGATGCAAGTGGAAACGTCAACTTGCTGCCTCCTAATTGACAGAAGAACACACCCCTGTCACTCACAGGAGCATCTGCCTCGGGAGTCCAGATTGGAGCACTTTCATGAGTTCTACAGTATTGAATATGTAGGGGTTGTGAGTACAAAACAGTCAGGAATGCCTAACTCTTAAGTTATTCATTTGTAACTGTGATGGTGAATTCCAGTCTCGGAATGTGAAAAAAGAAACAACTGACAGATATCTCTGCCTCCAATAAAGAAGTCATATTAACGGCAGCATGCACACAACATACTTTTTAGGTCTGTTATTGAACATGCATTCCAAACTAATCCTCCGTGCTATTTATCTCTTGAGCAATTGTAATGCATCATGAAGAGGAACGCTTTTGGAGTTTATGACCTCTCTTTCTCTCTTTTCTCTCCTTTGTTGTGCTTTGCTCTGTTTGTCTCTGCATTTCTCTCCCCTGAATCCCGCAGAGTAGATTTGTAACACGGTTTACGAAAGGGCTCAAATTGTGCGCAGCCCCTTCAGCGCAGATGCCATACACAGATGTGTACATAGCTGCTCGAATGAGTCTCTTTCACATGGAAGCCTGGAGTGGTTGTTATTGTTAAGAGCCTTAACGCGCATAACAAAGATGGGAGCATTGCTGGGGGAAAAGAAATGAGCATGCTAAATTTATCTGGCTTATTTTTCTGACTCTGACACCTCTCTCCCCATCTCCCAAATAGTCCCTTAGAACATTAGTCATGGAGACAGGGATTTAGCAGGAAAGCTGACTCTCCTTAACACTTTGTGTTAAGAAATGAACATTAGTGACATGGCTTTTTTTTTCAAAATAAAGAGAAACAGAGTCAAAACAAAATTGCTCAAATATTAATTCTTATAACTGCTTTCTTAGTTGGCTAAAAGAAAAAAAAGCTGTTTTTATTTACTTATTGTGTCAGAAGTGAATTGATAATAATAATAATATCTGCAAGGAAGCAGTTTAACAATAGATCGCATCCTCAGCTGCTGCAAGAAGATCACACAGATGAACTACAAGCAGAGGCATAACATGGTTGCTCAGATGATTCATTGGAACTTGTGCAACAAATACCATCTGCTTGCATCACAAGCCGGAATCACAAGCATCACACCACAAACCGGAAAAAGTTACAGAAAATGAACACATCAAACTCCTCTGGGACTTCCAAATTCAGACTGACAGAGTTTTGGATCACAATACTCCTGATCTCACAATCATGTTAAAAAACAAAATATGGATTGTGGATGTTGCAATCCCAAGTGACATCAGGATTGAGGAGTAACAACTGGAAAAGCTGACATGATATGAGGATTTAAAAATTGAACTGCAAGGACTCTGGCACAAGCCAGTCAAGGTGGTCGCAGTGGTAATTGGCACACTGGGTGCAGTGCCTAAAGACCTTGGCCTGCACTTAAACACAATTGGTGCTGACAAAATGACCATCTGCCTGCTGCAGAAGGCCACCTTACTGGGATCTGCACACATTATTCGCTGATACATCACACAGTCCTAGACACATGTCCTACATGTGATCCAATACAACAGCCAGCAGAGAGTCTGCTGTGGACTCATCTTATTGTGTTTCAAATAATAATAATAATAATAATAATAATAATAATATTAGCATTATTTATATTTCTGCCGCTTCTGTGATTGTTCATTTGTATTTTGATTCTGTAGCCCACTTGTCGAAGGATGTCCAGAATCAGCAGCATCCACCGCAGTCCTTTTTATCCTGGGCTTCGACCGAGCCAGTATAGACTTCGTTTTGGTTTGCTTCTCCATAGTGCTAATGGGTTAGGTGCTCTTGGTTCCACTCCTCAGCTGAGACCTCTCTGGCTTGGTTGGACCTGCTGGGAATTACACTACCGCCAGCACAGCTCTCAGCATCCTTGGAGCAGTTAAGCCCCCCACCACGACAAGGATATGAAATCCAGCATATAGATCTCGTTTGCTGTGACATACTGTGCGTTATTTATACCCCACCACCATCTCCCCAAAGGGACTCGAAGCAGCTAACATGAGGCCAAGCCCAAACGAAATTACAATGGAGAAAAAAACATATAAACTAGACAATAACATCAAATACAATGCTTAGTAATAACATAGTAAAATTAAAATAACAAAATCATAATTAAAACCAATGATAAAATGGTAATAGAATTAGACAAAGAGAGTGAGGCCCATGACTAAAAGTGGATAAAACCCATACATGAGTTAGGTAGAAGTGCTATGATTTGTGACGGGATAACAGTGGAATAAAACTTCATCTGAGAGATAAGGTGAAGAACATCATAGAGGAGTCAAAGAGTTGGAAGAGACCTCATGGGCCATCCAGTCCAACCCCCTGCCAAGAAGCAGGAATGTTGCAGAAAGGGAATGGCATGGAAATTGATAGTTCAGTCCCCAAAGGCACACCAGAAAAGCCAGGTTTTTAAACTTTTTCTAAGGCTGTCAGGGTGGGTGCCTGTCTAATCTCCTTGGGGAGTGTTCCAGAGCCGGGGGGGGGGGGGGGGGGGGGGGGGGGCACCACAGAAAAGGCCCTCTCCCTTGTCCCCATGTCGCACCTGTGATGGAGGTGGGAGCTAGAGGAGGGCCTCCCATGAAGATTGAAGGGATTGTGCAGGTTTGTAGGAGGAAATTCCTTGTTTATGAAATCCCTGTGACATTCATAGTGTCGCTATAAATCAATAAGCAATTTGAAGACACACTGAAGAGGAAGAAGATGCTGAGATGGCTTCACATGGGCTAACTTAGGAAAGTGATTGCATTTTTGTATCCCTTAGTTTCAGGGACTTCTGGAAAAATAAGCTAGAGTTACACTCAGCATGTTGCTGTTTGACACATAAGAGCTAAAGACCTTTAGGAGTCTGTGGAAGGTCAATTTTGACAACCTGCCTGAGAGAACAATGTAAACATCTGGTTAGAAATGTTAGATGGCATGTACACTCTATAATGTAACCTGTATGTGACTTCAAATCACCTGTTGACTGGTGGTGACTTTCATGGGGATCTCTTAAGCAAGTGAGACTCAGATGTAACCTGGTATTCATAGACAATCTCCCACCTAAGTAATAACCAGGGTTGACACTGCTTAGCTTCCAAGATTGGATAGGATCTTGAAACCTGGTCCTTTCTATATTAGAACTGTAGAATGCCCCCTTCTGATCCAATTCTAACCGGCATCAATAGGAGTCTAGTGTCTAGATCTAGGGAAGTCATGCTACCCCTCTATTCTACCTTGGTTAGACCACACCTGGAATATTGTGTCCAATTCTGGGCACCACAATTGAAGGGAGATATTGACAAGCTGGAATGTGTCCAGAGGAGAGCGAAATGATCAAGGGTCTGGAGAACAAGCCCTATGAGGAGTGGCTTAAGAGCTGGGCATGTTTAGCCTGCAGAAGGGAAGACTGAGAGGAGACATGATAGCCATGTATAAATATGTGAGAGGAGGTCATAGGGAGGAGGGAGCAAGTTTGTTTTCTGCTGCCCTGGAGACAAGGACGGGGAACAATGGCTTCAAACTACAAGAAAGGAGATTCCATCTGAATATTAGGAAGAACTTTCTGACTATGAGAGCTGTTCGGTAGTGGAACTCTCTGCTGTGGCGTTTGGTGGAGGGTCCTTCTTTGGAGGCTTTGAAGCAGAGGCTGGATGGCCATCTGTCAGGGGTGCTTTGAATGCAATTTTCCTGCTTCTTGGCAGAATGAGGTTGGACTGGATGGCCCATGAGGTCTCTTCCAACTCTATGATTCTATGGTCTGTCTGAGTATGTGATAACCGTGTATTTCTTTCAGCATGGCCTACTAATGTTTCCTGGAATCACTAGGGAAGACAATTTTCCTTCAGTGCAGAATTTTAACAGCCCATGGCTATGAATAATAAATTTAACACACATATGATTTTTCTTTTTTAAAAAAAGCTATAAAAGAGATGGCTAGACTTCTGTGTCTGTGAACAGTTTCACAACGATAATATTCGGCAAGGGGCTGCTATAATGCTGCTGCATTAAGAGAGTTGGTGAATTGGCTGAGAGAGAATCACAGATCAAAGGGGGTATATGCAAATGCCTCCTGTATTATTTATATCTGCAGGCAGCTTAACTACCCCTATGTTTGCAGCAATGGCCTTCGGGATCTCAGGAGAATTCAGCACCTGGTCTCCAGCAATAGTCTTCTGGATCTCAAGGGACTCCGGTGCTAAGTGTGTCATAGTAACCTCCTAGATCTTGCGTGACTTCTTAACAGCTTTCTATTGGCTTTTATAACAGGGCGGCTTATGGTTCTTCCCCTTCTGGTGCTTTGAATATGCAACTAGGTGATCATTTGTTGCAGGTTACCATAAACAAGATTTTGTATGCTGGGTTTGCAGATGTTTATTTACTTCTCTATAGAAAAGTAGACAGGACTTGTTGTGATTGGCTTTGGGACTTTTCCCTCATTTATTTACTAGCCATCCCCTGCCACATGTTGCTGTGGCCCAGTCTGGTGATCTGGAAAATAAAGTAATGATAAAGTGTTGGGTTTGGCGTGGGTCTTTCTGCTTGTGGGTAAACAGTATTTCTTATTGTTTCTTTGTCAGTGTTGATGTGGAGATTGTCTGGTTTGCCTACTCTGGAACATGCAACATATAATTGTCCTTCTTTGGGGGTCCTTTCAAATCTATGGAACTATATCTGAGTGTGAATCACATCAATCTATCTATATCTGTGGCTGGATGGCTCTTTGTCAGGAGGGCTTTGATTGTGTTTTCTTGCCCTGGTGAAGGAAGTTGGACTGGATGGCCTTAAGTATTTTCTCTTGGTCATGGGGGTTCTATGTGGGAAGTTTGCCCCAATTCTGTCATTCGTGGTGTTCAGAAGGCCTGTCTGGGTTTGTTCCCGGGTTTCAGATATCTGTTTCTGATTGGTTGGTTCTGTCAGTGGTCATTTTGGGGGCTGCAAAATCCTGGGACAAAGCAAGAAGTGTGGACTACGGAGTCAGACATCCTGGGACCAGCAAGTCTGTGTGCGGACCTGCTTGCAGGTCCTGGGATTTTTTTTACCCTAATTAAAACATGTAATTTGGTACTGCCTGGAACCGCCCAGAGTTATACAAATTCATTATAGGAAACTCACATTTTTTTTCAGACTGTCCTAGCCCACAGAAGAGAGCTCGATGTGCATTCTCTTGTGCTTAGTGGAGGAAAAGAGCAATATCAGCAACAAATACATCAAGACATACCATTGTCTCATCTAACTTAATGTTGTCTGCACTGACTAGCAGCAGTTTCCTGAGGTTTCTAACAAGGATCTTTTCCTAGATCTACTTGGGAGTGCTAAAGATTGAACCCAATACCTTCTTCATGTGTTGCTAATTGTCATCAACTTTGATTTATGGAGGTCCTGTCTGATATTGGATGCTAAATGGGGTTATACTGCTTAGTATTTGGATAGTAGACCACCAATGCTGAGGACTACCTTTCAGAGGAACTTCAAAACCCTAAGAAAACCTTATGAAACTAATGTTGTTAATTTGTTTAGTCGCTTTCGACTCTTTGTGACCTCATGGACTATCCCATGGCAGAGATCCCTTTTGGCAGTCACCTCCCCCAGCTCATTCACGATCAAGCCAGTCACTTCAAGGATACCATCCATCCATCTTGCCCTTGGTCGGCCCCTCTTCCTTTTTCCTTCCATTTTCCCCAGCATCATTGTCTTCTCTAAGCTTTCCTTTCTGCTCATGATGTGGAGAAAGTACTTCATCTTGGCCTCTACTATCCTTCCCTCCAATGAGCAGTCGGGCTTTATTTCCTGAAGTATGGACTGGTTGGATCTTCTCGTGATCCAAGGCTCTCTCAGAACTTTCCTCCAACACCACAGTTCCAAAGCATCTATCTTCTTTTGCTCAGGCTTCCTTATGGTCCAGCTCTCACATCCGTCAGTTACTAAGAGGAATAACATTGCTTTTACTGTGTGGATTTTGGTTGCCACTGGCACCGAAGATGAAACTAATGGGCTCACCATAATTTTGTAGGCACCAACTCTGGACAGTTAGGAGTTCCTTGATTGAGTCTATCCACTTGTGATGCATTGTTTTTCTTTTCTACTACTACTACTTTACCAAGCATTATTGCCTTTTCAGTAAATCACATTGTGTTATGTTATGTTCAAAATATGACAATCTCAGTTTAGTCATTTTGGTTTCTAGGGAGAGTTTTAGCCTTCTGCGTGTATACAAAACATGTTCTCTGCCACGGAGGGACATCACTTCATCTTCATAATTTAGCACCTTAATCTACATATCCATATTTAAAAGATCCTTCAAAATGTTGATGGCCAACAGCCACTGATTCTTGTCATTTGCTACCAATTGTAATTCTCTTCCCAACCCCCACCTTCCAAGTTGTCATACAAACACCCTGCAGTTGAGCAGAATTGATAAATGGGCTTTGGCAGCCCTCTGAAATTGACAACAAGCTGGAGCCCTACTGCCAAAAGGATGAAATGATGATGAATTCTACCTCAAGCATCTGATGCAATTTATCCTCACAGAATTCCACGTCTTCTGCGTGATGGTTCAAAAGGCTCCAGGCTCAGAGATTTGCAATTATATTAAACACAGAGAAGTGAAGTTACTTCAAACATCAGAAGTTCCCTTCTACCTTGTCAGATCAAAGCGTGGAAAGTTACATATTTGAATCGCAGCCCCCACAATTGGCCAGGCTTTGGGCTAGACTACCTCTCCGCTTACTTCGGCGAATGTCAGCGACTCTTTGGGATTTCAAGCAGAGATCTTGACAAGCTCTGATACACTCTATAACTTTGAGTATATTATGGATTAAAACTTCTTAAGGGAGAAAGGGGAAGTAAGTCCCTTACCTCAATTCAGCTGAGGAACCAACTCCATCAGGTTCTTTCCACCATCAACTCTCTGCTGGTGGCAGTCAACCCATGGTGAGATAACCTTCCAATGTCTCCTCTACTCTTTGAACTGTTTCTCTTCTTGCTCTTAGTTGTAAGAACTTCACTGTGACTCACAAGTAATGAGAGCTAGCATGGTTTTGTGGTCCAAATGTTGAATTATAACTGGGAGACAGATTGTCAACCTCTCCAACCCTCACTGGGTCTTTTGGCCATAAATAGTCTTTTCTTGAACACAAAAAATATCAAACATTCAAGAAGCAGATATTTTGTGCAGGAAGCATTTTCCCTGCACAGAAACTATAATGGTTGGAATCTTTTATGGCCTTATGATTGTGCAATCTAAAATTACAACACTTGTGACTGCTGCATATTTAGAAGCCCTATGTAGCCGCTAAACCAGCGTTTCTCAACTTGGGGGTTGAGATCCCTGGGGGGGGGGGGGTTGTGAGGGGGTGTTAGAGGGGTTGGTAAAGACCATCAGAAAACACAGTATTTTCTGTTGGTCAGGGGGTTTCTGTGTGGGAAGTTTGGCCCAATTCCTTCGTTGGTGGGGTTCAGAATACTCTTTGATTGTAGGTGAACTATAAATCCCAGCAACTACAACTCCCAAATGTCAAGATCTATTTCCCCCAAACTCAAACAGTGTTCACATTTGGGCATATTGAGAATTTGTACCAAGTTTGGTCCAGATCAATCATTGTTTGAGTCCACAGTGATCTCTGGATGGAGGTGAACTACAACTCCAAAACTCAAGGTCAATGCCCCATCAAACCCTTTCAGCATTTTCTGTTGGTCATGGGAGTTCTGTGTGCCAAGTTTGAATCAATTCCATAATTGGTGGAGCTCAGAATGCACTTTGATTGTAGGCAAACTATAAATCCCAGCAACTACAACTCCCAAATGACAACATTATTTTTTTTTTAAGTGATGGCCACTCCATAGAAAAAGTGCCAAACAAGTACATGTCCTGCACATCTAGCATACTTCAGTAGGGAATCCCAGCTACTAAGAAATCTCCTTTTGTTGTTGAAGGCAACTTCAAGACACAAACTCATATGGGAAAGGGATGGTGGTTGGAAACTATGGTCTGGATATTATTGTTTCTAAGCCACAATATTAATTTTGCTATACTTTTTTTTTAAAGAAAGGTATCAAGTTGTTCTTGACAAAGCACGGAATAAAATATTACAAAATTCAGGAGCACGAAGCACAGGCATTACTGTGCATAATTTATGCATGTTATAATAGACTTTATTCCGAATACTGGGACTTCTGAAAATTCAAAGAAGTTGAAATTACTGCAGTAAATCACTCATGTTCCATTAAACAAGGGCCTTGGGAGGTGGGTCTTTTTATAAAATGACTAATTACTTTCTCCTGCTGGAATTTGATATGATAGTAAGAGGGATGGATATATACAGCATTACTATGTGACAAGTACAGAGCATGGAAAAGTCACTTTTTTGGACTATACCCCCTGGAATCCAGCAGCCAGAATGGAAAATAACTTTCCCAAGTTTTGAAAAAGTGAGAATAGCAACCACCTGGGGCATCAATGAATAGTAGGGATATCTTCTGTGGATTTACTCAGGCTTTAAAAATCTGAATAAAAACCTATCCCTCAGATAGGATCAGAGTTCAGACAGCACCTTTAAAGTTCAGAGTAAGACCACAACTACACTAAGCAAGTAACTTTTGAGTATTTGTGCCCCAAAGCTGCCCCCAATCAAGCTTGTATCTGCTCACTCTTGAGTGAGTGTCCAGATGGTCCAGCTTGCACCTGCTCACCCCACTGTTACCTCTTCTACTCCTTGTGGGATTACAGCCAGGGTTGATGGGGTCTTACTTACTTACTTACTTAGGCGATCCCTTGTTGGCCGAGTAGGATAGTCTTCCAGGATCAGAATTCTTGTGAGTGCGTAGGTGGCTGTGGAGCCCTATTCTTGATCTGCATCTTCTCCCATAGTGGGGGCATCAGTTTCCAGGTGGAAGTCCACCTGGAATGAGGATGCCTGCCATAGATGCAGGCGAAACATCAAGAGAGAATGCTTCTCTAGAACATGGCCATACAGCCCAGAAAACTTACAACAACCCAGTGATTCCAGCTATGAAAGCCTTCGACAATACAGTGGGAGCTTTTTCTGACTTAGTGAGACCCATACAGTACATACCACTATCTCCCTGAATCTCTTGTCCTTGGTGTTTGGCCTTAGGACTTGCAAGTGTGAACTTCCAGAGGGTGCCAAGTTGGGAATGGCTGCCTTGGTTATCCAAGAGCATTGAAAGGTACAGTAGAAAATGCTGCAGAATAAAGGAACAGCTTTTCCACTCCCTTAACCCCCATTCATCAATGCCTGCCTTCTTTCAAATCTGGGTTGGTTTGTCTCATTGTTGTTTATCGGTGCCAATATATTAGAGCAGTGAGCCGAGAAGACTAAAAGCCACAGGCCCCTCCTGTGGCTCCTGGATGATAAGTGGAGGATGGCTGAGCATCAGTGCATCATGCGGCTTTCCTTATTAATGTTGCTGTGGTGATGATGTCAGATACTGTGTTCACCATGAAAATGCGGCATGCATGATGGGATCAGGAGGCGGGCTCAGATGCATCAGACCAGCATGCCTTTGGATTTGTGCTGGATAAGACAGGCAACCAAAAGCACTCTGCAATTACAGATCATAGCCTGGTTTAATTGCAGAGTCAGAACCACAGCGGGGAGGATGAGATTTAAAAAAAAACCAGACTTGTACATGCCACGAAGTAAACCCAGCAAGCAAACTGACAAAACAGATGGAGCATTCAGCATTTAGTTTGGTTATGAATGCTCCTTCAATGGTCTCATCTACATTTTTTTCAGTTTGGATTCTGCAGTTCTGAATTACCCAAGTCTCAACTTTTGTATGTTTTATAAAATGACTAGCTATACCTGTCATGTGTTGCTGTGACCAACCATCCCTCCCTCCTTCCTTCCTTCCTTCCTTCCTTCCTTCCTTCCTTCCTTCCTTCCTTCCTTCCTTCCTTCCTTCCTTCCCTCCTTCCTTCCCTTTTGTCTTTCCTTCCTTCCTTCTCTTCCTCTTCCCTTCCTCCCCCTTTTCTTTCCCTTCCTCTTTCTCCCCTTTCTTCCTTCTCTACCTATTCTTGGACTGCAACTCCCAGCAGTCCTCCTGAGCAATCTATCTACCTACCTCCCTACCTACCTACCTACCTACCTACCTACCTACCTACCTACCTATCTATCTATCTATCTATCTATCTATCTATCTATCTATCTATCTATCTATCTATCTATCTATCTAATCTGTCATCTTATCTATCTGGAAGATTGCTGGGAGCTGCAGTCCAGGAATAGGAAATTGGAAATATGCTGGGATTGGGATGCTCTCAAAGAAATCCAAGGAGAAGAAAGCTTGCATCTTGGAAGCAGTGCATTTGGATCTAGGGCCTGGTCTAGAGGATGCTGGGAGCTGCAGTCTGGAAGAAGGTGTGGATATGCTATTGTGTGGGTTTTTTGCCAGGGGGAGTCATTTTGCACATGCGCTGTAGAGTGTTTTTCTTTTTGTTTGGCTTTTAAAGACCCTTCTGCTGTGTTTTCAGTGTTTTTATGAATGATGGTCACTCGTTGGCCTGATGTGTGTCTTGTGTCCAAATTTGGTGTCAATTCGTCCCGTGGTTTTTGAGTTATGTTAATCCCACAAACAAATATATTTTATTTATATAGATTTTGGTTGGTATTCTGTTTAGCAGTTACAAATGTGAAACCTACAGTTATGCACTTGTGACTGTTTTGTATTCTTTTCCCCTAGTTTAGGAGTTATGTAGAGACTATGAAAGTCACCCAAGTTTAATTTACAGGTCCTTTTTCCGTGTCAGGAGTGACATGAGAAACTGCAAGTCACTTCTGGTGTGAGAGAATTGGCGATATGCAAGGACATTGCCCAGGGGATGCCCAGATATTTTGATGTTTTACCATCCTTGTGGTAGGCTTTTCTCATGTCCCCACGTGGGGAGCTGGTGCTCACAGAGGGAGCTCACACACCCTCTCCATGGATTCAAACCTCCAATCTGTCAGTGTTCAGTATTGCCAGCACAAAGGTTTATAACCCATTAGTTGTACCCGCCATATGTTGCTGTGGCCAACCTTCCCTCCCTTTTTCTCTCCTTCCTTCCTTCTCTCCCTCTTTCTTCCGTTCCTTCCTTTTTTCCTTTCCTTCCCTCTTTCCTCCCTCCCCCTTTTCTTTTCTTTTCCTTCTTTCTCTCCCTTCTTCCTTCTCTCCCTCTTTCCTTCCTTTGCTCTTCGCTTCCATCCCTCTCTAAAAAACGAAACAATTTTTTTCAATTCGTTTCGTAATTGTTTCGTAATTGTTTCGAAATCGATTCGTAATTGATTCGAAATCGTTTCGTTATTATTTCTGCATGTCTGGTGCAAGTTTTAGGGTTGCTGTTTGTTTTCTCAGTGAAAAATAAATAAATTATCACACCAACAGTCAACAACAGAGGGAGAGAGAAGCTTCCTGTCCCATTTGGAGGTTTTTTTAGCGTATTGTGCGATCGCGCCCGCCATTAACGAATCGATTCGTAATTGTTTCGAAATCGATTCGTAATTGATTCGTAATTTACGAAATTTTCGTAAATATCGAAAAAAATTTAAGGAAAATTTCGGAATTAATTTAAAAATCGAAACGCAAAACCCCCCTAAAAACGAATCGAGTTTAGAAACAAATTTTTCCGTGGTTGCCCAGCCCTAGTATATATGTATGCGTTTGTGTACATATGTGGTTTGTAATGTATTTTTTTTTTGTTTTTTTGGCTTTTGAAGTCTCTTCTGCTGTATTTTTCAGTGTTTTTATGAGTGATGATCACTCGTTGGCCTGATAGGTGTCTTGTGTCCAAATCTGGTACCAATTAGTCCAGTGGTTTTTGAGTTATGTTTATCCTGCAAATGAACTTTACATTTATATATATATATATATATATATATATATATATATATAATGTCCATTTGTCCAGCGGTTTTTGAGTTATGTTAATCCCACAAACTAATATTACATTTTTATTTATATAGATTGCTCCACCAGTATGTAATCTCTGTGATCAATGGGATTTGTTCTCCTGTCAACTGGGCCACAAACACAGGCCACTGCCTTCCCTTTGTAGCCATCCTTTCTCCCCCTCAACCCCAGCTGAAATAATAGTTCAAAAGGAAAACACTGATGCATACAGACAAGACAGATTCACAAGCATGTGGGACATATGTATGCAATATATGATTATTCTCCATTTCCTTTTTCTCACAATTACATTTCAGGATCTGTTCAAAACAACAACTCCAAAGCAATCACCACAATGGATGAAAAGACCACATTCTTCTAACATGACACTGAGAATGCATTTCCTATTTCTTTTGTTTTTTGGCTGGAAAAAATGTATTTCTCTATGTTTTGATTACATTTCAGTCAGCTCGCTGCAGTTCTGTACAGTTGGGTCTTTGCAAATTATTAAGGCTTCAAAGCATCTTCTCTTGTTTCTTTTGCAATTGGATTTATTTTGGGTTTTTTTTCTTTGCCAAAGAACAGAAAAAAATGTGTTTGTCTTTGGAAACATTGCTGAGTGAAACTACACAAGGCATGAACTGTTTGGTACACACAGCACATGAGGCGGCCGCAAAGCAATCTTCTCCCCTACATTTCTGCCAATGTATCTTCCAGTCCCCACCTAAAGTGTTCATTTTCTATGGTCCACTGAACTCTTTGGCTTTTTTCCTGGGAAAGGGTCTCAGCCATGATGGCAGAAATTGTCTACTGAGAAAGGGACTGAAAACACCAACCTCATTTCATTAAGACTACACAAGAACCTGCTGATAGTAACAACAAAGCCCTTTTCACTGAAAGGTGGCAAATACAGACTCTAAATCAAGGGTTCTCAGACTTTTTCAGCCACTGAAGCAAAACTTTCTTGTGGAGCCCCTAGAAATGTTTGCATCTATCTATATATATAAATGCTCTTAGCATAATGAGTACCCGTGATAATGCGGCATGTCTCATTAAGAGCCACATCCACTGTTTTGTGGTGAGATGTGTTCCACACTGGGCATGCATACTCAGCAGCAGAGTAGCATAGCGCAAGGGCAGATGTCTTCACTGTGTCTGGTTGTGATCCCCAGGTTGTGCCAGTCAGCTTTCATATGATATTGTTTCTAGCACCCACTTTTTGCTTGATGTTCAGGCAGTGCTTCTTGTAGGTAATTGTCTGGTGATTATGTGGAAGAGTGAATAGTGGTAGTTAAAGAGCACATTCTAAGGACGGTTTCTGCATTTGATTTATTAAAATATTCCCACCCAAACCCAAGTAATGAAGGTGGAGGCATTACTTTTCATTCAACCGTCGTACCTCATATGACGGGGAATCATCACCATAAACCTCTTTCACCTGCTTTGGTGTGCCGCCTTTCAAGTAAAGGAACTTGATGGCTTCTCTGTATTCCACTGGGTCCATGATCAAATCTCACACTTGTTCAGGCTTATATCATTACACATGTGCAATTTCAGCATCCTGTGATAAATAGAAGTGGGTCAGGGGAAATCTTTAATGAACTCCCCTCATAGGATTTTGATCTTGTTTTTTTTTATTGTAGCAATGACTAAAGGGATTCTAGCATAATCCCATGAAGCAGAAAGGTCTTTTGATATTTCTGTCATTGCAGAAGGCAATCAGTTCAAGGCAGAACATGTCTCTGTCCCCCCCAAGATGACGGACAATACTTGCAAGGTTCAGCAAAGAACACCTTGCGTCCAGGCGTTTGAGGCTGAACCATCTTTAATCAGGAGGTGCTTACCACGACTTTAAAAATAGATGGACTGAAGAGGATATGGATAAAACAGAGTACCTGTCAACTCCAGGAAATAATCCAGCAGCCATGGCCAGACAGAGTCAATCTGTTCATGATTGGTTATGTCGATTTAGCCTCAAGCAAAAGCCATTCAATTTTTTAGAGGATCTGGAGTCAGCACTGGCCATGTTGAGAAACCTAAATCCCGTGTATTGGCATTGTCTGTCATCCAACATTTAATCTGAAACCAGGTGCTTCTGGGTTAGATGACAGAGACTTAGATGAAGTAGAAGAAAAATAGCTTTGATGCAAAATGTGTCCTTTCTGGTGTAAATAAATTATGTGTGTGTGTATATATAGCAATCTTGGTGTAATACGTGATATATATAGATCCCCTGGTGATGAAGCTGCTGAATTTGCTGTCCAAAAGGTTAGTGGTTCAAATTGAGAGAGCAGGGTGAGCTCCCATTGTTAGCCCCAGCTTCTGCCTACCTAGCAGTTTGAAAACATGCAAATGTGAGTAGATCAATGGGTACCACTCCAGGGAGGAGGTCAATGGTGCTCCATGCAGTCATGCCAGCCACATGACCTTGGAAACATCTATTTACTAGACTTAATGTCAAGGGGAAGCCTTTATCTCATAGGCCTTTAAAGCCCTAAACGGTTCTGGCCCAACTTATCTATCCGAACGTATCTCAGCCTATCAGCCCACCAGGACCCTAAGATCTTCTGGAGAGTCCCTGCTCTCTATCCCGCCGGCTTCACAAGTGCGGCTGGCGGGAACGAGAGACAGGGCCTTTTCTGTGGTGGCCCCTCGGCTTTGGAACACCCTCCCTATAGAGGTACGATCAGCCTCCTCGCTGATGGTGTTTCGGAAGAGATTGAAAACATGGTTGTTTAAACAAGCATTCGGTTAATCCGTTGCAATCGAATTTTGATGACTAAAGGACTGGTAATCATGGACGACGAATTTTGGATTGTGATTTTAGTTACGAGATGCATGGGATTATTATTGGTGGCCCAATAATTTGTATTGTATGTTTTATGTTTTAAATTGAATACTGTTTTTTAATTGTTGTAAACCGCAATGAGTCGCCGACTTAGGCTGAGATATTAGCGGTATACAAGTGTATAAATAAATAATAATATATATATTCAAGATTGCTACACACACACACACACATATATATACATACACACACACACACACACACACACACTAGGCCTAGCTGCACCTGCCAGACATTGCTGTAGCCAACCTTTCTTTCTCTCCTTCCTTCCTTCCTTCCTTCCTTCCTTCCTTCCTTCCTTCCTTCCTTCCTTCCTTCCTTTTCTCCTTCCTTTCTTCCCTCTTTCTTTCCCTCCTTCCTTCTTTCCCTCCCCTTCTTTCCCCCACCTTTTCTTTCCCTTCCTCTTTTTCCTCTGTATTCCTTCTCTACTTATTCTTGGACTGCAACTCCCAGCAGTCCTCCTGATCCATCTATCTGTCTCTATCTTATCTATCTGGAGGATTGCTGGGAGTTGCAGTCCAGGAATAGGAAATTGGAAATCTGCAGGGATTGGGATGCTCTCAAAGAAATCCAAGGAGAAGAAAGCTTGCATCTTGGAAGCAGTGCATTTGGATCATCCTCCTCTCCTAAAGGGCCCAGTCTAGGGGATGCTGGGAGCTGTAGTCCGGAAGAGTGAGTGGATATGCTATTGTGTGTTTTGTTTGCCAAGGGGAGTATTTTTGTGCACGCGCTGTAGCATCTTTTGTTTTTTTGGCCTTTGAAGTCTCTTCTGCTGTATTTTTCAGTGTTTTTATGAGTGATGATCACTCGTTGGCCTGATAGGTGTCTTGTGTCCAAATCTGGTACCAATTAGTCCAGTGGTTTTTGAGTTATGTTTATCCTGCAAATGAACTTTACATTTTATATATATATATATATATATATATATATATATATATATATATATATATATATATATATATATAATCTCCATTTACATTCCCTTTTCATCTTGCGTAAAGTTGACTTACATAAAAACCAATAGAAAATAGAGCATACTTTTAAAAAATCTATCATTTCTGGTTCATTAGAAGCAAAAGGAAACATAGTCAACCAAAACCAGAAATAAAAATGTACACAAGTCAGGAAACATTAGTTGTGAGCAATGGCTTAAAGGAGATGCATGGTTACCTAAACACCTTCGTAGTTCCTCAACAGATGGTAGTTCTGGTATGCAGCAGGTACTGGCTTGTTCAGTAGACTCTCCTCTACAGTTCCATTTTGGTGGGAAGCCTTAGCATTGAATGGTTGTGTTGTTAAAGTGCAAAAAGTATGGAACCCTGTGCAGATGGTTAGTCAATGAGACTTAAGCAATGTGCAGTCATTGAATTCTTGACAGCAGAAGGTGTCACCAAAGGAGATTCATCAGAGAATGCAAGCTGCGTATGGTGATTGTGTTGATGTGAGTACTGTGTGTCATTGGGTGAGTAAGTTTAAAGATGTTGAGGTGGGAACATCTGACTTGCGTGACAAACAAAGAGTAGGTTGCCCTGTGACAGCAACCACTAAGTTTCACAAGCAAAACGTCGACAGATTAATTCAGGATAATAATAATAATAATAATAATAATAATAATAATAATAATAATAAACTTTATTTATATACTGCTCTATCTCCCCGAGGGGACTTAGAGCGGTTCCCAAGTAATATCTATATACAAAACATACAAAGTAAAAACAACATAACCATAACATAATATAACATAACAAACAAAATATAAACATAAAAATTGTTGCCATAACACACATATATTAAAAGTAATCCTGCCTGTTCAAGGCAATTAAAAATTTAAAAGGCCGGGCCAAGATTTGTGCAAGCCCAAAAATTCTAGGGGGCCCGGGAATTAAGTGCAATGCTATGGCAGGCAACAATAATATTAGGTACGGGTCTGTGGCTGTTCATTCTGGGGCCGATTAGAGGAAAGAATCTGGGTAATTGGTAGGAAGAATAAGGCCATATTTGACAATGTGTAGGGCTGAGTTAGAACTGGTAATTTTCAAAGGCTTGTTGAAACCACCAGGTCTTCAAGCTCTTACGAAAGGAGGGGAGGGATGGGGCCTGTCTTATTTCCTTTGGAAGGGCATTCCAGAGACGGGGGGCCACCACTGAGAAGGCCCTCTCTCTCGTCCCCACCAACTGCGCTTGAGACAGTAGTGGGACCGAGAGGAGGGCCTCCCCAGAAGATCTTAGAGCTCGCGCTGGTTCATAGAAGGAGATGCGATCGTGGAGATAGGCGGGGCCTGAACTGTTTAGGGCTTTATAGGATGATGATCGTCATATCACTCAGAGAGAAATTTCAAGCACAGTCGGCATCTCATAAATATGTGTGGGCAGGCATGGAGGGGGCTCGAGGGGCTTCCCCCCCCCCCCCCAAAATTCTCATGGTGGTTCGCGAAAAGGCCTTACTGGTGCATTATTTAAACTGTTATGTTTATTCATATCATGATCTGATCACCATACTCAATATATCCCATATGCATGGGGGTATTGGGGTAATGATACAAAAGGTTTGCTAGGATAGACCCTCTTTCACTCAGACTCAGCCCCCCCCGCCCCCCCCCCCTGAAAAAATTCAGCCCCCCCCCCCCCAAAAACAAAAAAAATGAAATCCTGGCTACGGGCCTGCGTGTGGGTCACATTATTGCTTTGCTTGGCTATTGGAAGATCTGTGCACGATGGGTTGCGGAAACAAAGTGTCGACTTCTTCCGTGACGGCTTCAGAAAACTTGTTAATTGTTGGCAGAAATGTATCCAATTGTCTGGTGATTATGTGGAAAAGTGAATAGTGGTAGTTAAAGAGCACATTCTAAGGATTATTTCTGTGTTTGATTTATTAAAATATTCCCACCAAACCCAAGTAACAAAGGTGGAAGCATTACTTTTCATTCAACCCTCGTATGATGTTGCCACACCATGACCTTGCATTTCTACCACCTGTTGAATTCTGGGAAATGTAGTTTGGGAAGGCAAGGATCTCTGTAGCTGAGAATTCAAAAGGCTCCGCCCTAAACTATATTTCCAAGATGTCTACAGGTGGCAGAAATGTGGCGGTGCCTTCTTTAAAACCATGGTGTGATAACGTGATGAGAGAGGAATTTCTCAAATAAGGTTTCATGAATTTCAGTTCATTTCATCAAATTAATCAATAATCGCATAGACTAGATTTTTTTCTGCAGGATTTGTTTCTACAACATTTAAGCCTATACGGTTGCTTTGAGACAAGTCTTTCTACTTTTTGTCCTAGAGTCAGTATTAGTCCAATAGTTCAGATGTGTAGCATTTCTTTGGCATCATAACTTTCACAACAAGTGTTCTGAGGGCACCTTTGTGCTTTGGTTCACTTACCTGTTAACATAAGCAGAAATCAGTTCTGGTTTCCATCTTGCAGAATTTTGTAATTACAACAAGAAAAAAAGCAAGGCAAAAACACAAAGGGCTCATCAGTTTAAATAACTAAAGATGTTATTGCAGTCCAAGCAAAATTCATAAAACTACATGTGTGCGTTTCTTTTCTTTCTGAAATTCAATATATTCATTAAATACCCATCCAGATTACAAATTCAGCATTTTTCTCTCCTGTTTTCCACCAGAAGCTCACATTGCGCTTACTACTCTGTACTCTGCTTCGTATAGATCAGTCGTTCTCAACTTTCCTAATGCCACAACTCTTAGTACAGTTCCTCATGTTGTGCTGACCCCCAACCATAACATTATTTTCTACTTCATAACTGTAATTTTGCTACTGTTATGAATCGTCATGTAAATATCTGATATGTATTTTCATTCACTGGACCAAATTTCAAATACCCAATATGCCCAAATTTGAATACTGGTGGGTTTGTCGGTGGGAGATTGATTTTGTCATTTGGGATTGTAGTTGCTGGGATTTATAGTTCACCTACAATCAAAGAGCATTCTGAACTCCATCAACAATGGAATAGAACCAAACTTGGCACACAGAACTCCCATGACCAACAGAAAATACTGGGTTTATTGGACATTGACTTTGAGTTTTGGAGTTGTAGTTCTCCTACATCCAGAGAGCACTGTGGACTCAAACAGCAAAGGATCTAGACCTAACCTGGCACGAATATTCCATATGCCCAAATAGTAACACAGATGGAGTTTGGGGAAAATAGACCTTGACATTTGGGAGTTGTAGTTACTGGGATTTATACTTCATCTACAATCAAAGAGCATTCTGCACCCCACCAATCAGAGAATTGGGGCAGGCATCGCACACGAACCCCCATGACCAACAGAACATAATGTGTTTTCTGATGGTCTTTGTCAACCCCTCTGACACCCTCTCACGATCCCCCCAGGTGTCCTGACCCACAAGTTGAGAAACACCGTTATAGATAGTGAAGATATCTACACCCCTATAATCCACAGAGAAAGCACTAGAATTTCAGCTTTCAGATTGTTTGCATTTCTCTAAGCATGAATTGTTTCTGCTTAGATAAGAAGGAACCAAGAAGATGAGGGAAGATGAAGACATTTGAATATCTGCTTTGGGTGTCCATCTCTGTAGACTCTACAACACAGCCCTCTGGAATGAAGCTATGATTAAAGTAAGATGTAAATTACAAGGGTCCTTCTGTCCTGAACATATGTAGTAGCTTATTTGACGTATGTTTAGGAGTAAGTAAAGCCTGAGGAGAAAGATGAAGCAATCAGGGATGAATATCTTGTGGACCTCCCAATGTTGGACTACAGGAACATCTTCCTTGTCAACAACTGTGCTTTACCTAGAGGAGATGGGAGATTCAATACGTAAACAAAGGAAAGGCCAACAGTTGTACACCTCAGAAATTGATTTTGGCATTGAGTGTGTCTTCTGTTACAGTGCAAATCTCTGTGGGTGTTCATTGTTTAACAAAAACCTATGAAATTCATAAGGATGCCTTATGTCAACAGGTGACTTGAAAGGACATAGACACACACAGGAGGCATTAGTGCTCTCTGGCTGAGAAATATTGCATAGTATACCAACCAGGGAACTTGGGAAGAGGCTGCCACAGATACATGCCCAAAAATTGCAAAGAAGGCTGTCCCATCAATCTGGAGATTGCATCAAAGGTTGGCTTGGAGCTCTTGGTAGCAATGGGAAGAACCTCTCAGATACCAAGTATCTACCACCAAAGGAGCACATACATTCTAAACTACAATGTGAAATAATTCCAGAGAAAGATAGTCTTGCTTTGGTTTGCAGATGAAAGGGCATTGGGAAATTGGTTTGGAGAAGCACAGTAATTGATCATTGAAGTCCCAAGTGCATTAACAAAGCAAAGCTGAGGTTTTTACCCCACAGCTTTATATACTCTTTTGATACAAAGCCTTCTGCTTTAAAGCCTCCAAGTTGAGGATATCATAGTTCTAAAGCAAAATTCATCCAAATGCATGTTGAATAAAACATGGCTCCTTTTCAAGTTACTTCTTTCTTGCTGAATGGCTTCCAGGATCCTGCATACATGCCGAAATGGAACACAATGATTTCTGTTCAGTTTAAAGACCCCTGCCCATTTAATAACATTTCTTTAGAGGAGGACCAGGAGAAGTCACGATGAATCTGAAAACAGTAATACAGAGGGCATTTAATCCCAGGTGCCATGCAAATGCCAAACACCAGGAGGGTCTGCTTGCTTTTAAATCCTATAAAGAAATATCTTTGTAAATCATTGGCATGGTAAAGTTTGTTCTTTATTTTTCTAAACTCATGGATCCATGCCGAGTGTGCCAGCAATAGTCAGTTTTTAGCAAATGCTACTAAGAAAGGTTAAATTTAAAACATTGCCATTGCACGTGCATGTACGTACACACATTTTAAATGAATTAAATAATTCTCATCCATCCATTCATTCATTTAGAGTAGAGCTCTTCAAACTTTTAAACAGAGGGCCAGGTCACAGTCTCTGAAACTGTTGGAGGGCTGTATTATAATTTGAAGAAGAAGAAGAAAGAATGAATTCCTATGCACACTGCACATATCTTATTTGTAGGGCAAAAAAACCACTTAAAAACAATACAATAATTAAAACGAAGAAGAATTTTAATAAATATAAACTTATTAGTATCTCAATGGGAAGTGTGGACCTGCTTTTGGCTGATGAGATAGGATTGTTGTTGTTGTGTGCTTTCAAGTCGTTTCAGACTTAGGTTGATCCTGAGCGAGGGCCGGGTAAATGACCTTGGAGGGCTGTATCCGGCCCCTGGGTCTTAGTTTGAGAACCCCTGCTCTAAAAATGTAATGTTTGTTTGTGGGATTAACATTACTCAAAAACCACTGGATGAATTGACACCAAATTTGGACACAATACACCTATCAGGCCAACGAGTGACCATCACTCATAAAACACTGAAAAACACAACAGAAGAGACTTAAAAAGCCAAAAAAACATTACAACACATAAACACACACACACACACATGCAAACACACATATACACAAATATATACACACATATATATACACACACAAAACACATATACACAGACTGGGCCACAGCAACATGTGGCAGGGAAGGCTAGTGTGTGTGTATGTATGTATGTATGTGTATATATATATATATATATATATAGAGAGAGAGAGAGAGAGAGAGAGAGAGAGAGAGAGAGAGATGTTGTTGTTGTTGTTGATTCGTTCAGTCGTTTCCGACTCTTCATGACCTCATGGACCAGCCCACACCAGAGCTCCCTGTTGGCCATCACCACCCCCAGCTCCTTCAAGGTCAAGTCAGTCACTTCAAGGATATATATGAGAATAAAGGAAAGCTTAGAGAAGACAATGATGCTGGGGAAAATAGAGTGTGGGAAAAATAGATTTGACATCTAGGAGTTGTTGTTGCTGGGATTTAGAGTCCACCTACAATAAAAGACGCTTACTTCTTGGGAGGAGAGCAATGTCCAGTCTCGATAAAATAGTGAAGTGTAGAGACATCAGACTGGCAACAAAGATCCATTGCCTAGTCAAAGCCATGGTATCCCCTGTAGTAATCTACAGATGTGAGAGCTGGACCTTAGGGAAGGCTGAGCGAAGGAAGATAGATGCTTTTGAACTGTGGTGTTGGAGGAAAGTTCTGAGAGTGCCTTGGACTGCGAGAAGATCCAACCAGTCCATCCTCCAGGAAATAAAGCCCAACTGCTCACTGGAGGGAAGGATACTAGAGACAAAGTTGAAGTCCTTTGGCTACATCATGAGGAGACAGCAAAGCCTAGAGAAGACAATTATGCTGGGGAAAGTGGAAGGCAAAAGGAAGAGGGGCCGACCAAGGGCAAGATGGATGGATGGCATCCTTGAAGTGACTGGACTGACCTTGAAGGAGCTGGGGGTGGTGACGGCCGACAGGGAGCTCTGGCGTGGGCTGGTCCATGAGGTCACGAAGAGTCGGAGATGACTGAACGAATGAACAACAACAACATCAAAGAGAATTCTGAACCCCCCCAACGACAGAATTGGGTCAAACTTCCCACATGGAACCCCCATGACCAACAGAAAATACTGTTTTCTGATGGTCCTTAGTGACCCCTCTGACACTCCCTCATGACCCCTCCAGGTTAAGAAACGCTGGTTTACAGCTACACAGGGTGTCTGAATATACAACTGTCACAGAACCCCCATGACCAACAGAAAATGTTCACTGATGGTCTTTGGTGACCCCTCTGACACCCCCTCATGACCCCCTAGGGGTCCCAACCCCCAGGTTGAGAAATGCTGGTTTACAATAACCCAGTTGTTACAGGCAACACCCACACACAGCTTTAAATGCCAAAATGCCAGAAGTCACACTTGCAGGGGATTCAACACATTTTAAGAGGTCAACGTAAATGATAGGATTGCTAGAGTTGGCATTGTGGGGGCATCCCGGGCAAAAAGCATCTATCACCATGCTCCATTTTTGTGGGATATATATACCTGGGAAGTCTATCAAGCTTGGATAAGCTTTTGAGATTTCTTCATGCTCATCCAATCGAATGGATTCAGTGCTCAGAATGTGTTTACCATCGTTCAATTTCTCTCCATTCCTCCATTGATTTTTCTTTTCTTTCTCCCTCTTCTCATTCTTTTTGAGGAAGGGCATTAGGGTCTTAAGTCTGTAAGATAAGATTTCTTTAGCAGAGCTTCATATTGAAGTGCCCACCATTTCTTAGGCAGCTAACAGATTTGGCATTATGCCTCCAAGAGAACTGTTCCTTCAGCTCCAGCCATGTGATGCGTTGTGAGGGGTATTTGGACGTTATTATTGCCGGATTCAGAGCTCCAACATACTGTGGACTTTCCTCGACAAAGGAGATGTCAGCCTGAAAAGCTGCAGAGCATAAAATAAAGACATAACTTTTTTTCTTAAACGTGAGCATCAGCTAAAGACGTTATAGGTGCCTAGAGGGCTTTTCCTTTTAAAAAGCAAGGAAGTCTGTCTATTAGATATCCGGGGATACATTAATGTTATTATTGTACTGGCAATTACGGGTAAATGAAGATAGTTTGGTACATTTTACACACATTTTCCCATGGGAGAGAATGTGAGTGAGGTCAAATATTCTGAAAAATAAACTTCGGAGAACAAAAAAGGAGGGTTGCAATAAAAAAAAAAAGCTTTAATCTAAGGGTGGGAATTGCAAAGCTATGCCATTGTTCTTGAACTGCGGTTCCCATCAGATTAGTCAGCACTGCTAATGATTCATAAATACTAGGAATGGCAGTTAACAACATCTGGAGGGTCATACTATAATTTGTTTATTTATTTACTGTATTTGTATACCGCCTTTCTCAGCCCAGAGGTGCCTCAAGGTGGTTAACAGGGCAAAATTCAATGCTTACAATGTCATAAATACAATTAAAAACATATAATAAAAACTAAACAAATCATAGAATCATAAAGTTGGAAGGGACCTCATGGGCCATCCAGTCCAACCCCATTCTGCCAAGAACCAAGAATATTGCATTCAAAGCACCCCCAACAGATGGCCATCCAGCCTCTGTTTAAAAGCTTCCAAAGAAGGAGCCTCTACCACATTTCAGGGCAGAGAGTTCCACTGCTGAACAGCTCTCACAGTCAGGAAGGTCTTACTAATGTTCAGATGGAATTATTCCTAGATCTTTTTTGGTGTGGTGGCCTTGATACAGAAACCCTTTCTATATTGGGACTGGGAAACCAGAATGGTGAAGTGGTCAAATTGATTTACCTTGGTCTACTGGCAGGGTAGCTATAGATTGTATCAAGGATTTAATTTTCTACATTCGCTGCTCCATCACATCTCCAGTCCAGTGACAGCTGGTGTATCGAATAGCATACTGAAACAAGCTTGGTTCCCTGGAGACTAGGACGCGGAACAATGGCTTCAAACTACAAGAAAGGAGATTCCATCTGAACATGAGGAAGAACTTCCTGACTGTGAGAGCCGTTCAGCAGTGGAACTCTCTGCCCCGGAGTGTGGTGGAGGCTCCTTCTTTGGAGGCTTTTAAACAGAGGCTGGATGGCCATCTGTCAGGGGTGATTTGAATGCAATAGTGATAGAATTGGGTCAAACTTCCCACACAGAGCTCCCATAACGGACAGAAAATACTATGTTTTCTGATGGTCTTTGGTGACCCTTCTGACACCCCCTCATTACCCCCCCCCCCCAGCGGTCCCAACCCCCAGGTAGAGAAATGCTGACTTTTCCAGATCACCAGACTAGTCCACAGCAATGTGTGGCAAGGGATGGCTAGTAAATCTATAAAAGGAAGGAAAATACGCTTTTCCCCAGCACCCTGTAAAACAGTGTTTCTCAACCTTGGGGTTGGGACCCCTGGGGGGGGGTCATGAGGGGTATCAGAGGGGTTGCCAAAGACCACCAGAAAACACGATATTTTTCATTGGTTTTAGGGGTTCTCTGTGGAAAGTTTGGCCCAATTCTATACTTGGTAGGGTTCAGAATGCTCTTTGATTGAAGGTGAACTATAAATCCCACAACTACAACTCCCAAATGTCGAGGTCTATTTCCCCAAACTCCACCAGTGTTCACATTTGGGCATATTGAGTATCCTTGCCAAGTTTGGTTCAGATCCATCATTGTTTGAGTCCATAATGCTCTCTGGATGTAGGTGAACTGCAACTCCCAAACTCAAGATCAGTGCCCACCAAACCCTTCCAGTACTTTCTGTTGGTCATGGGAATTCTGTATGCCAAGATTGGTTCAATTCCATCTTTAGCAAAGTACAGAATGCTCTTTGATTGTAGGTGAACTATAAATCCCAACAACTACAACTCCCAAATGACAAATCAATCCCCCCCCCCCACAACCCCAACAGTATTCAAATTTGGGCGTAGTGGGTATTTGTGCCAATTTTGGTCCAGTGAATGAAAATACATCCTGCGTATCAGATATTTACATTATGATTCATAACAGTAGCAAAGTTACAATTATGAAGTAGCAAAAAAATAATAATTTTATGGTTGGGGGTCACCACAACATGAGGGACTGTACTAAGGGGTCACATTAGGAAGTTTGAGAACCACTGCTGTAAAAAATGTGAGGGAGGAAGCATGAAAAGAGAGAGCAAGAGAAAGAGAGAGATTTAATGCATTATGGAGGAAGTCTTGGGAGAGTGGCTATGGATTTTTGACAGAAACGAGGAAACTTTTTCCAGAGCTGTAATTATAGTGTTAGCCTGACACAGATGTTAAGCTGAAAAGGGAAAGGCTACCTAGTGGAATTAACTATGATTTCCCCCTAAAAAACCTGCTGTCTGAACTACAATTAACCTTTGAGTCAGCTTTAAGGTTGACCGTGACTGTGAAATCCACAAATAACAAAACATGGAGGTTTGCACAGACCACTCATGAGAGCAAGATGGGACGGTTAATATGCAAAAGGCGAAAAAGGAAAGTATGTAAAATTACAGAGCAGTCTGTTAGCCTTCGTGTAGAGGCAGAAACCTTTCTAATCCCTCTTTCTTAGTGAGGATGCCCTCCTGACACAGATGTTAAACAGTTAAGAGAAAGGCTAGACTAGTGGAACATTTTGTGAAAATTAAAATAAGTCAAAACCAATGGGGAATGAACGGAGTAGATGGGGAAAGCAGATTTAGTTCAAATGACTGAGAGACTGTGAGTAGTTGATAGATCTCAACATCTGGCCCTTCCATTTTCATGGGTTCAGCTGATCCCTAACCCATCTAAAACACAGACATGTGCCTTTCATCTCAAGAACAGAGAAGCATCCCGAGCTCTGAAGATCACCTGGGAAGGAATCCCACTGGAGCATTGCAGCGCACCCAAATACCTGGGAGTCACTCTGGACCGTGCTCTTACCTACAAGAAGCACTGCCTGAACATCAAGCAAAAAGTGGGTGCTAGAAACAATATCATACGAAAGCTGACTGGCACAACCTGGGATCACAACCAGATACAGTGAAGACATCTGCCCTTGCGCTGTGCTACTCTGCTGCTGAGTATGCATGCCCAGTGTGGAACACATCTCACCACACTAAAACAGTGGATGTGGCTCTTAATGAGACATGCCGCATTATCACGGGGTGTCTGCGTCCTACACCACTGGAGAAATTACACTGCTTAGCCGGTATTGCACCACCTGACATCCGCCGGGAAGTAGCAGCCAATAGTGAAAGGACTAAGGCAGAGACATCTCCAGCTCATCCCCTGTTTGGGTATCAGCCAGCACGCCAACGACTTAAATCTAGACATAGTTTTCTAAGATCTACAGAGACACTCGCTGGAACACCTCAGCAAGCGAGAGTCCAAAAGTGGCAGGCTCAAACCCAGCACCTCAACCAATGGCTGATACCAAATGAGAGACTCCCTCCTGGGCACACAGAAGACTGGGCGACTTGGAAGGCATTGAACAGACTGCGCTCTGGCACCACGAGATGCAGAGCCAACCTTCAGAAATGGGGCTACAAAGTATGCGAGTGTGGAGAGGAGCAAACCACTGACCACCTGCTGCAATGCAACCTGAGCCCTGCCACATGCACAATGGAGGACCTTCTTGCAGCAACACCAGAAGCACTCCAAGTGGCCAGATACTGGTCAAAGGACATTTAATCAACTACCAAACTCACAAAATTTGTATTTTGTCTGTTTGTTTGCTTTGTTCTGTTAGAAATGTAATATAATTGACTGGTTGCCTGACACAACAAATAAATAAAATTTTCATGGGTCATCTTTAGACAGGAAATGAGATGAAAATGTTCCAGAGTTTGGAAAAACAACAACAGCAACATCAACAACAACAGATCATATGTTGACAAGCTGGAATGTGTCCAGAGGAGGGCGACTAAAACGATTAAGGGTCTAGAGAACAAGCCCAACAAGCCCTTTATATATCTGTGGAATATCTGTGTTTTTATATCTATATTAAAAAAATGTAATGTTCGTTTGTGGAATTCACCTGCGTGCGTGACCGCATCTCCGTTTATGAACCCACGCGCTCACTTCGTTCATCCGGAGAGGCCCTGCTTGTGATTCCGCCTGCGTTGCAGGCGTGTTTGGTGGGGACACGAGACAGGGCCTTTTCTGTGGTGGCCCCCGACTCTGGAACACCCTCCCCAAAGATCTTAGACAGGCCCCTACATTGGCAGTCTTTAGAAAGAACTTGAAGACCTGGCTGTTCCGATGTGCCTTCCCAGAATAGGAAAACTCCAATAACAAGTCCCAGAAGCACTTTATTAGAACTAAGATTGCTGCACACTGCACACTGCACTTGCCCTATAATCCTTACATATCACCTGTCACATCAGCACTTTTAATTCTGTACCCATTACTCTGGCCCGGCCCAGTTTTATTGTGTCTTGGTGTATTGTTTGTTGCTTGTTGTTTAATATTGCTTTAATTGTTTTTAATTTGCTTTAGGTTTGTATTGTATTGTTATGTTGTGTTTTGAGGCCTTGGCCTTTGTAAACCACATCGAGTCCTTTGGGAGATGCTAGCGGGGTACAAATAAAGTTAATAATAATAATAATAATTCACATAACTCAAAAACCACTGGACGATTTGCTGCCAAATTTGGCCACAAGACACCTACTAACCCAAGGAGTAATCATCACTAAATAAAATAATATTGTCATCTGGGAGTTGTAGTTGCTGGATTTATAGTTCACCTACAATCAAAGAGCACTCTGAACTCCATCAACGATGGAATTGAACCAAAGTTGGCACACAGAACTCCCATGACTAACAGAAAATTCTGGAAGGGTTTGGTGGGCATTGACATTTAGTTTGAGAATTGTAGTTCACCTACATCCAGAGAGCACTGTGGACTCAAACAATGATACATCTGGACCAAACTTAGCACGAACATTCCATATGCCCAAATATGAACACAGATGGAGTTTGGGGAAATAGACCTTGACATTTGGGAGTTGTAGTTACTGGGATTCACAGTTCACCTACAATCAAAGAGCATTCTGAACCCCTACCAACGTTAGAATTGGGGCAAACTTCCCACACAGAACCCCCACGACCAACAATAAATACTTAAGGCCATCCAGTCCAACTCCCTTCACCAGGGCAAGAAAACGTAATCAAAGCCCTCCTGACAAAGAGCCATCCAGCCACAGATATAGATAGATATGATTCACACACAGAGGGATATAGTATCATAGATTTGAAAGGGACCTCTAAAGAATGACAATTCTATGTGGCATGTTCCAGAGTAGGCAAACCAGACAATCTCCACATCAACACTGACAAAGAAACAGCAAGAAATACTGTTTACCCACAAGCACAAAGAAATTACATGTATTAGAAACCAACACTTTCTCATTACTTTACTTTCCAGATCACCAGTCTGGGCCACAGCAATGCCTGACAGGGGATGGCTAGTGTGTCTGTGTGTAATTGGGTTTATATATCTGTGGAATATCTGTGGAATTTGATTAGCCATCAAATGCTAATCAAGGTGGTCAATTGAAACATTCACCCCTAGCTCCAACAGACAAGAGTTCTTTCCCCCACCCTGGACATTCCACTGATATATAAACCCAATTTTCCTAGTTTCCAACAGACCTCATAACCTCTGAGGATGCTTGCCATAGATGCAGGCAAAAGGTCAGGAGAGAATGCTTCTAGAACATGGTCATACAGCCCAAAAAACCTACAACAACCCAGTTATTCTGGCCATGAAAGCCTTCGACAATACATGGAAGCCATTGTCTCCCCGTAGCAAAAGGGTCAATTGGTCAAGTCAGGAAAAGAACAAACTATACAAAATATTGACAAGCAAGATCACCAAGTTTCTAGCTCTGAGCGATAAGAAAAACACAGGAAACATTCTGAAAGAATCTTCCTATTAAAATTCCAGGCTGGTAACTGAACAGGGGAAACAAAAAGGTGTTAAGGCTCCTTCGTGACTGACTGGTTTATATTGGCACACAGCTGGCAAGAACCTAGACTGTAACCTTTATTAGATGTGAGATCCCTTTTAGCACTGTACAGAATGTGAGCAGTAAGGTGGCGGAGTTGGAAAGTGTAATGGAAGAAGGGTTGGCTTTTAGCAGAGGTTAAGATGTAATGGGAAATTCGTGTACAAAACCCAAAAGCAGAGTTTGAAAAACAATCTTTCACTTCCACTTTTGTTCTCCAGCAACTGCCACAGATAGGCTGTCTGTGAACGTGACAGTCCTACTGAGATGTAGTTTTTATCCATATTGCTCCTGGGATAATAGCGTTCCAAAGTGCCTACTGTATATACTCATGTATAATAATAGAGATTTTAGTCAAAGAATCAGCGTTAAAAATGAGTTGACTTAAACACAGGTCAAAGTAAGCACAGTATCTTAACTCTTATATATAAAATACTAGCCATCCCCTGCCACGCGTTGCTGTGGTCCACATGGGGGTTCTGTGTGGGAGGTTTGGCCCAATTCTATCATTGGTGGGGTCCAGAATGCTCTGTGATTGTAGGTGAACTATAAATCCCAGCAACTACAACTCCCAAATGTCAAGATTCTATTTCCCTCAAACTCCACCAGTGTTCACATTTGGGCATATTGAGTATTCATGTAGAGTTTGGCCCAAGATCCATCACTGTTTGAGTCCACAGTGATCTCTGGATGTAGGTGAACTATAACTCCAAAAGCAAAGGACACTGCCCACCAAACCCTTCCAGTATTTTCTGTTGGTCATGGGAGAACTGTGTGCCAAGTTTGGTTCAATTCCATCGTTGGTGGGGTTCAGAATGCTCTTTGATTGTAGGTGAACTATAAATCCCAGCAACTACAACTCCCAAATGACAAAATCATTTTTTTTGAGTGAAGGACATACATTGGCCTGAAAGGTGTCTTGTGTCCAAATTTGGTGTCAATTCACCCAGTGGTTTTTGAGTTCTGTTAATCCCACAAATGTGCATTACATTTTTATTTATATAGATAATCTGTGAGTTGACTGGTAAAAGCTAACAGCTTAGTTCATCTTGGAAGAACCTAAATGAAGCACTCTTTCCATCACTTCTGGGTGGGAAAATAGCAATTGAAATGGGCAGGAATAGCTATTAGAGCAGTGCAAAAAAGTCATTTCTGCCTTGTATGTCGTATTATTTCATAAGATTTGTAGATATGAGGCAATATTAAGAAATGCAAGGTGCGCCCATGCAAAAAACTTAAGAATCAAAACATTCACCTATGATCAAAGGCTTTCATGGCTGGAATCACTAGGTTGCTGTAGGTTTTTCAGGCTGTATGGCAATGTTCTAGAAGCATTCTCTCCTGATGTTTCGTCTGCATCTGTGGCACGCATCCTCAGAGGTTCTGGGTTTTAGCCTGCCACTTTTGGTCTCTTGCTTGCTGAGGGTTCCTGCGAATATTTATGTAGATCTTAGAAAGCTGGTTCTTGATTTAAAGCATTGACATGCTGGCTGATATCCAAACAGAGGATGAGCCAAATATGTCAATATCTTGGTCCTTTCATTGCTGGCTGCTATTTCCCGGCCAATATCAGGTGATGCAATACTGGCTAAACAGTATAATTCATCCAGCGGTGTTGGACATAGACATCATGTGATAATGTGGCATGTCTCATTAAGAGCCACATGGTGAGATGTACGTCATACTGGGCATGTGTACTCAGCAGCAGAGTAGCAAAGTGCAAGGGCAGATGTCTTCACTGTATCTGATTATGATCCCCAAGTTGTGCCAGTCAGTTTTCGTGTGATATTGTTTCTAGCACCCACTTTTTGCTTGATATTCAAGCAGTGCTTCTTGTAAGTCAGAGCATGGTCCAGAGTGACTCCCAGGTATTTGGGTGTGCTGCAATGCTCCAGTGGGATTCCTTCCCAGGTAATCCTCCGGGCTTGAGATGCTTGTCTGTTCTTAAGATGAAAAGCACAAATCTGCATTTTACATAGATTAGGAATCAGCTGGCTTTCCCTGTAATAGAAAGTGATATCACCTAAAGCTTTGGAGAGCTTCTGTTCAACTCTTTCAAAGCTCTCTGCTTGAGTGGTGATGGCACGATCGTCAACATAGATGAAACTCTCTGTCCCTTCTGGCAGTGGCTGGTCATTTGGGTAAATGTTAAACACTGACGGAGCAAGCAAGCTCCCCTGAGGCCGGCTTTTCTTCTCTATACTGATGACTAATTGTGAAAAGGTGGGGCAAATCTACTCCTTGGTAGCTAAACAATGTGTGGATCTGATTCAGGTTAATATGGACCATGGTCACCTTAACATGGCCAAAGATGCAAGTTGCTCCAAATTCTCCCCAAAGGGTGACATTGGACCAATGTAAATAGTTGGGCCAGTTTCAAGACAGAACTGTCAGCATCCTTTATACAGGCTGCCCAAGCACAAGTAAGATGGGATGGCCATGTAAACACATGGCCATCCCATCTTACTTGTGCTTGGGCAGCCTGTATAAAGGATGCTATTCATCAGCCTGTTCTCCTTGTCATAGCAGCAGATTCCATCTAAATGTTTAAAATAACATTGTTCTTTCCCCCTAAACATGTAGAGATTGATAGCTTTCCACTATTTTAGTTTATTTTAATCAGTTAGCCACCCCCCTCCCAAATTCCCACAAACCCTTGGTGTCTTTGTTTTTAAGCCTGTTCCTGGGATTATTTGAGGCAGTGATGCAGAAAATTGCACTGGATAGACTGCATCAGCTCGGGTTTCTTAGATATGATTATCATAGTTTTCTATGGGAGAGCAGATGGTGACTATCCTATGTTCTGTTTTCCCAAAATGAGAGCTGATAGGGGAAAACGAGTGTCATTTCTGGAATCAACAGGGTAAACATACCCAAAAACAGATGTAAAATTTGCAGCCCAAAAAACTGTGTGTTTTTTTTCCCAAAATCTATCTTCTGAGACCAACATTATTTTTACAGTTTTAAAGCTTCAAATTGTTTTAAATCTTTATGTTTTCTGATGCTCTCTCTCTCTTTTTTTTACAGTTTCCAGTCTTCAAACTGTTTTCAATTGATTTTTTGTATGATGTATTTTTATTGTACCCTGAAATCTTGCAATGTATGGTGACACTGAAACATTTTGAAAGTAAAGAAATAGATGACAAAGTCAACAGAACTAGACAGTAGTCATGTGTATTCGG
Organism: Anolis sagrei ordinatus; assembly: GCF_025583915.1. Lineage (NCBI taxonomy): Eukaryota > Metazoa > Chordata > Lepidosauria > Squamata > Anolidae > Anolis > Anolis sagrei. Next base: position 9,802,876 of record NW_026844367.1, on the reverse strand, counting down.
GACTATCATGTCCCGGCTTTTGGTGGGGCCCCTGATCACTTTTCGTCTGAGCCTCCTGAAATCAGGAGGTCAGATCTTTGCTGTTTTTTTGTTTTCAGGGTCAAAAGATTCATTTTCTTTCAGGCATTGGGCCTATGCAGCTGGACCTCACAGGGCTTGCAGCTGAGCTCCGAGTAAGGAGCACTCCTTATTCAGTGCTCACCTGCAGGCCCTGCAAGGCCCAGGTACATAGACCCAAACCCTGCACCCGTAGGCTTGGTTGATCAAGAAAAAATTTGGTTCTAAACTCGTTTCGTATCTAGGGGGTGCCGACATTTCTAATCTGAAAGGATTTCCGAAATTTCAGATTTCAAATTTCCAATATTTACGAAATTTCGTAAATATACAAATTGATTCGTTAATGGCGGACGCGATTGCGCAATACGCGAAAAAAAAACCTCCAAACGGGACAGGGGGAACTTCTGAAGCTTCCCTCTCCCTCTGTTGTTGACTGTTGGTGTGATAAAACTAACAACAACTATATATATTATATTATCAAAAAACTGTCCCAAGCCCATAGCACGTCCAAAAGCAGAAGATTAAGTCAGAATGAGATGCCCATCCAAAAACAATCCGAAGTAAGAATGGAGTCAGCACTTACAGGAATCCAGTCTTTAAAATGCTTTAAAACGGCTTGTCTTAACCCAGCTAATCGTCTTCCTGGTCCGGCAGCTTAAAACTATTATTATTATATATTATATTATATTATATTATATTATATTATATTATATTATATTATATTATATTATATTATATTATATTATATTATATTATATATTAAATGTAAATATGCCACCCTTCTCACCCCGAAGGGGACTCAGAGCGGCTTACAAGTAAAATTATTACACAGCACAATATTAGTATTAAACCCCTGTGCCGGCAGGACTGAAGACCGAACAGGTTCGCAGGTTCAAATCTGGGGAGAGGCGGATGAGCTCCCTCTGTCAGCTCCAGCTCCTCATGCAGGGACATGAGAGAAGCCTCCCACAAGGATGATAAAACATCAAAACATCTGGGAATCCCCTGGGCAACGTCCTTGCAGACGGCCAATTCTCTCACACCGGAAGCGACTTGCAGTTTCTCAAGTCACTCCTGACACGACAAAAAAAAAATTAATATTATATATTACATTGTACTATAACATTATACTGTAATATTATTAGTAATATTACATTTAATATAAAATATATAATTATAATATCATTTTATTAGTACTAGTAGTATATTGTTGTGCTGTCGCACGCTGGGTCTGTGCATAAGACTGTAGACAGGACATAAATTCTGTGTGCCCAATGGGACGCCGGGGCTGCCTCAGATTAAAGGCCTTTGGATTTCCTTAAAACAGAGTCTTTAGATTGCTTAAAGGTTCAACAAAGTTCTTTATTAATGAAAACAAACAGGTACTTTAAGGCTTTCTTAACAGTCTATTGGCTCTCTCTCAATCTTGTCCACAGGGAACAGGCACTATCTTCATAACTGTAACTAATGGGGGAAATCCTTAACTTCTAATCTGGGCAGTCTGTCTTTGCCTCTGTTGGCGTGGAGCCCCTGCACCCGGTACCAACTGCTTCTGGCTTCCACGAGTGACCCTTACCAAGAGAGCTTTGTAGACTTCCAGGGGAAAAAGAACTCAGGTTTCCATGATGGCTGAAGTCCTTCAGCAAAGGAACTGTAGGGCTATATAACCCCGGCCAAGCTATGGGCTGTATATCTTCCCAGCCAAGCAGTAGTAGATGAAGCTTTCTACAGGAGCTCTTGGTATTATGTCCTGCATGAAAGGCTTCTCTGTGTGGACTGAACTCAAAATGGCTCCTATTCCCTCTAAAACCCAAAGGGGCGGGACCAGGGAACCTAACTATAATTGACAGGTGGCTTGCCCTATGATTGCAGCCAAAAGAAGCCACCTATCTGCAGAGTCCCTGAAACTCAGGACTACAACAAACATTCAATGCAAAGCAAACAAAATTGGAGCTCCTGGTACAGTTGTACCTGCACAATTGTATTACATTATAATATTACTGATATTATATGTATATACAATATGATATTATATTATATTATATTATATTCACAGTACAGGAGACAAGCTGGAACTGCCTTCCTGGCCCCTCTCTTCACTCTGATCTCAGAGCAGCGGTTGGTGCTGGAGGTGGAGGGGAGGGCTCCCAACCAATGACACTGGAAGCAAGATGGAGTGCTCCTTATTTGGTGCTCGGCTGCAGGCCCTGCCAAGCCCCACGCAATCCATCCGAAAAGCAGGCCTGCTTGCTTTTTGTATCAATTGCATTTTCGTTTCAGAAGGGGCCTTTCCGTTTTGTGCCATCTGAATGGATGGAACGAAATGGAAACACAAATGAAATGAATGGGACAAATTTTGGGCCCATGACTACTAAGACAGCAAACAGCTGTGAAAATGTTTAACAAACCAAAACCATTGATGCAAACTGTACAGCATCTCACTTGCATAATACTAGATTTTTTTTTAAAGGCTCTCTTCCTTTGGCTCATGCACAGCTAATGCCTTGCTGGAGCGATATAGGCTTTCCACAGTCTTTTAAAAAGTCTAAAATTGATTTTTACAACCTCCACAACATCTAATATTTCCAGTGCCGTAAATGAACCAGAGATACATCTGTTTGCAAATTACATTGCAAATTGCATTGCAAATTACTTAATACAAAAACTACAAAAGTGTGGATAGAATTCCTGTACAAACGCTATCAGTGATGGGTTGAATTCATCTACATGTGTAGATGGGGCCGTTGTAGCCAGTAAGCATATGCATGGGCTAATTGGATTATCCATTTTGCATGACTTCATAGCTAGCACTTGCAGGTTTCGGAGACTCTAGCAAATCAAAATGGCATTTATGTATGATTACATCTCTCTCTTGCTTGCCAATGATTTTTGCAGCCAGTGAAAGAACAAACTTTCAATTATCAAAGAATTAAGTTGGCTGTGGTATTAGGCGTTCACAAGTTTATCCAAACTTATAAAACAAATCCAAATGAAATTTCCATCCATCTGCACCAGCCTAGATTCAGTTGGTACACCACCATTCAGAGAATCATGTTTGCAAAAAAATGGATGATCATTTCTCTGTAATTCTTTTAAAGGTTTGGAACTCCTTCCAAGTAAGACTAAACTGCCCCTCACTCTGATGTTCTAATTTAAGTAGATGAAAAACCATGATATGTATTGTTGTCTAAGATTTTAGTGCCTTCCTGCAGCTGAGAAAGGGGCCTAGAATGGATGAGGTCTGCAACTCACATCGTGCCAGGTTAACTTCCTGAAACTCCATCAATATTTAAAGTTTGTAATGTTGGGCAAGTTTGGTCTAGATCCACGTTGTCAACCTAGGGGTCAGGACCCCTGGGGGGAGGGGTACAAGGGGAGTTTCAGAGGGGTCACCAAAGACCATCAGAAAACACATACTTCTGATGGTCTTAGATGCCCCTTTGGCAGGGAAGGCTGAAGATCTCTCCACCTGTCATTCTCTTCCTTTTTGGAAATAGATGGTGAATCTCCCACTATAAATCCCCAAGGACAAATCAAATTTTGCCATTTCTTGAGTCGCTCCTGACATGAAAATAACTATAAATATAACTATAATGATATAACATTTTTTCATTACTTTTTCATTAAGTAATTGTGCCAATGGGGAAACTTTAGAAACTCCTTTCTCATTGTTAGAGCTATCAGCATGAAACTTGCTACAATTATAGAACACATTTACCAATGTTAACCCCCCCCCCCCAAAAAAAATCCAAGTTTCAGAATGTTTAACTCATCCACTGATTTGTGGGGAATTTTTTAAGTTATTACAAACAACATTATTACAAGAGCTATTTGCTTGATTTTGTATGCAATGACACAAGATAACCAAGGTATCATTACCCAAGTGTCAGAAAGAAAACAAAAGCCAAGATAGCTATCCCCTTGAATATCTGTTTCTATATGATACACAACCCATACCACAGAACTTCAGCTTAGGGATTTTCCTCCCAGTCGAGCATAGATTTATTACTATCAGTCCTCTTTGCAGATTCAATAATGTATTGGAACTGTGACTGCTGCTAAGGACGGACAATCGCTCTTTCCTACCTCACTGAGTTGGGTCACCCTAGAATTGGAGCTGTTCGCATTGAAGTCCAACCACATTGGAATTGATGGTGCCAGTTATTAACTATGAGGGTTGAATGAAAAGTAATGCCTCCACCTTGGTAACTTCTCAACAGATGGCAGTACTGGTATGCGGCAGGTACTGGCTTGTTCAGTAGACTCTCCTCTACAGTTCCATTTTGGCAGGAAGCCTTAGCATTGAATAGTTGTGTTGTTAAAGTGCAAAGTATGGAACCCTGCACAGACGGTTGGTCAATGCGACTTAAGCAACGTGCAGTCATTGAATTTTGACAGCAGAAGGTGTCACCCCAAAGGAGATTAATCAGCATGCAAGCTGTTTATGGTGACTGTGTTGATGTGAGTACTGTGCATCGTTGGGATAAGTTTAAAGATGTTGAGGTGACATCTGCTGTCAAGAATTCAATGACTGCACGTTGCTTAAGTCGCATTGACCGACCGTCTGCACAGGGTTCCATACTTTGCACTTTAACAACACAACTGTTCAATGCTAAGGCTTCCTGCCAAAATGGAACTGTAGAGGAGAGTCTACTGAACAAGCCAGTACCTGCCACATACCAGTACTGCCATCTGCTGAGGAGTTACGAAGGTGGAGGCATTACTTTTCATTCAACCCTCGTATGTGTGCATATATATCATGCATTATGAATGTATTCTCAATTTGCTTCTGACACAATAAATAAATATAATCAGTATCGATGGGCCCCCAGTATTATTCCATCAAAAGTTGGAGGGTATGACATCTTGAGAGCAGTACGTGAGAAAAAGAGATCTTGGAGTCACTGTGGACAACAAGTTAAACATGAGCCAACAAAAAAAGCCAATGGAATTTTGTCCTGCATCCATAGGAGCATAGTGTCTAGGTCCAGGAAAGTCATGCTCCCTCTATTCCACTTTGGTTAGACCACACCTGGAATATTGTGTCCAATTCTGGGCACCACCATTCAAGAGAGATATTGACAAACTGGAATGTGTCCAGAGGAGGGCGACTAAAATGATCAAGGGTCTGGAGAACAAGCCCTATGAGGAGCGGCTTAGGGAACTGGGCATGTTTAGCGTGAAGAAGAGAAGGCTGAGAGGAGATATGATAGCCATGTATAAATATGTGAGAGGAAGCCACAGGGAGGAGGGAGCAAGCTTGTTTTCTGCTTCCTGGAGACTAGGACGTGGAACAATGGCTTCAAACTACAAGGAGATTCCATCTGAATATGAGTGAACTTCCTGACTGTGAGAGCCGTTCAGCAGTGGAACTCTCTGCCCCGGAGTGTGGTGGAGGCTCCTTCTTTGGAAGCTTTTAAACAGAGGCTGGATGGCCATCTGTCGGGGGTGATTTGAATGCAATATTCCTGCTTCTTGGCAGAATGGGGTTGGACTGGATGGCCCATGAGGTCTCTTCCAACTCTTTGATTCTATGATTCTATGATCTGTGTAACTGTTCATGGAACATGAAGAGGAAGGTCTACTGATCTGGCCAGATTGTAAATTCAAATATAGTATTCTTACCTTTCTTGAAGAAAAAAGAGGGAAGAAAAAGAACAGAAATGGGAAATTCTGAGCTCCCGTTTTATGCTGCATGACTGTTGATTTTCAATGTGTATGTAAGGGAGGGGGGCAATCGAACTGCATACACCCCTCTTTGCCAGCATATAGGCAAAGGTCACCTTCAGTGAAACTATTCCAACCAGCAGGTTTAACCATAAGTTATTATTCTGTCCTGTTTTAAATTAGGGCAAGTGGGACATGGTGTTTGCACATTGATCAATGACACAGAACAGATTATACCTACCCAAAAAGCCAAACATGTGCAGTAAGATAAATGATCTATTTTTTCTTCTTCTTCTCTCTCCCTCCCTCATCAGGTGGTTTATTTGACTTTATAGCACTTTAAAGTGTGAACTGATTTCAGGCAACAGATTAATTCAGGGAGAAAGAGCTCTCGCTTCTTTCATCTTTCCGAACATGTGCCGATGGCCTTGTGTTATTCCATTTCCTTTGCTTTAAAAAGGAGTCGGGGCACTGTTGAAACCCCAAGATAAGTATGGTATCTAGAGAAGTGTATATGTGTGTGTGTGTGTGTGTGTGTGTGTGTGTGCCTTCAACGAATTGGTTAAGAAATATTATGGAAGGAAGTGAGACTGCTTTCTTGCCCTTCTTATCACTATTGCTTATTGCTTATTACATACTTATCTGAGCATAGATTGGACAGTCCATCTAACAGGGGACTATCTTCTGTAAGGTATCCCCTCAAGTGCTATTATTATTATTATTATTATTATTATTATTATTATTATTATTATTTGAAACACAACAAGATGAGTCCACAGCAGACACTCTGCTGGCTGTTGAATTGGATCACACGTCGGACACTTCCCAAGTGTCTAGGACTGTGTGATGTATCGGTGAATAATGCGTGCAGATCCCAGTAAGGTGGCCTTCTGCAGCTGGCAGATGGTAATTTTGTCAGCGCCGATTGTGTTTAAGTGCAGGCCAAGGTCTTTAGGCACTGCACCCAGTGTGCCGATCACCACTGGGACCACCTTTACTGGTTTGTGCCAGAGTCTTTGCAGTTCGATCTTTAAATCCTCATATCCTGTCAGCTTTTTCAGTTGTTTCTCCTCAATAATAATAATAATAATAATAATAATAATAATAATATTTTGATACAAGACAAGAGTAGTCCACAGCAAAAAAATCACTATGCTGGCTAATAATAATAATAATAATAATAATAATAATAATAATAATTTGATTTATAATAAAATTAGTACACAGGAAACAAGATTTTGCTGGCTTTTGTATTTGATCACATGTCAGACACTTCCCAAGTATCTAAGACTGTGTAATGTGGCCTTTTGCAGTTGACAGATGGTAACTTTGTCAGCGCTGATTGTTTTTAAGTTCAGGCCAAGGTCTTTAGGCACTGGACCCAGTGTGCTAATCACCACTGGGACCATGTTGACTGGCTTGTAATAGATAATAATAATAATAATAATAATAATAATAATAACAATTATACATTACACAGTCCTAGACTCTTGGGAAGTGTCTGATGTGTGATCCAATACAACAGCTAGCACAGTGATCTTGTTTGCTAATCTTGTTATGTTTCAAATAACCATATATATATATATATATATAGATATATAGATATATAGATATATAGATATTAGGGCTGGGCGGTTTCGTTTCGTAATTTCGTAATTCGTTAAAAATTCGTTATTTTTTTATAACGAAGCGATATTGAACCATTCAGGAGCATCTAAAAAACGAAACGAATTTTTCAATTCGTTTCGTAATTGCTTCGTATTCGTTTCGAAATCGTTTTGAAATCGTTTTGTTATTATTTCCGCATGTCTGGGGCAAGTTTTATAGCTGTTGTTTGTTTAATCAGTGAAAAAAAATTATAAATATCACACCAACAGTCAACAACAGAGGGAGAGGGAAGCTTCAAAAGTTCCCCCTGTCCCATTTGGAGGTTTTTTAGCGTATTGCGTGGTCGCGTCCGCCATTAACGAATCGATTCGTATTCGTTTCGAAATCGTTTCGTAATTGTTTCATAATTTACGAAATTTCGTAAATATCGAACTTTTTTAAAGAAAAATTTCGGAATTCTTTTAAATATCGAAACGCAAAAACCCCCAAAAAACGAATTGAGTTTAGAAACAAATTTTTCCGTGGTGATATTATATATGCCCTGCTTTTTCTCTCCACAAGGAGACTCAAAGTGGCAATAGCACTGCAGGCTTTTTAACTTTCTCTTGCTTACTCCTTGACGTATGATTGACAGCGTGAAACCTGGAGATGGCTGCTCTACCTAAAATGGCTGTGTAAAACAGGGATTTTCAGGAAGTGTTGCTTTGCACCTGATGGCATGGCAAGCAAGACCTTTTGCACCAATATTAAATACATAGGGTCCATCTCCACTTTTCCACTGGCAGCCCTATCTTCTACACATGGTTAGGTACTGTCGGAATCTTCGTAATTCAGAATAAATTCAGAAAAATTACCTCTTTGAAAAAATGTTGAACTTTTTAAGGAAACTGGCAGTCCCTTTGCCCTTCTGAAGCTAGTCTCGCTGTTTTTCTTCCGACTCAGGAAGTGAGTTGGAAATGATTTAGCTTTCCCCCCTGTTTCTGGTCTAAACCAGAGAACGTTTTTAAACCAGAGAAGGATGAATTTCTTCCGTTTGCTTTTCCTGCTTCTGGCTCAAGCCAGAGAAGCCAGTTTTAAACCAGAGAAGGAAAGAATTTCCTCCGCTTGCTTTTCCCCCACTCCTGGAGTAAAACTACTACTTTCAAAGTCGCTTCTGGTGTGAGAGAATTGGCCGTCTGCAAGGACGTTGCCCAGTGGACGTCTGGATGATTTGATGTTTTTATCATCCTTGTGGGAGGCTTCTCTCATGTCCCCGCATGAGGAGCTGGAGCTGATAGAGGGAGCTCATCCGCCTCTCCCCGGATTCGAACCTGCGACATGTCGGTCTTCAGTCCTGCCAGCACAGGGGTTTAACCCACTGCACCACCTGGTAAAGACTAACCAATGAAACAGGAAATAACAATTTCAAACCATTAACGAAAGGATTCGGAAGTCTCGGAAGTTTCGAAAAGTTTTGAACATTTTTTTCTGTGAAAATCAGAATTGACTTTAGAATTGAACCACCAGCATCCTCTACATCCGAAACTAGTTTTGAACCATTTTTTAAAATCTTCTGAATGTGCCCTTATCGCCCTTCCATATGGAATTCTCCATTGACCAGACTTGCTTCTGATGCAGTGTACTAATGCACATGGATATTCCTCTGCACATGAACCTGCTTCCTTCTCATTGCCCTTCAAGGCAATGTTTACCTCTCCGAACGTATTCTCCCTTACGAACCATCAAGATTATTAAGATCATCTGGAGAGGCCCTGCTCTCGGTCCCACCGGCCACACAGGTGGGGACGAGGGACAGGGCCTTCTCGGTGGTGGCCCCACGACTCTGGAACTCTCTCCCACCGGAGGTCAGAACCGCCCCGTCTATCCTGACATTTAGGAAACGGGTGAAGACGTGGTTGTGGAGACAGGCTTTCGATGAATGAGACAACACCCTAGGATTTTGGATGGAAGATGATGTATATTTGATTTTAATATGACGACTGACCACCGTAGTTTTAAATATATTGTTATTTTAAATGTGTTACTGTAATTGTGAACTATGATATTTTACTGATTGTATGTGTTTTTATGGTTGGAAACCGGGCTGAGTCCCTCAATGAGGTGAGAAGGTCGGTATAGAAAACTTTGAAATAAATAAATAAACAAACAAACATGCAAACTGATGCCTTGCCAGACTATAAATCCCATGATCCCATAGCATGGACTCGTGGCGGTTAAAGTAGCATCAAACTGCACTAAATCTACAGAGTAGATGCACCCAAAGTGTGTGGAAGGAGGATGCCCGTATCACACAGTTTCTTTTCCCAATGTCTTCTACTTTCCCAAAAAAGAGACAGAAAAAAAACATAGGAGCGAGTTAAAATTGTATTTCATCCACAGGAGCAAAAAGCTAGAAATGAGAAGACAGTGGTACGATTAAGCTATTTCAAGTGTTTCTTGTTCTGTTAATGAGGGGTTCATGCAGCTACAGCAAATTAGACCGGATCTCCGAGATAATGAAACAATCTTAGCTAAAGCGAGACTAATTTTGCCTTCAGTTGTACTGGTGAAATTGCTCAAAACCCAATGCGATTAATGTGTGGTGAACAGGCCAGATTTAAAGCAAAGGAAGAAAAAGAAAAAAGCAAGGGGAAAAGGGGGAATGCAATTTGTATCCACTTTCTGCAGAAGGAACAGGTTTAAACAATAAGCTATTACAGGGTCCCATTCGGCATGCCAGAATTAGGGATATAATGCATTATCCAGAACAGATTTCATCTTCTCCTCTTCGGTGGAGATTAATTGGACTCAGAGGTCATCCGAATGAGCCCTGAAAAATCTGTTTTTATACAGCTGTGATCCAAAACCTATAGTTATTCTTTTTTAGCTCCCAATATCCTCAGCTAGCATTCTCATCATGGATGAAGAAGTCTCATAGCTGTGATGAGAAAGAAGTACAATTTATAAGATCTAGCCATAATATCATGGGATGGAACCGTTCCACAAAATGTAAAAAAACAAAAAAACAAATGAAGCTGTCACTGGGAACTGATGTTTATTTGAGATTTTAAAGTAAAGAGTTGGCAAAGTTTGAAATTGTGCTTTGGCCAATATAACTACCACTAGAGCAGTGTTTCTCAACTTTCCTAATGCCCCGACCCCTTCATACAGTTCCTCATATTGTGGTGACCCCCAACCATTAAAAAACATCATTGCGACTCCACAACTGTAATTTTGCTACTGTTATGAATTGCAATGTAAATATCTAATATGCAGGATATATTTTCATTCACTTGATCAAATTTGGCACAAATACCCGATATACCCACATTTGAGTACTGGTGGGGTTGGAAGTGGGATTGATTTTGTCATTTGGAAGTTGTAGTTGCTGAGATTTATAATTCACCTACAATCAAAGAGCCTCTAAACCCACCAATGATGGAATTGAACTAAATTTGGCATACAGAACTCCCATGACCAACAGAAAATACTGGAAGGGTTTGTTGGGCATTGACCTTGAGTTTTGGAGTTGTAGTTCACCTACATCCAGAGAGCACTGTGGACTCAAGCAACGATGGATCTGGTCCAAACTTGGTATGAATGTTCAGTATGCTCAAATGTGAACACTGGTGGAGTTTGGAGAAAATAGACCATGACATTTGGGAGTTGTGGTTACTGGGATTTATAGTTCACCTACAATCAAAGAGCATTCTGAACTCCACCAACAGTAGAATTGGGCCACACTTTCCACACCGAACCCCCATGATCAATAAAAAATACTGTGTTTTCTGATGGTCTTTGGTGACCCCTCTGACACCCCCTCACAACCCCTCCAGGGGTCCCGACCCCCAGGTTGCGAGACACTGCACTAGAGGTATGATTTTATAAGTGACTATTTACTTTCTTACTTCTAAAAAGTAATTAAGTAAGATTATAGGGAGCCCCGGAGGCGCAGCGGGTTAAACCACTGAGCTACTGAACTTGCTGACCGTAAGATCAGTGGTTCGAATCCAGGAAGAGGGTTGAGTTCTCTCTGTTAACACCAGCTTTGGCCAATCTAGCAATTTGAAAATATACAAATGTGAGTAGATAAATAGCTACTGCTTCTGCGGGAAGGTAACGGCACTCCATGCAGTCATGCTGGCCACATGACCTTGGAGGTGCCTACGGACAATGCCAACACCTCCGTTTAGAAATGGAGATGAGCACCGGACATGAGAGTCGGACATGACTAGACCTAATGTCAAGGGGAAACCTTTACCTAAGATTATGATCATTTCTTATCTGCCTTTTCCAATGCATCAAGACTGGAAATCACAACATTTGAAAATGCAACATATACTATCAGTTGAAAACACAAAACAGTTAAAACTTTAGTTAAGGATACTCAGACTATTAAACAATTCCTCATAGGGCTTAATTTTCATACCTTTGCCATTTTGGATATAGTCTAGCTTGTCAAGATCTGTCTTTAACTATGCTGCCCAGATTGGGACACGGGATTCCAGTGACCCTTTCACACTACACAGTTAATTCCACCTAACTCCCACTGCTGTCTCCATATTGAATTTGTGAGTTTGGGGAGACCTTTGAGCTTTCAAACAGCAGGAAGCTATAGGATAGAGCCATGCTATAATTGCAGTATAAAAAGGGGCAAGGTGGGTAGGTCTAACCAAAGCAGAACAGAGTAAGACTATTATCCATCCATCCATCAATCTATCTATCTATCTATCTATCTATCTATCTATCTATCTATCTATCTATCTATCTGGCTTGTTTGATCTCAAAAAAATGGTTCAAAACTTGTTTCAGATATAGGAGGCGCTGGAGGTTCAATTCAGAATTGAATTCCTATTTTCAAAGAAAAAAATGTTCAAAACTTCTCAAAACTTCCGAGGCTTCTGAAATCTTCCTAAATGGTTTTAAAGTGTTATTTCCTGTTTCATTGGGTGGTCTTTACTTTGAAAGTAGTTGTTTTACTCCAGAAAGCGGGGGGGGGG
>NW_026844367.1:9702093-9789205 GCF_025583915.1 Anolis sagrei ordinatus | reverse complement strand
ATCCTTAGAATGTGCTCTTTAACTACCACTATTCACTCTTCCACATAATCACCACACAGTTGGATACATTTCTGCCAACGATGAACAAGTTTTCTGAAGCTGACTGACAGGTCAGGGGTTCGAATCTGGGGAGAGTGGGTTGAGCTCCCTCTGTCAGCTCCAGCTCCCATGTGGGGACATGAGAGAAGCCTCTCACAAAGATGGTAAAATATCAAACATCCAGACATCCCCTGGGCAACCTCCTTGCAGACAGCAAATTATTTCATACCAGAAGAGACTTGCAGTTTCTCAAGTTGCTCCTGCCACAGAAAAAAATATCTCCGAGCAAAGTAAGTGGTCATCATGATGTGCATGCCCCAACTGCAAATCTGTCTTTACAGAACATAATAATTAATGTATCTTGTAACTTTATTGCATCTGTCATGCAAACATCTCGTAGGGAGATTAATTTGCAAGCATTATTTAATTGTACTTCCCCAGATCATTTAGAAACAACAACAAAATGTAGCATGGAAATAAATGTAAAAAGATGGTGTTTGCCAACTTAATTTATGCCTTGTATTCTGAAGAGAGTTTTTACAACGGGATGTAAGTCCTCGAAAAGAGCTTTGTAATTTGAATCCCTGACAGATCTTTTATTTTAGTGCAGCTAACAAGTGCAGTTATAATTTATTTACATTAAAAAAAAAGTTGGGAGGGAACAGTAATTTGTTTTTATGTACTGTGCTGTAAGCAGAAAGAGTGGGATATTAAATGAAAAGAATGGAATGTTCTTTGCGGAGAGAAAAAAACTCAATCCACACGATCAAGGAGAGCCTTTTGTTTGGAAAAATTCTACAGTTTGGGCGGATTTACAGTTGTTTTAATGATTAAGGCATTAAAATAACTATAAATCCTTCCAAACTGTAGAATTAAAAACTCAGAAAAGTTTTTTTTAATCATATAGAATTGGAAGATAATGAATAAATGAAGGGTCTTTCCAATTATAGCACTAGAAATGCAATTGGTTTGATGCAGATTTAGGATAGGAAAAACAGGTCAAAATTCTGCTGATGATATTCTCCGGTTGCAGCAGTGTATGCTGGGGGGTTTGTTTGTTCTAGCACTAAATATCTTCATCTACCACAAGCAAAACCTCCATATTTTGACCCATTTCACCAATCTGAAAGCAAGTGTGAATAGATTTTCCCTGCAAATACACATTGTTGGAAGATATTTCAGTTGTGATACGTGGGGTTGCCTTTGAAGATGCCCGGAAGCTTCAATTAGTCCAACGGGTGACAGCCAATACATCAATGTGTAAGACTACCCCTGACATTAAGTCTAGTCATGTCCAACTCTGGGGGATGGTGCTCATCTCCATTTCTAAGACGAAGAGCCAGTGTTGTCCATCGGCACCTCTGAGGTAATGTGGTCAGCATGACCACATGAAGTGTCATTACCTTCCCACAGAAGCGGTACCTAATGATCTATTCACATTTGCATTTTAAACTGTTAGGATGGCAGAAGCTGAGCCTAACAGCAGGAGCTCACCCAGATTAGAACTGCCAACATTTTGGTCAGCAAGTTCAGCAGCTCAGCAGTTCAACCTGCTGCACTAACAGGGAGCCCTGCGGCCTCAGGGGGTCCTCTGAGAACTATGATTGCCCTGAATTCATGATTTGTAGGTGTGTAATCTAGAGTTAAATGTTCATGATTGACTCATATTCACAACTCCTACATTCAATAGTGTAAGGAATATGTAGGTATATTGTCAAAGGCTTTCATGGCTGGAATTACTGGGTTGTTGTAGGTTTTTTGTGTTATATGGCCACGTTCTAGAGGCATTCTTTCCTGATGTTTCGCCTGCATCTATGGCAAGTATCCTCAGAGGTAGTGAGGTCCTCACAACCTCTTAGGATGCTTGTCATAGATGCAGGCTAAACATCAGGAGAGAATCCCTCTGGAACATGGCCATATAGCCTGTAAAACCTACCACAACCCAATACGTAGGTATTTCGAATGTCCACCAATCTGGATTTACCAGGCAGCGGCCAGTGTAAAAAACAAAGACATCAAAGTCTGATTCGCCTCCAATTCATTTGCAATGGGGCTTGCACTGTTGACATTTATGGTGGGTCATGTGTCCAATCGCACATACAGAATTTATAAAGGTAATAATTAGGTTAAGTAATTTGCAGCTGCACCGCTGAAGATTCATTAAAACTGTTTTGTTCAATTTGTCAAGTTCTAAAAATAATAAGGAGTGAAAGCTCATCTCATGGGGATGTTCAAGGTTAAATTTACAGGCACAGGTCTTATGATGCATGCAAATGATACTTAAGAATGTAGGCGGGGAAGGGATGCACGTCCAATTTACTGCCCAGATACAGTCATGGAAAAGAAAGAGAAAATTCACTGACTGGCAAGATCTTATGTGTTTGGACATAGCACAAAAGTCCTGCATGTAGAACATTGCTGTGGCTCTCCTATCCAGATGTTTTTGGTGCTATTTCCTGTACGAAAGAGATATGTGCAAATTCTGTACAAAACTGAAGATCCTGCAAGGAAGACTCCAGCAGCACATGGAGAGAGAATGCCAGATGTACAAGCTGGGTTTAGAAAAGGCAGAGGAACGAGAGACCAAATTGCCAATATCCGCTGGATAATGGAGAAAGGCAGGGAGTTTCAGAAAAAAACATCTATTTCTGTTTTATTGACTATTCTAAAGCCTTTGACTGTGTGGATCATAATAAATTGTGGCAAGTTCTTGGTGGTATGGGCATACCAAGCCACCTTGTCTCTCTCCTGAGGAATCTGTATAAGGACCAAGTAGCAACAGTCAGAACTGACCATGGAACAACAGACTGGTTCAAGATTGGGAAAGGCATACGACAAGGCTGCATACTCTCACCCAACCTTTTTAACTTGTATGCAGAACACATCATGCGATGTGCGGGGCTTGACGAATGCAAGGCTGGGGTAAAAATTGCTGGAAGAAACATTAACAACCTTAGATATGCAGATGATACCACTTTGATGGCTGAAAGCGAGGAGGAGGTGAGGAGCCTTCTAATCAAGGTGAAAGAAGAAAGTGCAAAAGCTGGGTTGCAGTTAAAAATAAAAACCAAGATTATGGCAACAAGAATGATTGACAACTGGGAAATAGAGGGAGAAAACGTGGAGGCAGTGACAGACTTTGTATTTCTAGGTGCAAAGATTACTGCAGATGCAGACTGCAGCCAGGAAATCAGGAGATGCTTACTTCTTGGGAGGAGAGCAATGTCCAATCTCGATAAAATAGTGAAGAGTAGAGACATCACACTGGCAACCAAGATCCGCATAGTTAAAGCAATGGTATTCCCCATAGTCACCTATGGAACTGGACCATAGAGAAGGCTGAGCAAAGGAAGAGAGATGCTTTTGAACTGTGGTGTTGGAGGAAAGTTCTGAGAGTGCCTTGGACTGCGAGAAGATCCAACCAGTCCATACTTCAGGAAATAAAGCCCGACTGCTCACTGGAGGGAAGGATACTAGAGGCAAAGATGAAGTACTTTGGCCACATCATGAGAAGAAAGGAAAGCTTAGAGAAGACAACGATGCTGGGGAAAATGGAAGGAAAAAGGAAGAGGGGCCGACCAAGGGCAAGATGGATGGATGGCATCCTTGAAGTGACTGGATTGACCTTGAAGGAGCTGGGGGTGGTGACGGCCGATAGGGAGCTCTGGCGTGGGCTGGTCCATGAGGTCACGAAGAGTCGGAAACGACTGAACAAATGAACAACAACAAAAGATTTTCATCTTGGTTTTTCAAGACTCAAAAATATGTTTTCAACAACTGTGCAAACATTTTCAAATATTGTGTTTCTTTTTCCCCATAGAAACATTTCTAAAAGTGAGGTGCATCTTAGAATCACAGGTGATGCAAACACACACACACATTTCTGTTGGTGGTACTGAAATTAGTGTGCATCTTATAGTCAAATAAATACTGTGCTGGATAGGGTTACAATCCCCCTGAAGACACAGGTTCGCAGCTTGGGAGTTCTTCTGGATTCATCACTGAGCCTGGAACCTTGGGTTTCAGTAGTGGCCAGGGGAGCTTTGGCACAATTAAAACTTGTGTGTCAGTTGTGCCTGTACCTTGAGAAGTCAGACTTGGCCACAGTGCTCCATGCTCTTGTTACATCCTGACTAGACTACTGCAACATGCTCTACATTGGGTTGTCTTTGAAGACCGTTCGGAATATTCAAGTGGTCCGACAGGCTGCAATCAGTTTCCTCAGGGAGTATACAACCCCCTGTTACGCCAGCTCCACTGGCTGTCAGTCTGCTCCTGAGCACAATTTAAAGTGCTGGCTTTATTTATTTTTATTTATACACTTGTATACCGCTAATATCTCAGCCTAAGTCGGCGACTCATTGCGGTTTACAACAATTAAAAAACAATCTTCAATTTAAAACATACAACACATACAATATCAATTATTGGGCCACCAATAATAATCCCATGCATCTCGAACTAAAATCACAATCCAAAATTCATTGTCCATGTAGCCTATAAAGCCCTAAATCAGTGGTTCTCAACCTTCCCAGTGCCCCTTAATACAGTTCCTCATGTTGTGGTGACCCTCAGCCATAAAATTATTTTCATTGTTACTTCATAAATGTAATTTTGCTACTGTTATTAATCGTAATGTAAATATCCGATATGCAGGATGTATTTTCATTCACTGAACCAAATTTGGCACAAATATCCGATATGCCCAAATTTGAATACTGGTGAGGTTGGGGGGAGGGGGATTGATCATTTGGGAGTTGTAGTTGCTGGGATTTATAGTTCACCTACAATCAAAGAGCATTCTGGTCTCCACCAATGATGGAACTGAACCAATCTTGGCACACAAGACTCCCATGGCCATCAGAAAACACTAGCAGGGTTTGGTGGGCATGGATCCTGAGTTTGGGAGTTGTAGTTCATCTACATCTGTGGACTCAAACAATGATGGATCAGGACCAAATTTGGCACAAATACTCAATATGCCCAAATGTGAACACTAGTGGAGTTTGGGGGAAATAGACCTTGGCATTTGGGAGTTGTAGTTGCTGGGATTTATAGTTCACCTACAATCAAAGAGCATTCTGAACCCCACCAACAATAGAATTGGACCTAACTTTCCACACGTAACCCAGATGACCAAGAGAAAATACTATGTTTTCTGAGGGTCTTCGGCGACCCCTCGGACACCCTCTCGCAACCCTCCCCCAGGGTCCCGACCCCCAGGTTGAGAAACACTGCCCTAAATCATTCTGGACCAGCTTACCTGTACAAACGTATTGCCCTCTTACTTACTTAGGCAATCCCTCGTAGTCCAAAGATGATGGTCCTCCAAGTGTAGTGTCCTGAACTCCAGAAGCAATAGCTCTATGTGTGTATGTGTTCTGACCACCATCGATCAAAGTAACAATCAATGTGCCAAGAGGAAGGCACATCAAGCCAACCCCGACCGGGACTGCCTTCCACTGCGGGAGAAGATGCAGATCAAGAATAGGGCTCCACAGTCACCTATGGCCCCACCACCAGGACACTGATCCTGGAAGACAGGACAATGAAGGATTGCCTAAGTAAGTAAGTCAGATATCCATTCCTCTTCAAAGCCACTTTCAAAGCTCCCAACAGTATGGCTGTTTCCAGGTTAACAGGAATGTTATAATGGTAATTTAGTTAGGCATTAATTATTGAAAAATATGTTAATTCCAAATAACTTGTTGTCTGTGAATAGTTGAGCCCATACTCGGTTCTAGATCTTTGAGCTCTGCCAGTTAGTTAACTAGTTTGATAGACAAATAGATGAAAAGGCGTGCCGAAGATGTTTCATAGCTATCTAAGTGACATGCCTTTCTTCCCATAGAGATCATTTTTTTCCAAGAAGTGACTCTTCTCCCTTTGATGTCCTTAAATAGTTTTTCAGGCTGGCTCGCACTGAATAAGAAAGTAAACACTTGGAGACGAAAATCATGCCATTTAAAGGAGACAGAACTGCTACTCAGTTTTGGGATGAAGATTGAGAGAGAGCGCACACCATTAAAAGCCCTGTTTTTTAAATTTAGTATGCATTGTAGTGTGATGGCCCATTTAGTTGCGCCTCTGATCATGGTGCCAGTCTCAATGAGCACCTTGATGCCACACAGGGAACCTTTCATCTAACTGACAAAATTGCAGAATGAGAGGGAAAATCAACTCCTCCAACAAGAAAAGGAGACTTTGGCATGCGCAGACGTGGCTCATATGTTGCTTAGCAACCTTAGTCAGCCCAAAGAACTTCTAAAAAACTGGGCATAATGGAAACAAATGCATCCAAGACTGGACAAAGACACCTTGGCATGCCTAAGGCATACAATGCCCTTCCCACTCTTAAAACAACCTTGAGAAGGCATCCACCTTGGAGGCATTTTATGGAAGATCATATACTTTCATGTAATGATGCAATCATATACAAATGGTCAAGGATCTGGAGAACAAGCCCTATGAGGAGCGACTTAAAGAGCTGGGCATGTTTAGCCTGAAGAAGAGAAGGCTGAGAGGAGACATGATGAGGGCCATGTATAAATACGTAAGAGGAAGTTATAGGGAGGAGAAAGCAAGCTTGTTTTCTGCTGCCCTGGAGACTTGGATGCAATGGAACAATGGCTTCAAACTACAAGAAAGGAGATTCCATCTGAACATTAGGAAGAACTTCCTGACTGTGAGAGCTGTTCAGCAGTAGAACTCTCTGCCCTGGAGTGTGGTGGAGGCTCCTTCTTTGGAAGCTTTTAAACTGCCTGAACGTATCTCCCATTACCAACCATCATGAAGTTTAAGATCAGCTGAAGAAGCCCTGCTCTGGATCCCACCATCATCGCAAATGTAACGGGTGGGGACCAGAGACAGGGTCTTCTCTGTGGTGGACCCTCACCTGTGGAACTCCCTTCCCAGTGACATCAGATTGGCCCCCTTCCTCCTGTCCTTCAGAAAGAAATTTAAACCTGCTTAAGGGACTAAACATTCAAATAGAAGTGGCAGCAATTGGGAATAAGACTTAATGTGGTATGAATAACAATGGACTGAGCCAGACTTTGATTTTAAACCTGCATGATTTTAAACAATTGCTTTATTAATGTTTTGTTGTGTGCATCTTATAGTGTGTGTGTTTGTGTCACCTGTGACTCTAAGATGCACCTCGTTTTTAGAAATGTTTCTATGGGGAAAAGATGTATCTTAGAGTCAAAGAAACACAATATTTGAAAATATTTGCACAGTTGTTGAAAACATGTTTTTGAATCTTGAAAAACCAAGATGAAAATCTTTTGTTGTTGTTCTTTTGTTCAGTCATTTCCGATTCTTCATGACCTCCTGGACCAGCCCATGCCAGAGCTCCCTGTCAGCCGTCACCACCCCTAGCTTCTTTAGAGTCAACCCAGTCACTTCAAGGATGCCATCTATCCATCTTGCCCTTGGTCAGCCCCTCTTCCTTTTCTCTTCCATTTTCCCCAGCCTCATTGTCTTCTCTAAGCTTTCCTTTCTTCTCATGATGTGGCCAAGGTACTTCATCTTGGCCTCTACTACTTTTTCCTTCAATGAGCAGTTTTGTTGTGTGCATCTTATAGTGTGTGTGTTTGTATCACCTGTGACTCTAAGATTCACCTCATTTTTAGAAATGTTTCTATGGGAAAAAGGTGTATCTTAGAATCAAAGAAACACAATATTTGAAAATATTTGCACAGTTGTTGAAAACATGTTTTTGAGTCTTGAAAAACTTGTGTTTATTTTGGACATTTGTACTCCGTCCTTCTCAACCCTGAGGGGGGACTCAGGGCGGCTTCACAACAAGCACTCATTAGAGTGCTGACCACAACCATACAATACATTTAAAAGAGTTCATTAAAACGTTTTAGATACACATAGACTGAAAATAATTCTATGGGGTTTTTTTTTTTACAATTTTGTACAGTGAACAAAGTTTATGTACACTGGACCATGGACAATTTTTAGATTTTGGAAATCTGGATAAGGCATATTTAACTTGTGTTGCAGAAGACAGTTCCACCTTGTCTCCTGTGCTATGCTAATATATGATAATATAATATAATGTAATGTAATGTAATATATTGTATATACATATAATATTTATAATATTATAATGTAATACAATATAATACTACTACTAATAATAATATGATATTATAATTATATATTTTATATTACATGTAATATTACTAATAATATTACAATATAATGGTATAATGGGAGCCCCCGGTGGCACAGTGGGTTAAAGAGCTGAGCTGCTGATCAAAAGGTCGCAGGTTCGAATCCAGGGAATGGTGTGAGCTTCTGCTGTCAGCCCCAGCTTCTGCCAATATAGCAATTCAAAAACATGCAAATGTGAGTAGATTAATAGGTACCGCTCCAGCGGGAAGGTAACGGAGTTCCTTGCAGTCATGGAGGTGTCTACGGACAACCCCGGCTCTTCGGCTTATAAATGGAGATGAGCACCACAGAGTCAGACACAACTGGACTTAATGTCAGGGGAAAACCTTTACCTTTACTAATGGCATAATGCAATATAGTAATATATAATACTGATATTGTACTATGCTAATAATATAATATATTGTATCTTGTAAGCCACTCTGAGTCCCCTTTGGGGTGATGTCGTAAATAAATAAATAAATAAATAAATAAAATTTCCCTATGGGTTTATTGTCAAAGGCTTTCATGGCCGGAATCACTGGGTTGTTGTAGGTTTTTCCGGGCTATATGGCCATGTTCTGGAGGCAATTTTTCTCCTGACGTTTCGCCTGCATCTATGGCAAGCATCCTCAGAGGTAGTGAGGTCTGTTGGAACTAGGAAAAAGGGTTTATATCTCTGTGGACTGACCAGGATGAGACAGAGGACTCTTGTCTGCTGGAGCTAGGTGTGAATGTTTCACCTACAACATCCCTATGGGTTGTTTGCATGCACATTTTTCAAATAGATGCATTTTTCATTTATAGATACTTACGTACACTGTGGTATTGGAGGAAAGTTCTGAGAGTGCCTTGGACCGCGAGAAGATCCAACCAGTCCATAAAGCCCAACTGCTCGTTGGAGGGAAGGATATTAGAGACCAAGATGAAGTACTTTGGCCACATCATGAGGAGACAGGAAAGCTTGGAGAAGGCAATGATGCTGGGGGAAATGGAAGGAAAAAGAAAGAGAGGTCAACCAAGAGCAAAATGGATGGTATCCTTGAAGTGACTAGCTTGACTCTGAAGGAGCTGGGGGTGACCACGGCCGACAGGGAGCTCTACTGTGGGCTGGTCCAGGAGGTCACAAAGAGTCGGAAGCAACTAAATGAATAAACAACAAGAAATAAACTTATGTCATAATTACATGGTTGGTTTTTTTAATGAGTTAGACACTCAATTGCTCAGACAACATAGCTGCCAATAGAATCTCATCAATTCCACTCAGTGAAAATATTCACAAACACTTAGTTGGAGAAGCGAAAGTTTCTCCAAGCCTTGGTCAGACCACTCTGCCCCAGTGCCAAGGGTGTTTTTAAAATCTTTCTGATGAAAAGGAAAAGACACTTGGAAAGAAATACCTTAAAAGGAAGCTACTTAGATACAAACAGGAGATGGAGTGAAAGAACAATGTCACGCTGTGAGGATGGATTCATCATCAGTGCTTATGGACCCTTTAGGGGTCTAATCGCCTTGAGCTGGAAAGGCATTAGGTAATCAAACCTGATGAGCAATTTTCTGGTCTCAGAACATGTTAAAATACCTGCTGACACAGTCAACTGGGTTATCTTGCCTCTTGGGCTTCATAGATGGCTTCCTCTTGGATGCAAAGTTGAGTTTTATTAGCAGCTTTGTAGCAACGGTTGCATTGTCACTAGCAGAATTTCTAAGTAGCAGTCTTACTTACTCATATCCTTGGTTTCTAAATATTTCAATACTATATTGCTAGATGAAGTTTGGTGGAATACTAACTTATCCACACACTGTGTCATCTGTTTTTTTTTATGTTTCAGGGCACCTCGGTGGCCTTAGGCATAGGGATTTTAATGTTAAGGTTAATTATAATGATATATGTGTTTATGTTTATGTTTATGATTAAGATCGTCTGAAGAGGCCCTGCTCTCGGTCCCACCGGCCTCACAAGCGCGTCTGGTGGGGACGAGGGACAGGGCCTTCTCGGTGGTGTCCCCACGACTCTGGAACTCTCTCCCACCTGAGATCAGAACCGCCCCTTCTATCCTGACATTCAGGAAGCAGGTGAAGACGTGGTTATGGAGACAGGCATTCGATGAGTGAGCCAACACCCTGAGATATGGATGGAGGATGATGAACATCAAATTTAGTGGGACGACTGACCATTGTATTTATTGAATGTAATTGCTGTTTTAATGTTTTAATGTTTTATTGTAATATGAAGTATGATGTTTTATTGACTGTATGTGATATTATGGTTGGAAACCGGTCTGAGTCCCTCAAGAGAGGTGAGAAGGTTGGTATACAAAACTTTTAAATAAAATAAATAAATAAATTTATTTATATTTACACAATTTTATTCTTTTATATATCGGGTTGGGGGAATGATGGTTATCTGTATTATGTATTATAGTAAAGGTAAAGGTTTCCCCTGACATTAAGTCCAGTCTTGTGAGTTGGTGCTCATCTCCATTTCTAAGCCAAAGACCCAGCGTTGTCCGTAGACACCTCCTAGGTCATGTGGCCAGCATGACTGCATGGAGCACCATTACCTTCCCACCAAGGTGGTACCTATTGATCTGCTCACATTTGCATGTTTTCAAACTGCTAGGTTGGCAGGAGCTGGGGCTAACAGCAGGAGCTCACCCGCTCCCCGGATCGAACCACCAACCTTTTGGTCAGCAAGTTTAACAGCTCAGCAATTTAACCCGCTATGCCACCAAGGAGCATTATGTATTATGTAGTTTTGCTCACCAATTTCTTTCACCATCAGTGAGAGAAAAGTGGGAAAAATGAAATAATAATAATAATAATAATAATAATAATAATAAAGGAGCACAATACTCCTGACCTCACGATCATGTTAAAAAAACAAAGTATGGATTGTTGATGTTGCAATCCCAGGTGACAGCAGGATTGAAGAGCAACAATTGGGAAAGCTGACATGATATGAGGATTTAAAGATCGAACTGCAAAGACTCTGGCACAAGCCAGTCAAGGTGGTCCCAGTGGTGATTGGCACACTGGGTGCAGTGCCTAAAGACCTTGGCCTGCACTTAAACACAATCGGAGCTGACAAAATTACCATCTTCCAGCTGCAAAAGGCCACCTTACTGGGATCTGCACATTATTTGCCAATACATCACACAGTCCTAGACACTTGGGAAATGTCCGACTTGTGATCCAATACAACAGCCAGCAGAGTGATGCTGTCTGCTGTGGACTCATCTTGTTGTGTTTCAAACAATAATAATAATAATAATAATAATAATAATAATAATAATAATAATAATGTTTGCTGTGTAGTGATCTTATTATGTTTCAAACAACAACAACAACAACAACAACAACAACACAGAGCCAGTGGGATTTCCAGTTCAACTGCATCTCAAGGGCCAGACTTGCCCACCCCTGACATTGAAACCAGACAGACATTTCTGTCTCGAGTGATCTGCCAAATTGCTAAGTGTGTCACTTTGGAAGATGGAATACTACAATTCTAAATCATTTGGACAGTGCTGAAAATTCCCGGCTGTGACAGTCAGACATAGTCTGTAGTCAGTCAGACACAGTTTATTGATCTTAAAGGGCACATAATATTGGGGATTAATAAGATCCTCACCAATGCTGAGTCTCAGTGTGCTGAGAGATCTTCAAGATTTATCGATGAGATGAACAGGAGACTCATGATTTATGTGCAACTACAATCCTTTGATTGCCTGCATGTGCCAACTTTTAGTAGAAGCACGGAGAGGGCATGTCGAACCTAACAACTAGGAAAACAACAGCTAAAATACACTTTCTTATTGAACTCCTTATCACGTTTGGCATCTATGCAGGCACACGGTTATAGCTGTATAGTGTCTGAAGGCATCTGTTTAAATTCAATTTCACCTGCAAAGGGACCAGTTGGTTGTATTTCCCAGCTGTTTGTTCTCTTTCGGCAGTCCAAAAGACATTTTGAATGGCTGTTCCATCAGGAAGGGAGCAGCACAGCATGCTCCATAATGTGATTCTGAACAGTAGCAAATTGCACAAAGGTATGTGGACAATATTGTCTGGCACCCAAGCCTTGTGGGGGAAAAAGTCCCCGTAAACATTAATGGACAGTGATATTTCAGAACCTAATAGGTGTTGTTCCAGATGATGTCCCTCTACCACCTTTGCTTTGCAAATATCCTGAATGACAGAAAGGCTATAAAGCAACCAAGCTTGTTTCAGTATGCTATTCTATACACCAGCTGTCACTGGACTGGAGATGTGATGGAGCAGCGAATGTAGAAAATTAAATCCTTGATACAATCTATAGCTACCCTGCCAGTAGACCAAGGTAAATCAATTTGACCACTTCACCATTCTGGTCTCCCAGTCCCAATATAGAAAGGGTTTTAGACACCGATGTTCTGTATCGCTTTGGTTACATCCCGTTTAGATTACTGCAACACTCTCTATGTGGGGTTGCCTCTGAAGACTGCCCGGAAGCTTCAACTAGTCCAATGTGCAGCAGCCAGACTACTAACAAGAGCGGGGTACTACTCCTCTGTTGCGCCAGCTCCACTGGCTGCCAGTTAGCTTCCGAGCACAATTCAAAGTGCTGGTGTTAACCTATAAAGCCCTAAACAACTCCGGCCCAGTTTACCTGTCCGAACGTATTCTCCCCTATGAACCATCAAGATTGCTAAGATCGTCTGGAGGGGCCCTGCTCTCGGTCCCACCGGCCTCACAAGTGCGTCTGGTGAGGACGAGGGACAGGGCCTTCTTGGTGGTGGCCCCTCGACTCTGGAACTCCCTTCCACTGGAGATCAGAACTGCCCCTTCTATCTTGACGTTCAGAAAACAGGTGAAAACTTGGCTCTGGAAACTGGCATTCGAAGAATGAGTCAAGATCCTGTGATATGGGTGGATGTCGACGAACAATGATTTTATGATGATGACTGACCATTGTAATTATATGACTGTATTTTGCTTTTTAATGTCTTACTGTAATGTGGAATACGATGTTTTTAATGATTGTTTGTAATATTGATGTTGAAAACCGGCCTGAGTCCCTCAATGGAGGTGAGAAGACCGGTATACAAAACTGCTAAATAAATAATAAATAAATATCAAGGCTACCACACTAAAAAAGATCTAGGGATGATTCCATCTGCACATTAGCAAGAACTTCCTGACTGTGAGAGCTGTTCAGCAGTGGAACTCTCTGCCCTGAAATGTGGTAGAAGCTCCTTCTTTGGAAGCTTTTACACAAAGCCATCTGTTGGGGGTGCTCTGAATGCAATTTTCCTGCTTCTTGGCAGGGAGTTGGACTGGATGTCCCATGAGGTCTCTTCCAACTCTAGGATTCTATGATTCTATGAACTGGATGAAACCAAGGAATTGATATAAAGATCAGATTCTTTCATGATTTATGGTTAAAGCAAGTATTCACAGCAGATAAAATGTCAACCTGTTTACACTCCCTAACACCACGGGAAAGGGTCTAGAACAGGCATGGGCAACAATTCAGCTCTCCAAGTGTTTTGGACTTTAACTCCCACAATTCCTAACATCCTACCTGGAGGGCCGAAGTTTGCCCATATCTAGTCTAGAAGCTGTCAAGCCCCTTAAAATTCACTCTAAGACTAGGTTCATAGTGTGGATACATGAAGGCATCTTTATGGTATAATATTATGTGTAGTATTATATTACTGTATATACTCGAGTATAAACCGAGTTTTTCAGCCCTTTTTTTAGGCTGAAAAGTCCCATTCGGCTTGTACTCGAGTCAAAGTTATTTCTAATTTTACCCTGTTATTATTATTATTTGAAACACAGCAAGATGGATCCACAGAAAATAAGATCACTCTGCTGGATGTTGTATTGGATCACACGTCGGACACTTCCCAAGTGTCTAGGACTGTGTGATGTATCAGCAAATAATGTGTGTAGATCCCAGTAAGGTGGCCTTTTGCAACTTGCAGACGGTAATCTTGTCAGCGCCGATTGTGTTTAAGTGCAGGCCAAGATCTTTAGGCACTGCACCCAGTGTGCCGATCACCACTGCGGCCACCTTGACTGGCTTGTGCCAGAGTCTTTGCAGTTTGATCTTTAAATCCTCACATCATGTCAGCTTTTCCAGTTGTTTCTCTTCAATCCCGTTGTCGCCTGGGATTGCAACATCGGCAATCCATACTTAGTTTTTTAACATGATTGTGAGGTCAGGAGTATTGTGCTCCAAAACTCTGTCTGAATCCAGAAGTCCCAGAGGAGTTTGGCGTGTTCATTCTCTGTAACTTTTTCCGGCTTGTGATCCCACCAGTTCTTTGTCACAGGCAGATAGCATTGTTGTTGTTGTTGTTGTTGTTGTTGTTGTTGTTGTTGTTATTATTATTATTATTATTATTGCATTTACATTATTTTACTGTTTTAGTATTATTTTATTACATTTATTATTTTACTCTATTATTTTTTCTATTGCTACATTATTTTACTCTATTTATTATTATTATTATTATTATTATTACTACTACTACTACTACTACTACATTTATTATTTTGATGTATTTTTATTGTTACATATATTATTTTCCTCCATTATTATTGTTGTTGTTATTACATTTAATCTATTATTATGTTATTACCTTTATTATTTTACTCTATTATTATTACATTTCTTATTTTACTCTATTATTACTGTTATTATTACATTTCTATTATTTTATTATTATTTTTATTACATTTATTATTTCATTCTCTTTATTATTACTGAAAGCAGTCCTCACACAATTAAATTCCTTGTCTGCATGAGCCACTGAATATATTTCTTTTCTCTGCCTGAAAGCAGAAGGCGCAGCAGGATGTGTATTTCTATAATCGTTTTCCAATTCATATATTTCAGAGTACTTTGTGTACCCAGTTCAACTGCAGCTCAGATGCTGAGTTTAGCACTTCCCCCTTCTCCTGTCATGATTTCCTTAGGACCTTTGCCAATGTGTTGATGAAAATGTCAAACACAATATTCTGAATGAAACTCTGCCCCTTGGAGTGTGAAATATATCAGTAGAAATTACAGAGAGCAGCAGAAGTTACAGCAGGAAAGCCTAGATTAGTTATTTGTTGCAGGGGTTTGCAACCAATGTAAAGCATGCCATAAGTGGAAGGAGTGGGAGAGACTGAGTCAGTCTTAGCACTGTATGTCAATTCATGGCTTTAGAGGAAACTTCTGGAGGAAACAGACTTAGGAAGGGTTTGGACATCACTGATTATCTGACTATTTGATGCTGAAAGTATGGACTAAATTCCTTGGAAGTCATTGCATCTTTGATGTCATTGGGTGATATGACGGTAATTCAAAAGATGTATATATTGTTTGATACCCAAAGGGATAACTATCAGAATGGTATCCAAGAATATTGCATATCTATATCTATGTCTTGTGGAGCCTTAAAGGGTGAAAAAATTGCATAAGAATTATAATGAGTGGTTTTCAACCTGTGAGTCCCCAGGTGTTTTGGCCTACAACCAGGGGTGGCTCAACCCATTACGCAAAGTAAGCATTTGCAGTATAATTGATTTTGCCCAGGGGTGCTCTTGAGGGAAAATAGACCTTGACATATGCGAGTTGTAGTTACTGGGATGTATAGTTCACCTACAATCAAAGAGCATTCTGAACTCCACCAATGACGGAATTGAACCAAATATGGCACACAGAACTCCCATGATGAACATAATATATATATCAATGATTGATTGGGGGGGGCACCAAAATACTGCTTGCTTACCATTGAAAATTACCTACGGCCACCTCTGCCTACAACTCCCAGAAATCCCAGCCAATTTACCAGCTTTGAAAGCCAAAACATCTGAGGACCCACAGGTTGAGAACCACTGCTCTGTGGCGTAATGTAAAATAAACCACGTGTAGTTAATGTTTGATCAACTCACACAATGTCTTTTTATGAAATGACCTTCCTTTGTCCATATGGATAAACTCTTTCAGCAGCTCATGAAGTGAGAGCACAGTCCAAACTCTGTCTCTCTCTGCTTCTCTCTTTGCATGTGCATGGCTCAAGCCTGAACAAAAATGTAACAGTAACCAAAAGTCCCAGGCTGAGCCATCTCCCCGGGCATAGCCTGACCAATCAGCTTCATTCATCTTATTTTACAGTTGAAACGTACACATTAACTGATTCCTTACATGTTCCAACATGCTCTAGATCAGGGGTCCTCAAACTAAAGCCTGGGGGCTGGATACGGCCCTCCGAGGTCATTTATCTGGCCTTACTCAGGGTCAACCTAAGTCTGAAATGACTTGAAAACCCACGACGACAACAACAACAATCCAATCTCATCAGCCAAAAGCAGGCCCACACTTCCCATTGAAATACTAATAAGTTTATATGTGTTAAAATTGTTCTTCATTTTAATTATTGTATTGTTTGTAAGTGTTTTTGAACTACAAATAAGATATGTGCAGTGTATATAGGAATTCATTCTTCTGTTTTTTTGCAAATTATAATCCGGCACTCCAACAGTTTGATGGACTGTGACCTGGCCCTCTGTTTAAAAAGTTTGAGGACCCCTGCTCTAGATAATCAGGTCCTAGTAGATCCAATTAGAATGGTCACTAGTTGGGATATGACAATTGAAACCCAAAATAACAGGAGGACATCAAGTTGCTGGCCCCAGCATATACTTTTGTAGGTTTGGGTCTTCTCTGCTACATATATGTGAGCTCTTATGCTTTTATTGGAGGCATCCAAACAACACGGTCAGTAAAAGAGGAATAATTAAAAGAGGAAACCCCTGCTTTGTCACCAATTATTTAGATACTCTATTAGAACTAGGCCTTCCTGAAAGACCCGAGTCTAATAGAGTATGGGTCTTGTGAGGACTGACCCCTGGGTAGCCCAATTCTCTTCTTCAGGTCCCGTGGACCCAGTGAAGCGAAGAGGGAACTGATCCCTCCACAAATCCCCCTCCCATAAAAAAAACCTTTAAAATAAAATATAAACTTACCAGGCCACCATTATGCCTCGCTGGGGGCTTCCTGTTGCATACCAATGTTGCTCTAGGACAGTGGTTCTCAACCTGTGGAAACCCAGATGTTTTGGCCTACAACTCCCATTTATCAGCTGTTAGGATTTCTGGGAGTTGAAGGCCAAAACATCTGGGGACCCACAGGTTGAGAACCACTGCTCTAGGAGGCCAAATCATGCCTTCCCCTGCTTCCTGACACCACATTAGTACATGCCAGGAAGCCTCCAGAGAGGCATAATGATGTTTTGGTAAGTTTTTATTTTATTTTAAAGGTTTGGGGAGAGTTTGGGTTGTCCCCATTCTAGCATGGTACTGTGCTGCAATAGAGACAACCCACAAGAAAGCCCTCTTCTTTTAGGAATCTGGACAGCAACGTGGGCAAAAATGGATTACTTTAACCCATTTTCGCCCGCAATAAGCTGATGTCTGGAAGCACCCTTAGAGAAGAGTTCTGTGGATATCATTGACTGCCATTAAATAAATAAATAAATAAATGAGTCCTGAAACAAATCAAGCATGAACTTTCCCTAGAAGACAGGATGACTAAGTTGAGAGTATCATACCTTAAACATATCACAAGAAGATGTGATTCATAAGAAAATACAATAATGCCTGGGAATAGAAGGAAGTAGGAAAAGCCAAAAACCACATTGCAGACGGAGAGATTCAGTCAAGGAAACCATGAACCAGAATTTGCAAGATCTAAGGAAGGCTATATGATGATAATGTGACTTGGAGGTCTCCCATTGATAAGGTTGCCATAAGTCAAAGCTGACATGATGGCAGTTAATAACAACAATGGAGAACTAGTCATGTCTGATCAACATAGTTACTCGTCAGAAGAGCAGTCACACTAAGTACCAGTGGATCTTCCGATGTGAGGACTACCTGTGTGCCAGGAAGCCCTAGAGAAAGAACTGTGGGCCCAATCTACTTACTTACTTAGGCAATCTCTCGTAGTCCAAGTAGGATTGTCTTCCAAGATCGGTGTACTGGACGTGGGTCCGTAGGTGACTGTGGATCCCTGTTCTTGATCTGCATGTTCTCCCGCAGTGAGGGCATCTGTTTCCAGGTGGAAGGTGGTCTCAGTCGGGGTTGGCTTGACGCATCCTCCTCTTGGCACGTTTCTCTCTTTGGCCCTCCATTCCTGCCTCTTCAAATTCTGCAGCAGTGCTGGTCACAGTTAACCTCCAGCTGGAGCGCTCAAGGGCCAGGGCTTCCCAGTTCTCAGTGTCTCTGCCAGAGTTTTTAAAGTTGGCTTTGAGCCCATCTTTAAATCTCTTTTCCTGTGCACCAACATTCTGTTTTCTGTTCTTGAGTTTGGAGTAGAGCAACTGCTTTGGAAGATGGAGGTTGGGCATCTGGACAATGTGGCCAGTCCAGCAGAGTCAATGGCGGAGGACCATCACTTCAAATGCTGGTGGTCTTTGCTTCTTCCAGCATGCTGACATTTGTCCGCTTGTCTTCCCAAGAGATCTGCAGGATTTTTCAGAGGCAACGCTGATGGAATCGTTCCAGGAGTTGCATGTGACGTCTGTAGATAGTCCATGTCTTGCAGGCATATAGCAGGGTTAGGAGGACAATAGCTTTATAAACAAGCACCTTGGTTTCCCTATGGATGTCCAGGGCCTCAAACACTCTTTGCTTCATTTGGGAAAATGCTGCACTCGCAGAGCTCAGGCGGTGTTGTATTTTAGTGTCAATGTTTTGTGGAGAGGTAGCTGCCAAGGTAGTTCCATCACACCATGTCTCATTGAAATTGAATCCATGAGAACCAGCATCTCATATTGTGAGAAAAGAAAATATAAATAAAATAAAATAAAATAAAATAAAATAAAATATTATTTTGGCATATAATTCAGCCTCTGGACTGAAAAAGGCTCGTCATTCTTACTTTGGGTCTTGTTGCCCCTTGAATTGCTCATGTTCCCATAGAACTGAATTCCATTTCTGCCCACCCCTTCCATGTTTGATTTCTCCCAACCCCAACAAGTTTCAAAATGACAGTTTCTAAATCCTCACAATGGTTTTAATTGTGTAGCACAGTCACCATGTTTGCTAATGCTGTCAGAGAGGCAGCCTGTTATAATTATTTTCTCAATCATTCTTCATGAATGAAACACTCCAGGCAACACTAAAAGTAAACTTAATCACCAGAAACAATATAAATTCAAAAAGCAGCTCCTATTAGATGGCCATTTTGGAAGCTGATTTCCCCATAGTTCTCTAGTCTAAGGGGGAGATGAAAACCCAACTGCATTTTTTTGCAGAAGGCAAGCAAAGAGCATCAGCATTTTATATGAAGCGGAACATAAAATGATGTACTTTGGGAAGGTTATTACAAACTGCTTCCGAATGAAGTTTTCATCAGTCTGCAGGACGGAGACATTTCACCATGGCATGCCTGTAGTGGATAAACAGGTTAGTATCAGATGATCCAAGAAATAATGGATATGGCTGAAATATTTATAGAGTGAAAAGATACTGGGAGCATCTGCTCAAATGGGGCACATGTGCTTAATACATACGTTGCTCCATGAATGTTTTCCCATTCCCCAAAATGCCTCCCACTCTTCCATGATGATCAACAACAGGTCCATATGGTGGATGTTCTAAGCCAAGAATGGAAATCACACACTTCTTCAGATGTTGCTGGCCAGTTAACTATCAGTGTCTCTGACCTACACAACAAAAAATGAAACATATCTAGGTAGCAATTCTTTGCCTGAACCAATAATATAACTCAACAGGAGCCAAATGACTGTGGTGTGGTTAGTCTGTGTGTAAATAACACCCTAGCCTTTTTCAAGGAAGCTCTCTTCCCTAACATTAGCATTACTTTGATGATAAACCTTTGACCTTGGGAGACCATAAAGATCCATCTCCAACACTATTAGCCAAGTATCCAATTGTCCAGTTTCCCTGTGTGCTTTCCTCCAGCCCTGTAAAGTAATCAGCACCTTTCATATAACAATGCTTTATTTCTGACCTATTCACATACCCTGAACTTGAACTCGGCAAATAGTCCATATCAATGTAAACACCACAAAGAGATTATACAAATTGCTTAGAAAAATATAGCCCACTTTATAGCAAATTGATAGAGGAATTAATACAGAGAGTAAGGCATGCAGGAGGAAGCTGAACTTCAACCAGGGGCACAGAAAACAAAGGCTGTACCAATAATGAAGAGTGATTCCGACAGGGCCGTAGCCAGAAAAACATTTCGGGAGGGGTTGAATTTTTTTTTTGGGGGGGGGGGTTGAAAATTTTGCGGGGGGGGGGGGTGAAACTTTTCCCTAATTTATTTATTTATTTATTTACAGCTTTTATATTCCGCCCTTCTCACCCCGCAGGGGACTCAGGGCAGATTACAGTGTACACATATATGGCAAACATTCAATGCCAATTTTTGACATACAAACATATACAGACATACACAGAGGTTATTTAACTTTTTCTGGCTGCCAGGGGAGCTGTTGCTTTCCTCGTCCATCTGCGACGCTGATGAAGCACCTCCGCATTCCCCGCATGCTTTTGCTGGAGTGCTTTGCCGGAGTCTTCTTTATGGCCTCATAAATCAGTTAATTTAGCCTCCCCACACTTTAAGGTGGTACCTCATTTTCCTACTTGACAGTGTGAATAAATTGTCAATATTTGCTTGAGATAGTGCTTGCAGTTCTGGAGGGACTCTTAATTTTTTGCATCTCATAGACTTAGCATGGGGATTTGGTTAACCAGTTAAAATTCATGAGTAAACCAGTTTTTTAAAAAAATCTGAAACATTTCGGGGGGGGGGGTTGAACCCCTAACCCCCCCCCCCCTCGCTACAGGCCTGGATTCCGATATGTCCCAGTCCAGGTTTTTGCTCTCCAAGGTTCTGAACCTGTTAAGAAAAAAATCTTGAGGCACGAGTAGAGGTGGGTAAGAAACACAGTAGTAGTAGTAGTAGTAGTAGTAGTAATAATAATAATAATAATAATAATAATAACAACTGCAAACAAAGGCATGACTCTTTGGCTCAAATGATTCATTGAAACTTATGTCACAAGTACCACCTGCCAGCAGTAAAGAATTGGTGAGATCATAAACCTGCAAAGGTAGTGGAAAATAAACACGCAAAAATATTGTGGGACTTTCGAATCCAGACTGACAAAATTTTGGAACACAATACACGACAGGAAAAACAACAAGAAAAACTCAACCATTATCAGAACTTCAAAATTGAACTGCAAAGGCTCTGGTATAAATCAGCACAGGTGGTCCCAGTGGTCATTGGCACACTGGGTGCCGTGCCAAATGATCTCAGCCGGCATTTGGAAACAATAAACATAGACAAAATCATGATCTGTCAACTGCAAAGGCCACCTGACTTGGATCTGTGTGCATCATTCAAAAATACATCACACAGTCCTAGACGCTTGGGAAGTGTTCGACTTGTGATTTTGTGATATGAAGTCCAGCATATAGATCTCATTTGCTATGACATACTGTGTCTTTGTGTCAGTAAAATAATAATAATAATAATAATAATAATAATAATAATAATAATAATAACAACAACAACAATAACAATAACCACAGCTAGACAATATCAAGTTAGACAATATCGATATCCCACTGTCAGCAATTCTACAGAAAACAAAACTGGGCTACCAAACAGCAAGAAATTCACCAAAAATTTCCCACTTGCTGTACATGGATGATCTAAAGCTTTACGGAAAATCAGAAACTGAAATCAAGTCACTGACCAACACAGTCAGAATCTTCAGCCCTGACATCAGTATG
The DNA here is from genome assembly GCF_025583915.1 of Anolis sagrei ordinatus. Taxonomy (NCBI): domain Eukaryota; kingdom Metazoa; phylum Chordata; class Lepidosauria; order Squamata; family Anolidae; genus Anolis; species Anolis sagrei. Next base: position 9,767,182 of record NW_026844367.1, on the reverse strand, counting down.
GAGTTCAGCTTAGACAAATGTGCCACAGTGGCATTAAACAAAGGGAGAATTACTCACAGCAAGGGCATAGAGATGCCAAATGGACAAACCATAAAATGCAATCAGCCCGAAGCCTATAAATATCTGGGCATACTACAGTTGGACAATATCAAGCATGGGCATGGAAAAATTGTAGTCAGCAAAGAATATGTCCAAAAGGTCAGAAAAATTTTGAAGAGAAATTAAATGGTGGAAAAACAGTCAAGGGTATCAACACCTGGGCCATCTCCGTCATCAGATACACTGCTGGAATTGTGAACTGGATGCAAGCCGATCCTGACAGAAAAACCAGAAAACTGATGACAATCCACTACTCATGACACTCATGTAGTGATGTTGACAGAACTTTACCTGCCCAGAAAATCAGGAGGCAGAAGCCTTCTGCAAGTGAAACAAACGGTAGAAGAAGAGAAACACGCACTGGCAGATTATGTGAAAGGCAGTCAAGAACCAACATTGAGGGAAGTCAATAGTAGTAAACTGCTTAAAGTGCAAAAGACAAAGAGGGAATACCGTAAAAACACAATCCAGAGCAGAAGAGAAAACTGGCAAAAGAAGGCTCTCCATGGACAGTTTCTGACAAAAATTGAGAGCAAATTGACAAAGAAAAAACATGGCTGTGGCTCACAAATGGAACTTTGAAAAAGGAGATGGAGGGCCTGATTCTTGAAGCCCAAGAACAAGCCATTAGAACAAATGCCATCAAAGCCAGAATTGAAAAGTTGACGACAGATCTCAAGTGTAGACTCTGCAAGGAAGCAGATGAAACAATAGATCACATCCTCAGCTGCTGCAAGAAGATTGTGCAGATGGACTACAAGCAGAGACATAACACCGTTGCTCAGATGATTCATTAGAACTTGTGCCACAAATACCATCTGCCTGTGACAAAGAACTGGTGGGATCACAAGCCAGAAAGAGTTACATAAAATGAGCATGTCAAACTGCTCTGGGACTTCCAAATTTAGACTGACAGAGTTCTGGAGCACAATACTCCTGACCTCACAATTGTGGAAGAAAACAAAGTATGGATTGTTGATGTTGCGATCCCAGGTGACAGCAGACTTGATAAGGAGCAATTGGAAAAGTTTACACAAAGACTCTGGCACAAACCAGTCAAAGTGGTCTCAGTGGTGATCGGCACACTGGGTGAAGTGCCTAAAGACCTTGGCCTGCACTTAAACACTATCAACACTGACAAAAGTTCCCCATATTCGGATTTGCATGCATTATTTGCCGATACATCACACAGTCCTAGACACTTGGGAAGTGTCCGATGTGTGATCAAATACAAAAGCCAGCATAGTGATCTTGTTTGCTGTGTACTAATCCTGTTGTATATCAAATTATAATTGTTATTATTATTACATTTCAGCACCCTGAACAGATCCTTTAGTTCAAATTACAGCCTGAATGTCCTATCCCACTGATATGGAAGATGCCAGTCCAGTCACTACTGCAACTCATGTTCGATTTCTCATTTAGGAAGAAGGGATTATTGCAGGGGGAAACAACCCTCCCTCCCCAGAGCTATGGTATACATTCCTTTAAGATGTAACTTCCATTGTTTCTCCTCCACCCACCAAACGGAAGACATTTAATTCCGGTGACACAATCTTTATTCATCCAAGGCACAGCTGCGCCCGTACCTTGGGAAGTCTGACTTGGCCACGGTAGTCCACGCTCTGGTTACATCCCATATAGACTACTGCAACGTTCTCTACATGGGGTTGCCTTTGAAGACTGCTCGGAAGCTTGAAATGGTCCAATGCTCAGCAGCCAGGATGCTAACAGGAGCGGCACTCAGGGAGCATACAACTCCTCTGTTGCGCCAGCTCCACTTGCTGCCAATTTGCTACCGGGCACAATTCAAAGTGCTGGCTTTAGCCTATAAAGCCCTAAAAGGTTCTTGTCCAACTTACCTGTCCAAACTCATCTCCTCCTATGAACCAGTTAGGACATTAAGATCATCTGGGGAGGCCCTGCTCTCGGTCCCACCGGCATCTCAAGCACACTTGGCGGGGATGAGAGACAGGGCCTTCTCAGTAGTGGCGCCTCGGCTGTGGAATGCCCTTCCTACAGATATCAGATCGGCCCCCTCCTTATTGCCATTTCGGAGGAAAGTGAAGACCTGGCTGTTGGAACAGGCATTCGATTAGGCAGTGTAATTGATTATAAGAACACAGAATAACAGATGATGAGATTGGATTCTGATTCTATTGATGAGACGTGAATTATTTGTCATATTGATGTTTAATTGTTGTTATGCTATTGCTTTTAAATGCTCCAATGGTTTTGTAATGTGTACATTGAAATTGTTGTTGTTAACCGCTTTGAGTCGCCTATGGGCTGAGAAAAGCGGTATATAAATATAAGTAAATAAATAAATAAATAAATAATGGTTACTATGCTTTGTCTATTGCAGTGGGTTAAACCCTTGTGCTGGCAGGACTGAAGACCAACAGGTTGGAGGTTCAAATCTGGGGAGAGCGCAGATGAGCTCCCTCTGTCAGCTCCAGCTCCCCATGCCAGGGACATGAGAAAAGCCTCCCATGAGGATGGTAAAACATCAAAACATCTAGGCATTCCCCTGGGTAACATCCTTGCAGATGGCCAATTCTCTCACACCAGAATCGACTTGCAGTTTCTTAAGTAGCTCCTGACATGAAAAAAAAATCAAACTCTCTCTCCTCCTTTATTCAGAGGAATGCAAGGGAATAAAGCCATTTCTCTGCAGAAGGAAATGGATTGTTATTTTCCCATTCATTTCGGGAGTTCATTCAAGAAAGGAGTTCTGAAGTATCATAAAGCCGTTATGTTTCTAATTTGACAAGGGTGCTCTCCAATTTTGATTCCAACATAAAAGCATGTTTCTTTCTGAATAGGGTTTTTCCACACCCAGGCTTACACTGTCACCCCCAACAAGCGCTACGGCATAACTCGAAATCGTTAAAGAAGAAAACATCTCTTGATTTCCACCCCCTTTTCTTTCTAAACTATGTAATTTGTACATTGGTGGTGGCTTACTGTGTATAATCAGCATCTCTGTTTTGCCATATAATCAACTCATTTCCTCCCTGAAAATAAAACATTCAACCACAAAAGCTTGACCAGGAAGCAATGGCCCAAAGCAGATGATGTTGGGCTCAATAGGCAAATAATCTGAACTGGAACAAAACAATATCCTGTAGGAAAATGGATGTCTAAACATCAGTCCTCTTATGGAGTGCCTGGTGGTGCAATGCGTTAAACCCTTGTGCCAGCAGGACTGAAAACCAACAGGTTGTAGATTCGAATCTGGGGAGAGTGTGGATGAGCTCCCTCTGTTAGCTCCAGCTCCCCATACTTCAGTTCCACTGCTGACATCTCTCACAGTTAGGAAGAACTTCCTAACTGTGAGAGCTGTTCAACAGTGGAACTCTCTCCCCCAGAGTGTGGAGGCTCTTTCTTTGGAGGCTTTAAAGCAGAGGCTGAATGGCCATCTGTTGGGGGTGCTTTGAATGCTATTTTCTTGCTTTTTGGCAGAATTGGGTTGGACTGGATGGCCCATTAGGTCTCTTTAAACTCTATGATTCTATAATTCTGTGTGGGGACATGAGAGAAGCCTCCCACAAGGATGGTAAAGCATCGTAACATCCAGACATCCTCTGGGCAATGTCCTTGCAGACGGCCAATTCTCTCACAACGGAAACAACTTGCAGTTTCTCAAGTCACTCCTGACACACACAAAAAAGTCCTCTTGATGTTGCCATCCTTGAGTTAAAAGAATCGGTGGCTCCATCATGAGGGCTTCTAAACATGTCCATATGAAGGCACCCCAGGCAGGAGACTGACATATGAATATTGCTTGAAAACAACAAGCTGTTGTGTTTATTTAGCAAGATGGATAAAGGACACAGGCAAGTCTTTTAGCTTAGCATTGCAATTTCTTGTGGCACTGACTTTTTCAACAGAGCTGCCCATCGGCATCAACAGAACCCCATCCGCTCAAAGGGAGTCGCCACTGGCCTCATGTTCCGTAAATCCAATAACAAAGGCAAGAAAATAACATTTCATTCAAATTGGATGACATTTCAAAATCCAGACTGATTTATGCTGGTCAGAAAAGTAGATGAAAGTGCACACAAAGCACCCATGGGATATTTACAGTATTTTCATCAGGGTTGGCTATTGGGTCCCCTGTCAATAGGATAATGAATATACTTTGCTCATATTTTAAAATATGAAGGTCAATGGAACTGTCCAAGATGAAGGATAATCAAGTATAGCAGCGTTTCTCAACCTGGGAGTCGGGACACCAGGGGATGTCAGAAGGGTCACCAAAGACCATCAGAAAATACAATTTTCTATATGTGATGGGGGTTCTGTGTGGGAAGTTTGTCCCAATTCTTTTGTTGGTGAGATTCAGAATGCTCTTTTATTGTAGGTGAACTATAAATCCCAGCAACTACAACTCCCAAATGTCAAGGTCTATTTTCCCCAAACACCACCAGTGTTTATATTTGGGCATATTGAGTATCCATGCCAAGTTTGGTCCAGATCCATCATTGTTTGAGTCCACAGTGCTCTCTGGATGTAGGTGAACTAGAACTCCAAAACTCAAGGTCAATGCCCACCAAACCCTTCCAATGTTTTCTGTTGGTCATGGGAGTTCTGTGTGCCAACTTTGGTCCAGATGCATCATTGTGTGAGTCCAGAGTGATCTCTGGATGTAGGTGAACTACAACTCCAAAGCTCAAGATCAATGCCCACCAAACCCTCCCAGTGTTTTCTGTTGGTCATGGGAGTTCTGTGTGCCAAGTTTGGTTCAATTCCATCATTGCTAGAGTTCAGGATGCTCTTAGATTGTAGGTTAAGTATAAATCCCAGCAACTACAACTCCCAAATGACAAAATTAATCCCCCTCCAACCTAACCAGTATTCAAATTTTTGCATATCGGGTATTTGTGCCAAATTTGGTCCAGTGAATGAGAATACACCCTGCATATCAGCCTTAGGGAAGGCTGAGTGAAGGAAGCTAGATGATTTTGAACTGTGGTGTTGGAGGAAAGTTCAGAGAGTGCCTTGGACTACGAGCAGATCCAACCAGTCCATCCTCCAGGAAATAAAGCCCGACTGCTCATTGGAGGGAAGGATACTAGAGACAAAGTTGAAGTACTTTGGCCACATCATGAGGAGACAGCAAAGCCTAGAGAAGACAATTATGCTGGGGAAAGTGGAAGGCAAAAGGAAGAGGGGCCGACCAAGGGCAAGATGGATGGATGGCATCCTTGAAGTGACTGGACTGACCTTGAAGGAGCTGGGGTGGTGACGGCCGACAGGGAGCTCTGGCGTGGGCTGGTCCATGAGGTCACGAAGAGTCGGAGACGACTGAACAAATGAACAACAACAATCAGAAATTTACATTGCAATTCATAAGAGTAGCAAAATTACAGTTATGAAGGAGCAATGAAAATAATGTCCTGGTTGGGGGTCACCACACCATGAGGAACTGTATTAAGGGGTTGCGGCATTAGGAAGCTAGAGGACCACTAGAATATAGGGTCAAATAATCTTTTTTGGAGGGAGACAATTGAGATCAGGCCTTCTCACTCTGTGGCCCTCCAGGTGTTTGTGTCTCCAACTCCTAGAAGCCCTAGCCAGCTTGTTCAATGGTCAGGAATTCTGGGAGCCGAAGTCCAAAAACACCTGGAGGACCGCAGAGCTGATTATCTATCTATTCATTTATTCACCCATCATCTATCTCCCTTCCCATCCACCAATCCAGTTTATATTCCTCATTTCTCTCACGACCGGGACTACAAGCAGCTCACAACGATAACAAATGAGGAATACAATTCAAACACAAAACAAGTCCAAAGGTTAAAGCAGAATTAAATTAAATCAATGGCACAATTTCAAACAGTTTGAAACAATTAACAACACAGTTTGAGAACAGATCGCAATGGGAAATGCAATTGCCAATTGGTAACAAGTTCCTTCCTCAACAAGCAGCAAGTTTCCAAAAAACTGCATGAATAAAATAAAGACATTTTCCTGCTGGTTGAATTAAAAGAGAGAGGGGGACCACTGAGCTTCTTGGTAAAAGATGCCAGAGACTCACAGTAGCCACTAAAAAATAGTGCTTTCTTGAAGCTTTTAGAATAATAGGCCCCAATAAGTCCTATGTAAGATTTTCTTGTCTGGCTAAAATTATCATATGGAGAAATTAGTACTTCTCTCTATCCAACTTAAATCTTGTGCACCAGCTGCACCCATATCTTGAAAAGTGCGATCTGGCTATGGTAGTACATAGAATCATAGAATCATAGAGTTGGAAGAGACCTTGTGGGTCATCCAGTCCAACCCCCTGCCAAGAAGCAGGAAATCACATTCAAAGCACCCCCAACAGATGGCCATCCAGCTTCTGCTTAAAAGCCTCCAAAGAAGAAGCCTCCACCACACGCTGGGGCAGGGAATTCCACTGCTGAATAGCTCTCACGGTCAGGAATTTCTTCCTAATGTTCAGATGGAATCTCCTTTCTTGTAATTTGAAGCCATTGTTCCGCGTCCTAGTCTCCAGGGAAGCAGAAAACAAGCTTGCTCCCTCCTCCCTATGACTTCCTCTCACATATTTATACATGGCTATCATGTCTCCTCTCAGCCTTCTCTTCTTCAGGGTAAACATGCCCAGCTCTTTAAGCTGCTCCTCATAGGGCTTGTTCTCCAGACCCTTGATCATTTTAGTCCCCTCCTCTGGACACATTCCAGCTTGTCAACATCTCCCTTCAATTGTGGTGCCCAAAACTGGACACAATGTGATTCCAGGTGTGGTCTAACCAAGGCAGAATAGAAGAGTAGCACAACTTTCCTGGATCTAGACACTAGATTCCTATTGATGCAGGCCAAAATCCCATTGGCTTTTTTTCTTTTTTGCTGCCGCATCACATTGTTGGCTCATGTTTAACTTGTTGTCCACAAGGACTTGCTGTCCACAAGGATGTGCCTTAGTCACATCCAGATTAGATAAGTGTAATGTGCTCTATGTTGGGCTGCCCCAGAAGAGCATTCAGAAACTTGCCTGGTGATACTGCATTTCGCATTATATTATATTGTCAAACTTTTAAATTCTATAAGAGTTGAATGAAAAGTAATGCCTCCACCTTCATAAGTCCTCAACAGATGGCAGTACTGGTATGCAGAAGGTACTGGTTTGTTCAGTAGACTCTCCTCTACAGTTCCATTTTGGTGGGAAGCCCTAGCATTGAGCAGTTGTGTTGTTAAAGTGCAAAGTATGGAACCCTGTGCAGACAGTTGGTCTGTGCAACTTAAGCAACATGCAGTCATTGAATTATTGACAGCAGACGGTGTCACCCCAAAGGAGATTCATCAGAGAATACAAGCTGTTTATAGTGATTGTGTTGATGTGAGTACTGTGTGTCACTGGGTGAGTAAGTTCAAATGCAGTAGCATTTCCTTTCTTTCTTCTAAAGGAAACACAGTAAACTCATTTGCCTTGTCATTTTTAATACAGAGGGATCCTCTCACTTCTGCAGGAGTCTACTGTATACCATGCAGCTGTGGACAAATCTACATAGGGACCACCAAATGGAGCCTTACCCAGACACAAATCAAGGAACATGAAATGTGCATTGGTGGGCGAATAAGTTTAAAGATGTTAAGGTGGGAACATCTGACTTGCATGACAAACAAAGAGTTGGACATCCTCTGACAGCAACCACTGAGTTTCACAAACAAAAGGTTGACAGATTGATTCAGGGCGATTGTCGTGTCACTCAGAGAGAAATTTCAAGCATAATCGGCATTTAATAAGCACATGTGGGTCACATTATTGCTTTGCTTGGCTATCGGAAGATCTGTGCACGATGGATTGCGGAAACTGAGTGTCGACTTCTTCTGTGGTGGCTTCAGACAACTTGTTCATCATTGGCAGAAATGTATCCATTTGTCTGGCAATTATGTGGAAAAGTGAATAGTGGTAGTTAAAGAGCACATTCTAAGGATTATCTCTGCGTTCGGTTTATTAAAATATTCCCATCCAAACCCACGTAATGAAGGTGGAGGCATTATTTTTCATTCAACCCTCGTATTTTAGACTGCTGGAATTCCATTTTTACCTTTCATCTTGCTTTGCTTTCAATTGGTCTTGTTTATCAGTATTGTGAACCATGGTACTCTAATTGTTACTTTGAGCCGGGAGAAAGGCATGATGTGAATGGGTGAAATAAAGTGTTTCATCCCCACCATTTCTTGGGGCCATCTTATTTTAGTTATTTATACCCTGTCTTTTCCTCAATACTGGGAGTCAAAAAACCCACGCGGCATGAATCAACGAAACGGATACATCAATAAAGTATTAGTACTTGGCTCCATTTTGCCGGCACTTGAACAGGGCACTCACCCACCTGTCTTCTAGGCAGCGGATTTTCAGTTCAGCTTTAAATTCTGCTGGACAGCTCCCTTGCTTGGAAGGCCAGAAGGAGAAAGACAAGCAAAGTAATTCAGAAGAATGACTGCCACTGCAAATGCTCACAGTTGATGTTGTGTGCGGTCAAGTTGTTTCCAACGAATGGCACCCTTAGACAAACCTATCATGGGTTTTTTTTCTTGGCATGTCTTGTTCAGAGAAAGTTTGCCATTGCCTTCCTCTAAGACTGAGAGAATAAGGCTGGCTTGTTAAAGATCAGCCAGTGGGTTTCCATAGATGAGTAGGGATTTCCAGAGCTGTGGTCAAATATCAAACCAATATGCTATGCTGGTTTTCACTGCAAAAACTACTGAGCTCCAACCTAGCAAAGGTACAGATCTAGCTTTGAGACCATAAGGCAGGCATGGACAAACTTTCTAATTTGGGAGCCGCATGCTGGGTGAGAGGGCCAGGAGGAAGGGGGTTCTCCCCAAACCCCCTCTCTTCTTTTACTCCCCTTCCTCTTCTCTTTCAAAGGCAGAAAGTGAAGGAAAGACAGGAAATGTCTGGATCCCAAAAGGGTTGGCCTTGGTCAGTGTGAGATGGTGGACAGGAGAGAAAACTGTATCCATTAGACCTTGTGTTGTCTACTCCTGATATCCTCCTCCTCCTAGAATCCTAGAGCTGGAAGAGACCCCCAAGGGCCATCCAGTCCAACCCCCAGCCATGCAGGAAGGCACAATCAAAGCACTCTCAATAGACAGCCTCTGTGGAAAAGCCTCCAGAGAAAGAAACTCCACCACACTTCGAAACAGCCAATGCCACTCTTTTCAGTCAAATCTCTTTCCCTGTCATTTGAAACCATTTCTCCCTTGTGCCTTGGTCTCTAGAGCAGCAGAAAGTCTGTTTTTTCCCCTTCTCCTCAGTGGGGCACCTTTTTAAATCTTGAACCATGGTTGCCATTTTTCCTCTCTATTTTCTCTTCTCCAAACTAAACATTCCTCCTGGAGGAAAGGAGGAAGGAAAAAGAGAAGGAAGGAAGGGGAGAAGATGGATGAAGAGGAAGGAAGGAAGAAGGAGGAAGGAAGGAAGGAAGGAGAAAGAGGGAGGAGGGAGGAAGAAAGAAAGGGAAGAAGGATGGAAGGGTGGAAGAAAAGGAAGAGAGAGAGGGGAAAGACAGAAGGAAGGAAGGAAGGAAGGAGAAAGAGAGAGAGGGAAGGAGGGAGGAAAGAGAGAAGGAAGGAAGAAGGTGGAAAGGGAGAGAAGGAGAAAGAGGGAGGAAGGAAAAGAAAGAAGGAAGGAAGAGAAGAAGGAGAGAAGGAGGAAGGAGGATGAGGAAGGAGGAGAAAGAGGAAAAGAGGAAGGAGGGAGGAAAGAGAGGAAGAAAGGGAAGGAAGGGAAGAAGAGAAGGAAGGGTGGAGGAGAGGAAGAGGAGGGAGGAAAGAGAGAAGGAAGGAAAGAAAAAAGGGAAGGAAGGGAAAGAGAGGGAAGGAGGAAAAAGAGGAAGGAAGAAGAATGAAAGGGGTGGAAGGGAGAAGAAGGAGAAGAGGAGGACGGAGAAAGGAGGAGGAAGGAAGAGAAGAGAGGAGAGAGGGAAGGAGGGAGGGAGGAAAAGGAAAGAGAAGAAAGGAAGAAAGAAAGAGAAGAGAAGAGATGGAGGGAGGGTGGAAGGGAATGGAAGGAGGGGAGGGAGGGAAGAAAAAGAGAAGGAGAAGAAAAAAGAGAAGGAAGGAGAAAGAGAGAGGGGAAGGAGGGAAAGAGAAGGAAGGAAGAAGGATAGGAAGGAAGGAGGGAGAAGGAGAAAGAGAAGGAAAGAAGGAAGGAAGAAAAAAGAAAGGGAAAAAAAAGAAGGAAGGAAGGAGGGAAAGAGGGAGAGAAGGAGGATAGGATGGTGGAAGAGAGGAGGGTCTGAGAAAAGAGCCCAAGGCTGCATCCAGCCCCCAGGCCTGGGTTTGCCCATACCCGCCTTAAGAGCTAAGAAATTATTTTTCATAAGCAAAACAGAACACAGATATTCTTGTGATTATCCCCCTCCTTTGAACCCATAAGTTCTACTTTCCCATACTTACTCAGAGCAGAAAAAAAAAGAAATAGGCAAAATCATCAGGCAAAATGTGTTTCGTATGATACTGATTCTCCAAGGATTGCTTTCTAAGGTTTCTGAGGGTTTCCGGACACAGAAAGCGTACTAATGAGATGCTCCCATTCTTTCTGCCATCTACGATTATGTCAGTTTTCCCAAAAGTTAATTAAAGAGACCTTAAACTAAAAACAAGGATACTTACCAGCTATACAGCACAGTACTTCCCATCTTCAAAGCACTTTGCAAACATCTACTAATTGATTTAAAGTTGCTTGAGCAGTAGCTTCAGAAACAACTGCCTTAATGAGCCGCTCGCCTTCCAACAGTAGTCATGGCTTACCCATGGCAAAATGCACCCTTTTCACCACTTATGCTACAAAATGACCGTCTCGGGCAAAAGGGAGGTGAATTCTGTTTACTTCTTTGGGCATGAGAAAGTGCAATGTCTCAAATGCAGATCACGATCATCAGACAGATATTCAGTGACGCCTTTTCTCTGGAGAAGTGGTGGCTGAGCCCCCCTCCGAATCGTCAGTGTTTCTCAACCTTCCTAATGCTGCAACCCCGAAATACAGTTCCTCATGTTGTGGTGCCCCCCAACCATAACATTATTTTTGCTGCTACTTCATAACTATAATTTTGCTACTGTTATGAATCGTTATGTAAATATCTGATATGCAGGATGTGTTTTCATTCATTCTTAGATTGAGAAATGGTTAGAATAGATAGACAGGTGGCTGAATGGTCAAAGAGATAGGTCAGCTATTGCTTTGCTTGGCTAAGCCATTAGGATGCATAAGATTTAAGACAGCAAACATAGGCAATACTTCATTCTCAGAATTGCTCAGTATATTGTGCTTTTGTTTTTGAGAAATGAAGGTGAATGGACAATGATGGCAGCCTTGTTCTTTGAGGAAGTAAGACAAGAAGCATGCATGGTGTTTAGGGAGAGCTGTTGCCTGCAGCAAGACTGAAGGCAAATTCAAGATCAGGGTTGGATTATAAGAAATGCCAAACAAATTCCTATACAAATCTAGACAGTATATTTTTATGTTTATTTATAGCAGAGTACTTTTATAAGGATGATGCTTTCCCCCATTTATCCACCTAGAAGCCATGCAAGTTTGGTTAGACTGAGATATGACGATTGATCCAAGATCACTTGGAACAGGGTGGGATTCAATGCATCCCTCTCGATGTCTTGGATTGTAAATCACAGCATTTATCACCATTGTCTAAGCTGGGTATGGAAGCTGGGAGTTGCAATCAATCACTCAATCATCATCATCAGCGGCATCATCATCATTTTACCCGCCTCTCCTTGTGGCTCGAAGCTGGTCAAAATCAGCTTGAATGCTATTATTATTATTTATTTATTTACAGTATTTATATTCCTCCCTTCCCACCCCGCAGGGGACTCAGGGTGGATTACAATGTACACATACATGGCAAACATTCAATGCCATAGACACACAACACATATAGACAGACACAGAGGCTATTTAACTTTTCCAGCCTCATGAGAGTATGCTTTTTGAATTCCAGCCACCGGGGGAGTTGTCGCTTCAACATCCACTTGTGACACCAATGGAGCACTTCCTCATTCCTTTGCATGCTGCTGGAGAGTTTTTTATGGCATCATAAATTAGCCTCCCTGCATAAGCAGTACCTAAATTTTATGGTTGGGGGTCACCACAATATGAGGAACTGTATTACAGGGTCATGGCATTAGGAAGGTTGAGAACCAATGAATTAGACAATTAAACTCTTCATCATCACCAACATCATCATCCCATCCTTTTCTCAGATGGCTCACAAAAGTTAAGCACAGTTAAATATTCAGAGGATACACTAGATTTTGAAAAAAAAAACTATGAAAAACTCCAAGCCAATAATAAAGAAAACAATTGAAACAAAAACTGGCATGTTATACAAAGCCCATTTTCTCATTCAAAAAGATCAAGAGTATGTGGGATGATTATACCAAGTTATAGAGAACGACTATGCAAGATGTATAATTTAGGCTTTGTAGAAGATGAATGGGTGTTTGCCTCGACACACACAAAAAAACAAAAGAGAATTTTGGCATTTTTTTTTTGTTTTATTTCTCTCTTTTGGTGGTGTCACCTCAAAAATATTTCAGACAGAGTTTCAATAAGTTTCCTGCTGAAGATAATAGTGTGCTTTTTGCTATTCCTCATAGCTATGGAAGCAAAATACTAATGTTGAATGTATACCACTCTAGGAGAGGAAAAACTCTTCAATGCATACCTCCTGAGACTGGCTGTATATATAAAATATCCCTGGAATATTTATATATATATATTCTACTCCCCCATCAGATTTCTGTCCTTCTTTAAAGCATATTTAAGATCTAGCAAAATGCCCCACGGATATGAAACTTTCCTTTATAAATCTTAAAACAAATGACACAGCCTACCTGCTGCATGAGAAAGTTGCTGATTGTACCAAAGGAGTGATGTTAAATTCAACCAGCATTATCCCAGCAGTAGGAATACATTTCAGTTTATATATCTAGCAAATCCATAGAATAACATTTCAGGATGATGTTGCTTTTACAGTTACTGGCATGTGGGTGTTCTAGTGCTTCACATTACAGATGGGGAAAACATTTGAAAATATTCAAAGAATGGTCAACAGTGTTTCTTGAATGTCAGGAAACTCTGATGGGAAAAATCCTGGGGGCACCAGAACTTTTGCAGTCCAGAACACATTCTATGCCTTTCTGAACTGCAAACTCAATTTTTCAGTAAATAAAAATTATGTTGGGAGCCCCTCACTCCAACACCAGCTGCTGCTCTGGGCCAAAGTGAAGAGAGAGGGGGGCAGAAGACAGTCCCATCTTGTCTCCCACTTGTGCCATCAGTTGGGAGCCCCTCAACCCAACACCAACTGTGGCTCTGGGCCAAGGGGAAGAGAGAGGGGGACAGAAGACAGCCCCATCTTTTCTCCTGCTTGTGTCATCAGTTGGAAGCCCCTCGACCCAACACCAACTGCTACTCTGGGCCAGGGTGAAGAGAGAGGGGGCCGGAAGACAGCCCCATCTTTTCTCCCGTTTGTGTCATCAGTTGGGAGCCCCTCAACCCAACACCAACTGTGGCTCTGGGCCAAGGGGAAGAGAGAGGGGGCCAGAGAAGTTCCCATCTTGTCTCCTGCATGTGTCATCAGTTGGGAGCCCTCCCCAACACCAACTGCTGGCTCTGGGCCAGAGTGAAGAGAGGGGGGGCAGAAGACAGTTCCACTTGTCTCCTGCCTGTGTCATCAGTTGGGAGCCCCTCTACCCCAACACCAACTGCGGCTCTGGCCCAGAGTGAAGAGAGAGGGGGCCAGGAAGACTTCCACTTCTGTCCTGCCTGTGTCATCAGTTGGGGAGCCCCTCCCCAACACCAACTGCTGCTCTGGGCCAGAGTGAAGAGAGGGGGCCAGAAGACAGTTCCACCTTGTCTCCTGCCTGTGTCATCAGTTGGGAGCCCCTCAACCCAACACCAGCAGCTGCTCTGGGCCACAGTGAAGAGAGAGGGGGCCAGAAGACAGTTCCACCTTGTCTCCTGCCTGTGTCATCAGTTGGGAGCCCCTCACCCCAATACGAACTGCTACTCTGGGCCAGAGTGAAGAGAGAGGGGGCCAGAAGACAGTTCCTTGTCTCCTGCCTGTGTCATCAGTTGGGAGCCCCTCACCCCAACACCAACTGCTGCTCTGGGCCAAGGTGAAGAGAGGGGGGGGGCAGAAGACAGTTCCACCTTGTCTCCTGCCTGTGTCATCAGTTGGGAGCCCCTCAACCCAACACCAGCAGCTGCTCTGGGCCACAGTGAAGAGAGAGGGGGCCAGAAGACAGTTCCACCTTGTCTCCTGCCTGTGTCATCAGTTGGGAGCCCCTCACCCCAATACGAACTGCTACTCTGGGCCAGAGTGAAGAGAGAGGGGGCCAGAAGACAGTCCCACCTTGTATCCTGTGCTATACTAATAATATAATATAATATAATATAATATAATATAATATAATAATATTTATAATATTATAATGTAATACAATATAATACCACTTCTACTGATAATAATAATACAATATTATAATTATATATTTTATATGACATGTAATATTACTAATATATAGTACAATATAGTAATATATAATACTGATACTGTACTATGCTAATAATATAATTATTGTGTGTGTGTGTGTGTGTGTGTGTGTGTATGTGTGTGTGTGTGTGTGTGTGTGTGTGTGTGTGTGTGTGTGTGTGTATATATATATATATATATATATATATATATTGTAAGCCACTCTGAGTCCCCTTCGGGGTGAGAAGGGTAGCATAAAAATGTCGTAAATTAATAACTAAATATATAAATTTTCTGAATGTTCTCTACTGTGGCAAATATTATTAATGACTTAGATGAAGGCATGATGATCAAGTTTGCTGACGACACCAAATTGGGAGGGGTAGCCAATACTCCAAAAGAAGCCAATACTCCAGGAGAACGCAAATTGGGTAAAAGGTAAAGAACACCAATCACTATGTTAATATATGTGTATATATATATATATAGCCTCCCCACTATCCATGGATTTAATGACCCTTTGAAGGCAACAATAAGGTTGATATGACCCTCGATGAAAGGAGGTTGAAACCCCTGATCAAGCACCTCTTCAGTAGCAGCTGCCACTGCTACACTTTCCAGGGACAGGTGAGCAATTTTCGGTTAAGGAAGAACTACTCAGAATCACATCTGCTTCATTAACTGAGACATATCAGTCATTTTTCTCTTATCCATCTCATTTTCTAAGTAGAAGAAAATGTTTCACCTGGAGGAGATTTCAGTTATGTCACACATGTATGCTCTAAGGGGAGGTTGGCTCCTTTGGGAGGCAAGGTCTGAGCATCCTTTAGCAGCGAAATTGGGGAGCTTTGTTGCTTAGTGACTTCTTCTCTTCAAGTCATGGAGGGAGGCTTCCTTCCATCTTCCAATTAGTTCCCCGGTCTTGAAAGGATGAGAGTATTAAGACAGCGGTGGTAACCGTTTCCTGCAATTTGGAGTCTGGCCTCCGGCGGTGGAGATTAGCTCTTCAAGAAGCAAAACATCTGATTTCTAGGCTTGAATGCTGGTTAGATCCTCAGGAAAGCTTTTAGCACGAGCAAGGCTGAATGCTGAAAGCTGAGCATCTTTTTGCCCTTCCCTCCTTTCAAATGGTGCTGAACGGCAGCTTTTATTTTAAACATGAGCACAGTTCACCAGCTTTCTCATATATACTTATTTAAAACAAAAGAGGACTTTGTGAGAACACATATAGGTCCTTTCCAGAGAGTTAATCTGACACTATTTGGTGGCTATAGATCTGCAAAGTACTACCCAGAAAAGGGGAAGAAATTGAAAACGTTTTTGGCGAAGAGAGAACGTATAGGTGGAATAGTTTGTTTTCAAATGCAGTGACTTTTCCTTTCTTTCTTCTAAAGGAAACACAGTAAACTCATTCGCTTAGTCATTTTTTAATACAGAGGGATCCCCTCACCTCTGCAGGAGTCTACTGTATACCATGCAGCTGTGGACAAGTCTACATAGTGACCACTAAATCATAGAATCATAGAATCATAGAATCAAAGAGTTGGAAGAGACTTCCTGGGCCATCCAGTCCAACCCCCTGCCAAGAAGCAGGAATATTGCATTCAAATCACCCCTGACAGATGGCCATCCAGCATCTGTTTAAAAGCTTCCAAAGAAGGAGCCTCCACCACACTCCGGGGCAGAGAGTTCCACTGCTGAACGGCTCTCACAGTCAGGAAGTTCTTCCTCATGTTCAGATGGAATCTCCTCTCTTGTAGTTTGAAGCCATTGTTCCACGTCCTAGTCTCCAGGGAAGCAGAAAACAAGCTTGCTCCCTCCTCCCTGGGGCTTCCTCTCACATATTTATACATGGCTATCATATCTCCTCTCAGCCTTCTCTTCTTCAGGCTAAACATGCCCAGCTCCTTAAGCCGCTCCTCATAGGGCTTGTTCTCCAGACCCTTGATCATTTTAGTCGCCCTCCTCTGGACACATTCCAGCTTGTCAATATCTCTCTTCAAATTGTGGTGCCCAGAATTGGACACAATATTCCAGGTGTGGTCTAACCAAAGCAAAATAGAGGGGTAGCATTACTTCCCTAGATCTAGACACTATGCTCCTATTGATGCAGGCCAAAATCCCATTGGCTTTTTTTGCCCGCCACATCACATTGTTGGCTCATGTTTAACTTGTTGTCCACGAGGACTCCAAGATCTTTTTCACACGTACTGCTCTCGAGCCAGGCATCCCCCATTCTGTATCTTTGCATTTTTTTTTCCTGCCAAAGTGGAGTATCTTGCATTTGTCACTGTTGAACTTCATTTTGTTAGTTTTGTCCCATCTCTCTAATCTGTCAAGATCGTTTTGAAATCTGCTCCTGTCCTCTGGACTATTGGCTATCCCTCCCAATTTGGTGTCGTCTGCAAACTTGGTGATCATGCCTTCTAGCCCTTCATCTAAGTCATTAATAAAGATGTTGAACAGGACCAGGACCAGGACGGAACCCTGCGGCACTCCACTCGTCACTTCTTTCCAGGATGAAGAGGAAGCATTGGGGAGAATCACCCTCTGAGTTCGTCCATTTAACCAATTACAGATCCACCTCACCGTAGTTTTGCCTAGCCCACATTGGACTATGTGGCACCCAAGCACAAATCAAGGAACATGAAAGGCACTGCAGACTAATGTACATCGCTGGGTGAGTAAGTTTAAAGATGTTGAGGTGGGAACATATGAATTGCGTGACAAACAAAGAGTTGGACATCCTGTGACAGCAACCACCGAGTTTCACAAGCAAAAGGTTGACAGATTCATTCAGGATGATCGTTGTATCACTCAGAGAGAAATTTCAAGCATAATCGGCATTTCCAAAGAATGTGTGGGTCACATTATTGGCTATCAGAAGATCTGTGCACGATGGGTACCCAGGATGCTGACGCCTGAAATGAAAGCGCACAGACTTGAAACTTCAGAGACTATATCTTACCACCATATGACATCCTCCATACATTCCAGATTTAGCACCATCTGACTTCCATCTGTTCCCGATAATGAAAGAAGATCTGTGGGGAAATCATGATGCTTCTGATGAAGACGTTGAGAGAATGGTGAGATGCTGGTTGCGGAAACAGAGTGTCGACTTCAGAAAACTTGTTTATCGTTGGCAGAAATGTATCCAATTGTCTGGTGATTATGTGGGAAAGTGAAGAGTGGTAGTTAAAGATCACATTCTCAGGATTATTTCTGTGTTTGATTTATTAAAATATTTCCCTCCAAACCCAAATAAACGAAGGTGGAGGCATTACTTTTCATTCAAACCTTGTAGTAACTGACTTCTCTTTTCTTTCTTGTAAAGTATTTCCCTGTCACATGACGAGAACTGAGGAAACAAGCGTGATTCAGTTAACAGATATTGAAATTAGTTCCTGCAGAGAACCTGTAAGTAATAGAAATGTCATATTGCTCAATTTACTTTCCCCCTATTACACATCTAAGATGCATACTGTATATGTGCCTTCTCCAACATAGTCTTATTAAATGTTTGGTTTGTTTCTGAGCACAGTGACCTCTAACTTTCCAGGGAAATTAGGTCTACTGTTTACCTTGTGTGAACATGTATCCTATCAAACTGAAAAAGGAAGGCGGAGAAGGAAAGAGAATCTAAGGTTCTCTTTAAGATTAACAAGTTTATTTTAGCATAAGCCTTTGTGAATATCAATCCACTTCTTCGGATACGCTGATGGAGTTCATATTAAAGCACCAGGTATACAGCAGCGAAGTTGTGAAGGATGGATCAGAGTGCAACGGGAATCAGAAAGATGCAAATTGTGACCCTGCTCCAAACTTTCAAAGGCTCAGTGTACAGATCTGTCAAGCTGATAGCAATCTTGAAGTGTGAAAGCAATAAATATATTTACCCAAAGTGAGTCTCCTTGAAGTTGGTAACTTCCTTGGGAGGTAACATTTGGAGTTAGTAACTTCTTTTACGACTCTTGATATGGTTCCTTGAGGAGATTTCCCTAGCTGCATGGGTGCTGGGCTAGGCTCTGGGAGACTGGGATTTGGGTTTGAATCCTTGCTTAGCCATTTCTTCAGTGGGCAAGTCATACTCTCTCAACCTCAGATGATGGCAATGGCAAAACCTCTCTGAACAATTCCTGCCAAGAAAACTCTGTGATAAGTTCACACTACACAAGAATAATGTATTAATATTCCTAGTGTGTCATGGAACCATCATGCATTTTCATATCTCTGCTGATGGACCGGCATTTTGAAAATAACCTTATTCAGTCATTTCTAGAGTTGTGTGCAGGTCTGTTTCCCTCCATTACATCTGTTTTTTTTTACTATTTTCATTACCTTTGGGAGCATTTCATTACCTTTGGGAGTGATCCTGGACTTATTGCTGAACCTGGAACCCCAGGTCTCGGCGGTGGCCAGGGGAGCTTTTGCACAATTAAAACTTGTGTGCCAGCTGCACCCGTATCTTGGGAAGTCTGACTTGGCCACGGTGGTCCATGCTCTGGTTACATCCCGAATAGACTACTGCAACATATTCTACATGAGGTTGCCTCTGAAGACTGCCCAGAAGCTCCAGCTAGTCCAATGCTCAGCAGCCAGGTTGCTCACAGGAGCGGAGTACAGGGAGCGCACAGGTCCCATGCTACACCAGCTCTACTGGCTGCCTATCAGCTTCTGAGCAGAATTCAAAGTGTTGGTTTTGACCTATAAAGCTCTAAAGGGTTCTGCCCCAGTTTACCTGTCCGAACGTGTTTCCCACTATGAACCATCAAGGACCTTAAGATCATCTGGGGAGGCCCTGCTCTCGGTTCCACCACCAACACAGTCATGTTTGATGGGGATGAGAGAGAGGGCTTTCTCTGTGGTGGCCCCTCAGCTGTGGAACTCCCTCCCTAAGGAGGTTAGATCTGCCCGCTCCCTCCTGACCTTCCAGAAGAAACTTAAATCCTGGTTATGGGAGCAAGCATTTGCAAAATAGACTGATTTTACTGGTGGAGATGAGATTTTATTGACTGCAATTTGGACTGATTTGGATGACATGTTAACCTGGCAAACAGTTTTAATGTATATTTATAACCATTTTTGCTGTATTTTTGCTGTATTTTATTTGTCGGCATTGAATTGTTGCCTGTTGGAAGCCACCCTGAGTCCCTCCTCAGAGGTCAAGAAGGACAGGGTATAAATGTTATAAATAAATAAATAAACGAAAGCAAGTGGGAGCCGATCATCACTCCCTGTCTGCTTTCATGAGCACTTGGCACTCCATGTGTCCTTGCCTTGGAAAGAATGTGTGCATGTGTGTGTGTGGCATGCAAGCTCAGTGCACAAACCTGCCTGCAGCCGGTTACCCCCTTTAGAGTAAGAAAGTCAGAACTTGCCTCCTTGCCTTGGAAAGAGAGAGTACGTCTGTGGTATGCAGGCCCAGAAAGCAAGCATGCCTGTCTGCAGCCAAGTGCCTCTTCTAGAGGAAGAAAGTCAGAACTTGCCTTCTTTCCTTGGAAAGAGAGAGTGCATGTGTGGCGTACAGGCCCAGAAAGCAAGCACGCCTGCCTGCAGCCAAGTGCCTCTCCTCTAGAGTAAAGCAGCTAAAATGCCTAAAACGAGGGGAAGGCGAGCCTAGGAAGCCACTCTCCATAATGGGCCAATAAACAGGTATTTTGGCACCCCGGAGAGAAAACAGATATCTGCCCTCCTGATTTTGGGAGGCTCCCAAAAATGGATCAGGGCTCTCATCAAAAGCTGAGACACGAAACAGGTCAAGGTTTACCCTGAATACAGAAGACTAATCATTTCTCCTTAGTCTTTCCTTGAAATGTCTTTGTGCAAGAATAATTACTAGATCACTAACAGAATGCCTAGGAAGATTGAAATATTCTGCCACTGGGTTTGGGGTTCTTCTTTCCAACACTGAATTCAGAAGTCTAATTGCTTCTGAAAAGACATATTTCTATTTCATAGGAATTGGACTTTGGACTGGCTACAGTTGATGATTCTGTTTTACTCCCTGCTGTCTTCATTTATCTGGGCTACTGACTTGCTGTGACAGCTTATGAAGGTGCTGACAACCATCCTCTAGTTTCTCCCCTTATCTTGCTGAATAACCCATGATTGGCTTGATCTGGATTAACTATTAGGCATGGATAATACTCGTAACTCATTATAAATTTGTTAAAATTATCTTTTTGAAGCAATTTCAAAGTATTTTTAAAACTGGAAGTCCCTTTGCCCTTCCGAAGCTTTTTTCGCCATTTTTGTTACGACTCAGGAAGTGAGTCGGAAATGATTCAGTGTTATTTCAGCCCTCTAGCCTTCTGGGAGGCAAGCAGCTTGCATGCTGGAAGGCTGCTTGCCTCCCAGCTAATCAGAGAGAAGTTTTGGGGAGAGGAGGGGTTTTGGCAGCCATTGCTCTATATAAAGGGGAGCAAATGGCTGAGAGGCTCATTGGGAGACCGGGAAGGGCAGGAAGAAGGGAAAGAAAAGGGAGGTTGGAAGAAGAGCAGGGCAAGCAACCAAGTAAGCAGAGAAGGGCTGGGAGGAGGGCTGTTGCCTGCTTGGCTCCCTGCCTTGCCACTTGTGTGTTGTTGTTGTTGGGGTTTGGAACAGGTGGGTACCGCGAGGGTATTGGGGTGTGTGGGTGTATGGCATTGGTGGAAGGAACAACATGGAGGAACCAAAGCATTCCAACGTTTTTAAAAGCCCCGGCATTGTAGCAGGTCTCTCTGGTCTCAGTGTTTTTTAGATGGTTGCACATTGACTCAAAAGAACTAGATCTCCCATCAATTCAAGCCACTCTTTCAAGACAAACTCTCCTTCCTAAAGTTGTGAAATCAGCTTCCAAGGCCAAAAGGACTCAGGTCTGTTTGTCCTTTTCCTAGTTTGCTGTGTGTTGCCACAGAAGACACTACAAATCCCATACATTCAAATCTCTCCTTCCATAACCTGTGAAATCAACTTCCAAGGCCCCAAAATGTGATGTGGCTGCAAAAAAAGCCAATGGGATTTTGGCCTGCATCAATAGGAGCATAGTGTCTAGGTCCAGGGAAGTTATGCTACCCCTCTATTCTGCTTTGGTTAGACCACACCTGGAATATTGTGTCCAATTCTGGGCACCACAATTCAAGAGAGATATTGACAAGCTGGAATGTGTCCAGAGGAGAGCGACTAAAATGATAAAGGGTCTGGAGAACAAGCCCTATGAGGAGTGGCTTAAGGAGCTGGGCATGTTTAGCCTGAAGAAGAGAAGGCTGAGAGGGGATATGATAGCATGTATAAATATGTGAGAGGAAGCCACAGGGAGGAGGGAGCAAGCTTGTTTTCTGCTTCCCTGGAGACTAGGACGCGGAACAATGGCTTCAAACTACAAGAGAGGAGATTCCATCTGAACATGAGGAAGAACTTCCTGACTGTGAGAGCCGTTCAGCAGTGGAACTCTCTGCCGGAGTGTGGTGGAGGCTCCTTCTTTGGAAGCTTTTTAACAGAGGCTGGATGGCCATCTGTCAGGGGTGCTTTGAATGCAATATTCCTGCTTCTTGGCAGAATGGGGTTGGACTGGATGGCCCATGAGGTCTCTTCCAACTCTTTGATTCTATGATTCTATGAAAAGCTCTCTCTCTGCCATTAGTGAAGCAATTCGGAAATTTCGGAGATTTCTGAATTTTTTTCGGAAAAATTCAGAATTCGAACCACATCCGAGTTTTGAACCTGGTTTTTTTCATCAACCAAGCCTATTAACTATCCAACAGCTCATATACTCCAACGTAATTCCTGGATCACTTGATGACTGAATCTTAGGACATCCTTTATTAACACCACTCAGCTCTTATGACTCTATCTCCACACATTTTAATATATTAATAATCTTTACACAATGCATGGAAGATCGATAATGCAATTATAGCTTATGGAACAAGTGACGGAGATTGGAAAACAATGCCCCCTGAAAATGAATTGGGCAAGAGAGCACAAAGAGAGGCAAATCCATCCTGTAAAACATTAGTACAATGAAGGGTTAGCTTCAGAGTCAGTACAAGAAAGGAATTCCCTGGAGGAAATGCAGTTGCAGTACCAGGTCGGGCAATTTGTTTCGCTTGGCATCGGTGCCTGAGGCCATGTTCAGATTAGCCTATGTACTATGTCACTACAAGAGATGGGAATGAACAAAGCAGTGCAGTGTGAGCCTATGATTTCACATTATTGTTAATGACACTGCCAACTGGATGCCTCCCAAATCCATGCTGATGTAATCCATCTACGGCTGAAATGAAGTCATGTCAAATAGTTAATATAGATTAGAATCTTTTGCAGGTGGATGGGAAAGAAGGCTGTGTTGTGCCTTGTGCATATAGTGTGGACAAGTCAATGGGGAATTTAATTCAATTTCTTCAACAGTTGTGAATAGCAAATCACAATTACACAGGGGAACGTATGTAGCCTGAAGGAAGCGTACCTGGATTTCAGTAAGGCCTTCGACAAGGTCCCCCATGACCTTCTGGCAAGGAAACTAGTCCAATGTGGGCTAGGCAAAACTACGGTGAGGTGGATCTGTAATTGGTTAAATGGACGAACCCAGAGGGTGCTCACCAATGCTTCCTCTTCATCCTGGAAAGAAGTGACGAGCGGAGTGCCGCAGGGTTCTGTCCTGGGCCCGGTCCTGTTCAACATCTTTATTAATGACTTAGATGAAGGGCTAGAAGGCAGGATCATCAAGTTTGCAGACGACACCAAATTGGGAGGGAGAGCCAATACTCCAGAGGACAGGAGCAGGATTCAAAACGATCTTGACAGATTAGAGAGATGTGGCCAAAACTAACAAAATGAAGTTCAACAGGGACAAATGCAAGATACTCCACTTTGGCAGGAAAAACGAAATGCAAAGATACAGAATGGGGGACAATGCCTGGCTCGAGAGCAGTACGTGTGAAAAAGATCTTGGAGTCCTCGTGGACAACAAGTTGAACATGAGCCAACAATGTGATGTGGAGGCAAAAAAAGCCAATGGGATTTTGGCCTGCATCAATAGGAGCATAGTGTCTAGATCTAGGGAAGACATGCTACCCCTCTATTCTGCTTTGGTTAGACCACACCTGGAATATTGTGTCCAATTCTGGGCACCACAATTCAAGAGAGATGTTGACAAGCTGGAATGTGTCCAGAGGAGGGCGACTAAAATGATCAAGGGTCTGGAGAACAAGCCCTATGAGGAGCGGCTTAAGGAGCTGGGCATGTTTAGCCTGAAGAAGAGAAGGCTGAGAGGAGATATGATAGCCATGTATAAATATGTGAGAGGAAGCCACAGGGAGGAGGGAGCAAGCTTGTTTTCTGCTTCACTGGAGACTAGGACGTGGAACAATGGCTTCAAACTACAAGAGAGGAGATTCCATCTGAACATGAGGAAGAACTTCCTGACTGTGAGAGCAGTGGAACTCTCTGCCCCGGAGTGTTGTGGAGGCTCCTTCTTTGGAAGCTTTTAAACAGAGGCTGGATGGCCATCTGTCAGGGGTGATTTGAATGCAATATTCCTGCTTCTTGGCAGAATGGGGTTGGACTGGATGGCCCAGGACGTCTCTTCCAACTCTTTGATTCTATGATTCTATGATTCTAAGTAGCGATAGGTCAAACATATATAAGGTCCCAGTATGAGACACAATAGCCACCAGTGGCCCAGTGGGTTAAACCCTTGTGCCGGCAGGACTGAAGACCGACAAGTCAGAGGTTCGAATTTGGGGAGAGTGCGGATGAGCTCCTTCTGTCAGCTCCAGCTCAGGATGCGGGGACATGAGAGAAGCCACCCACAAGGATGGTAAAACATCAAAACACCCAGGCATCCCCTGGGCAACGTCCTTGCAGATGGCCAGTTATCTCACACCAGAAGTGACTTGCAGTTTCTCAAGTCGCTTCTGACACACACACACAAAGTATGAGACAGGTGGACTTGAACAGGTTTGAGTCATTGTGGTCATGAATTTCTCCATCAACAGATATTTATTATTGGGTTGTTGTAGGTTTTTTCGGGCTATATGGCCATGTTCTAAAGGCATCCTCTCCTGACATTTCGCCTGCATCTACGGCAAGCATCCTCAGAGGTTGTGAGTTGTTTATTATTATTTATTTGAAGCATTTATATTCCATCCTTCTCACCTCAAAAAGGACTCAGGGTGGAGCACAACATATATATGGCACGCATTTCATTCCGGAACATAAAATAACTATAAATATAGACAAACACTAAAATCAGTTATATTTACTTTAAAATCAGTTGTTTAAAACCATGTCAAAACACCATGCTGGTTCCGGTCAGTGGAGTGGGTTTTCTATTATTGCCCTATTGTACAAAGGCTTGGTCCCACAGCCTTGTCTTTATCATCTTTTTGAAGGACAGGAGAGGGCTGATCTAATCTCATCAGGAAGGGAGTTCCATAGCTGGGGGGCAATCACTGAGAAGGCCCTGTCTCTCATCACCACGAAATGTGCCCGTGATGGTGGCAGGGCCTCCCCAGAAGATCTTAATCTTTGCAGTTGGTTCATAAAGGGAGATGCGTTCAGACAGGTAAACTAGGCTGGAGCCGTTTAGGGTTTAGGGCTTTGTAGGCCAAAGCCAGAAGTGTGAATTGTGCCCGGTTGCAAACAGGCAGCTGGTGGAGCTGACGTAACATGGGAGTTGTGTGCTCCCTGTATAGCACCGCAGTTATTAGCCTGTCTGCCTCTCGTTGGGCTGTTTGAAGTTTCTGAACAGTCTTCAAAGGCAACCCCATGTAGAGTGTGCTGCAGTAGTCTATCCTGGATGTAAGGAGAGCATGGGCCACCATGGCCAATGATCAAAGATAGACATGTGCCAGCTTTACACATGCATATGCCACTGTATTTTGCAATTTGGGGGTTGTAGTGGTGAATAGTTTTATAAAAAATATGGCAGTTGAAGAGTAGCAACACCATGAATCATTGAGATCGGGCTATTTGTGAGTAATACTCATTGAGAACCAAAATATGCAAGAGTTATTCTTCCTGTTTAGATGAGATCTCTTTTCTAAAACAAACCAAAACAAATCAGAACAAAACCTGGAGGTAACCTGATGTGTCCCAGATGCTCAGATTAGGAACTTCCCTACCCAGTGGGCAGCACACTTTTACTGACCTAATTAGTAACGATATAAAATATGCATGCCAATGAACATATTAGAGGAAGAAATGCATGCAAACATGTAAAGGCATTTTTGCTGATGCTTTCACCTGCTCCTTCGATGCTTTTAAATGATAACCGGAACCCATTAATTTGGTCTGCTCCTTTGACAGCTCATCAAATTCTTAGGTTCCGGTTATGTGGCGTATCATTTAAAAGGGTCAAAAGAGCAAGGGGTGAATGCCAGTGGGATTCTGAACAGGGAGAGGGAAAAATGCACATTTTCTTCATTTTCTCCTTACTCCTTCCATTTGGTGGGTGAGTAAGCCATTTAGTCAAAGAAGTGAGCTGGTGGGGGGGGGGGCATCATGTTGGGTAACTGGCGAGAAGGCCATTGGCGTAACCTTGAGCCTGGCATCACTTTGCTAAGTGTGGATAGAGAAGGATGTTTCCATGCCCTTATATCTGTAAGCCTAATCTTAGCTCACAATGCCATATATTCCCTTTCCTTCAGGCTCTCGGTGCTTTTGCTGCTGTTCAAGAAGCTGGGGGTGCAGAATACAGACTGAACAAAAAGATGGCCCTCTTGTGACCAGGCATTCCTTTTTTTTGACTCAGTGCCATCTTTTGTTTAGTTTGTGTACTACATCCTTTGCTTATTAAATTGGTTAAGGACCAGAGCGTAGTTAAAGCAATGGTATTACCCGTAGTAACCTATGGATGTGAGAGCTGGACCATAAGAAAGGCTGAGCAAAGGAAGACAGACTCTAGGATTTTTTTTCCTACTTCCAACAGACCTCACTACCTCTGAGGATGCTTGCCATAGATGCAGGCGAAACGTCAGGAGAAAAATTGCCTCCAGAACATGGCCATATAGCCTGGAAAAACCTACTCTAGGATTGTTTGATGGAGGAAAAAATGGTTCGAAACTCATTTCGGACATAGGGGGTGCTGACAAGTCAGTTCAGAATTGATTTCTGATTTTTTTTCTGAAAAAAGTTGGAATTTTTTGAAATTTCCAAATCACTTCGTTAATGGCGGGCGCGATTGCGCAATGCGCGAAAAACGGAACAGGGCAAACTTCTGGGTATTCCCTCTCCCTCATTTTAAGACCACTACTGACAAAATTGCCATTGTGGTAGAAAACATCCTCCTCTGTCAGCATACTAAATTTAAACATGTTCAGACAATACATAGATTTTAGACAATTTTTTAAAGTAATTTAAGTAATACAGTTGGAGAATATGGGATTTGTAGTATAACTCAGTACAAACTCAGAGCAAAATGGGAATGAGGGGTCTTGAAAGTTTAATTCACTACTTCTGCAAGGGAAGTACTTGGAGAAAAGGGGATTTCTGGTATACCTCAGTACAAACCCAAAGCAAAATGGGAATGAGGGGTTTTAAAAGTAGATTTCACAGCTACTGAAAGGGAAATAGGCACTGGCAGGGAAGAGAACACTTGTCCCTGCGATGTTGTCTGCTGCCCTACCCTTCTTCCCCCCCCCCCCCCCCGCCTCCCCAACAGTCATCTGCAACACACAAACGGAAAGGCTGCAAGGCTCGCAGGCAACGATCCTGCTACTAACTGTTCTCCCCTTGCCCTTTTGTTACCTTCTCAAACACCCTTCCCATCCAAGCTCCCTTCGCGTTTGCTTCCCCAGCTCGCAATGAGCCCCTGAGGCACGTGCAACCCTTTTTATAGTGCAATGGCTGCCGTGCCGAAATTCTACCCCTCCCCACATGTTCTCCCCTCATTGGCTGGAGGCAAGCATCCCAGCATGCAAGCTGCTGCTTGCCTCCAAACGTTGTCATTTCCGACTCACTTCCTGAGCTGGAATACAAATGGAGACAATCGTTTCGGAAGGGCAAGGATACTTCAAGTTTCAGAAAAAAAATCAAAATAACTTCAAAAAGGTATTTAATCTGAATTAATTCTGAATTCCGAGAGTTCTGACTGGACCTAACCATACTATAACGAACCGTGGGGAAAAGTAGGGAACTTTATTCGATAATAAAAATCCCAATGCTGCTTCACCAAATTATAAAGAATCTGACCCGCTGCTCAGCCAAATTATAATGATCACACTGCTGTACCACCAAATTATAACAATGACACCACTTCAGATTAGCTCACCAAAAATATAGAGGGAGTAATGGTTGTTGAAACCAACTGTATATTTAGAAGTTAGGAACTGGGAACCACTGGAACTGTGAGACTTAAAAGAATTCTTTAAAAGGTTTCTGCTGCCACCATATTACTAAAGAACAGGCTGAGGTACTACTGGGACGTTGTTCAGTAACACACTGTGTTACTCTAGTTTTCTTAGAGGCTGGTAAAAAGCTGTCTTGAATAACACTTTTACCACAAAGGTATTCACACTGAGGCTGGTATAAGTTGGTAAAAATAACAAGAACTTTTATTGAACAGACTTGAATATTTCAGGTACAAATGCTTGATGGTTTCAGTAAAGTTCTGGCATCAAAAAACTTGTGGTTACATTTGAGAAGAGATCTTAAAAACTTCTGGGTTACAAGTCTTAAAGTTTCCACACAGAAAATTACTTCAGGAAATGAATCTCTGAAAGTAACTCCCACAAAAATCCCCCTTAGGAAAACTAGCCAAAACCTAAACTAGCCTTCCTTAAGGAAAAGAACAGACCACTGACAGGGTGCTGCTCCCCACAGTATTCTAGCTATAGTTCTCTATAGCTATCCTGAATACTAGAATCATAGAATCATAGAATTATAGAATCATAGAATCATAGAATCATAGAATCATAGAATCAAAGAGTTGGAAGAGACCTCATGGGCTCATCCAGTCCAACCCCCTGCCAAGAAGCAGGAATGTTGCATTCAAATCACCCCTGACAGATGGCCATCCAGCCTCTGTTTAAAAGCTTCCATAGAAGGAGCCTCCACCACACTCCGGGGCAGAGAGTTCCACTGCTGAACAGCTCTCACAGTCAGGAAGTTCTTCCTCATGTTCAGATGGAATCTCCTCTCTTGTAGTTTGAAGCCATTGTTCCGCATCCTAGTCTCCAAGGAAGCAGAAAACAAGCTTGCTCCCTCCTCCCTGTGGCTTCCTCTCACATATTTATACATGGCTATCATATCTCCTCTCAGCCTTCTCTTCTTCAGGCTAAACATGCCCAGCTCCTTAAGCCACTCCTCATAGGGCTTGTTCTCCAGACCCTTGATCATTTTAGTCGCCCTCCTCTGGACACATTCCAGCTTGTCAATATCTCTCTTGAATTGTGGTGCCCAGAATTGGACACAATATTCCAGGTGTGGTCTAACTAAACAAAAGACTGACCCAAAGTCCTTCTTCAAAACCCCAAACTGCTCTCGCTAACACCCTTTCCAAGCTCCCACTCTCAACTGGCAATCTGAGAACTCAAGCCTCAGTTTAAAAGTTACTTTTTTCCTTCAGATCTCTTAGGCTCCACCCTCATCATTCTAACCAATCCTAGTGGTCTAACTTTCCCTCCAAGACTAGAACATGCTCCCTTAAGGCAAATTAACCTAAGATGGTGTCTCCCTGTCTCCCTTCTCTAAAATGGATGCCGTGGCTTCTCCAGGCCCACTCTCTTAGGCCTAAGCTAGCGTGCCAAGATAAGGGATTCATCACACATGCCTAATAGAAACTTTTGAACTGTGGAGCTAGAGGAAAATTTGGAGAGTGCCTTGGACCATGAGAAGATCCAGCCGGTCCATACTCCAGGAAATAAACCCTGACTGCTCATTGGAGGGAAGGATATTAGAGGCAAAGTTGAACTACTTTGGATGAAGGAAAGTGCTGAAGAAAAATATGCAGATCTACAACTACTGAAAATATGCTTTTTGTTTTCCTTTTAAATCTCATATTGGATGCCAAAATTTGTGTCATTTGCTGGAGTGCAGCAATTGCTGAACACAAAGCGGCTTAAATCTGGTTACTGCAAACATGCTATTGCCAGTCTTCAAAAAATGTTTGAAATTCGGATTGGGCAGACAGTCCTCCCCTTCCCATGACACCCTGCTTGATAAAATTGGATCTATTGGTTTCATTTTCCACCCAAGTGCTCAGACAAGCTGTCAAGCAGAATTATTGCTTCTATTAAAATGTGGAGTCTCTCCTAACTCTTCGCTTTTCTCAAGTCTTAATATGGAACAATTGAGAATTATATTAGTGCGTTAGGGAAAGAATTATCATTGCTATCATCATTCTCTGGAAACCTGATAAATGTATCAAGCTCATCTTGTTGGCAAAGGCAGTGGCAACCAAGACCACACTTGGTGAGCTATTGCACAATTGAAGTTCTCTGTAGCACATGCATTTCTTTGA
This sequence comes from Anolis sagrei ordinatus, assembly GCF_025583915.1. Taxonomy (NCBI): domain Eukaryota; kingdom Metazoa; phylum Chordata; class Lepidosauria; order Squamata; family Anolidae; genus Anolis; species Anolis sagrei. Next base: position 9,737,125 of record NW_026844367.1, on the reverse strand, counting down.
CGGAACAGTCAATAATTCCTTGTGAAGACAAATGTCCCGTTCAATTAAGATTGAATTCTAAGTAAACTGCTGTGAAATATGTGATGGGGTTTGGAATAACAAGCCTACCTAGTTATCAAGGCTATCCATTTTTTAAAATGGTGTTTCAATTGCAGTTCAGTTTCTAATCTTGTTGGATAAAAGAAAAAACTTGGATGGTTAGGGTATAACTTAGATTAGAATTAATGTGTCTTAGAACAATGGCTGGTCCAGGAGTCATTTTTCTGCAAACCCCTCTAAAGCAGTGGTTCTCAACCTTTCTTAAGCCGCAGCCCCCGAATACAGTTCCTCATGTTGTGTGTGACCCCCAACCATAAAATTATTTTCATTGCTACTTCATAACTATAATTTTGCTACTGTTATGAATCATCATGTAAATATCCGATATGCAGGATGTGTTTTCATTCACTGGACCAAATTTATGTTGGAGGCAAGTTCTGAGAGTGCCTTGGACTACAGGAAGATCCAACCAGTCCATCCTACAGGAAATAAAGCCCAACTGCTCATTGGAGGGAAGGATACTAGAGACAGAGTTGAAGTCCTTTGGCCACATCATGAGGAGATAGCAAAGCCTAGAGAAGACGATTATGCTGGGGAAAGTGGAAGGTAAAAGGAAGAGGGGCCGACCAAGGGCAAGATGGATGGATGGCATCCTTGAAGTGACTGAACTAACCTTGAAGGAGCTGGGGGTGGTGATGGCCGACCGAGAGCTCTGGTGTGGGCTGGTCCATGAGTTCACGAAGAGTCGGAGACGACTGAACGAATGATACAACAACAACCCTATACACCCAAATTTGAATACTGGTGGGGTTGGGGGTTGTCATTTGGGAGTTGTAGTTGCTGGGATTCATAGTTAACCTACAGTTAAATAACATTCTGAACTCCATCAATGATGGAATTGAACCAAACTTGGCACACAGAACTCCCATGACCAACAGAAAATACTGAGGGTTTGGTGGGCATTGACCTTGAGTTTGGGAGTTGTAGTTCACTTACATCCAGAGAGCACTGTGGACTCAAACAATGATGGATCTGGACCAAACTTGGCATGAATACTCCATCTGTCCAAATGTAAACACTGGTGGAATTTGGGGAAAATAAATCTTGATATCTAGGAGTGGTAGTTGCTGGGGTTTATAGTTTACAATTGGGCCAAACTTCCCACACAGATATCCCCATGCTTTGGCGTGAGACTCCCTCCTGCCCTGTATGCTCTCACTCGCCCGCATATGTGCACCACACTGCCATGCACTGAGCACACCTGCTCTCCCCACTTGGAGTCTCAGATACAGCCCTCCCCATGGCTGAGAGGCCGGCCAATCGCAGCAGAGGAAGACTTTTGGTGGGAGGATCTGTCGTCTGTTTCCAAAAAGGAAGAAAAGGACAGACAGAGAGATATTCAGCCTTCTCTGCCAAAGGGTTTCCTAAGTCCATCAGAAATATAAGTTTTCTCTTGGTCTTTGGAGATCCCTCTAAAAACCCCTCACAGCCCCCCCCCCAAATAAAAAGAGCTTCCAATAAAAAAGAAAGAAATTGCACCCCTAGTCTGTTGTTTTTCTATCATCATGCAAGACTACTATGAGTTTTCTTTCCTCCCTGAGTTGTAATGGCTTAATCAATCAGTTTGGACTTGATTTCACCAGAAGGATCCGCTGAGAACAATAAAAAGTAAAGATTGTGTAAGAAATGTCAATGTGCAAGGAAAATATATTTGTGTTCAAGAAGCTTCATAGTCACAACATGACATCTGAATTATCATTTCTTTTTATTTGGCTGCCGCTTAGGGATGTAATTCTGTGCTAATTTCATTCTTGAAGGAAGCAATGAGCAATTTGAGTCAGATTCTTCCTTCTGTGAGAAAGTCAGCGGAAGGCACAGGTTTGGCATTTAAAAACCATCCTTTTCTGCGCAAGAAACATAATTTTTGAATAGAAAATAATATTTCTGGACAGAAAATTTTACCCAGAAAATGTTTCCCGGGGACTTATTCAAAGCAATATTATTATTTGCACATGTTCACTAGAATCGAATATCAACTACTTTAAGTGCTTAACTTGCAGCATTATCACAGAATGTCTACACCCTAGACCACTGGAAAAAATTATACTGTTTGGCCATGGCCAGTATTGCACCACCTGACATCCATTAGGATGTAGCAGCCTGTAATGAAAGGACCAAGGCATTTACATCTCCAGCCCATTCTCTGTTTGGATATCAGCTACCAAGTCTTAAATCAAGAAATAGCTTCCTAAGGTCTACAGAGATACTTGTAGTAGCACCTCAGCAAGCGAGAGTCCAAAAGTGGCAGGCTAAAACCTGGAACCTCAATCAGTGGTTGATACCAGATGAGAAACTCACCCCTGGGCATAGAGAAGACTGGGCAACCTTGAAAGCGCTGAACAGATTGCACTCTAGCACCACAAAATGCAGTACTAACCTTAAGAAATGGGGCTACAAAGTGGAGACCACAACATGCGAGTGTGGAGAAAAGCAAACCACAAACCACTTACTACAATACAGCCTGAGCCCTGCCACATGCACAATGGAGAACCTTCTTGCAGCAACAACCAGAGGCACTCAAAGTGGCCGGCATCTGGTCAAAGGACATTTAGTATAACGCCAAGTTTTTAACTTTGTTTGTGGTTTTTCTATACATTATAATTGTATTCTCAGTTCAAGTTTCAGAACGTTTCACTTACCCATGGAGTTTTGTCGAATTTTCAAAGTTTTTATAAACAATTTTTTTTTCATTCCCTCAACTTTCACAAATATTCATACTGTTCTGTTACGGCTGTACCAGGAGCTCCAACTTCTTTTTCTTTCTTTGAGTGTTTTCATGTGTTCCAAGGTTCCATGCATTTTGCAATAAGGTGGCTTCCCTTGGTTTGCAATTATAGGACCAATGACCCATCAATCAGCATTAGGTTTTTTAGTTCCACCCCTTTTTCTGGGTTTAGGAGGGAAAAAGGGGACCTCTAGTTCAGTTCACACAGAGAAGCCTTTCGTACAGGACATGAATCAGTTCCACCTGTAGAAAGCTTCATCTTTCATAGCTTTTGCTGGGGGAATTCAGTCCCACAGCTCTACAGAGAAGCATAGCTTTTGCTGGGAGGATCCAGTCCCACAGCTTTACAGCCAGCCTTCGCTGGGAACTGAAGACCTTCTTTCCTCTTGGAAATCTACAAAAGGACTGTACTTGGTAAGGACCACTTGCGGCAGCCATAACGCAATTTGGACCGGGTGTAGGGGCCCACACCAGCAGAGCCTAGTACAGATTTCCCAGGTAGAGGTCAAGGATTTCCCTGATAGAGAAGAAACAGTTAATGAAAATAGTTGCATGTCGCTTGTGGACAAGACTAAGAAAGCCATCAGTTGATTCAAAGCCTTGAAGTATTTGTTTCATTTATTGAAGACCTAAGCACTAATAAAGAACTTTGTTAAACTTTCCAAGTTTCTAAAGATTTTGTTTAGGAAAATCTATAGGGCCTCTAATCCGAGGCACCCCCCGGCGTCCCATTGGGCATACAGAAGACGTCCTGTTTACAGTCCTTTTCACAGGCCCAGCGCGTGACAGCACACATACATCTACTTATTTTAGGGAATTTTAAAAAGTTTTGACAAAAATTGTCATTAAAAAAACCCACAACAGCTATCTCATTGAATGTCTTTCATATTAACCAATAGAACTTCCATTTAGAGATTTTTTCCCAGACCAGCACAGAGATTTACTTACTGGAAGTATCAGTCAGGCCTCCTCTTTGCACATTCAACAATTTATTGGAACTCTGGCTGACTGCTGCTACAGAGGGAAAATAGCTCTTTCCTGTCCTGATTGGGGTTTTCTGATGTTGAGGAGAATTCTGGGAAATAGTTTAGGGCAGGGCCTTTTTGAATTCTCTGGCATAAGGCTCCTAGCTTCCCAAACTACATTTCCCAGAGATCTGTACTTTCCCAGTCCCTTTCCCAGCAAACTCTGCTTTCTCCTTTCTGCTTCCCTCTCCTAATGGCATGAGGTCATTAATTTAAGGAAAGGCAGTCTTTTTGGCTTGGCTTTGCTTCCTTGTGCTGAAAATAAAACTGACTTTGGGAGGTTTCTGAGATTTACAAAATGCAAACTAAAAATATTGGGTACGTTTCGATTCTTGTTTTTAGTGCAGGCCACATCTACATGTTGGATATTGCCTCGTAAGTACGAATTTAACAAATTAGATACAACTTACGACAACTAACAAAAAATGCACACAGTGTGGTTTGCCTGTCTTGTACTACAAAGTCTTGAGTCTAAATATGAGTGCTTACCATTGCAAAACTAAACATCACAAATGCAGGAAAGAAAGCAATCAAAGAATGAGGAAAAAGTGATGACCCTATAATAGAATTATTATTTTGAAGAACGAAATATCTAAAAATTCTGCCATGCATGCATTTATGACCTTTCTTTGGAACGTGCATTAGTAAGATAGAGCTCAAATGGGTCATAGTAAATGCAACCCAGTTTGGTAAGATTTATGGATGACATAAACAGGTTGTGCTTCTGAGATTGCTTATAAGAGTGGTTCTAATCCAATTAAACTTTATTCAATTCAGGTTTTTAAATATATATATATATATATATATATATATATATATATATATATAATTGGTTGCTATGCTACCTTGAGGTCATACCCATCTCCACAATAATCAGATTTATTGGGCATCTAGTTGCTGTGCAATGAATTGATGGCTTCCCCATCAATCTATTTAGAAGGAATGTAACAGCAGCTGCATAAACAGGAAGGCTGGCATGACGGCAGGGGTTACCAATTCTGAGCTCCATCTCTCAGTAAGATACTGCTCATTGCACTGAATGGATTTCTGAACCCAAAGTTTACCTGAATGTCACTACTATTTCTACAGTGATGGTGATGTTATCATTGTTGGTATTTGGGCGCCTTCTCCCAGTGACCCATTCACTCTACAGAATTACAGGGTGATTATTTTACTTTAACTGCCATGGTTGCATCCAACAGGTTCCTGATACTGGCAGTTGAGGGAAGAAGTGTTCAGAAACTTTAGCCAGAGTGCTTGAAACTACAAGTCCCAGGATTCCTTAGCACAGAACCAGTTAAATGAGAATCATCGTCTATACAAATGTAATGTTCGTTTGTGGTATTAACATAACTAAAAAAACAGTGGATGAATTGCCGCCAAATTTGGCCACAAGACACTTACTAACCCAAGAAATGACCATCAGTCAAAAAAATGATTTTGTCATTTGGGAGTTGTAGTTGCTGGGATTTATAGTTTACTTACAATCAAAGAACATTCTGAACTCCACCAATGATGGAATTGAACCAAACTTGGCACAGACAAGTCCCATGACCAACAGAAAATACTGGAAGGGTTTGGTGGGCATTGACCTTGAGTTTTGGAGTTGTAGTTCACCTAAATCCAGAGAGCACTGTGGACTCAAACAATGATGGATCTGGGACCAAACTTGGCACAAATACTCAATATGCCCAAATATGAACACAGATGGAGTTTGGAGGAAATAGACCTTGACATTTGGGAGTTGTAGTTACTGGGATTTATAGTTCACTGCATGATGATGATTTTTTTTTGTCGTGCCAGGAGCAACCACTCCTGTTGTGAGAGAATTGGCCGTCTGCAAGGACGTTGCCCAGGGGACGCCTGGATGATTTTTGATGTTTTATCATCCTTGTGGGAGGCTTCTCTCATGTCCCTGCATGAGGAACTGGAGCTGATAGAGGGAGCTCATCCGCCTCTCCCCGGATTCGAACCTGCGACCTGTTGGTCTTCAGTCCTGCCGGCACAGTGCTTTAACCCACTGCGCCACCGGGGGCTCCCTGAACATGCTGAACCCCACCAATGACAGAATTGGGGCAAACTTCCCACACAGAACCCCCATATTTAAGGCCATCCTGTCAAACTCCTTTCACCAGGGCAAGAAAACATAATCAAAGCCCTCCTGACAAAGAGCCACCCAGACATATTTATAAATCGATATATATGATTCACACACAGAGAGATATAGTTTCATAGATTTGAAAGGGACCCCTAAAGAAGGACAATTATATGTTGCATGTTCCAGAATAGGCAAACCAGACAATCTCCACATCAACTGACAAAGAAACAACAAGAAATACTGTTTACCCACAAGCATAAAGAAATTACATATATTAGAAACCAACACCTTCTCGTTACTTTATTTTCCAGATCACCAGACTGGGCCACAGCAACGTGTGGCAGGAGACAGCTAGTAGTCATAAATTTCTATAGTATGGATGGGGCTCAAGACATTTGAACCCCTTATCAGAGAGACTAAGCTGCTTTTGTTTCCTAAATATTTCCGTTATATGCCTAAAATGGTCACTTTGAGTCCTGAAAAGGGGCATGAGGTAGCCCTTTCCCATACCTGCTGCATAAGGTTGATTTCCTGTAAACTTGCCATTCTCAGAGCCAGCCCATCACATGGACCGCTACTCATATTAGCACATGTTGCTGTACACCCATCACTGGCAAACACAATTTCACACTTCACTGAACAGGGGCCAGAGTTGGCAGCAAGGAAGGATAAGGACAAGACCATCCTGACAACAAGCCAGGAAACTCACAGCCAACAAGCCACCTGGCTGAAACATGACTCTACTTCCATTCATTAAGTAAAGAAATAATTTTAAACAGTAATAGAATGAGCTGAACTTGTGTGACTTGCTTAAACAACACCATTTTGCCCTTATTAAGGTTGTTGTTGTTGTTAGAATCATAGAATCACAGAATCACAGAATCATAGAGTTGGAAGAGACCTTATGGGCCATCCAATCCAACCCCCTGCCAAGAAAAAAGAAAATTTCATTCCAAGCACCCCTGACAGATGACCATCCAGCCTCTATTAAAAGCTTCCAAAGAAGGAGCCTCCACCTCACTCTGGGGCAGAGAGTTCCACTGCTGAACAGCTCTCACAGTCAGGAAGTTCTTCCCCCAAGATTAGGGATCAAGGTGGTTGCAAATTAAAATAGTTATGATGCAGTTAAAAACATACAAGAAGTCAACATGGAAACAGAATTACCCCATATACTCATGGATAAGTCTAGAAGTTTGAGACAAAAAATCAGCCCCCCAAAATTGGTTCGACGTATCCACTGCTCAATGTAAATAAAGCGCCTTAACTAATAAAAAGAAAATCACCGTCTTCTCTGAGTAGAGTGGCAAAAAGCAGGAGCGCAGTACATCCCAGGAGAACCTAAAAGAAATAGTGATTCTCTTTGCTTTCTCTAGCATATCAATGCTTCTCCCCCTTTTGAATGTCTTCTCCCCCCTTTGAAGCAACATTGATGCTTTCCTCTCTCAGAATGACCTTCAACTTATCTATGTGTTGTATCAAAATCCATCATTTTGGCCCCAGTATCTGCCTTTGAATTATACATGAGGTTGACTTATGCATGAGTATACTTACTTACTTTTATTTACTTAGGCGATCCCTTGTAGCCCAAGGATAATGGCCCTCCAAGTGTAGTGTCTTGGCAGTAGATATGTAGGTGGCTGTGGAGACCTATTCTTGATCCGTATGTTCTTCCACAGTGAGGACATCGATTTCCAGGTAGTTAGCTTGACGTGGCATCGTTCTGGCATGTTTCTCCCTTTCACCCTCCATTGGTGCCTCTTCCACAACACTGCTGGTCACAGCTGACCTACAGTTAGAGCGCTCAAGGGCCAGGACTTCCCAGTTCTCATTGTCTATGCCACGGGTTTTAAGGTTAGCTTTAAGCCTATTTTTAAATCTCTTTTCCTGTCCACCAACATTACGTTTTCCATTCTTGAGTTGGGAGTATATAACTGCTTTGGGAGATGGTGATCAGGCATTAGGACAACGTGACCAGTTCAGTGTTGATGGCATAGGAGCATCATTTCAATGCTGGTGGTCTTTGCTTTTTCCATGATTTTTCGGAGGCAATGCTGATGGAGTCATTCATACTGCATGAGTATATGCAGTATACTCATGTATACAGGGGCAACTCAACCCATTACGCAAAGTAAGCATTTGTAGTATAGTTGATTTTGCCCAGGGGCACTCTTGAGGTGCTCTTGGGGGAAAATAGACCTTGACATATGCGAGTTGTAGTTACTGGGATGTATAGTTCACCTACAATCAAAGAGCATTCTGAACTCCACCAATGATGGAATTGAACCAAATATGGCACACAGAACTCCCACGACGAACAGAAAATATATATCAATGATTGGGGGGGGGGGGGCAAAATACTGTTTGCTTACGTTAAAAATTACCTAGGGCCACTTCTGCATGTATACTGTATATACATGAGTATATACAGTAAGCTACAGGTAGAATATCTGGTGGTGGTGGGATTGGGGAAAAACACTTGTATTTTGACTGCTGAAATTTGAACATTGTTATATACAATTTTAGAAAGAATATCTGTTCTTTAAATACTTGGAACCAGAAGTATTTCAGTTCCTATATTTACAAATATGTACATAATTTTTTTTCTTCAGTTTTTTTAAAATTTATTTTGATACATCACAACAATCAACAAAAATTTTGCCATACAGGACTTATTTCAATAAACATTCTTCCAAAAGTAAATTTTCTTTAATTTTTTTTGTCGTGTCAGGAGTGTCCTGTGTGAGAAAATTGGCCGTCTGCAAGAACGTTGCCCAGGGATCGCCCGGATGATTTCGATGTTTTTATCATCCTTGTGGGAGGCTTCTCTCATGTCCCCGCATGAGGAGCTGGAGCTGATAGAGGGAGCTCATCCGCCTCTCCCCGGATTCGAACCTGTGACCTTTAACCCACTGTGCCACCGGGGGCTCCTATTTTCCTTAAATGACACTCTATACATTCCTTAATTACATATCGCCCAACAAAGCCAAATGGTACTCGAGCATACAATGTATTGATCTTGCATATACATAGAATCCTAGAGTTGGAAGAGACCTCGCGGGCCATCCAGTCCAACCCCCTGCCAAGAAGCAGGACAATTGCATTCAAAGCACCCCCAACAGACGACCGTCCAGCCTCTGTTTAAAAGCCTCCAAAGAAGGAGCCTCCACCACACTCCGGGCAGAGAGTTCCACTGCTGAACAGCTCTCACAGTCAGAAAGTTCTTCCTAATGTTCAGTGTACCTATTGTATTGTTTATGCAAGAAGTTCCCGCTGAGTCCTAGCCTGATGCATATCAGAACACTTTTGCCTGTCTCCCACTACACATATCACAATTAACTAACAGAGCTTTTCAGGGTTCTAAAAGTAAAGGTAAAGGTTGCCCCTTGACATTAAGTCTAGTTGTGTCCAATTCTGGCAGGTGGCGCCAGGGGCGGCTCAACCCATTACGCAAAGTAAGCATTTGCAGTATAGTTGATTTTGCCCAGGGGCGCTCTTGAGGTGCTCTTGGGGGAAAATAGACCTTGACATATGCGAGTTGTAGTTACTGGGATGTATAGTACACCTACAATCAAAGAGCATTCTGAACTCCACCAATGATGGAATTGAACCAAATATGGCACACAGAACTCCCACGATGAACAGAAAATATATATCAGTGATTGGTTGGGGGGGGGGGGGCAAAATACTGTTTGCTTACCATTGAAAATTACCTAGCCACCTCTGGATGCTGCTCAACCATATTAACAATGGCTGACATCCTATGCTGCAGTAATGGGGTCTCTTAAATATGCATATGTAACTAACTAGCCAGTGTAGAATCATAGTGTACATTAAAACTATTTAACATACAGCTAAAAATAATGTTTAGAGCAGTGAAATCTGTCATTGATTTGCAAGAGTTGTGTTCAGTTCAGGGGTGGCCAGAACACAAAAGAGTGTTATCTTGGAAAGGAGAACTTCACGGTTTAAGAATTTGTGCATCAAGCTGGCTGGAAGGTCAGAAGGGTCGTTTCTTTTTTGTCGTAATGTAAATGGGCCAAAGAGGCTTCGGCAGAACAAGGAGGAGGAGCAGAGGGAAGGGAACAGCCAGGGGAGTAATTGAGGTCACATTGACTGCGCTCCGAGACATTTCAAGGTGAGACTCGGAGAGCAGCAAGTCAAAGATGGAGACAGGAGAGGAAAAGAGGCGGAGGGCAAGCATGAGCTCGCAAAGAGCCACACAGCTTGCCCTTTCTCACTCCGGCAGTGGCACTCGAAATGTAATTATGCCCTGTGTCAGAAAATATCCACAGTATGGCTTTGTATACAAATAAAGTGTATCTAATACATATATATTAAAATTACTTTTGGCAAAACCTATTGGCATAGATAGCTACTTCTAGGAATCATTCTGGCCTGTGCGGAGGGAGGAAAAAAAGACTCTCACACAAAATGCGCATACTTACAACTCCGTGCTTATTTCACAAATGAAAATTATGAGCATATAAACTTGAATGAACAGTTGTCTTGTATGTAGATCTCAAATGAGGTGATCATTTACTTCAAATGAACTTCCTTTCAGGAAATATATATGTAGAGCAGTTTTGGGGAACATGTAGCCTATGGGCTGCAAGTCGCATCCCAATTCAAAACTATAATGATATAATGAAATGTTTAAAAATTCCTCAAAATAACTATAATGATATAAAAAACTTTTTAAAAATTCCACAAAATCATTGGATGTGTGAAATGCCGTGATGGCGTTCTACCAATGTTAGAGAGTGATCCGAAAGTAAGGTTAGAAGATTTTTTAAAAAATACAAAAAATGAATATATTTTAATAAAATTTACATGTATTGTTGAAGACTTTCATGGCCGGAATAACTGGGTTATTGTAGGTTTTTTCGGGCTATATGGCCATGTTCTAGACACATTCTCTCCTGAAGTTTCGCCTGCATCTATGGCAAGCAGCCTCAGAGGTAGTGAGGTCTGTTGGAACTAGGAAAAAGGGTTTATATATCTGTGTAATGACCAGGTTGTGTTCCAAATAATAGTAATAATAACACAGACAGACTACAAACAAAGACACAACTCTGTGGCCCCGATGATTCACTGGAACTTATGTCACAAGTACCACCTGCCAGTAGTAAGAAATTGGTGGGATCATAAACCTGCAAAGGTTGAAAATGAACATGCAAAAATACTGTGGGACTTTCGAATCCAGACTGACAAAGTTTGGAACACAATACACCAGAAATCACAATTGTGGAAAAGAAAAAAGTTTGGATTATTGATGTCGCCATACCAGGTAACAGTCGCATTGAGGAAAAACAACAGGAAAAACTCAGCCATTATCAGGACCTCAAAATCGAACTGCAAAGGCTCTGGCATAAACCAGTACAGGTGGTCCCAGTGGTCATTGGCACACTGGATGCCGTGCCGAACGATCTCAGCCGGCATTTGGAAACAATAAACATTGACAAAATCACGATCTGTCAACTACAAAAGGCCACCTGACTTGGATCTGCATGCATTATTCAAAAATACATCACACAGTCCTAGACACTTGGGAAGTGTTCAACTTGTGATTTTGTGATAAGAAATCCAGCATATATAACTCATTTGCTGTGACATACTGTGTTTCTGTGTCAGTATAATAATAATAATAATAATAATAATAATAATAATAATAATAGGAAACCTAGTAGGTAATCTTTGGAGTTACTGCATCTCAACTTTGCCTACTTTGTAGAGTTGATTCAACTCCCAACAATCCCCTTTTATCTCAAAATCGCTTTAGAGCAGTGGTTCTCAACCTGTGGTTCCCCAGTTATTTTGGTCTACAACTCCCAGAAATCCCAGCCAGTTTACCAGCTGCTAGGATTTCTGGAAGGCCAAAACATCTGGGGATCCACAGGTTGAGAACCTCTGCTTTAGAGATGAAAACATTCAAGGAGGAGGAGGACGCAGCACAAGGCGAGAAATGTAGTTTGGGAAGGTGAGGACAGCAGAGAATTGAAAAGGCCCTGCCCTAAACTACATTTCCCAGAATTTTGCTTATCTCAGAATATTATGGTAGCCCTTGTTAAAGCTTCAATATGATAGTTTCTGGTGCGCGCTCTCTCTCTCTGGAGAGGTTTCTTCCTTGCCCGGACATCCAGCCAAGCATACCATTCACCCTTCCCACCTTGCCACCACCTTCTCCCTCGTCTCCGGTCTCACTGTCCTCCTCGGAGCCCTTTGGGAGAACTAAACCCCGCCTGTTTGGGGGAGAAACAGTGTCCATGATGGAGACCTGGAGACATTTATGAGATTTACATAAGTTTTCTGAAAGTCATAGGCCAGCATTTTGAATCTTCAGTTTTTTGCGCCCCTCGCGTTTCTTAATATTGAGTCGTATCTTACGAAATAGATATGACAAATGAGGCAGAAATGAAATTTTGCACAGCCCTAGTATGTACTTCTCCACTCAGTAACAAGAGTTAGATGGAGAAGATGCCTGACCAATTGTTGTTGTTTCTGTAAACAAACACACTCTAAAAGGAAGTAGGAGAACCTTCCAAACCTCTAATAACTACCTAGTTGCAGATGTTTGACTGTCTTAGTACATTCTATTGCTTGTAAAACACAAGTGTGAGGTGATGAATGGCTCAAAATTACTATTTTCTGAAGTGCCATGCCAACGCTTGATTCTCTCATTGTACTCGCCTTTACCACACTGATACGCGCAATGAGTGAGATATTGGGGAAAGGGTGATATTACAGAAAGAATAATGACAATGGAGAGAGAGTATGAGAGAGAGAGAATTTTTCTGATAGATTCTTTAATCATGTGCAAGTCATTGGTGAACAATATAATACAGTGAAGATTGCTTCAGAAATTAGGTCTTGACCTAAGTTGTTGAAAAACAATTCCAAGCAAATTGAAAACATAAATGGATTCAAGGGTTGTTTTTTCCCCCAGACTGTATTCCGATATAATGAAGACAAAGGCTGTATGTCACACCAAAGGCGAACATGAAAATTAATGCTACCACTGTTGTTGTTTTTTTTAGAAAGAGAGAGAGAGAAAAGATAAATTGCTAGACTCTTGGGTATTGTGTGTAATATATTGTAAATGCCACTGGGATGTATAGAAGCACACTTGCATAGACGCTCAACTTTAAGGTAAAGCATGATGTGAACCCCACAAGCAGAAGAAATGCATATACCAAAGCACAAATCTAGGCATATAAAACTAAGCTTTATTGAAAATGGGTTTGCTTTAAAAAAAAAACACATAACGGTAACGCTTTGCAGATGAAAATACAGGCCTTCAGGCAAAAGCTGAGAATTATATGCCAATCTGATTGGGATCTCTGTCAGTTTTGCATTTTTTCAATCCCAGATTTCATTCCATCCTTTATTCGATGGGTTTTTCTTTTAATGCATGACAATCACCTTTATGTTATGTACATTCATGCCTAAAATAAGCATTTTTATTTATTTTTATTAGCAGCCACCTCTCCACAAAAGTCAAAATTGACACTGAAAATTGAACACCACCTGAGCTCTGAGAGTGCAGCTTTTTTCTGAATGAAGCACAGAGTTTTTGAGGACTGGGACATCCGTAGGGATACCAAGGTGCTTGTTTATAAAGCTATTGTCCTCCCAACCCTGCTATACCCCTGTGAGACGTGGACTGTCTACAGACGTCACATGCAACTCCTGGAACAATTCCATCAGCGCTGCCTCTGGAAAATCCTGCAAATCTCTTGGGAAGACAAGCGGACAAATGTCAGCGTGCTGGAAGAAGCAAAGACCACCAGCACTGAAGCGATGGTCCTCCGCCATCAACTCCGCTGGACCGGACACGTTGTCCGATGCCTGACCCATCTCCCAAAGCAGTTGCTCTACTCCGAACTCAAGAACAAACGGAATGTTGGTGGGCAGGAAAAGAGATTTAAAGATGGGCTCAAAGCCAACCTTCAAAACTCTGGCATAGACACTGAGAACTGGGAAGCCCTGGCCCTTGAGCGCTCCAGCTGGAGGTCAGCTGTGACCAGCAGTGCTGCAGAATTTGAAGAGGCACGAATGGAGGGTGAAAGAGAGAAACGTGCCAAGAGGAAGGCTCAAGCCAATCCAGACCGGGACCACCTCCCACCTGGAAACCGATGCCCTCACTGTGGGAGAACATGCAGTTCAAGAATCATGCTCCCCAGTCATCCACATACCCACCACCATGACACCAAACTTGGAGGGCATTCTTACTCGGTCAATGAGGGATTGCCTAAGTAAGCATTTTTTCATGTTTCTCTAAAAAAATGTATTGGCATATATTCCAATGACTTTTTGGGTGTATTTATTTATTTATTTACGCTATTTCTACCCTGCCCATATCAGCTCAAAGGCGACTCAGGGCGGCGAACAGTCAGCCCAATTCGATGCCATATATAAAATACATACATCAATAAAAATAAAAACATCACATTACAATGTATCTAAAAACATCAAAACATTGAACAATAAAAAATTAAACTATGTCGTCCTGTTCAGTCCTCATCCAATCCGTCGTCTAAGCTGTTCCTAGGTCATTTTCCGATTCAAGTTTGTCTAAGTATGCTGAGGCTCCAAAAGCTTGTTCAAAGAGCCAAGTTTTCAGTTTTTTTCAAAAGGTTAAGACGGAGGCGGCCGATTTGATATCCCTGGGCAGGGAGTTCCACAGCTGAAGGGCCACCACAGAGAAGGCCCTGTGTCTCATCCCTGCCAGACGTGCTTGTGAAGCAGGTGGGATTGAGAGCAGGGCCTCCTCTGACAACCTCAAGTCCCTGGTGGGTTCGTAGGAAGAGATGCATTCGGATAGATAAGCTCGGCCGGAACCGTTTAGGGCTTTATAACTCTCCAAATATTAATTTCATCTATTTCCCTTTAAAATAGGCCCGTGCGTTCATTTCCTCATTATATGCAGTTTTTTGAGCTAATTGCATCACAAAATTTAGAGAAGTATGAAAACCACGGGATAACTACTTTAGGGATCTGCGTAATAGTCTGCACTGTGCAAATTAGGTTGTCTCACTTAAAAAGGCAGACTGAACAATGTTCTCCCACATCCATAGCAATAGGCCTATTAACCGCAAGCCCTATTTCTCTCTCCATTATGTGCTGTTAAAGGTCCCCCCACCCCTTCCTTGATGTAGACTGTCTTCGTTTATCATGCCACAGACTATCTTCTATTAATTTAAAAAGCCAAGAAGAGGCACTAAAGAAGCGGTTGCACTTTTTCCAGGGTCACAAGGCTTAAACAAAGGAATACAGGCAGCACCTGAGCATTTTAAAGGTATGTCTATAGTGACAAGAAAGAGTGGACTTACCTTGACACCACTGCTCGGTTGTTGTTGTTTTTTCATGTCAGGAATGACTTGAGAAACTGCAAGTTGCTTCTGGTGTGAGAGAATTGGCTGTCTGTAAGGACGTTACCCAGGGGAGATTGCCGGATGTTTTGATGTTTTACCATCCTTGTGGAGGCTTCTCTCATGTCCTCACATGGGGAGCTGGAGCTGACAAAGGGAGCTCATCCACGCTCTCCCCAGATTCGAGCCTCTGACCTGTCGGTCTTCGGTCCTGCCGGCACAAGGGTTTAACCCACTGTGCCAACGGAGGCTCTCTTACTATTGCTGGTTGTCTCCATAACATTCACCAAATTCTGGTAAATACCATGGGTTTTCTTGCTTTACCTTAAGTTTGGAAAAGTTTTGGATACTATACTCCAGAGCTTGTTGAAAACTCTGAATGTTACAACTTCACAGCAATCAGGATTAAAGCCAATTCAGCCTGATCCACTAGCCATCTCCCAGTCCCGGAGAAGAGCAAACCACAGTGTGGATTGTGGAGAAGAGCAAACCACAGACCACCTATTACAATGCAGCTTGAGCCCTGCCACTTGTACAATGGAGGACCTTCTTACAGCAACACCAGAGGCACTCCAAGTGGCCAGCTAATGGTCAAATGACAATTAATATAATGCCAAGTTTTTAAACTTTGTGTTTTTAAATGACATTACAACTATACCCTTTGTTTGCTTCTGATACAATAAATAAAAAATAGTTTCAATAGACCTTTGGCCTATATGTTGACTTCTTAAATTCTTAGTAATTCAGTGGGTCTCCTGTGGATTGTCTCAGCATGAAGTCTGCAAAGTGAAAGCCACTCAGAAGCATTTGAAAAAATAAGTTCCCTTTAAGGTAAAGGTAAAGGTTTTCCCCTGACATGAAGTCCAGTCGTGTCCGACTCTGCATTGTGGTGCACATCTCCATTTGTAAGCTGAAGAACCCGTGTTGTGCATAGACACCTCCAAGGTCATATGGCCAGCATGACTGCATGGAGCACTGTTACCTTCCCACTGGAGTGGTACTACCTATTGATCTACTCACATTTGAATGTTTTAAAACTGCTAAGTTGGCAGAAGCTGGAGCTGACAGCGGAAGCTCATGCCGCTCCCCGGATTTGAACCTGCAACCTTTCGGTCAACAAGCTCAGTGTTTTAACCCACTGCGCTACCGAAGGCCCCAAGTTCCCTTAAAAATATATATTTATTTCATATCAAAAGCATTGCATAAATTAGTATAAAGCTGATAAAAATAGAAGGAGCACAAGTGGCTAAATATCTTTTGACCAAAAACAGGCAACAGCAACGGCATTGTCTGTAGCTTCCAACAATTCTTTCTCTGTATGTGAGGCAGGATATTGCAGGCAAGCATACAGATGCGGAGTTGTCAGTTCATTTTACGTAGTGCCATTTTGCCAGGTTGCCTTTTAATTTGCCCACTCCACTTCTGAGTCTGTTCAGGGACTTCCAAGTTGCCCGTTCTTGGTTTGCCCCTGGAGGAAGACCCTCTCTCATGGGGGGGCCAACCAGTTGGGATTTCCTGGTTTAGCTGCCCAGAGGGATACCCTTGCTGTTGCTGTGGGGACGCCAAGAGGAGTGGTAGTTCTCATGAAGCTTTTCCTTGATTTGAGTCTACTGGGAGGAGGCTGGTAGCCATGCAGTGGGTGGCTTTCACAGTGTTCAACCTTATTTCTCTCACAGTTAGCAGCAACTTCCTGTCACACATCAGGAGGGGAAATGCCAGCTAGCTTGTGAAGTTTATCAACTGGTTTAGGTTTAAGATATCCTGTGATTATTCTGCATTTTTCTTTTAAAAAAATAAAATAAATAACTATATTCGAAAATACAGGAGTGTGTGAAAACTGCTAGAAAACTGTTCTCAACCAAACATTTTTATTATATAGTCATTAAAAGTATTTCTACCTCTGCCAGAGCTCCCCAAACAATGTTCAGCATTGGGACTGTGGTGCAGCTGGCTAGATCAAGATCACTACTGACCAAAAGGTCATGGGTTCAAAGTCAGCCCGCGTTGAAGTGAGCTTCCGACAATTTTGTGTAGCTTGCTGTCAACCTGTGCAGCCCGAAAGACAGTTGCATCTGTCAAGTAGGAAATTTAGGTACCGCTTATGTGGGGAGGCAAATTTAACTAATTTACGAGGCCATAAAAATCTCCAGCAAGCATGCAAAGAATGAGGAAGTACTTCATCAGTGTCACAAATGGTCGGTGAAGGGACAGCTCCCCTGGTGGCCAGAATACCCTCAAGAAAAGCTGGAATGTTAAATTGCCTCTGTGTCTGTCTATATATGTTGTGTGTCTATGGCATTTGTTGCAACCCAGAGCAGGAAACTGGACCCGAAGACAACAATCCACCACACTTGATTTCAGGAAAAACAATCCTTTTTTATTGATGAAAGATGAGTACAAAAATAGAGGAAATATGCAAGGTAAAAAGCCACAGTAAAAATCAGCAACAAGAAATGTCCATGAACAAGATCAAAAAACCCACAGTAACACTGCCAAATCCTGGAACCTGTTAGCAATCCACTAACCGTACTTGAAGCAACTAGGAAGCCTCTTAGGAATAAGGCCACTGGAATCAGGAGACCTGCCAAAGGTAATGCATGAATCTGGAACGATGCCTGGTCTGAAGATGCATCCAGGCGAGAGGTACTTAAGGCCGAGAAATCTATTACGTGACATGCCTGAAGGCTTTGTTTGCATTTCTCTCAATCTAGCTGACCTTTGTAAACTTTGAGATTCTCCCCTGCTCTGCCCTCTCCTATCCTCATTAGAGAGCCCAGGTGTCATATTATCTGGATAACTAAGACTGGGAGAGAAAAGGAGTGAAAGTTCACTGCTTGGCTCTGAAATATTCTCATGGGAATTTGGACTTTCACTTTCCAAGGCTGCAGGAGTTTCACTACACAAACCGTCATCTTCTACATTGACTTCAGAATCAACATCTTCATTGGCATCAGGAAATACAATCAGAGAATCAGGTTCAGGTTCACACACAGGCTGAACCCCAACAGCATTGAATGTTTGCTATGTATATGTACCTTGTAATCCACCCTGAGTCCCCTGAGGGGTGAGAAGGGTGGAATATAAATACTGTAAATAAATAAATAAATAAACAATATACACAATGAAGATTTAATATACATACAGAAGAGAACAAAAAAAAAGTCTTTGCAAAGGCGACCAGGCTTCAATCCTAGTCCCAATTTAAGTTGACACATCGAAATGAAGTTGGGATTTGTTTATCATCACTTAAGCAAATCAATTTATTTCAATGTTCTTACTCAAGTTAGGATTCATGCAAGATTCAGCCCTCAAAAGAAAAGCAAGCCAAGGCTCAAAATAGTACTGTTTTTGATAATACAGTTGACTATAGTCTGAGGAACGAGAATCAGGTTGACTCAACTCAAAAATGCAACCTGAATGAAATTTCCTACCATTTCCACATTTACAACTTCGAGCAAACTGTCTTCCTGTATAATTATAGGGCCAGCTCTATCCATGATGACATTCCCTCCCTCGTCTGTGCACCTGTCCAAGGCTTGTTTTTCAGGTTAAATATCTTAGGGGTTTTGAAATTGGTTGATTAGATCATAGGTTGATTAGATCATGGCATTCACAAATCCCTTTCCCCATTTCGAAAAGCCAATTTAAAAACCAAAGCAAACCAGAGCGGTGCGCTCAAATGACAGTCTGCCACATGGTCGGCGTGCCAAGTCATCCACGATGGTTCAAACCGGTGGCATATTTCGAAGTGTGTGGATTCTTGTGTCTACCCCCAATATAAGGAAGGTCAATGATATGCATGCGGAGGCTTACTTGTGCTGCAAGCCGTCCTGCCCTTTTGCTGTGAAAATATTTTAATCTCCATTAATCCTTTAAAAAACAACCTCCTGAACTCTTCATAACTGCAGCATTAGACAAGTAATAATCCATCACTGAGACACCAGGCTGTGGGGATTATGATTTTTATGGCATCCGAGAGATGGATCGCCGTTTTATGGCTTATTATGATCATCTGTATCTATTATACACAAATAGCTCTTAAAGGGGAGAGAGTAAACAGAGTGGAAGAAGAGTCAAACAAAGATTTCAGAGACAACTGAATCTGCCCCAGAGGATGACCAACTAATATCAATCCTGATAAGATTTGTTGCATTTGTTTGGGGAAGATGTGAAGAAAAATGTCAGAAACTTTGTAAAGGCTATTCTGCACCCGAGAAAAGGAATGATGGCCAGGAAAGTATCTCTTCCCATCAGTCCATTCTAGGAGAGCACTGGGCCAGGATTGTTGGAAGCTGAAGTCCAAACACATATGAAATCATCACAGTGTGGGAGATTGCTATTGACAAGGTTCTTGTGGGTTTTTTCGGGCTATAGAGCCATGTTCTAGAGGCATTTCTCCTGACGTTTCGCCTGCATCTATGGCAAGCATCCTCAGAGGTGTGAGGTCTATTGCTATTGACAGTTTTGGCTCTTGCTTTGAAGTCCCCCCGTTATAATCCATACTGTTCACTAGGCTTGTTTGATCCAAAAAAAAATTGGTTCAAAACTCGTTTTGGATGTAGGGGTGCTGGTGGTTCAATTCTAAAGTTAATTCTGATTTTCACAGAAAGAAATGTTCAAAACGTTTGGAAACTTCTGAAACTTCCAAATCCTTCCTTAATGGGTTGTTGTAGGTTTTTTCGGGCTATATAGCCATGGTCTAGAGGCATTCTCTCCTGACGTTTTGCCTGCATCTATGGCAAGCATCCTCAGAGGTAGTGAGGTCTGTTGGAACTAGGAAAAAGGGTTTATATATCTGTGGAATGACCAGGGTGGGACAAAGGACTCTTGTCTGCTGGAGCTAGGTGTGAATGAACAAAATCTGGCTACCAGTATTAAAAACTCTAAAATTACAACAGCACAACAACAGAGAGGAAACGAACAAGGACATCTAATCACCTCTCAACAAAAGTTTGCT
Source organism: Anolis sagrei ordinatus (assembly GCF_025583915.1). Classification (NCBI taxonomy): domain Eukaryota; kingdom Metazoa; phylum Chordata; class Lepidosauria; order Squamata; family Anolidae; genus Anolis; species Anolis sagrei. The sequence continues at coordinate 9,716,853 of NW_026844367.1, read as the reverse complement.
CCAGGCACTGTCAGGCCATTATATGCTAATCAAGGTGGTCAGTTGAAACATTCACACCTAGCTCCAGCAGACAAGAGTCAATGGTTCAAATTTGCAAGATGGGGTGAGCTCCCATCTGTCAGCCCCAGCTTCCCATGCAGGGACATGAGAGAAGCCTCCCACAGGTTGGTAAAACATCTGATCATCCCTGGGCAGATGGCCAATTCTCTCACACCAGAAGCAACTTGCAGTTTTTCAAGTCACTTCTGACACGATTAAAAAATCATGTAAGTCATGTAACTCCCATGTTGGAAAATTCATATCATAACCTCTACTGCAGGAGCCACGCCATTTTTGTTATTATTGTTGCATGAACACTAAAAAGATATGTTTTTCTGTCCAGAAAATCCGACTTTTGTACAGAAAACCTTGTTTTTCAACAAGAAAAAATGTTCCTTTCGAAACAAAAATTTCTCAACTACATTTTCAATCAGTTGACTACCAAGATAAGCTATGTAAACATTGCACTGCTCTATTATTCTTCTCAATGGGGTTACTTGACTGTTGGGAAGCCTATTTTTCATCCCGTAAGTGAACAATTGTAGATATTTTTCTCCCATTCCTTTTTCCAGTGATGACACCCATAAATTCCTCAAGCATTTGTTTCCAGATATATTTAATATTGCATTGTAATAAAATATTATTAATCCACCCAGACCCATTTAAAGAATATTGTGAACCATAAATCTGAAACGGGAGAAGAGGACACGTTCTTCAGATTGATGCCTTTTAAGGAGTTTCGTGTGGTGACTTAGGTTTAAAGCAGTGATATGTTCAAAAGCAAACAGTTTTGTTTACGGGATGTTGGAGATATTTGTCAAAGACATTCTGACGCAACAGAGCTCAGAATCATACCTGCTCTCAATTCATAATTCATCAAACACTGAGAAGTCCTCGTGTAGAAGAGGTGGAGCAGCTAGCTACTGCCGAAAGGCCTCCTGATGCAGACCAAAGTACTTGGACCATTAAGGTGACAGAGATAAATCCTGCTTTAAAATATTAATTCCGAAGGGCCTAGTAGCTTCCCACCTGGTAATAGATTCAGGCTGTCAGCTCATATTTCAACAGATTTATCCCAACATTAATACCTGACTGAGAGTGAGAGGAAAAAAGGGAGATCGAGATGAAAGGGTGAAATATTATAAATACTCCCCAAGGACTCTTGTCTTTCTTTCTGGCCATCATGGAGTTGCCAATGAATTTGTCGCATATAGTTTGATGTGGTGTGCAATTCAAGCCACAATTTGAAGGGTCCTTCAAGCAGACATAAAAGCAACGGAAGATTGAAAGAACTCTTTTAGTGAGGACAGGCCCGGCATCAAAACTTAATGCATAGGAAGCAAGTTTGCTAGATTTCAGAAATGACACCCAAGTCACCCGTTTCCAGGGATCATCTCTGGCTCTAAAACTATACAGTTTGGTCTAAAACGGGGGTTCTCAAACTAAGGGCTGCGGGCTGGATGCGGCCCTCCAAGGTCATTTATTCGGCCCCTGGTCTAAACTTTAGACTTGGGGTCACCCTAAGTCTGAAAAACCCTTGATGTCCGAGTAGGATTGTCTTCCAAAACCAGTGTACTGGTGGTGGGTCCGTAGGTGACTGTGGAACCCTATTCTTGATTTGCATGTTCTCCCGTAGTGAGGGCATTGGTTTCCAGGTGGAAGGCAGCCCCGGTCGGGGTTGGCTTGATGCGACTTCCTCTTGGCACGATTTTCTCTTTCACCCTCCATTCATGCCTCTTCAAATTCTGCAGCACTGCTGGTCACAGCTGACCTCCTGCTGGAGCGCTCAAGGACCAGGGCTTCCCAGTTCTCAGTGTTTATGCTGTTTTTAAGGTTGGCTTTGAGCCCATCTTTAAATCTCTTTTCCTGCCCACCAACATTCAGTTTTCTGTTCTTGAGTTCAGAGTTGAGCAACTGCTTTGGGAGATGGTGGTCGGGCATTCGGACAATGTGGCCGGTCTAGTGAAGTTGATGGCAGAGGAGCATTGCTTCAATGCTGGTGGTCTTTGCTTCTTCCAGCATGCTGACATTTGTCTGCCTGTCTTCCCAAGAGATTTGCAGGATTTTTCAGACACAACACTGATGGAATCATTCTAGAAGTTACATGTGACGTCTGTAGACAGTCCACATTTCACAGGCATATAGCAGGGCTGGGAGGACAATATCTTTATTAACAAGCACCTTGGTATCCCTACTGATGTCCCGTCCTCAAACACTCTCGGCTTCATTCGGAAAAATGCTGCACTCGCAGAGCTCAGGCAGTGTTGTATTTTGGTGTCAATGTTGACTATTGTGCAGAAGTGGCTGCCAAGGTCAACATTTTCTATTGTTACACCATTAAGCTGTATTTCTGGCATTGGAGAGGGGTTGGCTGGTGACTGCTGGAAGAGCACTTTGGTTTTCTCAATGTTCAATGACAGGCCAAGCTTCTCGTATGCTTCTGCTTATAGGTCTTTTTCTGAATGTGCACAGACAACGTTGTCATCAGCATACTGGTGTTCTATAACAGATGTTGTTGTGACCTTGGTTTTGGCTTTCAGTCTGCTGAGGTTAAATAGCATGCCATCTGTCCAATAGATGATTTCCACTCTGGTGGGAAGCTTCCCATCAACAAGATGAAGTATCATAGCGATGAAGATGGAGAATAAAGTTGGGGCATTCACACATCCCTGTTTGACACCTGATTCCACCTTAAATGGGTCACTTTGGGGAGCCATTGCTGTCCAAGACTATTGCCATCATGTCATTATATACATCATGTCAAAATATACTATTGAGATACTTTAGAGATACAGTTGCCAATATAATAGCACATTTCATGGGACTAATGCTCTGCCAACTCCTAATGCTCCATATTTCTGCTATCTAAAATAATGAAGTATTAGGCAGCAGGCATGAAAAATAATTGAGTTTGAGGCATAAGCAGGTGAACTTAATGCTTAAGTAAGATCTCCAAAAGCTATTTTAAGGTCCTCTTTCTTTCCCCAGTTAATCTCTTATAAAGAATACCATACAAATAAAATAGATAATGCAGAATTATCTACCTCTTACATACCATGCCTCACATTCCATTTCATCTCACAGAGTTGGTACAAAGATTGGAATAATATTATGGAGTGTGTCATTGGAGATTAGGTTCATAAGGCACCGAGATCCCTGCAGCCAAGTCAAAGTCGGCAATCCTGCACACAGTTAAGCTCCTTAAATCCCACTGGCCTTGGTGAAATTTAAGCAGCTTAACGATGTGCGGGATTGCAGCCAAAGTCTCAGTGGGCTGGAAAGAGACTTCTTTTGTGAGAGACAAGTAAGATTATAGTAGGATTTTGGTCTATCTAATCTCAAGCTTACTTGAGCCTGGGAGAGATGATCAAATTAATGTGGTATCCTCCATCAGTTCTACAAACTCTCTGGTTTCTTCTGCCATTGGTGTCTTGAACACTTAGCATCACCCGGTCACTGTCTACAGAAGATTGGCATCACTCTCAAATGGATTTCATTACTCTGCTTCCTAAAAAAAATAAAAGCACTTGCTAGAGATGAATTTCCAGTGGTTGACATTTTGGATTGAACACATCACTTAAAAAAAAATGATTCCCTTACCCTTAGATATAGAAACTGTGACCAACCCTATCTACGAGGGTTGAATGAAAAGTAATGCCTACACCTTCGTTATTTGGGTTTAGATGGGAATATTTTAATAAATCAAGCACAGAAATAATCCTTAGAATGTGCCCTTAAACTACCACTATTCACTTTTCCACATAATCGCCAGACAATTGGATACATTTCTGCCAACAATGAACAAGTTTTCTGAAGCCGTCACGGAAGAAGTCGACATTCTGTTTCTGCAACCAGCATCTCACAGTTCTCTCATCCTGGGTACCCATTGTGCACAGATCTTCTGATAGCCAAGCAAAGCAATAATGTGCTTGTGAAATGCCAATTATGCTTGAAATTTCTCTCTGAGTGATACAACTATCATCCTGAATCAATCAGTCAAGCTTTTGCTTGTGAAACTTGGTGGTTGCTTTCACAGGACATCAAACTCTTTGTTTGTCGCAAAAGTCAGATGTCCCCACCTCAACATTTTTAAACTTACTCACCCAGCGACACACAGTACCCACATCAACACAATTACCATAAGCTGCTTGCATTTTCTGATTAATCTCCTTTGGGGTGACACCTTCTGCTGTCAAGAATTTAATGTCTGCACATTGCTTAAGTCGCATTGACCGACTGTCTGCGCAGGGTTCCATACTTTGCACTTTAACAACACAACCATTCAATGCTAAGGCTTCCACCAAAATGGAACTGTAGAGGAGAGTCTACTGAACAAGCCAGTACCTGCCGCATACCAGTACTGCCATCTGTTGAGGAGTTACGAAGGTGGAGGCATTACTTTTCATTCAACCATCATAATCTAGATGCAGAAAGTCCTCCTGTACCAGCTAGAATTTACCTTTATTTCACATGTTCTTGGATGCTGCGTTTTTTCAATTTGTTTTCAATCTAAATGAGGTTGATTCAGACCTACCATGGGGTACACTGAAGTAGCTTCCTTTTCTGGTATGTCCTGAGGAACTAAAGAGAAGGGCAAAAAAGACATGGAAAGTAGAGTTGGGGGTCACTGCCCTAGATTCAGCCCAGTGGTTTGGATGTGAGTGAAAAGAGTAGTCTATGATCCCAGCCAAAGTTGGATCCAACTGCCTAACTTATCCACATTTCTACAAGAAATGGGGCATCATTTTGATTCTCACCTCAAGTGTTCTGTGTTGGACTTTTTTGTTGTTTATTCGTTCAGTCACTTCCAACTCTTTGTGACCTCATGGACCAGCCCATGCCAGAGCTCCTTGTCAGCCGTCACCACCCCCAGCTCCTTCAGAGTCAAGCCAGTCACTTCAAGGATACCATCCATCCATCTTGCCCTTGGTCGGCCCCTCTTCCTTTTTCCTTCCATTTTCCCCATCATCATTGTCTTCTCCAAGCTTTCCTGTCTTCTCATTATGTGGCCAAAGTACTTCATCTTTGCCTCTACTATCCTTCCCTCCAATGAGCAGTCAGGCATTATTTCCTGAAGTATGGACTAGTTTGATCTTCTCGCGGTCAAAGGCACTCTCCTCCAGCACCACAGTTCAAAAGTGTCTCTCTTCCTTCATTCAGCCTTCCATATGGTCCAGCTCTCACATCCATAGGCGACTATGGGGAATACCATTGCTTTAACTATGCAGATGTTGCCAGTGTGATGTCTCTACTTTTTACTATTTTATTGAGATTGGTCATTACTCTCCTCCCAAGAAGTAAACGTCTTCTGATTTCCTGGCTGCAGTTTGTATCTGCACAAATCTTTGGACCTAGAAATCAAAGTCTGTCACTGCCTCCATGTTTTCTTCCTCTATTTGCCAGTTATCAATTAGCCTGGTTGCTATAATCTTGCTGTTTTTGATGTTTAACCACAACCCAGCTTTTGCACTTTCACCTCAGTTATAAGGCTCCTCAGCTCCTCCTTGCTTTCAACCATCAAAGTGGTATCATCTGCATATCTAACATTGTTAATGTTTCTTCCAGCAATTGGATTCATCAAGCACAACATGTCACAAGATGTGTTTTGCATATGTGTTGGACTGTAACACTCCAGATCATGTTGGATTTCAACTCTGATCTTTCCTGGTCTCTTGCTAGACTGGACTGGGAATTATGGAAGCTGGAGTCCAACCTAATCTCAAAGTTTGCAGATACTCTCCTTTCTGTTGTGATGGTTTATAACAGGCATGGGCAAACTTGGGCCCTCCAGGTGTTTTTTACTTCAACTCCCACAATTCCTATAAGTTTTAATATTTATATTGGAAAGTGCTTATTGTACTTACTGTATTGTACTTTTAAAGGTTGTATATTATGTGATGCCATGGCCTATGGCTCGTACAATAAACAATTCATTCATTTATTCATTCATTCTCACATTTGCATGTTTTTGAACTGCTAGGTTGGCAGAAGCTGGGACTAACAGCAGGAGCTCACCCCACTCCCTAGATTCAAACTGCCAACCTATCGGTCAACAAGTTCAGCTTGCTTGCTTGCATCTGTGCCTTTCATCTCAAGAACAGAGAAGCATCCCGAGCTCTGAAGATCACCTGGGAAGGAATCCCACTGGAGCATTGCAGCGCACCCAAATACCTGGGAGTCACTCTGTACCGTGCTCTTACCTACAAGAAGCACTGCCTGAACATCAAGCAAAAAGTGGGTGCTAGAAACAATATCATACGAAAGCTGACTGGCACAACCTGGGGATCACAACCAGACACAGTGAAGACATCTGCCCTTGCGCTGTGCTATTCTGCTGCTGAGTATGCATGCCCAGTGTGGAACACATCTCACCACACTAAAACAGGTGGATGTGGCTCTTAATGAGACATGCCGCATTATCACGGGGTGTCTGCGCCCTACACCACTGGAGAAATTACACTGCTTAGCCGGTATTGCACCACCTGACATCCGCCGGGAAGTAGCAGCCAATAGTGAAAGGACCAAGGCAGAGACATCTCCAGCTCATCCCCTGTTTGGGTATCAGCCAGCACGTCAACGGCTTAAATCAAGACATAGTTTTCTTAGATCTACAGAGACACTCGCTGGAACACCCCAGCAAGCAAGAGTCCAAAAGTGGCAGGCCCAAACCCAGCACCTCAATCCATGGGTGATACCAGATGAGAGACTCCTGGGCACACAGAAGACTGGCGACTTGGAAGGCGCTGAACATACTGCACTCTGGCACCACGAGATGCAGAGCCAACCTTAGGAAATGGGGCTACAAAGTGGAATACGACATGCGAGTGTGGAGAAGAGCAAACCACTGACCACCTGCTGCAATGCAACCTGAGCCCTGCCACATGCACAATGGAGGACCTTCTTGCAGCAACACCAGAAGCACTCCAAGTGGCCAGATACTGGTCAAAGGACGTTTAATCAACTACCAAACTCACAATTTTCGTATTTTGTCTTTTTTTTTTTTTTTTTTTGCTTTGTTCTGTTAGAAATGTAATATAATCGACTGGTTGCACTGACACGATAAATAAAAAATAAATAAGCAAGTTCAGCAGCTCAACAGTTTAACCCGCTGCACCACCAGGCATCAGAGATGGAGCAGGGTCCAAATGAAGTTGCACCAACTACAAAGGAAACATAAGTGGTGAATCAAGGGTACAAGCCTTCCTTTTGTTGGTACTGTGCCACTGCATTACCACTATATAAGAAACAGGAACATTTAGTCACCTTTCAGAAGAAAGATTTGGGGGGCGGGGGGGCTTTGACAGCTTTTTCAGTACAAAAAAGTAGAAAAAAAAACATTTTAAAATTTGACAGATTGTAAGATGATAACCAGACAAGGCAGTAACTAAGCCCAGCATGGGTTACTACTAATGAATAATATGCTGACAAGCAAAGCTGGCAAAAGCATAAAAGAAAATCTACTAAAACAGGAGGAGGAAAAAGAATTAAGTGCTGAAGGGCCTGGCACTTAAAAGAAAAAGTCATAGAAAGAGCACAGAATGAAAACCCTCAAAGGAGAGAAGTGTAGATCAGCCATTCATACTGGCTATTTTAAAACCCTGTGCCAAAAAGGAGTAGCACTTGATGACAGGAAGGGGAGAAAAGGAGGGGAGAGAAACAGACAGGAAAAGGTACGCAAAGGGGAGTCAGAGGGCACATTGGTTACAAGGAAAGGAAAAAGCTCGGACACCCTGCGGGAAATTAAATTAGAAACCGCAATGCTACCATGGCTGCCAGGATTAATGAGGATGTTTTAGATGGGGAAAGGTGAAGTGAGATGGAAATAGGGTTAACATCAGTTGAAAAGGAGGAGTAAAAAGGATTATAATTTAATTAGGTGGAAATGGTCAGACCAGGGTGGGAATTTGGGTCTGTGTAATACCATAATGGCACCAGATCCATTTTATCTTGGAAGCTAAGCAGAATCAGCTTTGGTCAGCTCGGGTTAGTATTTGGAACTAGGTTTTTTTGTTTGTTTATCTTTTACTTGTAAAGTGCCAGTTGCAGCAATGATTTTATTTCGATGGTAATGTAAACATGTTGTTTCCCACCAAGAGATGATGATGATGTCTGCTAAATTTTCTCCTGGTGGGTTGTAGGTTTTTTCAGGCTATATGGCCATGTTCTAGAGGCATTCTCTCCTGACGTTTCGCCTGCATCTATGGCAAGCATCCTCAGAGGTAGTGAGGTCTGTTGGAACTAGGAAAATGGGTTTATATATCTGTGGAAAGACCAGGTGGGACAAAGGACTCTTGTCTGCTGGAGCTAGGTGTGAATGTTTCAACTGACCACCTTGATTAGCATTTGATGGCCTGGCAGTGCCTGGAGCAATCTTTTGTTGAGAGGTAATTAGATGTCCTTGTTTGTTTCCCCTCTGTTTGTGGAATTGTCCACAAGCATGTGGACGATTTCAACAGAAAGGAGGAAACCATGAAAATGAACAAAATCTGGCTACCAGTATTTAAAAATTCTAAAATTAAAACAGCAAAGGATCAGCTAAGGAGAAAACTGTCTCAAGGTGAAGAAAGATGGCAGCATCTGATGGAGTGGCTCCACCTAGGGATTGGAAAAATATTTAAAAGAATTGAAAAATTAACTATGTTTCTGATCTCTTTGATGATGAGCAACTTGGACTTGTCACGAACGCTACTTTGTAAGCATTAAAAGGTTCTTTTATTTTGTTTACAGTGAGACAGAGTATTAGGCACTTTACAGATAATGGAGGTAGATACACAGACTACAAAAACAAAGGGGATACTACATTTTATGCAGCATTAGCACACATATAAACATTCATTCCTACATACAAACATACATTACCATCTTTTCTTCCTTTTCCTGGCAAAGAGATCCACACAGTAGTAAGGTCTATTATTTGGGCAGTAGTAAGGTCTAGTAGTAGGGTCCCTGGTGGCATAATGGGTTAAACCGCTGAGCTGCTGAGCTTGTTGACCAAAAGGTTAGTGGTTCTAATCTGAGTGGGGTGAACTCCCACTGTTAGGCCCAGCTTCTGCCAACCTAGCAGTTCAAAAACATGTAAATGTGAGTAGATCAATAGATAGGTACTGCTTCTGCAGGAAGGTAATGGCACTCCATGCAGTCATGCTGGACACATGACCTTGGAGGTATCTACGGACAACACTGGTTCTTCAGCTTAGATGTGAAGACGAGCACCAATCTCCAGAGTTGAATACGACTAGACTTAAAAAATGAAAAAACAAAAAAGTGCACCATACCTGCTACAAAACAGTGGCCAGATACTGGTCAAAGGACTTTTAATCAACTACCAAACTCACACATTTTGTATTTTTTCTGTTTGTTTGCTTTGTTCTGTTAGAAATGTAATATAATTGACTGGCTGCCCTGAAACGAGAAATAAATAAATAAATTGCTTTTGATCTCAGGCCATTATGATATTGGGAGTATTTTAAAAAATTATTTTGCAAGTAGCCAAAATATGGTACAATTTGAACATTTCCCATAATATTTTAATTCCATGAACCTAGAAAGGCAAAAACATACATACAATTCAGCTTCATTTACATAACTCTACCTGCGCGCATTTGTTGCACCATCTATGATCTGAGATCAAACAAGATACCCTGTTTCTAATTAGGGAGAGCCTTTATAGTGATTAAAGGAAAAGCAAGTGCCTGCTTGAGAGATCCAAAAAGAGGGGAGATGAGAACCATTTTGAGCTTGAGAATAGCCTTCCAAATCCCAATTCAAAGCACAGGGAAAAGATGAAGGTAGGTAGAGAATGTATTCAACATCCCCCCCTCACCAAATCAAATAGACTTTAATGCTGAAAATCACCATTAGTCTGTGCAAACTTCTGAAAATAGAAGGAGAACTTGTACATTTTTGCTTCAGTGCCGGATCTGAGTTGAATATGGTATTAGCGCTTTCAAAAGAAATTGAAAATAAGAGAAGATCAGGGCACAGCCCTTGTTGCCATATGCTGCTATTGTCAAATGCCACTCTGAAATCCTACAGGGGTTGGTTCCAAAGCATTCAAAGGTTCATGGAGCGCCAGCCAAAAAAGATGCTGTATGGCTTGATTTTTTTCAGAGCCTACACAAACAGCAACATAAATGAAGGCTTTAATATATTTCAGGTATGAATGTATTGTCGAAGGCTTTCATGGCTGGAATCACTAGGTTCTTGTGGGTTTTTTCGGGCTATAGGGCCATGTTCTAGAGGCATTTCTCCTGACATTTCGCCTGCATTTATGGCAAGCATCCTCAGAGGTAGCTCACTACCTCTGAGGATGCTTGCCATAGATGCAGGCGAAACGTCAGGAGAAATGCCTCTAGAACATGGCCCTATAGCCCGAAAAAACCCACAAGAACCTAATTTCAGGTATGGCTTGCTGATGATTAGAGCAGTGGCTCTCAACTTTCCTAATGCCACGACCCCTTAATACGCTTCCTCATGTTATGGTGACCCCCAACCATAAAATTATTTTCATTGCTACTTCATAACTGTCATTTTGCTGCTGTTATTTATTTATTTATTTATTTATTTATTTATTTATTTATTTACAGCTTTTATATTCTGCCCTTCTCACCCTGCAGGGGACTCAGGGCGGATTACAATGTACACATATATGGCAAACATTCAATGCCAATTAGACATACAAACATATACTGACATACACAGAGGCTATTTAACTTTTTCTGGCCGCCAGGGAAGCTGTCGCTTTCATCGTCCATCTGCGACGCTGATGAAGCACTTCTGCATTCCCCGCATGCTTCCCCGCTGGAATGCTTTGCTGGAGTCTTCTTTATGGCCTCATAAATCAGTTAATTTAACCTCCCCACACTTTTAAGGTGGTACCTAATTTTCCTACTTGAGAGATGCAACTGTCTTTTGGGTTGCAAAAGTCGACAACAGGCTACACACAATTGGTTGGAAACCCACTCCAACCCAGGCTGGCTTCGAACTCATGACCTTAAGAGTGATCTTAATGCAGCTGACACTCAGCCAGCTGCACCACAATCCCTGTTATGACTAGTAATGTACTAAATATCTGATATGCAGGATGTATTTTCATACAATGGACCAAATATGGCACAAATACCCAATGCACCCAAATCTGAATACTGGTGGGATTGGGGGAGGGTATTGATTTTGTCATTTGGGAGTTGTAGTTGCTGGGATTTATAGTTCACCTACAATCAAAGCACATTCTGAACTCCACCAACGATGGAATTGAATCAAACTTGGCGCACAGAACTCCCATGACCAACAGAAAATATTGGAAGGGTTTGGTGGGCATTGACCTTGAGTTTTGGGAACTGTAGTTCACCTACATCCAGAGAGCACTGGGGACTCAAACAATGATGGATCTGGACCAAACTTGGCACAAATTCTCAATATGCCCAAATGTAAACACTGGTGGAGTTTGGGGAAAATATACCTTGACATTTTGGAGTTGTAGCTTCTGGAATGTATAGTTTACCTACAATCAAAGAACATTCTGAACCCTACCAATGATTGAATTGGGCCAAACTTCCCACACAGAACCTACATGACCAACAGAAAATACTGTGTTTTCTGGTGATCTTTGGTGACCTCTCTGACACCCTCACGACCCCTCCAGGGGTCCCGACCCCCAGGTTGAGAAACACTGGATTAGAGGCTCCCAGCAATTGCCTCCTTGAGTGATACAGAAAGCAGTCTTCACAAACCACAAAGGGGGCATTCATAAGCAAATTACATGGGTTGTGACACACTAAGAAGGTTAGCTCAGGCATGGGCATAATTTGGCCCTCCAGGTGTTATGGACTTCAACTCTCACAATTCCTAACAGCTGGTAGGCTGTTTGGAATTGTGGGAGTTTCAGTCCAAAACACTTGGAGGGCTGAAGTTTGCCCATACCTGAATTAGCCCCATAATGATCAATTTTGAAAGGTGCATTTCTCGAGTTTGTTACATAGGAAGTGTATTTTTAGGAAAATCCCTTTACACCTTGAGAATGGCCTTCAGGTTGGAATTTCACAGGAGAAGCTTTTATACTTATTGTGCTGGTGATGTCCAGTTTTCCTTCCACTGTATTAAATAGGGATGGTTATTTTCTCCCATTCACACCTCACCCTTCTCTGTTTAAAATGAAACTTTAGCTCCACCATCCTGTTTCTCAGTGGAAAATAAATTTGTCAATTTGGGTGTGATATTTGAATATTAAAGGTATCCAAAGGCATGCTGTTAAAGGGTCAATTTTTGGCTAATCCTACATTCTGTTTACTAGGAAGTTACTTGAATTAGGAGGAGTGTTGCCATTTTCATTCTGCAAAGATTTGGTCCATTGGCTACAATGGGAAACTCAATCCTCAATCATTTTAAGGCCTATCTGCTTGAAACCTACCTCAGTTTTAGACTACATTTACAATGGCAGGCCTGCAAAGTTTCAAAACAATTCACCAGTCTACTAATTTTTTAGAATTATAAGTTTTAACCATAACATTTAAAATAATAATAATAATAAACCTTTATTTATACCCCACTAACATCTCCCAAAGGACTCGGTGAGGCTTACAAGAGACCGAGGCCAAATACATCAGCAAAACAACAACATAACAAATACAACAATAAATAAACTCATAAAACAAAGCAATAAACATTAAACGATAGCAATAAACATTAAACAATAACACCACGACACAATTAAAAACTATGGCCGGGCCAGATGTAATGATTAAAAATTTTAAAAATGCTGGACATGACCAGGTGAAATGGATGAGTTTGGCGATAGGTGCAGTGTGCAGACAATCTTAAATCTCTAGCAAAGTGCATTTGGGACATGATGCTTGGAGTTTCCTATTCTGGGAAGGCACACTGGAACAACCACGTCTTCAAGCTCTTCCTAAAGACTGCCAACGTTGGGGCTTGTCTGATGTCCTTGGGGAGAGAGTTCTAGAGTCGAGGGGCCACCACCGAGAAGGCCCTGTCCCTCATCCCCAGCAATCGCGCTTGCGACGCAGGTGGGATCGTGAGTAGGGCCTCTCCGTATGATCGAAGAGTTCGTGTGGGTTCATATGCAGAGATGCAGTCACACAGGTAAGCGGGTCCCAAACCTTTTAGGGCTTTGTAGGTAAGCACCTGCACCTTGAATTGGGACCGGAAAATGAACGGCAGCCAATGGAGCTCCTTAAACAGGAGGGTTGACCTCTCCCTGTAAGGAGCACCAGTTAACAACCTGGCCGCCGCCCGTTGGACCAATTGGAATTTCTGGGCCGTTTTCAAGGGCAGCCCCACGTAGAGTGCATTACAGTAGTCCAATCTGGAGGTGATTAAGGCATGGACCACCCTGGCCAGATCCATCTTCATGAGGTACGGTCGTAGTTGGTGCATGAGTCTTAATTGTGCAAAGGCCCTCCCGGCCACTGCCGTCGCCTGAACTTCAAGCATAAGTGATGAGTCCAGGAGGACACCCAAACTGCGGACCTGTGACTTCAGAGGGAGTGTAACCCCATCCAGCACAGGTTGCCACCCTATGCCCCGATCCGGTTTACAGACAATAAGACAAACCACAAGTGGAATTGTAGTTACCGATTGTTTCCATTCTAAGCCAGTCAGAGCATGGACAAATCCAGGATTTTTATTGGCTGAGAAACAGAGAGAGGAAGAAAAACTTCAACTCCCATCATGCTCCAAGAGGAACTTGCCCGCCCCATGCAAGCACTCCTGGGAAAGCGAGTTCCCAGCAGGGATCTCTCTTGAGGAGGAGCCTAGGGAACGTTTCCGCTGCTGGGAAGGGAGAAAAGATCCTGCAGGATCTTCTCCTGGAGCCCCACGGCAGACTCCTGCCTCAGGTATAATGCAGTGATTTTATATGGCAGTGTAGGAGGGGCCAAAATATATGACATGTCATGTAACCAGATAATACACCACACCTTCTGATATCCCTTCTTCCAGTACATGTATAAGACCCGTTTTTTGAGCAAACCTACAATTGTACAGTCTTGTCTAAAGCCATATATAGGTCTCTATCGATCATAATCAGCCCCTGAAAACATGTCCCAATAGGCCTGGGGAAAGTGGAGAATGATACCCAGCTCTACTATCTCAGAAACATTTCTTGCTTACCAATTCCTCTGGTTAATACTCCAAAATCAAAAAAAAAATAATCAAGTGATGGACTGAAATAGGGGCACTTCTGCTTTCTTATGGCTCTGTGTATACAAACTTTGTTTTGTGTACAGAATTATTGTATAATGTGCCGTCGCGCCTGGGGGGCTATTATTCTCAAGAAAGGAGGGATGGACGTGGCATCTTTTCCCCAGGGGATTGCTTCTTGCCCTCCTATAGGAAACTGGAACCTTCAAGAACCCAAAATGCTGTAAATAACTCAAAATAAGTTTTATTCATCACAAAGTCATTTCTTTAAAGCAATGAGCTGGAAAATTTCAGAGGGGTGAAGGAAAATATACGTTACAGTCTCAATTGGGTCCAAGGGGTTTGAAGCTGAGAAGCCTCACCAAGTTTCCTCTTTCCTCAATGGCTGTGAATGCCGGAGCAAACCACAACCCCAATTCAGATGGCCTATGTTTTGAAGACTCAGGACTTTGGTGCCAAAAGAACCGGCTTGAAGGCGCTTGGGTCTCCTCAATGTTGTCCAGGACGATCTGGACATAAAGCATGAGTCCCAAAGGTACAAAAACCCTCAGAGTTGATGCT
>NW_026844367.1:9669593-9699593 GCF_025583915.1 Anolis sagrei ordinatus | reverse complement strand
GTAAAAGTGGCAGCGGGGAGGCCTCATGCTTCCTTGGCAGGATGGAGTGGGGATGGCAGTGTGGAGTCCCCGTGAAAACCCCGTGAAAACCCCGTGAAGCCCCTGACTGCTTCACAGAGCAATAAGGGCTCTGCGGAGCACAGTTTGAGATCTGCTGGTATAGATGCATCCATAATGGTGAATCAAGAGTTGAACATTGCCTCCTCATCCCCACTCTATGCAAAAATGACATGAACTAGAGAGACTAATTTGAGCATTGCTATTCTGGGCATGTTTCCCAATTTGAACGGAATTCAATACACCATTTGCCACAGAGAAGCTCAACTGATTGGATCAATCAAAGCGTAATGTCTTCAATGATCTCACTTGTATTTTTCCTTGCGTTTTTTTCCCTGCCCCCCCCCCCTTTACTATAAACATTCAGATCTTTGCTGATCATCACACCATTCCATTGCATTTCAAATAGAGAAGAAAAACAAACTTATTTTTGTTATCTCTTGTTGGCATGGAAAGGAGAAAGTTCAAGAATAACCTGCCGAAACCCCATATGAGCACATTTCTAAGAGTCGCGGAGTAAGCTCCAAACCAAATTATTGACGTGGACAGATTTGCTCAGGATGAAACCATTTTGTGTGGCGAGTGCCTTTCAAACCCTCAAATCTGATTGGCGCAAGCATGTGGCACACTCAGGGTCTCTAAGCCTATATGTGTTCATGGTGTGAAGCTATAAGAGAAATTGGGAGGTAGGATAAGAAGACAAGTCTGAAAATCTCCAGAAAAGATTACCATTTTCAGAAAGAATGGGATAGCTTGCTTTAAGGGACTCTAGTCTTAGAAAGGATGCAAACGTATTTTTGGTCTTGCTCTAGCTCCATGCGCAGATTATTTCTGACAGACGTTCAATGAAATTTCTGACACTGACGGATTGGATTTAAGGGGCCATGTCTGGGTCAGGCAAAGCAGGCTTCCAAATGTGGCTGACCCCCAGGCAGTCCTTGGATTATGGAAGCTGAGGTAGCCAGAGCTTTTGTATGTCTTCTTTTAGTTGATAACTTTGGATAACAGACAAACGTTATCAACTTTTGTCTCTTACGATGAGAAGAAAGTGATAGAAGGAAATGCAATAAATCCCAAAGCTCATTAAAGCTCTTACTTTGAAGGCTATTGTTGAAAAAGAAATTGAAATGGTTTGGATAGAGAAGAACCCCCACCATGTATTTCTGGTTTCAAAAGAAGAACTTTCTAACTAAGATTGTGTGAATATTTGCAAACCATTTACAGCCATTTGGATTGGCTTGTTCTCCAGACCCTTGATCATTTTAGTCGCCCTCCTCTGGACACATTCCAGCTTGTCAACATCCCTCTTCAATTGTGGTGGCCAGAATTGGATACAGTATTCCAGGTGTGGTCTAACCATCCTGGAAAGAAGTGACAAGCTGAGTGCCACAGGGTTCCATTCTGGTCCTGGTCCTGTTAACATCTTTATTAATGACTTAGATGAAGGGTTAGAAGACATGATCATCAACACCAAATTGGGAGGGATAGCCAATACTCCAGAGGATAGGAGCAGGATTCAAAATGATCTTGAGAGATTAGAGAGATGGGCCAAAACTAACAAAATGAAGTTCAACAGGGACAAATGCAAGATACTCCACTTAGGCAGAAAAACGAAATGCAAAGTTACAGAATATTATTATTATCCTAAAGTAATGGTAAAGATTGTCCCCTGACATTAAGTCCAGTCATGTCTGACTCTGGGATGTGGTGCTCATCTCCATTTCTAAGCCGAAGAGCTGGCATTGTCCATAGACATTTCCAAGGTCATGTGGCCGGCATGACTGCATGGAGCACCGTCAATAGCAGTATGTGTGAAAAAGATCTTGGAGTCCTCATGGACAAGAAGTTAAACATGAGCCAACAATGTCATGCAGTGTCTAAAAAAGCCAGTGGGATTTTGGCCTGCATAAATAGGAGTCTAGTGTCTAGATCCAGGGAAGTCATGCTACCCCTCTATTCTGCCTTGCTTAGACCACACCTGGAATATTGTGACCAATTCTGGGGACCGCAGAATGTTGATGTTGACAAGCTGGAATGTGTCCAGAGGAGGGTGACTAAAATGATCAAGGGTCTCGAGAACAAGCCCTATGAGGAGCGGCTTAAAGAGCTGGGCATGTTTAGCCTTCAGAAGAGAAAGCTGAAAGGAGACATGATGGGAACCATGTATAAATATGTGAGAAGAGGTCATAGGGAGGACTAGTGCCCTGGACACTAGGACATGGAACAATGGCTTCAAACTACAGGAAAGGAGGTTCCACCTGAACATTAGGAAGAACTTCCTGACTGTGAGAGTGGTTCAGCAGTGGAACTCTCTGCCCTGGAGTGTGGTGGAAGCTCCTTCTTTGGAGGCTTTTAAGCAGAGGCTGGATGGCCATCTGTTGGGGCTGCTTTGAATGTGATTTTCCTGCTCCTTGGCAGGGGATTGTACTAGATGGCCCACAAGTTCTCTTCCAACTCCATGATTTTATGATTCAACGATAAACAAAGCCAGATAAAACCTGGGTAGAATAGTACTTGGATGAAAGGAACTATCAAACCACCTCTAAGCATTCCTTGCCTAAGAAAACCTTTAGAAATTCAGGGGGGTTGCCATAAGTCAATAGGAGACTGGAAGGCATATGCCATCATCGTGTGCCTTCAAATCATTTTTGACTTATGATGGCAGTTTCTTGGCAGAATTTATTCAAAGAGACTCATCCAAGGTCACCCGGTGAGTTTCCATAGCTGGGCAAGGATTCAAACCTTGGCCTCTTACAGTCATATGTGGAACCATGGTAGCTGAGGCAGAATAAAAGAGCTATAACTGTGAAGTGTGTGAACGGGCGCCAGTGCAATAGAAAAGGAATTGGCAGGTTGGTATATGGAACAGGTGTAGAGCTAGACAGGGCAAGATGTAGCTGACAGCAAAATGAGTGAGATGTAGCCGAGAGGTGGAATTCGTCAGGATATGAAGGGGAAAGCAATGAAAGACATCACAGTTGAGAGAGAGAGAGCAACAGATTTCAATACTGGGAAATGATTCATGTTAACAGAGATGTCTTCTCTTAAAAGAACAAAAGATCTCTGTGTCAAGTCTGATTGAAGCTAAGAGAGTTTGTGTTTACTAAAAATACTCTTTCAGAGATGAGTGGAAAAGGAGAAAGGAATATATTCCATATATATTCCATATATATTCCAGAATTAATCATTCTAGGGCAAACAGGCCATGGATAATAAGCTTGACTTATATTAGTTGCTTTTAATTGTTCATATTTTAATTGCTGTTAGATGTTTTGACACAAGTTGAGCATCTCTTACCTGAAAGGTTTGGGAATAGAAGTGTCTTGGATTGTAGATTTCTTCTTTCAGATTTTGGAATCTTATCATAATGGGATAGCAAGGAATTCCTTTATGCTTCTTTGACACACAGCCTGAAAGTGATTATATAATAATAACACAATCGAGTTTAAAAACCAAGTATGGATCGTCGATGTCGCAATCCCAGGTGACAGCAGGATTGCAGAGAAACAACTGGAAAAGCTGACACAAAATGAGGATTTAAAGATCAAAGGATGCAAAGACTCTGGCACAAACCAGTAAAGGTGGTCCCAGTGGTGATCGGCACACTGGGTGCAGTGCCTAAAGACCTTGGCCTGCACATAAACACAATTGGCACTGACCAAATTATCATCTGACAGCTGCAAAAGGCCACCTTACTGGGGTCTGCACGCATTATTCGCCGATACATCACACAGTCCTAGACACTTGGGAAGTGTCCGACATGTGAATCAATTCAACAGTCAGTAGAGTGTCTGCTGTGGACTCATCTTGTTGTGTTTCAAATAATAATCCTTTATTTATACCTCACCAACATCTCCCCAAGGGGTCTTAGGGCGGCTTACATGAGGCCAAGCCCAACAATTACAACAAAGCAAATACATAACATAAAAAATGCAGCAATAAAATATAATGAAAATAATAATGCAAAAAACAATACAGAGTAAACATTTAAACAACTTCACTATATTGGCTCAAGTAGTATTTTGTCAGCGCGATTGTGTTTAAGTGCAGGCCAAGGTCTTTGGGCACTGCACCCAGTGTGCCGATCACCACTGGGACCACCTTGACTGGCTTGTGCCAGAGTCTTTGCAGTTCGATCTTTAAATCCTCGCGACATCGACGATCCATACTTTGTTTTTTAACACGATTGTGAGGTCAGGAGTATTATGCTCCAAAACTCTGTCTGTCCGAATCCGGAAGTCCCAGAGGAGTTTGGCGTGTTCATTCTCTGTAATTATTATTATTATTATTATTATTATTATTATTATTATTAAGGCCACCCTACTCAGATCTGTACACAATATTCGCCGATACATCACACAGTCCAAGACACTTGGGAATATGTAAACCACAATTGGAATACTGTGTCCAATTCTAGGCACCACAATTGATGAGGGATGTTGACAAGCTCAGGAATGTGTCCTGAGGAGGGCAACTAAAATGATCATAGGTCTGGAGAACAAGCCCTATGAGGAGCGGCTTAAAGAGCTGGGCATGTTTAGCCTTTAGAAGAGAAGGCTGAGAGGAGGAGACATGATGGCCATTTATAAATTTTTGAGGGGAAGTCATAAGAGAGAGGGAGCAAGCTTGTTTTCTGCTGCCCTGGAGATTATTTTTGGAAGCTTTTAAACAGAGGCTGGATGGCCATCTGTCGGGGGTGCTTTGAATGAATTTTCCTGCTTCTTTGCAGGGGGTTGGACTGGATGGCCCATGAGGTCTCTTCCAACTCTAGGATTCTATGATTCTATATTGAAGCCATTTAAGATGTAGATCCCAAACAAAATCTTTTATTTTTACTCCCTTTCCCTATAGATTGAACTGGAGAAAAACAGCAGATTAAAATGAGCATATGAAAGCAATATATATTTCAAAACAATCCAAACATACCATGTGTTGCTTAACTATTAGATTTGCAAATCATCCTGGCAGACTTCCTGGAATAGATAGTCTTTGCGGCTGCTTTGAACTCAGAAAGTACATGCAAAACTATGTAATGAAGAAATCGCTGCTGCTACCACCACCACCATCCCTACCACCACCACCCTCTATTTCTAGCTCCAAGTACATCTGACAGTTCCCTTTTGCTGTTTGTAACATTTCTCAGGGAACGAAGAGTAAAATCAAGCCTTTCTCCTTCCATCTGTCTCATTGTATCTGAAAGAACAGAAAGGAAGCTGTCAAAGCAGAAGCCCTCCATCACTTGGCTGAGCAAGGGTCACAGCTGTCTTTCACCCATTAGAGATAATTCCAGGCTTTCTCGGCTGTGCTCCTTCGCTGCCTTTCTCTATCTCTCCCTCTCCCCCCACAGCTTCTTCTTTTCCTTCTCCTCTAGGTGTAACACATAACCTTGACAGGAAACTAAATATACCGCTTGTTGCCATAAGAAATACAGAAGTGCTAAAAGGATGAAAGACTTTTTCGCACCCCCCCCCCCCCATTTTTGAAGAAGTTGAAGAGTTATTTTTAAGAATGACTTGACATCTTGCGGGAACATTGAGAAAAGTAGGGGTTGTCTCTCTTTCCCCATTCATTCCCCCTCCCCTGATTCAATGCGGCTTTGATCAATCTATTATTTCTTTCTGCCAAGGGCAAAATATGAAGAAATATACAGCCAATTTTCTATACTGAGTGGAAACTCTGGTGCCAGTCTGGACTAGAAGTGCTCCAAACTGGCCCTGGAAGGAGCCACATGCACTCTCCTGAATCCGCTACAGCTCTGCTTTTGCTGCAACATGGCCAAGACCTTCTGGCTGAGCTGGGCATCTGGTTTCTTTCTCCAAATGCTTCAGCATTAGCCTCGTCCTCACAAGCACTCCATATTTGGGCCTCGGATTCCTAAGTAAAGGAAGTGCTCCAAACTGGCCCTGGAAGGAGCACATGCACTCTCCTGAATCTGCTACAGCTCTGCTTTTGCTCCAACATGGCCAAGACCTTCTGGCTGAGCTGGGCATCTGGTTTCTTTCTCCAAATGCTTCAGCATTAGCCTCGTCCTCACAAGCACTCCATATTTGGGCCTCGGATTCCTAAGTAAAGGAAGTGCTCCAAACTGGCCCTGGAAGGAGCACATGCACTCTCCTGAATCTGCTACAGCTCTGCTTTTGCTCCAACATGGCCAAGACCTTCTGGCTGAGCTGGGCATCTGGTTTCTTCCTCCAAATGCTTCAGCGTTAGCCTCATCCTCACAAGCACTCCATATTTGGGCCTTGGATTCTTACTGTACATTAAATATACACTGAGTGGGGTTTGTCTCTCTTTCCCCATTCATTCCCCCTCCCCTGTTACAATGCGGCATTGCTCAATCTTTTAATTCTTTGTGCCAAAAGCAAAATACGAGGAAATATATAGCAGATTTTCTATACTGACTGGAAACTCTGGTGCCAGTCTGGACTAGAAGTGCTCCAAACTGGCCCTGGGAGGAGCCACATGGACTCTCCTGAATCCGCTACAGCTCTGCTTTTGCGGCAACATGGCCAAGACCTTCTGGCTGAGCTGGGCATCTGGTTTCTTTCTCCAAATGCTTCAGCGTTAGCCTCGTCCTCACAAGCACTCCATATTTGGGCCTCGGATTCCTAAGTAAAGGAAGTGCTCCAAACTGGCCCTGGAAGGAGCACATGCACTCTCCTGAATCTGCTACAGCTCTGCTTTTGCTCCAACATGGCCAAGACCTTCTGGCTGAGCTGGGCATCTGGTTTCTTTCTCCAAATGCTTCAGCATTAGCCTCGTCCTCACAAGCACTCCATATTTGGGCCTCGGATTCCTAAGTAAAGGAAGTGCTCCAAACTGGCCCTGGAAGGAGCACATGCACTCTCCTGAATCTGCTACAGCTCTGCTTTTGCTCCAACATGGCCAAGACCTTCTGGCTGAGCTGGGCATCTGGTTTCTTCCTCCAAATGCTTCAGCGTTAGCCTCATCCTCACAAGCACTCCATATTTGGGCCTTGGATTCTTACTGTACATTAAATATACACTGAGTGGGGTTTGTCTCTCTTTCCCCATTCATTCCGCCTCCCCTGTTACAATGCGGCATTGCTCAATCTTTTAATTCTTTGTGCGAAAAGCAAAATACGAGGAAATATATAGCAGATTTTCTATACTGACTGGAAACTCTGGTGCCAGTCTGGACTAGAAGTGCTCCAAATTGGCTCTGGAAGGAACCACATGCACTCTCCTGAATCTGCTACAACTCTGCTTTTACGGCAACATGACCAAGACCTTCTGGCTGAGCTGGGTATCTGGTTTCTTTCTCCAAATGCTTCAGCGTTAGCCTCACCCTCACAAGCACTCCATATTTGGGCCTCGGATTCCTAAGGTAAAGGTAAAGGAAGTGCTCCAAACTGGCCCTGGAAGGAGCACGTGCACTCTCCTGATTCTGCTACAGCTCTGCTTTTGCGCCAACATGGTCAAGACCTTCTGGCTGAGCTGAGTATCTGGTTCTTTCCCCAAATGCTTCAGCGTTAGCCTTGTCCTCATAAGCATTCCACATTTGGGCCTTGGATTCCTATTGTGTATTATATACAAACTAATTGGCTTGAGCTGATCAAGAATTTCCAGTGGTTTTTTAATAGACTGTTTCCAGCTGGGCCCCCATTGGCACAGCAGGTTAAACCGCTGAACTGCTGAACTTGCTGACTGAAAGGTTGGCGGTTTGAATCCAGGGAATGGGAAGTGCCAACCTAGCAGTTCAAAAACATGCAAATGTGAGTAGATCAATAGGTACCGCTTCTGCAAGAAGGTAACAGCACTCCATGCAGTCATGCTGACCACATGACATTGGTGGTGTCTGCGGACAACACCAGCTCTTCAGCTTAGCAATCAATATGAGCACCATCCCACAGAGTTGGACACAACTAGATCTAATATCAGGGTAAACCTTTACCTTTACCTTCCAGCCGGATGCATGTTGCTGCTTGCATTGGTAGTGTGCCTCAACCTCAAGCCAGCATCCAACTGGATTTTACGTAATGCCTGTGTTGAAGTGCTCTAAAGTTAGTGTTCAAGGTGCTGTACCCAATGCTGGAAAGCTCCCTTCAGATTCATTTAAGGCAGTGGTTTTCAACCTGTGGTTCCCCAGATGTTCTGGCCTTCAACTCCCAGAAATCCTAACATCTGGTAAACTGGGACTTTGGGAGTTGTAGGTCAAAACATCTGGGTCCGCACAGGTTGAGAACCACTGATTTAAGAAGTAGACTCTTCAACTCATTGGAATAGAAGCCCTGAGGCTTCAGTCATTGCCCTGTGAGTTTCATATCTGAATGACAACTTGAACCTTGAGTCCCAGATCTAACCACTATAAGACACCATATCAGCCCTATTTTCTCCATATATTAATTTCACATCAGCTTTCTATTAATGCTGTGTGTGCTCTTTTATCTCTGTTTTAGGAAAAGGAGAAGAGGCATAGAATGCCATTTTTTGTCATTGCAAGCAATAGAGTCAGCATTCGTCTACATTTGCCGAGATTTGTCCTCCCTCATCAAAAATGTGATATAGCAAATTGCGGATCTTATCTATCGGTTAATTGAAAGTTCTTTTTCTGACAGATGTTCAATAGGCCACAGTGTTTTGCTGCACTGATGAATCCCAGCCAAATTAAGAAATTTGGACAGAATTCCAAGGCCATTTCAGCTTGCTATTGTTTTGCCCTCTCAGCACAAGAATAAAGGGTCAGAAGCCCATAAAGAAGAAAATGAAACTTTTTGCTAACAAATGCAAAACCCAAAAACAAACAAAGCCTCAAATCGAACAGACCGAAGCATAAAATCCAAGTAAAATTATTGCCCAGGGTTCGATATTCACCAGTTTGTGTATCGGCCAAGCTGCTTCCTGTAATCAGCCAGACAAATGTCAATTTGGTTCTTCAGAGATGTCATCACAATGACTTTATCCAGCACAACTGTGAATCAAAACATGAAGGGCAATCTGAATGTGGACACATAGGTTTTCCCCTTCATTGGGTGAAGAACTTCTAAAACTATAGCTCCCAGGATTCCATGAAACATACCAGCATTTCTCAACCTTTGGGTCAGGACCCCTGGGGGGGGGTCATAAGGGGGTGTCAGAGGGGACACCAAAGACCATCAGAAAACACATAATTCTTATGGTCGTAGGAACACAGTGCTCTCCGGAGGTAGGTGAACTACATCTCCCCTAAATTACTGTCAATTCCTCCCAATCCTTCCAGTATTTTCTGTTTATCATGGAAGTTCTGTGTGGGAAGTTTGGCCCATTTCTATCAAGGGGCCGTTTGATTGTAGGCGAAATATAAATCCCAACAACTACAATTCCCAAATACCAAGGTCTATTATCTCCAAACTCCACCAGTGCTCACATTTGGACATAGTGAGATTTATGCCAAGCTTGGTCCAGATCCATCATTGTTTGAGTCCACAGTGTTCTCTAGGATGTAGGTGAACCACAACTCCAAAACTTAAGGTCAATGCCCACCTCCAAGGAGAAGAAAGCTTGCAGCTTGGAAGCAGTGTTTTTGGATCACCCTCCTCTCCTAAAGGGCCTGGTCTAGAGGATGCTGGGAAATGTAGTCCAAAAGAGAGTGTTGATATGCTATTGTGTGTTTTGTTTTTCTGGGGAGTCATTTGTGTGCCTGCACAGTAGAGTCTTTTTGCTTTTTTGGCTTTTTCAGTGTTTTTATGAGTGATGGTCACTCATTGGCCTGATAGGTGTATTGTGTCCAAATTTGGTGTCAACTCATCCAGTGGTTTTTGAGTTATATTAATCTCACAAATGAACATTACATTTTATTTATATAGACTAGCCATCGCCTGCCATGCGTTGCTGTGGCACAGTCTGTATATTTGTTTTGTGTGTGTATATATATGTGTATATATTTATGTATATGTGTATTTGTGGTTTTGTGGTTTTGTGCATGTGTTGTAATATAATTTTGGGGTTGTACCCACCACACGTTGCTGTGGCCAACCTTCCCTCCTTCTTTCTCTCCTTCTTTCTTTCTCTCCTTCCTTTCCTCCCTCTTTCCTTCCTTCCCTCTTTTTCTTTCCCTTCTTCTTTCTTCCTTCTCTACCTCTTTCTTTCCTCCTTCCTTGTCTCTTCCTTCCTCCCTTCTTTCTCCCTTCTCTCCTTCCTTCCCTCTCTCTTTCCTTCCTTCCTCCTTCTTTCTTTCCTTCCTTCCTTCTCTCCTTCCTTCTCTTCCTTACCTTGAAATTGCTTTTATATAACATAATTAACCGTCCGCTGCCACGCGTTGCTGTAGCTGCCTGTGTATGTGTGTTTTGTGTGTGCATATATTTGTGAATATGTGTATATGTGGTTTTGCGCATGTGTTGTAATGTAATTTTTGTTTTTTGGCTTTTTAAGTCTCTTCTGCTGTGTTTTTCAGTGTTTTTATGAGTGATGGTCACCCATTGTGCCCTGATAGGTGTATTGTGCCCAAATTTGGTGTCAGCTCATCCAGTGGTTTTTGAGTTATGTTAATCCCACAAATGAACATTACATTTTTATTCATATTTATTTATTTATTTATTTACTTTGCTTATATACCGCTGTATCTCAAGCCCGAAGGCGACTCACAGCGGTTCACAAACAGTAAAAACAGTAGAAACAGCAGTGGTTCCATACAACATATAACAATTGACTTAACACATTATCCATAAATTACCAATAAGCAATTACAAAAATAAGCAATTATTACAAAAAACAACCGTACCCAATCTTCTCATCATCCAAGCGTAGTCCAGGTTCGTCGTCCATTGTTCCATTCCTATGTTCCATTACCAGATTGCACTAAATTACTCAAACGCCTGCACAAACATCCAGGTCTTCACTTTTTTGCGGAATACCATTAGAGATGGTGCTAGTCTAATGTCCGTAGGAAGGGCGTTCCACAGCCGAGGAGCCACCACCGAGAAGGCCCTATCTCTCGTCCCCGCCAGCCGAGCTTGAGAAGCAGGCGGGATCGAGAGCAGGGTCTCCCCGGAAGATCTCAAAGTCCTGGTGGGTTCATAGGCAGAGATGTGGTCGGATAGGTAGCTTGGGCCGGAACCGTTTAGGGCTTTAAAGGCCAACGCCAGCACTTTGAATTCAGCCCGGTAGCAGATCGGTAGCCAGTGGAGTTGGCTACCGATATAGATTGTATATACATATAATATTTATAATATATAATACTGATATTGTACTATGCTAATAATATAATATAGTGTGTGTGTGTGTGTGTGTGTGTGTGTGTGTGTGTGTGTGTATATATATATATATATATATATATATATATATATATATCTTATGAGCCACTCTGAGTCCCCTTCGGGGTGAGAAGGGTGGCATATAAATGTCGTAAAATAAATAAACAAACAAACGAATAGAGGGATGGCATTTAAAGTGATAGACACACCCATAGCGACACCGATGGAAGGAAACCTATTTATTCTGTCAAGCAAGACCTTGGACATATGCACACCCTCATGCTAAGAGGAAGGAAGGCAAAATGGAAGAGAGAGAGAGAGATATTTATTAAAACAATGGAAAAAAAACTTTGCAAAGGGGAGGGAAAGAGAGGAATGAAGTCATTAGGCTGAAAAATGGGCAATCAAAGAAGCGCTTGCATTCGGCAGATGGGAAAGCAGCAGGTGCCAGAGTGTGATGGGACCCAGCTTCCCATCACGCAAGCTCCGCAATGATGCAAGTTGACAGGAAAGGGAATTAATGTGTCAGTGAGCAGGCACTTTCTGTCCATTAGCTGAGTCTTGATACATCCACGCAAGACTCCTGGGTCTTTGATATCTCCGTCCTGTCGATTCCCATTGCCCTCCCCACTCTCACCACCCCACCGGCACCCTTAAAATATATAAATAACACATGTTCCAAAGCTTGCATGACAACAGGCAACGGTGAGCGACCTCTCCATCGCCGTCCCATGTTAACAGGGTGTAACTGACTGGGTAAACATCCCACCAACCCAAAGTGGGATTTGAGATTTCAGCCATGAATAAATGATCAGAATGCAGATGTTTAGAGTAAAATAAAGAAAAAAACATATTGCCACGACCCCTTAATACATTTCTTCATGTTGTGGTGAAACCCAACCATAAAATTATTTTCGTTGCCACTTCATCACTGTAATGTTGCTACAATTATGAATCGTAATGTTAATATCTGATATGCAGAAAGTTTTTTCATTCACTAGACCAAATTTGGCACAAATATTTGATATGCTCAAATTTGAATACCAGTAGGGATGGGGGAGGAGCTTGATTTATCATTTGGGAGTTGTAGTTGCTGGGATTTATAGTTCACCTACAATCAAAGAGCCTTCTGAACTCCACCAATGAGGGAATTGAACCAAACTTGGCACACAGACTCCCATGACCAACAGAAAACACTAGAAGGGTTTGGTGGGCATTGACCTTGAGTTTGGAGTTGTAGTTCACCTACATCCAGAGAGCACTGTGGACTCAAACAATGATGGACTGGACCAAACTTGGCAAGAATACTCAATATGTCCAATTGTGAACACTGCTAGATTTTGGGGGAAATAGACCTTGACATTTGGGAATTGTAGTTGCTGGGATTTATAGTTCACCTACAATCAAAGAGCATTCTGAACTCCACCAATGATGGAATTGAACCAACTTGGCACACAGAACCCCATGCCCAACAAACTACTGGAAGGGTTTGGTGGGCATTTATCTTGAGTTTTGGAGTGTTTCTTCACCTACATACAGAGAGCAAGAGGAGAGTTTTTGGTGGCAACTTGGCAAATACTCAATATGCCCAAATGTGAACACTTGGTGGAGTTTGGGGAAAATAGACCTTGACATTTGGAGTTGTAGTTGCTGGGATTTATAGTTCACCTACAATCAAAGAGCATTCTGAACCCACCAATGATAGAATTTATAGTTCACCTCATCCAGAGAGCACTGTGGACCAAAGCAATGATGGATCTGGACCAAACTTGGCATGGATACTCAATATGTCAACATGTGAACACTGGTGGAGTTTAGTTGCTGGGATTTATAGTTCACCTACAATCAAAGAGCATTCTGAACTCATCAATGATAGAATTGGGCCAAACTTCTCACACAGAACCCCCATGACCAACAGAAAATACTGTGTTTTCTGATGGTCTTTGGCGACCCCTCTGACACCCCCTTGCGCACCCCCCAGGGGTCCAGACCCCCAGGTTGAGAAACACTGGCTTAGGAGCAATGGAATAGGACATAGCAGGTGGGAGAGAGAAAGGAGGTCACAATAGTGGCAAAAGAATACTGATCAATTCCACTTTTGTCCCCCAAATTTATGTTCAGCAAAACAAATGAGCAGATAGGATATTATACTTGGATTTCTAATTTTTTATTTGCTTCTAGAAAGAAAACCCTTAATTACCAAGGATATTCATGCCCTTCAAAACTTCAAAGCACAAAGGGAAGAGATATGGGATCTAGGAATTCTCTATATTTCCGTCTACTACATCAATGGAGCCCCGGGTGATGCAGTGGGTTAAACCACTGATCTGCTAAATTTGCTGACCGAAAGGTTGCCAGTTCAAATCCAGGGAGTGAGGTGAGCTCCTACTGTTAGCCCTAGCTTCTGCCAACCTAGCAGTTCAAAAACATGCAAATGTGAGTAGATTAATAGGTACTGCTCAAGCGGGAAGATTTGAATCTGGGAAGTGGCATGAGCTTCTGCTATTAGCCCTAGCTCCTGCCAAGCTAGCAGTTCAAAAACTTAAGTATATCAGTAGGTTTCGCTCCAGCGGGAAGGTAACAGCGCTCCATGCATTCATGCCGGAAACATGACCTTGGAGGTGCCTATGGGCAATGCTGGCTTTTCAGCTTAGAAATGGAGATGAGCACCAAGCCCCAGAGTTGGACATGACTATACTTAATGTCAGGGGACAACTTTTACTTTTACCTTGCATCAATGAAACTGACCTTTTTTATGCCTGGATGCACGGATGGTTTGCCAACCAATGATTCACATAGGAAAAGGAGACAAGAAAGAAATGCCAAATGGCATCTATTTTTTTATATAAATGTATGGTTCGGGAGGTGGGAAGGGTGTTCAGATCTCTGGCTCTGGCTCAGTAGCCATCTGTGGAGGCTGGTGTTTTTATCTGCTTGGCTCCATGATGACCAGAATGACAATTGCAAGGATTAGGCTTGGCAAGGCTGGGGAAATGTACTGCTGATGTCTTATGTCCAAGAGGACGTTTCCAAAGGTTTAAATACTGGGCCCAATTACAGGAACAAATGGTGAGGATGTCTCTAGGCCTGTCCTTCTGTAGCTATTTATTCTAATTTGTCCTCCCCTTGATCATTCAGTTTCAGGAAAGTTCTCATATTAAAGGCCTCTGCATGCATTCTGTTGCATCCATTAGGCTTAAACTGTGGGAGAGGAAATGCACATTGAGGCCACTTCCAGCATCGTCCTCAGAAATACAGCGGACTATCCATTAACCAGACCTTAAGCAACTGGAACGCTCATGCGACCAGTAAAAAAAAAAAATCTAGGTAATTACTTTAAAATTTGAAAAGTTGTTTTTATAATGCAGCAAAACAGTAAAACCGTGGCTCCATTCATTATGTCATATAAGGCAGTTTGAAGACACTGGAACACACATTGGAAAATGGAATATTGGCAGTCACGAAAATAAATTTTAAAATGGGCTTAAAGCTAACTTTAAAAACTGTGGCATAGACACTGAGAACTGGGAAGCCCTCGCCCTTGAGCACTTTAACTGGAGGTCAGCTGTGACCAGCAGTGCTGTGGAATTCATAGAGGCACAAATGGAGAGCGAAAGGAAGAAATGTGCAAAGAGTAAGGCATGTCAAGCCAGAATGGGACTGCCTTCCACCTGGAAACGGATGCCCTCACTGTGGAAGAACACACGGGTCAAGAATAGGGCTCCACAGTCACCTATGTATCCATCACCAAGACACTACACTTGCACAATGAGGGATCACTTAAGGCAGTAGGTATAAGGTAGGTGAACTATAAATCCCAGCAACTACAACTTCCAAATGTCAAGGTCTATTTTCCCTAAACTCCACCAGTGTTCACATTTGGACATATTGAGATTCGTGCCAAGTTTGGTCAAAGTCCATCATGGTTTGAGTCCACAGTACTTTCTGGATGTAGGTGAGCTACAACTCCCAAAGTCAAGGTCAATACCCACCAAACCCTTCCAGTATTTTCTGTTTGTCATGAGAGTTCTATGTGCCAAGTTTGGTTCAATTCCATCGTTGGTGGAGTTCAGAATACTCATTGATTGTAGGTGAACTATAAATCCCAGCAACTACAACTCCCAAATGTGAAGTCCATTTTCCCCAAACTCCACTTGTGTTCACATTTGGGCATATTGAGTATTCATGCCAAGCTTGATCCAGAGCAATCATTGTTTGAGTCCACATTGCTTCCTATATGTAGGTGAACTACAACTCCAAACTCAAGGTCAATGCCCACCAAACCCTTCCAGTATTTTCTATTGGTCATGGGAGTTCTGTGTCCAAGTTTGGTTCAATTCCATCATTGGTGGAGTTCAGAATGCTCTTTGATTGTAGGTAACTATAAATCCCAGCAACTACAACTCCCAAATGTCAAGGTCTATTTCCCCAAACTCTACCAGTGTTCACATTTGGGCATATTGAGTATTCGTGCCAAGTTTGGTCCAGATCCATCATTGTTTGAGTCCACAGTGCTCTCTGGATGTAGGTGAACTACAACTCCCAAACTCAAGGTCAATGCCCACCAAACCCTTCCAGTGCTTTCTGCTGATTCTGGGAGTTTGAGTCCATAGTGCTCTCTCCCAAATGACACAATCAAATTATTCCCCCCGCCAACTGAACTAGTATCCAGATTTGAGTGTATTAGGTATTTGTACCAAATTTGGTCCAGTGAATGAAAATCCATCCTGCATATCAGATATTTACATTACGATTCGTAACAGTAGCAAAATTATTCTTATGGAGTAGCAACAAAAATAATATTATGGTTGGGGGTCAACACAACATAAGGAATTGTATTAAGGGGTCGTGGCATTAGGAAGGTTGAGAACCACTGATCTAAAGCGTAAAATAAAATATGAAGGTGCTTCTTTCAACAGAGGGTTTCAGGAGATGCCTAATACATTTGGACGAATAAAGATGTAGAGTGAACGAGTTCAAAGCCTGCAATAATTGTGAGATATTAACAAACATGACACCACTGTTAACCACAGCAGATTTAAGGCAGGACAATGTTAATGGTGACATAACGATATATTTCAATGTTTCTTTGATGGGCTCATTTATAATCTAATGGCATGTCCGTCTTTCTATCTTCTTTTTTTTTCTTCCAAAAAAGAAAACTTCCATGTGAAATGAATAAAATACAATTGCTAAATGATATGCGCAATCATTCAATGCTGTCACCACCGAAAGGTGATATCGCAGTGACATTGAGAAAATTAGATCTATTCTTCATACAATTATATAGCTACACTTGCGCTCTAATGCCATTCTAATTGGAAAGGAGCACTGAAATGTGAAACTAGGCGCATTTCGGTATCTAATTATCACCCGGTAACTCATTCTTAAAATAGTTTTTTTTAAAAAAAGACTCTTGCAAAGAATGCTGGTTTGAATTTGGAAGGCTTTGGGAGTGTCCTTGCTGGAAGTGTCCGAATGGAAACAAACCATGCGCACTTTAAGTCCATGTTTCAGCTATTCTGCGGAGAAACCATGAGCAGACAACGGTAATGGAAAAGCACCATAGTCTGATGGTAAAGTCTATAAGCAGTGAGCCAGCAAAACACCAGGATGAATTTCGCTGTAGCTATTTAATTAGTAATTAAATAGGAGGGCTACCATGGTTGAGGATTTAAATCATTCTCCATTTGAAAGTGAACCAGCTCAATCTGTTTCCTCAATGAACATACAAATCAGATGGTAGCTGCCCTTCTGTGTTCAGATAGTTCTGAATGTTGTGGTACAATTTATAGAATCATAGAATCAAAGAGTTGGAAGTGACCTCATGGGCCATCCAGTCCAACCCCATTCTGCCAAGAAGCAGGAATATTGCATTCAAATCACCCCTGACAGATGGCCATCCAGCCTCTGCTTAAAAGCTTCCAAAGAAGGAGCCTCCACCACACTCCGGGGCAGAGAGTTCCACTGCTGAACGGCTCTCACAGTCAGGAAGTTCTTCCTCATGTTCAGATGGAATCTCCTCTCTTGTAGTTTGAAGCCATTGTTCCATTGTGTCCTAGTCTCCAGGGAAGCAGAAAACAAGCTTGCTCCCTCCTCCCTGTGGCTTCCTCTCACATATTTATACATGGCTATCATATCCCCTCTCAGCCTTCTCTTCTTCAGGCTAAACATGCCCAGCTCCTTAAGACTCTTCATAGAGCTTGTTCTCCAGACCCTTGATCATTTTAGTCGCCCTCCTCTGGACACATTCCAGCTTGTCAATATCTCTCTTGAATTGTGGTGCCCAGAATTGGACACAATATTCCAGGTGTGGACTAACCAAAGCAGAATAGAGGGGTAGCATTACTTCCCTAGATCTAGACACTATGCTCCTATTGATGCAGGCCAAAATCCCATTGGCTTTTATAGCCGCCACATCACATTGTTGGCTCACGTTTAACTTGTTGTCCACAAGGACTCCAAGATCTTTTTCACACGTACTGCTCTCGAGCCAGGCATTGTCCCCCATTCTGTACCTTTGCATTTCGTTTTTTCTGCCTAAGTGGAGTATCTTGCATTTGTCACTGTTGAACTTCATTTTGTTAGTTTTGGCCCATCTCTCTAATCTGTTAATTAATTAATTAATTGATTAATTAATTAATTATAGTATTTATATACCGCTTTTCTCACCCCTAGGGGGAGTCAAAGTTCTTGGCTAAGTGGGAGAAAGGGAAAAAGAGATGTCACAATGCATTTTTTTTTCATTTCAACTTGAGAAACTGCAATATTCCTGCTTCTTGGCAGGGGGTTGGACTGGATGGCCCATTAGATCTCTTCCAACTTTTTGAGAAACTGCAAGTTGAGAAACTGCAAGTTGCTTCTGGTGTGAGAGAATTGGCTGTCTACAATGATGTTGCCCAGGGGGATGCCCTGATATTTTGATGTTTTACCATCCTTGTGGGAAGCTTCTCCCATGTCCCCGAATGGGAAGCTGAAGCTAACTGAGGGAGCTCATCCGCACTCTCCATGGATTCGAACCTGCGACCTATCAGTCCTATGGCACAAGCGTTTAATCCATTGTGCCACCGGGGGCTCTTACAATGCATATGAAATGCATGCTTTAAATAAAATATTGCACACACACACACAAAATGTATCTAAACCAACCTGGGCCCAGTAGGCCCTGATGGATCTGTGTAAGCTGAATCCTAGTTATCTCTAACTTGCTGTATGTTGCTGCTTAGAAAAAAAAAATATAGAGACATGCCCCTTGCATGTAGAAGGTATAATTTGATATTTCTATGATGCTAAAGTGACGTAGTGATTATGTTATGCATGTAGAAGCATGTTTCTTTGTTTGCCTGCATTTGAAGATGTATGAAAGGGAAAGTCAACGCTTTTTTCCTCACTCTGGTTTTCTTTTGGACGCAATTCCATGCCAGGTTGTCAGCTGAAAATAAACGTACCTTTTCTGCCTCACACAAAGGATTGCTCTTGGTATTATCTCTCCTATCAGCCATAACAATGGGACACCCAAACGTTGTCTGCACTTTTTTTTTTGCAAATGCCCATGCAGACCACAAATTGAATACATTCATTAAAAATCTACCATTTCTTTTCCATCCTTTAGTTTGTTTTTCATGCAACTCCTATTGGGTCAGCTTAAAATAGATATAAAATAGATATTTTTCAAAATATATATTTTTAAAAGTTTTGCTTTAACCCTCTTGATTTTTCCACTCAAAGGAACTATATATCCTTAGGGCAGATGTGGTTGTATTTGTGTCCTGTCTGGGGACTTCCAATGGCATCTGTTTGATTATTATGGAAACTGAAGGCTGGATCGGCTAGGTCTTTTGTCCAATCCACTACAATACTTCTTAATTTTAAGAGACAGCAGAATTTTCGGGGGCCCAGAGTTTGTAAAAATCAAAACAATTAAGTAAGAAAGAAAGTCTTTGCTTAAAAAAAATATGCACTTCCATTGTAAAGACGGATTAGTTATAGCACGAGAGAAAAGGAATATTGTTTTGCTTATTTGGAGGAAATCAGCATATAGACGGGGCTAAATGACCCTTACATTTTTCTTAACAACAAACATAACTTGTGCTCAGGATTTAATTTGTTGGAAACCAAAAAGCAATTTTGTTTTGATTACAGGATGCATGCGCGTATATGTGTTTCAATAAGACATTGCATAAAAATTGGAAAGCACTTCAGAAAATCAAGGTTGGGGAAACAGATTAAAATGGAGCAAAACCTCTTGCAGGAAAGCACAAGTCTAATCTGTTCCTCTTATCAATTTTATCCCAAACTATTTAATTTGTCTCCTCTATGATGTTGAGGCTTCTCCAAGTCCACTAAAGAGTTCTCGGTAGTACCTAACAGAAAGAGTTGTCAATCACTGTAATAACAATTTTATGTATTCAAAGGAGTGAAAGACAGTTCCAGTAACATCCAATTGGAACTGAAGTAAAGTACTTTGTAACAGATAAGCTTATGTGCAAAAGAATTCATAAATAAACATTTCTTTGTTTCAACATATATATTAAAGTCTCGTGTTAAGTTACAGGACTAAAGGTACATGGTTGGAAATCAGTTGGAGATTACATTGATGCAACCTGTGGAGAGAAGTTGGAAGCTACATATTGATTCCAGTTTTGAGTTACACAGTGAAGAAATATACACAAATTAAAAATTGCATCCTGTAACAAACACATATAAAGAAAGGCAACACAGAGACAGAGATAGTGTGTTTCAGGTGTGAACTACAAGTCAGCAAGTTTGTGAGATTCGATTCCTCACTCTCCTCGTATCGCCTCATCGCTTCACGTACACATACATATATATTCAATGTAGGCAGATGTGGGATATCCAAGGTCTTGGTATATAGCCACTTGGGAATGCCCACCCTGTCTCATTGCAGGGGGGCCGAAAGTGGGAGTGAAAACAACACAGGTTTTTGCAGATACTGCCTCTGCCTTTCTCCATCCAAGATGGGGGTAATGTCAGTTGGGATGAAGGAATGACCTTTCAGATAATTTTAGACCTAAGAATAACAGAGTAGTGCCTTCCCCTTCTCTCTCTCCAGTGTCAGAACAGTGGAAGTTGGAATTGTTACAGCAAGTTGTAGCAGGACCAAGTGTGTGTGTGTTCGAGAAAAACCTTATGAAGGTAATTATTATGTGCAGCTGGTAATGTAGGTCAACCAGCAATCTTGGACCACACCCGATAGGGTATAACTGTATGGGTTTTTAGAATAAGTTCTGGAGAGCTTTTTTTCTGAGGAGATCTATGCTCAAAGGCTCTGTTCTGAGGAGCAGGTTGGAGAGAAACCATTATGCTGCTCTAAAGGAGGCAATGATGGAATAGCTGTTTGCTCAAGGGTTATGTTTTGCTTTCTCATTCGACTTAAAATGAAGATGCCTTATTTTGTGCTACTTACAAAGACAATATGTTTCTTGCACTGGTTTTTTTTTTTGTATGCAACATTGCAAGTTTGTATTTCATCTCTGCTATTAAGAGTGTGCTGTCATGCGCTGGACCTGTGAAAGAGTCTGTAGATAGGACGTGTTTTCTGAATGCCCAACGGGACGCCGGGGGTGCCTCGGCTGAGAGGCCTTTCGGATTTCCCCACACAAAGTTCTTTTAAAGACTTAGAAAGTTCAACGAAGTTTTTATTGTTGCTTAAATCTTTAATAAATCAAACAAATATTCAAGGCTTTGAATCAACTGGTGGCTTGCTTAAATCTTGTCCACAATGGACAGGCAACTTTCTTCATAAACTGTTTCTTGCTTCTATAAGGGAAATCCTTGACCCCTCCCTTGGGCAATCTATATTTAGGCGTTGCTGGCATGGGGGCCCTACACCTGGTTCCAATTTGCATTATGGCTGCCACGAGAGGTCCTTACCAGGCCAAAGTCTCTGTGTAGATTTCCAAGAGGAAAGAAGTCCTTTGTTTCCCAGCGAAGGCTGGCTGTAAAACCGTGGAGCTGTATTTCTCCAGCAAGGAGCTGGCTGTAGAGCTGTGGAACTAAATTCCCCAACAAAGGCTATGCTGTAGTTCTCTGTAGAGCTGTGGGGCTGGATCCCACCAGCAAAGCTGGAAAAGACAAAGCTTTCTACAGGTGGAACTGATTCACGTCCTGTACGAAAGGCTTCTCTGTGTGAACTGAACTAGAGGTACCCCTTTTCCCTCCTTAACCCAGAAAAAGGGGGAGAACTAAGGAACATAATGATAATTGATGGGTCATTGGCCCTATTATTGCAAACCAAGGAAAGCCACCTTATTGCAAAATGCATGGAACTTTGGAATGCATGCAAACACTCAAAGAAAGAAAAGGCTTGATGAAGAGATGCCTTCCTCTCTTTCTCTCCACATTGCTAGGAGCACCAGTTTGGAAGCACTGAAGTCTATCACAGCTAATCATAGGTCTCCATCCACCCAACCCATATCTGTCAGGCATACTGTGGCAATCAGTGGCTCCCCTAAACGCACCCTTCATTTTAATGAGCCATTCACCACCTTGAACCTATTTTGGGGAGAGGATTCAGCACCTTGAATATCTCCTTAAAGTGTGGAGTAAATTTATTGCCCCGCTGACAAGGAAAGCACTGGTTGTCACTGTTCCAATACATCTGCCCACAAATAGGATGGATAATTTCAAGAAACCATTAGCTCACATTTCTAGTTCTCAGCACTGAAACACAGGGAGTGCAGTGATGATAATGCTTCAGCATGACTCACTTCTAATGGGTTTACTGGAATCCCATGAATAACAATGCTTTTTCCACCTGGTAAGCAACTAGGAACAAAGCCTGGTGCATTGTTTCTTCTCCATTCTTCTGACAATAGAGTGCTGTATCAAAATACAGAGGGGCTGAAGGCGGGGGAGAAAAAGCTTTCTGAGTGTTAGATCTTCTAATGTATGAATAGCACTGTCTATGGTGAAAGAAAATATTAAGTCATCTGACTGCTTCCAACCTAAGTAAGAGAAGCTTCATCTGTATTCCAATGTACACCTGCATCTCTGTCAATATGCTTTTAAGCACATCTGGTATCCATTGCAACAAGGAGAAAATGGAAGTAAAGGTATACCCAAGATTTGAGAACTCTATCATCTCTGTCTTACTTCACCTGGCAACTAGATTTTGTGAACACACATACACAGATCAAAGATGTGGAACAGCTATTAAGGGAAGTCAAGGAGAGGAAGAAAGTGTGAAGATAGAAATATGGTTGATTTTTAAGAAAATAATAATGACAGATGATACGCACAACTTTAAAGCAAATGATAAAGACAGTGAAAAAAGGTAAAAGCTTTTCCATACCTTGATTCAGACAGAAATCAGGATGGAGATTCCATTCAAAAAAAATCAGAAGACTGGTAGTTGTAAGGGTGAACTATACAAGATCTTCAAAATATTCAAAATATCCTTGAGTAGCAAATGTCCATGACATCATGTGTCCAATCCACATATGTGTTTCCAAAAGGTAGACAGCGAATAAGGAGAGGAAGACAGTCAACTCATTTGAAATGAGTTTTATAAACTCTCAAACAAACCAAAAAGGAATGCACCCATGACCAAATCATACTTGGAAACCAAGATAACTAAACTGAGTCAGTTGTTCTTGGACATACGAGAGGTGTTTGTTGAAGATTTCCCATGACCCACTTCTATTTATCACAGGACGCTGAAACTTTACTCGTGTAATGATATAAGTCTCTATAGGTTACGTGCCAATTTACAACTCAGAACTGAGAACAGTCTTGATTGTACAGGTGCGGAAGTGGTGTGAGGTTTGATAATGGGCCCAGTGGAATATAGAGAGTCAAGGAGTGACCATCACTAAAAAAAATGATTTTGTCATTTGGGAGTTGTAGTTGCTGGGATTTATAGTTCACCTATAATCAAAGAACATTCTGAACACCACCAATAATAGAATTGAACCTTGGTACACAGGACTCCCATGACCAACAGAAAACACCAGAAGGGTTCAGTGGGCATTGACTGTGAGTTTGGGAGTGGTAGTTCAYCTACRTCCAGAGAGCATGGTGGACTCAAACAATTAAGGATCTAGACCAAAYTTGGCATGAATACTCCATATGCCCAAATATGAACACAGATGGAGTTTGGGGGAAATAGTCCTTGAAATTTGGGAGGGTGTAGTTACTGGGATTTATAGTTACCAACAATCAAAGAGCATTCTGAAACCCACCAACGATAGAATTGGATCAAACTTCCCACACAGAAACTCCATGACCAACAGAAAATACTATGTTTTCTGGTGGTCTTTGGCAACCCTTCTGACATGCTCACAACCCCCTGCCCCGTGGTCCCGACTCCCAGGTTGAGAAATGCTACCTTAARGCCATCCAGTCCAACGCCCTCCTGACAAAGAGTCATCCAGCCACAGATATAGATAGATAGATAGATAGATAGATAGATAGATAGATAGATAGATATAGATAGATATGATTCACACACACACATATATGTATATGACAGATATAGTRTCATAGACTTGAAAGGGATCCCTAAAAGAGGACAATTATATGTTGCATGTTCCAGAGTAGGCAAACCAGACAATCTCTACGTCAACACTGACAAAGAAACAACAAGAAATACTKTTTACCCACAAGTATAAAGAAATTACATATATTACAAACCCACATTTTCTCATTACTTTATWTTCSAGATCACCAGACTGGGCCACAGCAACACATGGCAGGGAACGGATAGTAAATTATATTTTTAGTGCGAGGGTTTTTTTTTCTTCACTCTCCCATTTTTTGGAAAAAGGATCTTTCCTTGTAATCAGATGAGACACTAAGAGACAGAGATATACCACAATATCTAATTTGTCTCTTAGTGATCTTTCTCTTATCTAACATATGAGACTGTCAAATCCGCTCTTGTCCTTTAGGTCTGCTGGTTAATGGTTAAGTCCACACCTATTAAGCTGATTGGGGGAGTTTAGAGCTTCACGGTTTGACAGCCAGCATCAAGGGACCCATAGCAGATATTCCCAACAATGGCTGGAGGGCATGGGGATGAAGAGGTGGTGGCAGAGAGCAGGGAGTGAGAGATTGCATATGTGATTGAATGAATCTAATCCTAACTAGTGTGCATTCAGAGTATACAGAGAGATATAATTGCAGCCTGCTGGCCTGAACCCAATTGCTAACCCCAACTCAAATAGATTCATTTAATCCAGTTTTTCTCAACCTGGGGGTTGGGACCTGGGGGGAGGGGGTTGTGAGGGGGTGTCAGATCCATCATTGTTTGAGTCCACAGTACTCTTTGGATGTAGATGAACTACAACTCCAAAACTCAAGGTCAATGCCCACCAAAACCTTCCAGTATTTTCTGTTGGTCATGGGAGTTCTGTGTGCCAAGTTTGGTTCAATTCCATCGTTGGTGGAGTTCAGAATGCTCTTTGATTGTAGGTGAACTATAAATCCCAGCAACTACAACTCCCAAATGTCAAAGTCTATTTTCCCCAAACTCCACCAGTGTTCACATTTGAGCATATTGAGTATTCATGTCAAGTTTGATCCAGATCCATCATTGTTTGAGTATACAATGCTCTCTGGATGTAGGTGAACTACAACTCCAAAGCTTAAGGTCAATGCCCACCAAACCCTTCCAGTATTTTCTGTTGGTCATGGGAGCTCTGTGTGCCAAGTTTGGTTCAATTCCATGGTTGGTGGAGTTCAAAGTGCTCTTTGATTCTAGGTTAACTATAAATCTCAGCAACTACAACTCCCAGATGACAAAATCAATCTCCCACCAGCCTCACCAGTATTCAAATTTGGTCTTATTGGGTATTTGTGCCCAAGTTTGGTCCAGTGAATGAAAATACATTTTCATATCAAATATTGACATTACGATTCATAACAGTAGCAAAATTACAGTTGTGAAGTAGCAATGAAAATAATGTTGTGGTTGGGGGTCACCACCACATGGGGAACTGTATTAAGGGGTTAAGGCATTAGGAAGGTTGAGAACCACTGATTTTATCAATGGGATTTGCATGGGTACTGATGTGTCTTATGAATAATAGGTATTTTTCGTTGGACTTTTTTTTACCTGTGTTGACTTCACAGTTGCAGAGGCAGAGGTCTTCATGAGGTGCCATTGTACATAGAGGTGCACCATGAATCGATGTGCATACACATTGTGCATACATGCACATTTCACATAGAGATGCGCATGTGAATTTTGGTTATTGTGCACAGGTTTGCAATTCACAAGGGAACCAACATTATGCAATTGCAACATAAATCTATAAGAGTAAAGCTACAAACTTCTCCTATCTTACTTACTTACTTTACTTAGGTGATCCCTCGTTGTCCTAGTAAGATTGTCCTCCAAGTTTGGTGTCGTGGCGGTGGGTATGTAGGTATCTGTGGAGCCCTATTCTTGACTACGTGTTCTCCTGCTATGAGGGATCGGTTTCCAGGTGGAAGGCGGCCCTTGCCGGGGTTGGCTTGACATGCCTTCCTCTTGGCACATTTCTCTCTTTCGCCTTCCATTCATGCCTCTTCAAATTCTACAGCACTGCTGGTCACAGCTGACCTCCAATGCAAAAGTATAGCAGGTAGGCATGATTTTGACTTCTATACCCCTATCCTATGGAATCCTGGGATCTGTAGCTAGCTTGTTGTGATGCTAGAGCTCTCCAATGGAGAAGAGTAAATATCTCACTGAAGATTCTATAGCATTGAGCCATGGCGGTTAATATGGCGTCAAACAACTATAATGACACAGTGCAGATACAGACTTTGTCTCCTTCACTGAGGATTTTGATCATTCTGAAATTCATTCAACAGGTCTGCTTTAATTAGGATTAGCAAGCTGGATGTAGGCTTCTGTGTTTATCCTTCTGGGTAAATGGGAAATCCTTTCACAGACTGACAATCAGCTACTTTAACATCTGTCTGATATTTTCAAATTGTCAACAGTTGCCTAGTCTCTAGAATGTCATTACCAGTGTTTTTATAGCAGAATCCATTTGTTTTCAATTATAATGGAAGGTATGGAGAGTTGGAGTCATTTTGAGGTTACCGCGGGTGAGTATGGAAGGAAGGCACTCCATTGGGGACCTTCCGGGTCTCTTCCTGAACTTTCAGCTTTCATTGAAAGTGAACAAAAACAAGTCTCCAGTAGGCTTGGGTAACCACGGAAAAAATTGGTTCTAAACTCGTTTTGTTTTTAGGGGGCCGTTGCGTTTCGTTTTTTTTTAATAATTCCGAAATTTTCCTTTAAAAAATTTCGAAATTTATGAAATTTCGTAAAATTACGAATCGATTTGTTAATGGCAGATGCGATTGCGCAATATGCTAAAAAAACCTCCAAATGGGACAGGGGAACTTCTGAAGCTTCCCTCTCCCTCTGTTGTTGACTGTTGGTGTGATAAAACAAACAACAACTATAAAACTTGCACCAGACATGCGAAAATAATTACGAAATAATTACTACGAAATAATTACGAAATAATTACGAAATAATTACGAAATAATTACGAAATAAATTGAAAAAATTGTTTCGAATCTAATTTACTCCTCACACTATTCCTGCATGGCTCAATATTGGATCGTAAGCTAATTTAAATACGAATTAATAACGAATTACGAAATTAACGAACAAAACCGCCCAAGTCTAGCCTCCAGCTCTTTTTACCAAAGCAAATGAAATATGAGGCATGCATTCTGACAACTCAAACAAAATGGCTGTTTTACTGTGCCATCCAAGGTATATCTATTCAATGAGGCCCCATAGAGTTTGCATAAACACCACTAGGTAAACACCACTGAAGCAAATGTGTTGAGAAGATCAGTCATATTTATAGGGCAATGATCATGAAATTAGAGAAAGCAAAGTTTAAAATGTACCCCCTCTGTATTTAGAAATGAGCTTCCGCTAAGGGTCCGTCTTGTATGGAACATTTTGTGGTTAGCACCTAAGAAACATGTGTAATCAACAACTTTCACATGACAGTT
This sequence comes from Anolis sagrei ordinatus, assembly GCF_025583915.1. NCBI lineage: Eukaryota > Metazoa > Chordata > Lepidosauria > Squamata > Anolidae > Anolis > Anolis sagrei. The sequence continues at coordinate 9,672,355 of NW_026844367.1, read as the reverse complement.
GAGACAGAAGGCTAAAAAGCTGACAGTTTATTGCCACATATGGGGGCCTTGTACTTTCCATTGTCAAGAAATCATGTGATTTACAAGAAGTCAGTTAGTCAATGTGCTAAATAAGGAATTAAGCCTAGGTGCTAGTTTATAATTGGATAACCTTTGCTGCAGTGCTAAGTAGTCTTGTCTATATAATGTGAGTCTCAGAGACACTGGGCGCGGCAGCCTCTTGAAAGTACCAAGACCTGTGTGTTTGGTATGGCTGGCCGTCTCTTCATGATCACGATGAAAATAAACCTTACTTTTGTACTTCTCCTGAGATTGGGTGTTTGTCTTTCTGCCTCCTGTGACCGGACCCAATGCAGGGACCCTGAATTGGGGGCCCTAACAAGATAATACAGTCAGTGCTAGATTGAGGATTAATGAAGTCCTGTGACAGTTATGAGACCCCTTACTTGGGAGTGTGGTTAGAACCACGTGTTAAACTGCCAGCTACAGAAAATCTGGCTGACTGGAAAGTTAGCAGTTCAAGCTGTGGGTGGGGTGAGCTCCTGCCATCAGCCCTAGCTTTCTGCTTACCTAGCAGTTTGAAAACAGCAATGCGTGCAGATAAATAGGTACTGCTGTGACGGGGAGGTTAAAGGTGTCCCTGAAGACATGCCGGCAATTTGATCAGGAAGGTGTCCATGGACAACAGGCTTCTCAGCATGGAAAAATGGAACAACAGTACCACCCCATGACCAAGTCGAGCACAGCCTCCAGATGCTGAAAATGGAAAAGATGGAAGCCTTGCCTTTGTCTATGTATTGTCTGTCTTTGTTCATTGTATAGTGGCATTGAATGTTTGCCATATATGTATTCTGCAATGTAGGCAATTCGATCAGGTAGGCATCCATGGACAACAGGCTCCTCAGTGTGGAAAATTGGAACAACAGCACCACCTCATGGCCATGTCGAGCACAGCCTCCAAATGCTGGAAATGAAAAAGATGGAAGCCTTGCCTCTGTCTATGTATTGTCTGTCTTTGTTCATTGTATAGCAGCACTGAATGTTGGTCATATATGTATTCTGTAGGCCTGTGCGGTTTCGTTCGTTAATTCGTTAAACATTCGTTAATTTTTGCATATACGAAACGATAACAAAACATATTTTCAAACCCGAAGGGTTTTTAAATATCGAAACGGCAGGCGCCAAAAAATTTTGTATTTCCGTCCATTTCGGAAATACGTAAGATGGCCGCCTGGCTTGCTGGGAGCTCTCCTCTCTCCGCGCCGGCTGAGCAAGCGAGCGAGAGGGCGAGAGGGCGAGCGAGAGGGCGAGTGAGAGGGCGAGCGGCGAGCGAGAGGGCGAGCGGCGAGCGAGAGGGCGAGCGAGAGGGCGAGCGGCGAGCGAGAGGGTAGCGAGAGGGCGAGAGGGCGAGCGAGAGGGCGAGCAGCGAGCGAGAGGGCGAGCGGCGAGCGAGAGGGCGAGTGAGAGGGCGAGCGGCGAGCGAGAGGGCCCGCCAGAGTGAGTGCCTGCCTTCCCTCAATAATAATTTCTCCTCCCTATTCTACTAAATTAATAATTAAATTTAAAAAATATTTAAAAAATATTGGAAAAAAAAGGGCGCCATCTTTACAAAATGTTTTGTAAATATTTACGAAATTTCGTAAATACCGAAACTTGTTTTTGGAAAGTTTTGTAATTATTTTAAATATCGAAACAAAAAAACACCCCAATTACAAATCGATTTTAGAAACAAATTTTTTCTTGATCAAACAGGCCTACCGCTCTGTGTCCCCTCGGAGAGATGGAGCAGAATATAAATAAAGTATATTATTATTATATTATTATTACTTGGACCCTGAAGTTGAGTAGACTCAGTATCCCTACCCTGCCTGATTTATTGCCTACTCCCATAGACTCAATCATTATGTCTGGAATTGCTCCGAAACAGAACGCTTTCAAATTTAGAATTCCTTCACGTAAGCAAAATCCATTGTAAAACATTTATTTTGGCAACAAGATTGATCTCCCTGGTCAACAAGGTCCTGTGCTTAAGCACACCAAAGCACAATGGTAAATTTTGCACTGAATGCCCTTTGAATCTATGCTATGGAATCCTGGGAGTTGTAGTTTGGTGGGGCACCAGCACTCTTTGGCGAAGAATGCTAAAAACCTTGTAAAACTACAATGATTTCATAGCATCAAACCATTGTAGTAAAGTGATCTCAAGCTGCATTCATTCTACATTGTATATGAACCATTAGATAGAGCCATGGTAGTTAAGATGATATCAAACATCTATAATTCTGGATTGTAATGGCCCCTGAGAAGTATTGGATGTTATTTTTATTTTTGTTTGTGTCTATAGCAGCGGTTCTCAACCTTTGGTCCTCCAGGTGTTTTGGACTTCAGCTCCCACAATTCTTAACAGCTGGTAAGTTGGTTTGGATTTCTGGGAGTTAAATTCCAAACCACCTGGAGGACCAAAGGTTGGGAAGCACTGGATAGTTACTGGCAATTGGTTCTAAAGTTTTAATCTTAACTATAGAAGTCAGGGCCCCCTGGGGATGCAGCAGGTTAAACCGCTGATCTGCTGAACTTGCTGACCAAAAGGTCAGTGGTTCAAATCTGGGGAGTGGGGTGAGCTCCCACTGTTAGCCCCAACTTCTGCCAACCTAGCAGTTCAAAAACATGCAAATGTTAGTAGATCAATAGGTACCGCTTCCGTGGGAAGGTAACAGCACTCCATGTAGTCATGCTGGCCACATGACTTAGAGGTGTCTATG
>NW_026844367.1:9512093-9667093 GCF_025583915.1 Anolis sagrei ordinatus | reverse complement strand
AAAAGTTTGGGAGAACACATTCGGAAAACATTTCTTGGAGAGTAATGACACTCCTTTATGGTCCCATAAACAAAACAATTGTGAAGACATGGTCTGGATTTATAGATCAATCAGCAATTGTTATTGATCTGACACACACAGATTTCTTTTTTTGATTTCAGCTACAAAACTCTTGGATTGTTTTTCTTACTGGTTCAACGAATTCTTCAACTATCTGGAACTTGCTTTCTTGTTTCTTGACTTCTAAGTTTTTGGTGTTGTTTTATTAGTGTTCAAGAAAGAAGCTATACTAGACATGACAGACAAGAAAAAAAAATCTGAATTGCTTGTGTCTTGTTGATTCCCATCAGGAATGAAGGAGAAATTCTTTCTGACTGAAAAGTTATAGAAACTCACTCAGAATATCTGCATTCTCTGAATGCTATGTTTGAAATGCAGTTAAAACTGTTTTCAATTATCTGCTTTTAACAGTATATACTGAGTAAGTATTGGGACCAAAGGTATTTTGGATTTTGCATTACTCATTTGCATATACTACATATATGTTTTCATACCACTGAACCGCCTCCATAATTATTTTGGACATCAACAAGACTTCTAGCAAGATATATTATTTTTCCTGTATTTTAAAACCCTTTTCTGCTCTTTCGAAGTTCCCCTATATCGAAGCTGCTGGAGACTCCGGGAAACCCAGCAGCAACTGTACCCTGAAATATATTAAGACCAAGCCCTTTAATAAGTGTACCAAATGATATTTTCTGTGAAACTTGTATTCATTGTGTACCGTTTCAATTCTTAAATGTTTAAAACTGTATCAAATGTACTATGAAGGCATCTGCTCCCCCAATGCCCCTATTAACATAATCTTATGAGAGCAGATGTCTTCTCTTGCGCTATGCTACTCTGCTGCTGAGTATGCATGCCCAGTGTGGAACACATCTCACCATGCTAAAACAGTGGATGTGGCTCTTAATGGGACATGCTGCATTATCACGGGGTGTCTGCGTCCTACACCACTGGAGAAATTACACTGTGTAGCCAGTATCGCACAACCTGACATCCGCCGGGAAGTAGCAGCCACTAGTGAAAGAACCAAGGCAGTGATATCTCCAGCCCATCCCTTGTTTGGGTATCAGCCAGCACGTCAAAGACTTAAATCAAGAAATAGTTTTCTAAGATCTACAGAGACACTCGCTGGAACACCTCAGCAAGCGAGAGTCCAAAAGTGGCAGGCTCAAACCCAGCACCTCAATCAATGGCTGATACCAAATGAGAGACTCCCCCCTGGGCACACAGAAGACTGGGTGACTTTGAAGGTGCTGAACAGACTGCGCTGTGGCACCATGAGATGCAGAGCCAATCTTAAGAAATGGGGCCATAAAGTGGAATCCTCGACATGCGAGTGTGGAGAAGAGCAAACCACTGACCACCTGCTGCAATGCAACCCGAGCCTGCCACATGCACGATGGAGGACTTTCTTGCTGCAACACCAGAGGCACTCTAAGTGGCCAGATACTGGTCAAAGGACATTTAATCAACTACCAAGCTTGCAAATTCTGTGTTTTGTCTGTCTTTTTGTTTGTTTTTGTTAAAAATGTAATACAAATGTCTGGTTGCTGATGACAGGATAAATAAATAAAATGAGAGCAGAGATTGCTGAACTATTAGAGGGATCCCTCCAGAGATTCCCCTGACTTGATAAGACAATTTACTTTGTGCATGTATGAGAGACAAATGATCCCCTTATCACCAGGGATGGATTTGGACTGTTTACCTGTTTAAACATGACCAGAGACTTATAGTTCCCATAGAAGATAAAGCTATGACAAAGATGAATACATTAGCCTTCTGAAAGGGCAGCAAAGCCTCTGGTTATCTAAGATCACCACCTTTTGTTTTCCAGGTCTTCTCTTCTCGGAACTAGATACTTCAATCCACCAAGGAATCATCTGCATACCCATGTCATAGAATCATAGGATCATAGAATCAAAGAGTTGGAAGAGACCTCATGGGCCATCCAGTCCAACCCCCTGCCAAGAAGCAGGAATATTGCATTCAAATCACCCCTGACAGATGGCCATCCAGCCTCTGTTTAAAAGCCTCCAAAGAAGGAGCCTCCACCACACTCCGGGGCAGAGAGTTCCACTGCTGAACAGCTCTCACAGTCAGGAAGTTCTTCCTCGTGTTCAGATGGAATCTCTTCTCTTGTAGTTTGAAGCCATTGTTCCACGTCCTAGTCTCCAGGGAAGCAGAAAACAAGCTTGCTCCCTCCACCCTGTGGCTTCCTCTCACATATTTACACATGGCTATCATATCTCCTCTCAGCCTTCTCTTCTTCAGGCTAAACATGCCCGGCTCCTTAAGCCGCTCCTCATAGGGCTTGCTCTCCAGACCCTTGATCATTTTAGTCGCCCTCCTCTGGACACATTCCAACTTGTCAATATCTCTCTTCAGTTGTGGTGTCCAGAATTGGACACAATTTTCCAGGTGTGGTCTAACCAAAGTGGAATAGAGCATGGGTAGCATGACTTCCCTAGATCTAGACACTAGGCTCCTATTGATGCAGGCCAAAATCCCATTCGCTTTTTATAATAATAATAATAATAATAATAATAATAATAATAATAGAAAAGAGAATGGAAGAAGGAAAAGGGAGAGGAAAGAGAGAGGAAATAAATAAATAAATATCATATGATAGAAATAATAAAGAAAAATAGAGAAATAGATTAAAACTTTTAAATGTAGCCTGAATAATTCCTTCCCCTCTTCCCAATTATATGGACCACCCGAAAGCAAAGATATCACTGTATCAGCTATACAGGCAATGTTGGATTTCGGAGTTTTTCAGATTTCAGATTTTTGGATAAAAGATACTCACCTGCATTGCTGTTTATGTAGTTTTTAAAACTTGTACTGTTGATTGAGTAGCAGCCTTCTACATTTTCCATGAAAGAAAAGCAGCAATAATAGGGACAGAAGCAAAAGAGCTCCTGCAAGAGTTAATCCCCCCGCCCCAAGTTCATTTATTTCTAGAAATAATAAACCCTCATAATTATCCAGTAATGCACTAAAATAAAATTTCCTATATCTATCTGCACTTATTAAATGGCTGGTGCTAAAATTAATAATTAGGTACCTTATACGCATGACTTCTAAAGTGGATCAACTGTATTTGTAATTCCCATGTGGATGGAGTGGTCTATATTTAGAACAACTAATAAAGCTCTTAAATCCTCTTTAGACCCCACCCCCAAACCCCATCATAATCTAATAATTATAATAATAATTAAACAGTCAAGCAATCATTAAACAGCTCAGAAAATAATGTTTATTTTAAAGATCTGAGTTGGGCATATCTACTGGCAATTGTAATTACTTATCCTTTCAGTATTATTATATTCTCCTTTTGGAAGCAAAATATATTTCGGTTTTTATGAGATTTCCAGGCTGTATGGCCATGTTCCAGAAGCATTCTCTCCTGACGTTTCACCCACATCTATGATAGGTATCCTTAGAGGCTATTCAGTGCGAATCAAGCTGGCCAATTGCAACATTCACACAAACCCACTAAGAAAATCCAACAAATGCTATGTTCAGCAAAGGACAAGAAGGATTCTCTCAATTCTACCATATACCATGCAGCTGTGGACAAGTCTACAGAGGGACCACCAAATGCAGCATTGCCTAGATACAAATCAAGGAACATGAAAGGCACTGCAGGCTAATCCATCCTGAGAAGTCAGCCATAGCAGAACACCTGATGAACCGACCTGGACACAGGATATTATTTGAGAACACAGAAATGCTGAACCACTCTCACAACCCCCAAGTCAGACTACACAGAGAAGCCATTGAAATCCACATGCATGTGGACAATTTCAACAGAAAGGAAGAAGCCATGAAAATGAAAAAAAATCTGGCTACCAGTATTTAAAAATAAGTAAAATCACAACAGTACCTGGCTCCTGCCTGTTAGACCAATTGAAGCTTCTGAACAGTCTTCAAAGGCAACCCCATGTATAGCACGTTGCAGTAGTCTATACGGGACATAACAAGAACGTGGACTACCATGACCAAGCCTCACTTCCCAACTCTTGTTGTCTTTCCAACTCATTGTCTCTCTCTCCTGTTTCTTTTATTTATGAGACATCATACTATGGATTTCTTCTTCCTGCTTCCCCTTGCTTCCATTTTCCTATTCTTTGCCATTTTCCATTCTTAGAACTTGTTCTGAAACTACTGCAACTATTATAAATTGAAAACTTCTAGAAAGGGCATAGGGAAAGCAAACAGGAGTAGAGAAATAATGGAGCTAACAAAAAATGCCAACATCCATATTTTCCCAAGGGAAAATGCTCTCAAGATTGCATTAAATGTAATTTGGAAAAATAGAGCCTATACATTCTAAGTATTTGGATGAAAATGAATTTGAATATGAGTAATGGCATATTAGTTCTGATCTCTGGGAAAGTGCATACTGTGAAGATTTTGAACGGATATGTAAACAAGCCGAAGTTTCAGTCTGACAATAGAGCAGAATTGAAATGGATAGATTCACCTGCCCCTAACTCCCACCTAGATATGTAGCCTGTAGAGATACCAAGGTGCTTGTTTTTAAAGCTATTGTCTTCCCAAACCTATATGTGAAACGTGGACTGTCTACAGACGTCACACTCAACTCCTGGAATGATTCCATCAACATTGCCTCTGAAAAACCCTGAAAATCTCTTGGGAAGACAGGCAAACAAATGTTAGTGTGTTGAAAGAAGCAAAGATCACCAGCACTGAAGCAATGCTCCTCCGCTATCAACTCTACTGGACTGGCCACATTGTCCGAATGCTTGATCACCACCTCCCAAAGCAGTAACTATACTCCAAGCTCAAGAACAGGAAATGTAATGTTGATGGACAGGAAAAGAGATTTAAAGATGGGCTTAAAGCCAACCTTAAAAACTGTGGTATAGACACCGAGAACTGGGAAGCCCTTGCCCTTGAGCACTCTCATTGGAGGTCAGCTGTGACCAGCAGTGCTGCAGAATTCAGATAGGCATGAATGGAGGTCAAAAGGGAGAAAAATGCCAAGAGGAAGGCTTCTACCTGGACTGCCTTCTACCTGGAAATCAATGTCCACACTGTGGGAGAACATGCGGATCAAGAATAGGGCTCCACAGCCACCTACTGATCCACTGCCAAGACACTTCACTTGGAAGACCATCATCCTTGAGCTATGAAGGATTGCCTAAGTAAGTATGTATCCTGTAGAAATACTATGAGAACTTTACATTTTAGTTTGTTCGATGCTATGCAAGAAACATGGGGAATTGGATAGAAATGTATGGATTGTTTCTTTCCGGTGATATTTGACAAGAACTTCAAGTCATCTTCTTAGACTTTTACTTCAAGTACCTCCATCAGATAAGAGAATGCATCGGAACCGTACAATTTATGCGCTTTGACATGTTCACTTCAATGGTTGGACAGCTTCCGTGTTTCCATAGCACTGAGCCATGGCATTTAAAATGTGGTGGGTTTGACCTATAAATCCCTATACAATTCTGGCCCAGCTTACTTGTCTGAACACATCTCCCTCTATGTCCCGCCTTGCAGTTTAAGATCACTGGGAAAGCTCTGCTCTCACTTCCGCCAGCATTGCAAATATGTCTGGTGGTGATGAGAGACAGGGCCTTCTTGGCTGGGGCCCCCTGCCTGTGGAACTCGCTTCCCACTGAGGTAAGATTGGCTCAGTCCCTCCTGTCATTTAGGAAAAAAATGAAGTTGTGGTTCTGGGACCAGACTTTTGGACAACAGACCTAGATAGCACTTTGGACATGGAATTGGATATGGAATTGACTGGAATGGTGATACAGCTGTTAATACTGGTTTTTTTTTACTGTTTTAATGAATGTTTTACTTATTGTTTTAATTGTGCTGGTATGGCTGTACCAGGAGCTCCAACTTCCTTTTCTTTCTTTGAGTGTTTGCATGTATTCCAAAGTTCCATGCATTTTGCAATAAGGTGGCTTCCCTTGGTTTGCAGTCATGGGGTTAGCCACCTGCCTATCATCGTTGGGTTTTTTAGTTCCGCCCCTTTCCCCAGGGTTCAGGAAGGAAAGGGAGCCATTTTAGCTCAGTCTTATAGTTGAAAGCTTAGCTACAGGACGTGAATCAGCTCCACCTGTAGAGAAGCTTCGTTTCTTACGAAATTCCGGGGGAAACAGTTCCAAAGCTCTGGCTGGGGAATTTACAGCCTCACAGCTTTAAAGAAAAGCCTTTAAAAGAAACAGTTTCACAGCAACCCTTGTTGGGGTTAAAGAAACAAACCCACAACATTTGTGGAGAAAATCCAAAGGACTCCAGCTGGAGAATCTACAAAGCCTTGACTGGTAGGTCTACTCAGGACCCAAGAAGCAGTTTGGAGCCGGGAGTAGAGCCCACACCAGCAAAGTGTAGAAAGTAGATTGCCCAAGGAGGGGTTAAAAAGGGTTTTCCTCTTAAAGAAAAGAAACAGTTCACAAAGCCAGTTGCCTGTCCCTTGTGGACAAGATTAAGAAAGCCACCAGTTGATTCAAAGCCTTGAAGCATTTGTTTGATTTGTTGAAGATCTGAGAAGTATTTGATTGTTTTCTTGAAGACCTAAGCAACAATAAAGGACCTTGTTGAACTTTTCAAGCTTTAAAGACTTTGTATAGGAAAATCCTTAGGGGCCTCTCAGCTGAGGCACCCCGGCTTCCTGCTGGGCACAAAGAGCACGTCCTGTTCAAAAGCTAGTTGCTATAGGCCCAGCGCGTAACAGCACATTAATTGTTATTATCTTGCTGTGTTATATGTAGTGGCATCAAATTGCTGCCAAATGTAAGCCGTCCTGAGTCCCCCTTCAGGGATTGAGAACGAACGGGATAGAAATACTGGAAATAAATAAATTCATTAAAATATAGCTGAGAATTCTAAGGACCCTTCTTAAACTATAATTTTCCTAAACTAAAAACTGGAATTATGGTTGTTAAGGTGGAAACAAACTGTTATAATTGTGTAGTGTGAAACAGCCCCCAGGGTTGACTTGCTCACAGGACTTGGAAATGTTGATGGCTATATGGAAAGGAATGATCATTTGGAGCATTGAATCTGAGTGGAACTGACTTGCATTCAATAAAAGCCCAGTGAGAGCTTGTACTTCTGCCAATTAGAGAGAACCCAGAAAGAAAGTAATTTAATTTTCTGTAAATCTGACTTTGAGCAATGATGTCTAATCTTGGCAAAGGCTGGACATTAGATAAAGGTCTCTGAGCCGCGGCTGACAAGGAAGACATAGAAACATGAGGTTGTTTTGCTTTGTGGGCAAACTCCTTTAAGAATGATTACTGTGCCTGGTCATATTTCCATCACTTGACTCCAAAGACCCAGTGCTTGAGTGACACTTGGAAAAAGTCAGGAACTCCAGCAGGATCATAGAATAGAATCATAGAATCCTAGAGTTGGAAGAGACCTCCTGGGCCATCCAGTCCAACCCCATTCCGCCAAGAAGCAGGAAAATTGCATTCAAAGCACCCCCGACAGATGGTCATCCAGCCTCTGTTTCAAAGCTTCCAAAGAAGGAACCTCTACCACACTCCGGGACAGAGAGTTCCACTGCTGAACAGTCAAGAAGTTCTTCCTAATGTTCAGGTGGCATCTCCTTTCTTGTAGTTTGAAGCCATTGTTCTGCATTCTAGTCTTCAGGGCGGCAGAAAACAAGCCTGCTCCCTCCTCCCTATGACTTCCTCTCACATATTTATACATGGCTCTCATGTCTCCTCTCAGCCTTTTCTTCTTCAGGCTAAATATGCCCAGCTCTTTAAGCTGCTCCTCATAGGGCTCGTTGATCGTTTTAGTCACCCTCTTCTGGACACATTCCAGCTTGTCAATATCTCTCTTGAATTGTGGTGCCCAGAATTGGACACAATATTCCAAGTGTGGTCTAACGAAGGCAGAATAGTGGGGTAGCATGACTTCCCTGGATCTAGACACTAGACTCCTATTGATGCAGGACTGGGCAAAAAAGTTTGTTGCTGGTTGGAGTGTGTTATTCACATATGAAATCATCTGCAACTTCTCTATTATGCATCTGAGGTATGCATTGCATATGGAACTTTTTTGAAGCTGGGAATTGCATCACGAAATTAAAAGAAGAGTACAATCTGTTGATAATCCCACACGTATAGGTGTGAAAATTGCATATATTCACTTTTATCGAAAAGGATACAAGATGAGATTCTCTTCTATCTCCAGGATCCAGTTGGGACACTTACTGTTTGTTGTTTAAAGCAACTTCTGCAAAATGCATCATATTCTACCAACACCAGGCAACCATGGCTTCCTTTAGAAGTGCTTTGATTGGTCTTTTATTTATAACTTTTCTCAGATGTATCAACTCAACATGACTGAGGCTCCTTCCACACAGCTGAATAAAATCCTACATTATCTGTTTTGAACTGGAATATATGGCAGTGTGGACTCAGATAACCCAATTCAAAGTAGATATTGTGGGATTTTCTGCCTTGATATTTTGGGCAACTTCACAGACCCAGGTCTCATGACTTCTTGGTTCTTTCACTTCAAATGGCACATTGGCTGAAGACCTTGTTAAACTGGAGATTGTATTACAGTGTTCCCTCACTTATTGTGAGTGTTATGTTCCAGGACCAGCCATAAAAAGTGAAAATCCACAAAGTAATAATAATAATAATAATCTTTATTTGTACCCCGCTACTGAGAAGGCCCTGCCTCTCATCCCCACCAGTCGCATTTGCGAGGATGGTGGGGCCAAGAGCAGGGCCTCCCCTGCCAATCTTAACCTTCACTATGGTTCATAGCAGGAGATACATTTAGACAGGTAAGCTGGGTCAGAACTGTTCAGGGCTTTATAGGCTAAAGCCAGCACTTTGAGTTGTGCTTGGTAGCAGATTGGCAACCAGTAGAGCTGCCTGTATGCTGTCTGTATGCCGCTCCAGTGAGCAACCTGGCTGCCATCCGTTGGACTAATTTGAGCTTCCAAACAGTCTTCAAAGGCAACCCCATGTAGAGTGTGTTGCAGTAATCTATTCAGGATGTGATGAGAGCATGGACCACCGTGGCCAAGTCTGACTTCCCAAGGTACAGGGGCAACTGGCACACAAATTTTAATAGTGCGAAAGCTCCATAGCCAGTGCCACCACCAAGACCTTGGGTTCCAGGCTCAACAATGAATCTAGGATCACTCCCAAGCTGCGAACCTGTGTCTTGAGACTGGTTCTGGATGATGATGATGACAACATTGATGATTATGAAGTTTTATTTTTGCCTTGTGGTCCCTTCCAACTCAAAGATTCTATGATTCTTTAGACAACATCTTTTAATAGAAGTTAGATGAGCATATTTCAGGAATGCTTTTTATCCTTTCCAGCCCTATTAGACTTTGGGATTCTCTGCAAGCCATGTTATGACATTACCAACTGAAGCACTTTATTGTCAAAGGCTTTCATGGCCAGAATCACCGGGTTGTTGTAGGTTTTTCAGGCTATATGACCATGTTCTAGAAGCATCCTCTCCTGACGTTTTGCCTGCATCTATGGCAGGCACCTTCAGAGGTTGTGAGGTCTGTTGGAAACTAGGAGAAGCACCATAGAATTTCAGTTAGCCTTCAGTTAGGTCCATTCTGCATGTTGAAGAGCCAACTGGGGCCTCTTTGAACTGGCATATATGGCAGTGTTGACTCAGATAACCCAGATGAAAACAGATATTGTGGGATTTCCTGCATTGATATTCTGGGTTACATGCTGTATCAAAGGGCACTGGGACCCACTCCATTGCATATTTTCTGTAAGCTTCAGGACAGGAAAATAAAAATGTATTTTCAAAGAAAAACCCAGTTGTTCTCATTCGTTTTTCTTCCTATTCCTATATGTTTCTCAGAAGTAATTTTCTTTATTTTTCTCTTTATTCCGGCACAGAAGCTTTCTTCTGGGATATTTGGAACATCATCCGTTTTGCCTTGGTGCCTTCCACTCCAGTGAACGCTTGTGTATCTTCCTTCTGTTGCCACTTTCTGTATCTCAGATGCTGGACTTCTGGCTTGTGATTGTTCAGGTTACTGAGATGTATTATTTAGTCTGAGGTTTCCTGAGCGGTGATAGCCTTGCTTTTTAATTCTCCCTTCCCTCTAGTCCTTTAATGTCTTGGCCAGGGGATTTCGGACTAACTGCCAAGTGGCATATTGAGGTCTGTTTTATCCTCAGCTGGGTTTCTTGGTTGAAGTAGCAGCGCTTCTCAGCCTTGTTCTGAGGAAAGAGGTCGGTTTCAATTATTTATTGTATGTCATCCTTGATTAAATACTTTGGCTCAGGCTCAAAATGCTGAGTGCACAGACAAATGACAACCTGCTAGGCTCCAGACCCTTGATAAATTATTGTGTCTTAAGGACTACTTGCTTTAGACAAAGAGAGATGTCTTCCAGACTCTTTCGTGGCTGAAAAGCCCAGCTAGCGCATGACAGCCATCTGACTTTCCTGCTGTGTCTACAGCACTCACTTGCACAAAGTAACTTCTCGACCCACCCAGTCCATCCAATCTATATAAATAAAAATGTAATGTTTGTTTGTGGGAGTAACAAAACTCAAAAAACACTGAGCAAATTGACCAAATTTGGACATAATACACCTAATAGTCCAATGAGTGACCATCACCCCTAAAAACACACCAAAAAACCCCAGCAGAACGGACTTTAAAACCCCCCAAAATAAACCATATATACATATACATACATTCATACACATATACACATGCACACATACGTATATATACACAAGCACACACAAATATACACATATACGCACACATACTATGCACCTACACACATATATACACAAATATATACATATGTACAAGCACACACATATACACAATATACATATACACATACATTCATATGCATATACACATGTACACATACATAAAGACACACACATATATATGTGCAAGCACACAGAAATAAACACATACATATTCGCCTACACACATATACACATACACAGACATATACACACATATATGCATATACACAAACACACACATATACACAATATACATATACACATGTAAACACAGAAATACACAAATATATACACACGTATACACACATATATACATTTGACTTTCCTGCCGTGTCTACAGCACTCACTTGCACAAAGTAACTTCTCGACCCACCCAGTCCATCCAATCTATATAAATAATAATGTAATGTTCGTTTGTGGGAGTAACATAACTCAAAAACCACTGAGCAAATTGTCCAAATTTGGACACAATACACCTAATAGTCCAATGAGTGACCATCACCCCTAAAAACACACCAAAAACCCCAGCAGAATGGACTTTAAAACCCCTCAAAATAAACCATATATACATACATTCATACACATACACATGCACACATACATATATATACACAAGCACACACAAATATACTCATATACGCACACATACTATGCACCTACACACATATATACACAAATATATACATATACACAAGCACACATATATACACAATATACATATACACATAAATTCATATGTATATACACATGTACACATACATAAAGACACACACATATATATGTGCAAGCACACAGAAATAAACACACATACATATTCGCCTACACACATATACACATACACAGACACATATATGCATATACACAAGCACACACATATACACAATATACATACACACATATACACACATATACACACATATACCAATGAGTGACCATCACCCCTAAAAATACACCAAAAAAACCCAGCAGAACGGACTTTAAAACCCCCCAAAATAAACCATATATACATATACATACATTCATACACATATACACATACACATGCACACATACATATATATACACAAGCACACACAAATATACACATATACGCACACATACTATGCACCTACACACATATATACACAAATATATACATATACACAAGCACACATATATACACAATATACATATACACACATTTATATGCATATACACATGTACACATACATAAAGACACACACATATACATGTGCAAGCACACACAAATAAACACACATACATATTCGCCTACATATATATACACATACACAGACACATATATGCATATACACAAGCACACACATATACACAATATACATATACACATATACACACGTATACACACATACACACACACACACACACATGCACACTTTCATTGATTATTATTATTTATTACTGGCATTTGTACCCCGTCTCTTCTCAGCCCCCATCTGGGGAGGCCCTTCTCAGCATGGCCTCCCCAGACGATCTTAAGCTCATAGGGAGAGATATATTTGGACAGGTAACCTAGGCCAGAACCAGGCACTTTAAATTGTGCCTGGTAGCAAACTGGCAGCCAGTGGAGTTGGCATAACAGAGGAGTTGTGTGCTCCCTGAGTGCTGCTCCTGTTATTTGGGGTGCTGATTCAAAAACATTGCATTGGATAGACTACATCAGCTCTAGATGATTAAATATGGTTTGTCACAGATGGCCACTACTGGGTGGCATATGTTCTGTATCAGAAACTAGAGTTGATGTGGTCTATCCAATGCAGTTTACTGAATCGGCACCCCAAATAACCAAACTGAATCTAAAGTTGACCAAAAATGGATTCGTAACCCTTTTGGTACTAATGTTGGAGGTGGTCCCTGGTCAAAGTGGTCTCGTCAAAAAAGTTTGGGAACAACTGATTTAAGTACTTTATTTAGGCTCTCCGATATCTCACTATACTTTCATTTATTTTTTTATTTAGGGCATTTATATCCCAACCTACTACTAAGGAGGCTGTTCAGGTCCTGAACCGGTGCTTGGCTGCTGTATCGGACTGGATGAGGTACAAATTGAAATGAATCCAGACAAGACAGAGCAACTCTTGGTCAGTCGCAAGGCCGAACGGAATATAGGGTTACAGCCTGTGTTGGACGGGGTTACACACCCCTGAAGACACAAGGTTCGCAGCTTGGGTGTGATCCTGGATTCATCTGAGCCTGGAACCCCAGGTTTCGGCGGTGACCAGGGGAGCATTTGCACAACTAAAACTTGTGCGCCAGCTGCGCCCGTACCTTGGGATGTCTGACTTGGCCACGGTAGTCCACGCTCTGGTTACATCCCGCATAGATTACTGCAACGCTCTCTACATGTGGTTGCCCTTGAAGACTGCCCGGAAGCTTCAGATGGTCCAGCGTTCGGCAGCCAGGTTGCTAACAGGAGCGGCACTCAGGGAGCACACCACTCCTCTGCTGCGCCAGCTCCACTGGCTGCCAGTTTGCTACCGGGCCCAATTCAAAGTGCTGGCTTTAGCCTATAAAGCCCTAAACGGTTCTGGCCCAGCCTACCTATCCGAACGCATCTCTTCCTACGAACCCTCCAGGAAGTTAAGATCATCTGAGGAGGCCCTGCTCTCAATCCCGTCTGTTTCGCAAGCACGCTTGGTGGGGACGAGTGACAAGGCCTTCTCTGTGGTGGTCCCTCGGCTGTGGAACTCCCTGCCTAGGGATATTAGATCAGCCCTCTCCCTCCTGACCTTTCGTAAGAGAGTGAAAACCTGGCTCTTCGAGCAGGCATTCGGAACCCCGGAATAGTCAAGCTTGAGATGGAGAATGACCCAGGAACGGCCAAGACGATGAAACGGATGAGGATTGGAATGAGAGGATATAGCTCTTTTTAAATTGTTATTGCACTGTCTTTTTTGTCTAAATGCACTTAATTGTTTTTGCTTTTGTATTGTATTGATGGCATCGAATTGTGCCGATATGTAGACCGCCCTGAGTCGCCTGCGGGCTGATATGGGCGGGATATAAGTGATGTAAATAAATAAATAAATAAATCCTATCTCACCTCCGCAGAGTGACTCAGGGTGGCTAACAACTGGCACAGCACAGTGCCCACAATAAGAAAAGCATAAATATACATAACATAGTAAAAACAATATAAAAACAATATAACAAAAATATTAAAACACATTGCCAAATTCAGTTGTCATCCTAAAAGCAGTCCATCATAGTCCATTAAAACCATAGCTTTCCCAGCAAGTCAGTCTAGTCCGCAAGGGCCTGATCCCAGAGCCAGGATTTCTCTTCTCTTCCCTTTGGCCATTGTAAATACTATTAAGATAGAGTATTCACATTGAGCCGTGGATGTCTACATAAGTTTTTTGAGTTTATTTTTTTCAAACAAAGTTTCTACTATCAGTGTAGGATCAAAAATAAGATAAAGGAGGGAGGGGGAGGAGGGGGAGGACAAAGTTTGCAATTACATTAAAAGCAAACCAATTTTTCTACACCCTTGCAATTTGTTAACCGTGTCTAGATAATTTACCACCATGGAAATCTCAGAATCCTTTCTGCCAATTTTCTTATTCGTGTGAATTGCTGCGGACCACCACAAATCCTTGAGATCATGGAGATTTGTCTTTTCTTGAAAGCGATAAGCATACAAAGCAATATTCGGTTGTAGTGAGGATATTTCACTGTGTAATTTTCCATTCATCAAAAAGAATTCCTCTGAACAGAACCGCTAAGTAAGGTGGAGTTCTGCCTCCAGCCTCTTCTTTCAAGAGAACATGATAATTGGGGGACACTAATGCCAACGCTCTTCAAAGCAAGTAGCTAGCTCCTTACCTCCTCCGTGTCCTTATTTCACAAGTGAAGAATGTGGCTGATCACAGTAATAGCTCACTCTTGACCCATGGAAATGCGGAAGGCTCTTCTCCATGGCCTTTTATCTCAACTTGCCAAGGTTGTTCAGATTTTTCATGCTATTATGATGGATTTTTAAAAAAGCTTTCTCTGATTGAATAGAAACCATTGGCAATGGAGGTGCTTTACCAGTGAGAATTATTTTAACTAAAAATAATTATATATGGGTTAAAGGTAAAGGTAAAGGTAGTCCCCTGACATTAAGTCAGTCATGTCTGACTCTGGGGTGTGGTGCTCATCTCCATTTCTAAGCCGAAGAGCCAGCGTTGTCCGTAGACACCTCCAAGGTCATGTGGCCGGCATGACTGCATGGAGCGCTGTTACCTTCCCGCCGGAGCGGTACCTATTGATCTACTCACATTTGCATGTTTTCAAACTGCTAGGTTGGCAGAAGTTAGGGCTGACAGCGGAAGCTCATGCCGCTCCCCGGCATCGAACCTGCGACCTTTCGATCAACAAGCTCAGCAGTTTAGTGCTTTAACCCACTGCGCCACCGGGGGCTCCTATATATGGGCTACAACAACAACAACAACAACAATAATAACAACAACAACAACTTTATTTTTATACCCCACGAACCATCTCCCCAAGGGGACTCAAGATGGCTTACAAGGGACTAGGTCAAAAATTATAATATTTATTTATTTATTTATCTATCTATCGTGTCATCAGCAACCATACCATTGTATTACATTTCTAACAGAACAAAACAAACACACAGATTAAAAAACACAAAGTTTACAAACTTGGTAGTTGATTAAATGTCCTTTGACCAGTATCTGGCCACTTGGAGTGCCTCTGGTGTTGCTGCAAGAAGGTCCTCCATTGTGCATGTGGCAGGGCCCAGGGTGCATTGCAGCAGGTGGTCAGTGGTTGGCTCTTCTCCACACTCGCATGTCGTGGATTCAACTTTGTAGCCCCATTTCTTAAGATGGCTCTGCATCTCGTGGTGCCAGAGCGCAGTCTGTTCAGCGCCTTCCAAGTCGCCCAGTCTTCTGTGTGCCCAGGGGGGAGTCTCTCATCTGGTATCACCCACGGATTGAGGTGCTGGGTTTGGGCCTGCCACTTTTGGACTCTCGCTTGCTGAGGTGTTCCAGCGAGTGTCTCTGTAGATCTAAGAAAACTATGTCTTGATTTAAGTCGTTGACGTGCTGGCTGATACCCAAACAAGGGATGAGCTGGAGATGTCTCTGCCTTGGTCCTTTCACTATTGGCTGCTACTTTCCGACGGATGTCAGGTGATGCAATACCAGCTAAGCAGTGGGGCGCAGACATCCTGTGATAATGCGGCATGTCTCATTAAGAGCCACATCTACAGTTTTAGTGTGGTGAGATGTGTTCCACACTGGGCATGCGTACTCAGCAGCAGAGTAGCATAGCGCAAGGACAGATGTCTTCACTGTGTCTGGTTGTGATCCCCAGGTTGTGCCTCAGAAGCAACCAGAAAAATTACAATAAAACACAACGGATTAAAACATCAAATATGAAAATATAAAAAATTACAATTGTAAACAAACATCAGGCAATATGGCTGAGATAAAGAACATACCTGAGGTACAGGCTCACTGAGTACAATACATTCTGAAGGGAGCACATGGAAAGTGCAATAATCCAGTAAGCATAAAAGGTGTTGAAGTAGACAATAAGAGTGCCGATGTAAAGTGCTGAGCTTAAAGTAGGGACAGGAAAATTACTGGTGGACTGCTTAATCAAAAGCGCATCGGAACATCCAGGTTTTTAATTGACTCCAGAAAGAGGACAAAATGGGAGCCTGTCTGATCTCCCTAGGGAGGGAATTCCAGAGCTGGGGAGCCACCACCAAGAAGGCCCTCTCTCTCATCCCCACCAATCATGCTTGAGAAGGCAGAGAGAGGGAGAGCAGTGCCTCCCCGGATGATCTCAAGATATGCACTGGTTCATAGGGGAAGATGCGATCGCAAAGATAAGCAGGTCCCGAACCATTTAGGGCTTTATAGGTATTATTTCTGGTTTCGTTATGCTTTTGTGTTATATTGTGTTACTGTATTTTTGGGCATGGCCTTATGTAAGCTACACCGAGTCCCCCTGGGGGAGATGGAGCGGGGTATAAATAAAGATTATTATCATTATTATTATTATTATTATTATTATTATTATTATTATTTATAGGTGATAACCTGCATAATTGGGACCAAAAACTTATTGGAAGCCAGTGGAGCTGTTTAAACAGAAGGGTTGACTGCTATCTGTAATCATCTCCTGTAAGTAGTCTGGCTGCAGATCTTGGGACCAACTATAGTTTCCGGGCCATCTTCAAGGGCAACCCCACGTAGAGTACATTGCAGTAATCCAACCTAGAGGTGACTAGGGCATGGACCGCCATGGCCAAATCAGATCAACTTGTGTTATCCATGCAGAATGGTTATTTGGACATCATGCCCCCGGTGGTGCAGTGGGTTAAACCCCTGTGCCGGCTGGACTGAAGACCGACAGGTCGCAGGTCCGAATCCAGGGAGAGGCAGATGAGCTCCCTCTATCAGCTCCAGCTCCTCATGCGGGGACATGAGAGAAGCCTCCCACAAGGATGATAAAAACATCAAATCATCTGGGCGTCCCCTGGGCAACGTCCTTGCAGACGGCCAATTCTCTCACACCAGAAGCGACTTGCAGTTTCTCAAGTTGCTCCTGACACGACAAAAAAAACAACCAGTTATATTCAGCTAAAGGTTGTGGAAGTAGAATAGCACATGCAGAAACACTGAACTTTTTTCGTGTCAGGAGTGACTTGAAAAACTGCAAGTTGCTACTGGTGTGAGAGAATTGGCTGTCTGCAAGGATGTTGCCCACAAATTCGCACCACACTGCCATGTGCCGAGCACGCCTGCTCTCTCCTCCCCGCCTGGAGTCTCAGAAACAGACCTCTTCTTGCCTGAGAGGCTAGTCAATCACAGCAGAGGAGTTTTGGTGGTAGAATTCGCCATCTGTTTCCAAAAAAGAAGGAAGGACAGGCAGAGATCTTCAAGCCTTCTCTGCCAAAGGGGTTCCTAAGACCATCAGAATTATATGTTTTCTGATGGTCTTTGGTGACCCCCTGAAACCCCATCATGACCCCTAGTGTTCCCGACCCCCAGGTTGAGAAACACTGCCTTAAGATGTTTTGTGTTGCCTGTGTGGAGATTGTAGTCCCTTGGCGTTCCATGGACCTCAAGTATAAGTCAACATACAGATCATCCAAAAATTAATCTTCCCATGCTCAGTAGTAATGGCATACAAGCTTCTATTGATCTCTCATGGGCTTCTGCTTGCATGTACCTGGGCAGCTTTACATAGTTTTCTTTCACTCCCGTTTGGCAACCTGCTTAAAATTCAACCCTGTGCCCTAACGCTTCTGAAAATTCACTTTGAGCTCATATTACCTATTGGATTGAGAAGTTTTATAGACTTCTGCTGAAAACAAGGATAACATTTAAAGTCCAGGACATTTCGAGATTTTTTGACATATTACTGTAGGAGCCGATCAATCTTTCCTCAACCACCTTAGGTTCAGCTTGAGAATAAGGCCACAGTCAGATACGATTCCCCTTGTTAAAATTCAAGGGCCGTCCTTCCCCCCGATATTGCCCACAATGGTTAAAACACAAGGTGAAAATGTGTGGTTAGAATATAAATCAAAGCAAGCCATGCTGGTTTGTGAGGAGATGAAGAAATTCACACTCAGGGACTGCTTGGCTGGATCAATCGCATAAGCTCAGAATTATGGGCAAGCCTTGGAGATCTCCTGTTCTCTTCAACAAGCAAGGTTAGGGAGAGATAGAATTGTCTATTTATTAGTTTGTGACAGTTACAGATCCATTTCCTGAGCGTGCATGGCAAACTTGGTTTTGTCTATCTCTGCATCAATCCATTGTTTTAAAAGATAAGCCATGAAAATCAAAGTTATTTCAGCAAATGTTCATTTGTGCCGCAGTCTGCCCTCTAATTTAGGGATTTTGTCCTATTGACTGTAGATTTAAAGCAGTTTGGCACCACTTTAACTACCATGGCTCCATGCTATGATATTCTGAGAGATGTAGTTCTACAGTGCCCTTAGCCTTTTCTCTTAGTGCAGTGTTTCTCAACCTTCCTAATGCCGCGACCCCTTAATACAGTTCCTCATGTTGCGGTGACCCAAATTTGAATATTGGTGGGGTTGAGGGGGGATTGATTTTGTTATTTGGGAGTTGTAGTTGCTGGGATTTATAGTTCACTTACAATCAAAGAGCATTCTGAACTCCTACCAATGATGGAATTGAACCAAACTTGGCACACATAACTCCCATGACCAACAGAAAATACTGGAAGGGTTTGGTGGGCATCAGGGGCGGCTCATCCATTACGCAAAGTAAGCGGTCGCAGTACACTTTTTTTTGCCAGGGGTGCAGAGGCGCCTCTGTAAATGCCCCTCGACCACCACTTGAGGAGCACCCCTCGGCTCACAACAGCCCTAGCAGTCCGGGGGAAGCCTCAGCAACCTATTACGCAAAGTAAGCATTTGCAGTATAGTTGATTGTGCCCAGGGGCACTCTTGAGGTGCTCTTGGGGGAAAATAGACCTTGACATATGCGAGTTGTAGTTACTGGGATGTATAGTTCACCTACAATCAAAGAGCATTCTGAACTCCACCAATGATGGAATTGCACCAAATATGGCACACAGAACTCCCACGACGAACAGAAAATATATATCAATGATTGGTTGGGGGGGGGGGGTGCCAAAATACTGTTTGCTTACCATTGAAAATTACCTAGGGCCGCTCTGGTGGGCATTGACCTTGAGTTTTGGAGTTGTAGTTCACCTACATCCAGAGAGCACTGTGGACTCAAACAATGATGCATCTGGACCAAATTTAGCATGAATACTTAGTATGCCCAAATGTGAACACTGCTGGAGTTTGGGAAAAATAGACCTTGACATTTGGGAGTTGTAGTTGCTGAGATTTATAGTTCACCTCCAATAAAAGAGCATTCTGAACCCTTCCAACAATAGAATTGGGACAAACTTCCCACACAGAACCCCCATGTCCAACAGAAAATACTGTGTTTTCTGGTGGACCTGTAAAAAGGCAAAAGAATATTGGAAAGGGGTTCAGAAAGAATTACAAGACATTTTACAGATTAAAAGCCCATGGAAGGCAGAACTGTTTCTGTTAGGAATGCATGAACTAAAAATAGAAAAAAAAACTCAGATAAAATACTTTTTCTGATAACAACGGCAGCAAGGATCTGCTACGCCAGGAGATGGAAACAAAAGGAAATACCAGATGAAAATGAGAGACTGACAAAAATATTGGAAATTATGAATATGGACAGACTGACTTTCTTAATAACAAGAAGCAAAGGAATGAACATGAAAGAAACGAATTGGGAAAAAGTGATGGAATACTTTAAGCAAAGGAATAAAAGGATCCTGATCTAATGAAGGAAGAGAAGGAGGAAAGGAAGAGGAAGAGGAAGAAGATGAGGAGAGAAGAGAAAGAAAAAGATACTGAGAAAGGTGGTAGAGCAGATCTCTAGAAGACCCCAGGAAGTCGAAAACAACTGTTACTCTCTCTTTTTAAACTTGGTTTCAAATCTATACTTCTTCTTTTTTCTTTTCTTTTTCTTCTCTCTCTCTCTCTCTCTTTATTCTCTCTCACATCTCACTGTTTTTCATTTTCTTTTTGGGGTCGTATCAACTATTCACACTTTACACTTACACTTCTTAGTAGCTTCGGCTACATATCTCTATTTTAAATGTAAACTGGAAATTTAATAAAGATTATATAAAAAAAGAAAATACTGTAGGTTCTTGTGGGTTTTTTCGGGCTATAGGGCCATGTTCTAGAGGCATTTCTCCTGACGTTTCACCTGCATCTATGGCAAGCATCCTTAGAGGTAGTGAGGTCTGTTGGAAATAGGACAATGGGTTTATATATCCTATTTCCAACAGACCTCACTACCTCTGAGGATCCTTGCCATAGATGCAGGCGAAACGTCAGGAGAAATGCCTCTAGAACATGGCCCTATAGCCCAAAAAAACCCACAAGAACCTAGTGATTCCAGCCATGAAAGCATTCAACAATACAGAAAATACTGTGTTTTCTGATGGTCTTTGGCAACCCCTCTGACATCCCCTCGTGACCCCCCCCCATGGGTTTCTACCCCCAGGTTGAGAAACACTGTCTTAGTGCCTCATCAAACTACAAATTCCAGGATTCCATTAACATTGGGCCATGGCCATGAAACTGCATTCATTCTTCAGTACAATATACCTTGAGTCTGTTGTTTGTGTAGTTTGTCTGTTTTGTGTGTAAAAGAATTCTATTGAGATGTCACCCCAGCCTGCACTCCAAAAGTGACACTAGCTTTTGATTGTGCAGCGGTAGACATCATTCAGAATCTCCCCTTTTGTTGGAAAAGAAAAGAAAAATCCAATCAGATTGCTGACCCTTCTCCCTGAATTATTCCATTTCCCCTTCAGTGCTTTTCCATTCCATAACAAATCAAAGCCCCTGACTCCTTCTATCTGAACATTTCCCATGATGGAGTGATCTTATTCCAGGGAGGGAAACACTCAGATCAATTTAATGCAAATTCCCTTCCATGTCCTGCTTGACCCATCAGGACATCGACTAATAGATTGAAGTAGTTACTTCCTGGAGCAGATGACTCACCCAGTGCTTAGCAATCAATTTTCATCATTGCGACTGTATAATCTGTCTTTAGGGTTCTGTTCCGTGTTGTGACTAGAATTCCATTATTCCTTTCAAGGCAGAAGCTGTGTGTGAGTGTGTGCAGCCAGTGATTAAAAAGGAAATCAACAGCACTTTTCTCATGTTTTTCTTGGATCCCCGGGGGATGTGGCTAATCAATATATATTGTAGATACATATCTATATAAATAAAAATGTAATGTTCTGTTTGTGGGATTAACATAACTCAAAAACCACTGGACGAATTGCCGCCAAATTTGGCCACAAGACACCTACTAACCCAAGGAGTGACCATCACTCAAAAATTTGAGTTTGTCATTTGGGAGTTGTAGTTGGTGGCCTACTTGCGTGACCGCATCTCCGTCTACGAACCCACGCATTCACTCCGTTAATCTGAAGAGGCCCTGCTCGTGATTCCACCGGCATCGCAAGCGCATTTGGTGGTGACACGAGACAGGGCCTTTTCTGTGGTGGCCCCCCGACTCTGGAACACCCTCCCCAAAGATCTTAGACAGGCCCCTACATTGGCAGTCTTCAGAAAGAACTTGAAGACCTGGCTGTTCCGATGTGCCTTCCCAGAATAGGAAATCTCCAATACCAAGTCCCAGAAGCACTTTATTAGAACTAAGATTGCCGCACTGCACACTGCACTTGCCCTATAATCCTTACATATCACCTGTCACATCAGCACTTTTAATTCTGTACCCTTTACTCTGGCCCAGCCCAGTTTTATTGTGTTTTGGTGTATTGTTTATTGTTTTGTTGTTTAATATTGCTTTAATTGTTTTTAATTTGCTTTAGGTTTTGTATTGTTATGTTGTGTATTGAGGTCTTGGCCTTTGTAAGCCGCATCGAGTCCTTCGGGAGATGCTAGCGGGGTACAAATAAAGTTAATAATAATAATAATAATAATAATAATAATAATATTATAGTTCACCTAAAATCAAAGAGCATTCTGGACTCCACCAATGATGGAACTGAACCAAATGTGGCACACAGAACATACTGAAAGGGTTTGGTGGGCATTGACGTTGAGTTCGGGAGTTGTAGCACACCTAAATCCAGAGGGCACTGTGGACTCAAACAAATATGGATCTGGACCAAACTTGGCACAAATATTCCATATGCCCAACTAGGAACACAGATGGAGCTTAGGGAAAATAGACCATGGCAGAGGAGTAGTATGCTCCCTGAGCACCACTCCTGTTAACAACCTGGCTGCCGCCCGTTGGACCATTTGACCCCATGTAGAGCGTGTTGCAGTAATCTATTCGGTGATATCTGCATCACCCCTACAGTTTACCCCAATTGCCTCCAAATACGCAGTTCTCAGCTTAAGCAGCCAATGTAAATTAATGGCAAATTCGTATTCAAAATCCTTCTTTTTCCTTGACTCCCTCCTTTTTCTTCTTCAGCAAATCCTGCATGAAATCTCACTCCTCCATCTTTCCCGTGACACGTTATTAATCAAACTGCAACACAAAACCTAGAAAGAGCCTTCAACCCAAGTGGCACAAGATAGAAATAACCACCATGTAGTTTGTGTAGGCAAGGAGTGGGAAACCTGCCCAGACATCTCACACCTCATCTCTGAAATCTGGCATCCCACCAGCATTGATTATACGTCATGCCGCATGTCAAATAAAGCAATCCAATGGTCCATCTGTCAGTCTGTCTACCTGTCTGTCATTGATCTCTCCATCCATCTGCTTTCTCATACCTGTCTCTCTCTGGGTGGTTCCCTCTCCCCATCGCCTGGAAAAAAGACTTCCAGAAATATCGCTAGTGTGATTTTCTCATTTTATCAGAGATCTCTTCACCTGTGAGTGAGTGTGCAGGTACAGCTGTACCAGGAGCTCCCATTTTGTTTGCTTTGCATTGAATGTTTGTTGTAGTCCTAAGTTTCAGGGACTCTGCAGATAGGTGGCTTCTTTTGGCTGCAATCATAGGGCAAGCCACCTGTCAATTATAGTTAGGTTCCCTGGTCCCGCCCCCTTTTTGGGTTTTGGAGGAATAGGAGCCACAGCCTTTGCAGTTTGATCTTTAAATCCTCGTATCATGTCAGCTTTTCCAGTTGTTCCTCTTCAATCCTGCTGTCACCTGGGATTACAACATCAACAATCCATACTTTGGGTAGTTGTAGGTTTTTCGGGCTATATGGCCATGTTCTAGAAGCATTCTCTCCTGATGTTTCGCCTGCATCTACTCCCTGGTCATTCCACAGATATATAAACCCATTTTCCTAGTTCCAACAGACCTCACAACCTCTGAGGATGCTTGCCATAGATGCAGGCGAAATGTCAGGAGAGAATGCCTCTAGAACATGGCCATATAGCCCAAAAAAACCTACAACAACCCAGTGATTCCAGCCATGAAAGCCTTCGACAATACATTAAATCCATACTTTGTTTTTAACATGATTGTGAGGTCAGGTGTATTGTGCTCCAAAACTCTGTCAGCCTGAATTTGGAAGTCCCAGAACAGTTTGATGTGTTCATTTTCCGCAACTTTTTCAGGCTTGTGATCCCACCAGTTCTTTGTCGCAGACAGATGGTGTTTGTGGCACAAGTTCCAATGAATCATCTGAGCAACAGTGTTGTGCCTCTGCTTGTATTCTGTCTGTGTGATCTTCTTACAGCAGCTGAGGATGGGATCTATTGTTTCATCTGCTTCCTTGCAGAGTCTACACTTGGGATCTGTCGTCGACTTTTCAATTCTGGCTTTGATGTCCTTGGTTCTAATGGCTTGTTCTTGGGCTGCCAGAATCAGGCCCTTGGTCTCCTTTTTCAAAGTTCCATTTGTGAGCCACAGCCATGTTTTTTTGTCAATTTGGCTCTCAATTTTCCAGGAACTGTCCATGGAGAGCCTTCTTTGCCAGTTTTCTCTTCTGCTCTGGATTGTGTTTTATGGCATTCCTCTTTGTCTTTTGCACTTTAAGCAGTTTACTACTGCTTTGAGTCGCCTGAGAAAAGCGGTATATAAATAAAGTAAATAAATAAATAAATACTACTATTGACTTCCCTCAATATTGGTTCTTGACTGCCTTTCACATAATCTGCCAAGGCATGTTTCTCTTCTTCTACCGTTTGTTTCACATTATTATTATTATTATTATTATTATTATTATTATTATTATTGATACAATGGGCATTCGTTAAAGATTCCCCTGGGCCACTTCTATTTATCAAAGGATGTTGAAACAGCATGTGTGTAATGATATAAATCTCTATAGGTTATGTGCCAATTTACGACTCAGAACTTCTAACCGTCTTGATTTTACAGCTGCTGAAATGGTGTGAGGTTTGATCATGGACCCAGTGGAATACAGATCAGTCGTTGAATGTCTCCTTTACTTGAAAGGCCGTACACCAAAGGAGACGTTCTATGAGATGAAGTTGGTTTATGGTGAGGATTCCCCATCATATGATTATAAGGAAGTCCCAAAATTGCTTGATTACACTGCCACCATTATATATATATAGAGACGTTGGAATTGAAGTCTTTATCCCTATCTGCGTTGTGAGGCAACTTTGGTAGAGTGGATTGCACCAAATGTAAAATCAATGGAGGAGGCAGATTTATAACACAGAGAGAACAAGGTTATTGTTAACAGAGCGTAATTGTTGCAATACTAGATGTTGAACTTGGCACAAACTTGATAGTTACAATATGGCTTGGTAGAGATACATTCAGGCTTCTGATGTTACAATCCTTTAAACTCCTTCTTCAGCGAAGTACTTTATTATTTCAGTGTTCCCTGTTGTGAATATTCACTCTGTTTGTCCTATACCGGATCAAACCACCGATCTCCAGTCTTTCACTACTGGGATCCCTAAAAACCCCTTTGTTAGATTCTTTTTAACACAAGCAATCTAACAAGGTTTCACCTTCAGCTCCCTTGCTGAAGAAATATTCACAAATGCTAAGAACTAACTGAATTTATACTGCTTCACCACACAGAGCCCTAACTGACTCCGCTCCTCTTCTCAGGGTCTCATCCTCCTGACTGACCATTAACTGTTACTTTCAAACCTTTTTCTCCTTAAGCTCCGCCCACCTTCTCTTCTGCCTTGTCACCATGGCAACCTATCTCTCACAGCTAGGCCATGGCCACGCATGTAAAACATAAATACAGTTTAAACACAGTACAATAAACCCTTTATAATAAACACTTCTCTACAGTCTCCTTTACTTGAAAGGCCGTACACCAAAGGAGACGTTCTATGAGATGAAGTTGGTTTATGGTGAGGATTCCCCATCATATGATGTAGTCAAGAACTGGTATCGTCAATTCAAATGTGGTCGGACTTCGGTGGAAACAGCTCCAATTCCAGGGTGACCTCACTCTGTTATTGATGAACACACCATACAGCAAGTGGAGGTCGCCATTTTGGAAAATTGCCACATAAACATTTGCCACCTAGCCCTAAATGTCAAGATTAGTGTGAGGTCTGTGGAAAAAATAATCCAAGACCATCTTTACATGCATAAGGTATCCACTCGCTGGGTCTCCTGGCTGCTCACACCTTTCCAAAAGCAGGAACGGGTCGAATGCTCTCAGGCTCTATTGACAATGATGTGCCATGGAAACCAGGAGGACTTTTTCAACAGCCTGGTCACACAGGATGAAAGCTAGGTCCATTATTATGATCCTGAGATTAAAATCCAGTCGAGGCAATGAAAGCATCATGACTCATCACCTTCAAAGAAGGCATGTGCCCAACTCTTGGCAGGCAGGGTCATGCTCACAGTATTTTGGGACCAGCATGAAGTAGTATTGATGGATTTCCTAGCAAAGGATCCTATGATCACTGGGGCATGCTATGCTTCACGACTGCAGAAAATGCGGGAGGCCATGAAAACCAAAAGACAGAGGTGGCATGCTCACCAAAGGTGTCTGCCTTCTGCAAGACAATACACCAGTTCACAACTCACATGTTGCCCAAATAGAAGCATGTTCCTGTGGCTTTGAAATTCTACCACATTTTACTTATTCACCCAGCCTTGCACCATTGAACTTCCACCCCTTTCCAACAATGAAGTTATTTTTGAAGGGCAAGCATTTTTCAGATGATGACACTCTGATTTCCGAAGTCACAATGTGGCTTTTGGAGCAACCTGTTGACTTCTACAAGCGAGGTATTTACAGTTGCTTCAAAAGATGGGAGAAATGTGTGTCCCTAGGTGGCACCTATAGAGAGAAGGAATTATAACTGTGCCAAATTTCATTGCTCTCAGTTCACAGGAAGTGGGTCAGGATAGATCTTTAATGAATCCCCCTCTTTATGATATTCCAATGACAATATGCATTAAATCAATTACTGTAGATGGAATTAGAGTTTTCCTTTGTAAAAGGGAGGTAGTACTTCATGGCATCAAAAGGTAGGACTGTATATGCTGATGCACAAGTCAAGAAATTTTAGTCACAAAACGGCTGCAAAAATGGGATCAACTTATTCATGGGTCAGTGTACTCTTATTTACAAAATCAAACATCTCTGAATAGAGTGGTGAAAGGTGAGACTTAAGTCTCCATTTATCCATGGGTCATATGGATAAATGGAGTTTTGTTTGTGGGACAAAATCTATAGTTTTGCCCCCCAACCATGCACTGGATTTATACTTTATTAATGACTTAGATGAAGGGCTAGAAGGCATGATCATCAAGTTTGCAGAAGACACCAAATTGGGAGGGATAGCCAATACTCCAGAGGACAGGAGCAGGATTCAAAACGATCTTGACAGATTAGAGAGATGGGCCAAAACTAACAAAATGAAGTTCAACAGTGACAAATGCAAGATACTCCACTTTGGCAGGAAAAACGAAATGCAAAGATACAAAATGGGGGATGCCTGGCTCGAGAGCAGTACGTGTGAAAAAGATCTTGGAGTCCTCGTGGACACATCTGAACATGAAGAACTTCCTGACTGTGAGAGCTGTTCAGCAGTGGAACTCTCTGCCCTGGAGTGTGGTGGATGCTCCTTCTTTGGAAGCTTTTAAACAGAGGCTGGATGGCCATCTGTCAGGGGTGATTTGAATGCAATATTCCTGCTTCTTGGCAGGGGGTTGGACTGGATGGCCCATGAGGTCTCTTCCAACTCTTTGATTCTATGATTCTATGATTCTATACATGAGGCTAATTTATGCATGACTATATACAGTAAATCAGTCCTGTTCATTTGGTTCCCGTGAATAGCTTCTCATCTTGATAGAGATCCAAGACTTTAGTGCCAATGTCCAATCCTAAGTACTCTAGCAGGCACAGAGCTCTCGCTCTGCAGGCACAATATGTAATATGGCCGATAAACCAATGCCAGCACTTTATAATCTTTGATGAGCACCATTAGGGATGAAGGATTTTATGGCGCTAGCCGAGGAGCCATCAGGAGAGCTCACACCTCCCGTCAAATGTCAGCCATTAAACAAAAATACGTCCCACACTTGCGGATGCGTTCAGGTCTTTTGTGTCACATGACGCAGGTGGATCTCTCCGGTTTCCTGACAAACACCTGTTCGCATGTCTTAAAATGGCTCTTTTTCTCACCAATTAAAAATGAAAATGATGATTAGCCAGTGCAAAGGAAATGAACCCAATTTAAACTTGGGAGCAGAATGCACCGGCGGGGATGGTGGTGAGGAGATGCTAAAATATACATGTCATTTTCTCTCTCTCTCTCTCTTAGTAGAAATTTTGCAGAAGGATATACGCATGTGTCAGACTCTCTAAAGACCATGCCGCTTTCCTGGAATCTTTAATTACCCCATTCATTGTTTTACATAAAACAGTGTCTTTGTGAAAAGATTCCTCAGACAAAAGGGACGAGACCTGTGCAAAGAGAAGAGGATTAATGCCTCGGTCTTCCTTAATTAAAATTTAGTACGGTGAAATATTTAAGGCCCTCAGATTTGTCCCTTTGGGTATATTTGGGGGGATAATGTGGTTACACATTGGAAGAAAAAAATAAATTACATTTACCTTTAATATTTAAAACAATGATGGCCTGGGTTTGAAAAGCAAATTATTCTCTTTTCCCTGTTGGAACATCACGGTGCCAAAGCCTAGTTAAATATGCAGCTTAAATGTCAGGACTCGCCCATCACACTCAATTTAATGACCCCCTGTTTGCAAAGATACAACAGGGACCAATCCTCATCCTCTCACTTGCTCTCTCTGTCTCCTTTTCCTTTGCAAAAGGTATCGTTCCTATGGCAAATATCTATATGCATGTTTCTACATTCTCTCTTCTTTTTTTATCCATTCCATGACCATCGTAATAAAATAATCTCTCTCTAAGCTGCCCGAAGCTTATTGGTTTAGTTTTTACCTAGCTGAATTACATGAAAGATTATAAGGTTGGGAAATGAATGGATGGTTGTTTCCAGCAAGAAGGGGATGGCTGGGGAGAAGAATGAGAAGCCGGAGCAAAGAACGCCCCGAGCAGGACAAGGTTGAAAGTATTTTGGAGCATTTGTCTTCCTGCAGATCTCATTAGTAATGCCACGACCAAAGAAAGCTAAATCAAATCTGTGAGGCTGTCGTTGAAATCACTGTGATGTCATGTGCTTTGGTGAGAGTATCATCCCAGGTGAGCAATAATACCCTTGACTGGAGGAAATGAATAGATTTAGTGGGCTTTTGGAGAATGGCCTCAGTGCATTGTCAGGGGCAGTATCTGAGTGTCTATGTCTTTGATTGTTAGTGTATGTAGCTGAGATCCTACCACATATTGGTGGACTGTAATGTTTTGCAACAGATGGGGCCCATCTACATTGTAGATTCAATGCCATTTGAGACAACTTGAATTGTTATGCTCAGTGCTATGAGTTATGGTTCTACTGCAGCATTTATCAACCTGGGGGTCGGAGGGGATATCAGAGGGGATATCAGAGGGGTCATCAAAGCCCATTGGAAAACACAGCATTTTTTGTTGGTCATGAGGATTCTGTTTGGCCCAATTAGAATAATAGAATCATAAAGTTGGAAGACACCTCATGGGCCATCCAGGCCAACCTCCTGCCAAGAAGCAAGAAAATTGCATTCAAAGCACCCCCGACAGATGGCCATCCAGCCTCTGTTTAAAAGCTTCCAAAGAAAGAGCCTCCACCACAGAGTTCCACTGCTGAACAGTTCTCACAGTCAGGAAGTTCTTCCTAATGTTCACATGGAATCTCCTTTCTTGTAGTTTGAAGCCATTGTTCCACTGCGTCCTAGTCTGCAGGGCAGCAGAAAACAAGCTTGCTCCTTCCTCCTTATGACTTCCTCTCATGTATTTATACATGGCTATCATGTCTCCTCTCAGCTTTCTCTTATTCAGGCTAAACATGCCCAGCTCTTTAAGCCGCTCCTTGTAGGGCTTGTTCTCCACACCCTTGATCATTTTAGTCGCTCTCCTCTGGACACATTCCAGCTTGTCAATATCTCTCTTCAATTGTGGTGCCCAGAATTGGACACAATATTCCAGGTGTGGTCTAACCAAGGAAGAATATAGCATGGGGAGCATGACTTCCCTCGATCGACACTATACTCCTATTGATGCAGGCCAAAATCCTGTTGACTTTTTTGCCACTGCATCACATTGTTGGCTCATGCTTAACTTGTTGTCCATGAGGACCTCAAGATCTTTTTCACACGTTCTGCTCTCGAGCCACGCGTCCCCCATTCTGTATCTTTGCATTTCAATTCAATCCCATCATTGGTGGGATTCAGAATGTTCTTTGCTTGTAGGTTAACTGTAAATCCTAGCAACTACAACTCCCAAATGTAATGGTTTATTTCCTCCAAACTCCACCAGTGTTCACGGTTGGGCATATTGAGTATTCATGCCAAGTTTGGTCTAGATCCATCATTGTTTGAGTCCACAATGCTCTCTGGATGTAGGTGAACTACAACTCCAAAACTCAAGGTCAATGCCCATCAAACCCTTCCAGTATTTTCTGTTGGTCATGGGAGTTCTGTGTGCCAAGTTTGGTTCAATTCCATTGTTGGTGGAGTTCAGAATGCTCTTTGATTGTAGGTGAACTATAAATCCCAGCAACTACAACTCCCAAATGACAAAATCAACCCCCCCCCCCACAACCCTACCAGTATTCAAATTTGGCCGTATTGGATATTTCTGTCAAATTTGGTCCAATGAATGAAAATACATTCTGCATATCAGATATTTACATGACGATTCATAACAGTTTTGTAATAATTACAGTTTTGTAAATAATTTTATGGTTGAGGTCACCATAACATGAAGAACTGTATTAAGGGGTCACGGCATTAGGAAGGCCGTTCTACAGGGTCTTTACTATTCTCTGGCAAAGAAGGCTGGTGCCTCACCAAATTACCAATCCCTCGATTCCATAGTATCATATCATTAGCAGTTGAAGGGGTGTCAAACTGCATTAATTCTACAGTGTGGATGGACCCACAATTGCATCTTGTGCCTTCACCCCATTTATTAAGCTTACATTAAGGAGGCTGTTCAGGTCATGAACCGGTGCTTGGCCGCTGTCTCGGACTGGATGAGGGACAACAGATTGAAACTAAATCCAGACAAGACAGAGGTACTCCTGGTCAGTCGTAAGACCGAACAGAGTACGGGGTTACAGCCTGTGCTGGACGGGGTCACACTCCCCCTGAAAGCTCAGGTACGCAGTCTGGGAGTTCTCCTGGATTCATCGCTGAGCCTGGAACCCCAGGTCTCAGCGGTGGTCAGGGGAGCTTTCGCACAATTAAAACTTGTGCGCCAGCTGCGTCCGTACCTTGGGAGGGCTGACTTGGCCACGGTAGTACATGCTTTGGTTACATCCCGCTTAGATTACTGCAACGCTCTCTACGTGGGGTTGCCTTTGAAGACTGCCCGGAAGCTGCAGCAAGTCCAACGCGCGGCAGCCAGATTACTAACGGGTGCTGGGTACAGGGAGCACACCACTCCGCTGTTACGCCAGCTCCACTGGCTGCCAATTAGCTTCCGAGCACAATTCAAAGTGCTGGTGTTGACCTATAAAGCCCTAAACGACTCCGGCCCTGTTTACCTCTCCGAACGTATTCTCCCCTACGAACCATCAAGATTACTAAGATCATCTGGAGAGGCCCTGCTCTCGGTCCCACCAGCCTCGCAAGCGCGGCTGGTGGGGACGAGGGACAGGGCCTTCTCGGTGGTGGCCCCACGACTCTGGAACTCTCTCCCTCTGGAGGCCAGAACCCCCCCATCCATCCTAACATTTAGGAAACGGGTGAAGACGTGGCTGTGGAGTCAGGCCTTCGAGGAATGAGACAACACCATAGGACCCTGGATGGAAGTGGATATAGATCCATCTTATTAGGACGACTGACCACTGTAGTTTTATATTTAGTGTTTTTAAAGTTGTTTTGTAATTTGTGATATATGATATTTTAATGAATGTATATGTTTTTATGGCTGTAAACCGGGCTGAGTCCCTCGACGAGGTTGAGAAGCTCGGTATACAAAACTGTGAAATAAATAAATAAATAAATAAATAAATGTATATTATAGAATCCTTCTCTTGACCTGCCACTATGTCTCCAAATGTGTGGACCTCTGTTTGTTCTACCAAAGTTTCCACGACCTTGGAATAACAGATACCCAACCATTCCAATAGTTCTAGCATCTATTATTTACTGTATCATGACACCACCTTTCAACCAAAAAGTTTTCCAGAGTGACTGGCATTCTGAAAGGCACATGGGTATAATGCAACAATAATGTATTCTGCAGAAGTTGTACATATTCTTAAAGATTACTCGGTGTGCTGAAGCGTATGATTACAGAATTTCAAGGCTTACTCGTTATATCTCCTTATTCAGCTCATCCAAATTCTAATTGACTCCAACAAATCTCACCAGCTCTTCTATCTCTTCAAATCTTAGTGTAACCTAACCAATCGTCCTAACTGCCCCCCAAAAACAAAGTCCTGCCCTTCACTACAGCTGGCTATCCATTGTAGAATGCATGTAGTTTGATATCACTTGAAATGCCATAGTTCCATGCTATGGAACCCAAGGAGTTGTATCTTGCTGGGGCACCAGAACTCTCTAGCCAAGAAGTAAAACTACTTGTAAAACTACAACACCCATGATTCCCATGGTGGTTACTGTGACGTCAAACTGATATAACTCTGCAGTGTGGATACAGCCTTACTATGAAGGTTGAATGAAAAATAATGACTCCACCTTCGTTATTTGGGTTTGGATGGGAATATTTTAATAAATCAAATGCAGAAATAATCCTTAGAATGTGCTCTTTAACTACCACTATTCACTTTTCCACATAATCACCAGACAATTGGATACATTTCTGCCAACAATGAACACGTTTTCTGAAGCCGTCACGGAAGAAGTCGACACTCTGTTTCTGCAACCCATCGTGCTCAGATCTTCCAATATGTATTGTCGAAAGCTTTCATGGCCGGAATCAATGGGTTTTTGTATGTTTTTCTGGGCTATATGGCCATGTTCTAGAGGCATTTTCTCCTGACGTTTCACCTGCATCTATGGCAAGTATCCTCAGGGGTAGTGAGGCAGTGAGTCACCTCACTACCTCTGAGGATGCTTGCCATAGATGCAGGTGAAACGTCAAGAGAAAATGCCTCTAGAACATGGCCATATAGCCCGGAAAAACCTACAACAACCCAGATCTTCTGATAGCCAAGCAAAGCAATAATGTGACCCACATGTTCTTGTGAAATGCTGGTTATGCTTGAAATTTCTCTCTGAGTGATACGACAATCATCCTGAATCAATCTGTCAAACTTTTGCTTGTGAAACTCTGTGGTTGCTGTCACAGGATGTCCAACTCTTTGTCTGTCATGCAAATCAGATGTTCCCACCTCCACATCTTTAAACTTACACGCCCAATGACGCACAGTACTCACATCAACACAATCACCATAAACAGCTTGCAATCTTTGATGAATCTACTTTGGGGTGAAACCTTCTGCTGTCAAGAATTCAATCTCTTTCTTTCTTTCTTTCTCTTTTATTCTTTTTTCATTTTTTCCCCTCTTTTTCCTCTTCCTTCTGTCACCCTTATATTCTTTCTTTTCACTGACACAACACAACCCCTCCCCCCCACACCCTTTCGTGTTCTCTTCTATCCCCTTTCTTCTCTTTTTTTCCTTTTTTCTTTCTCTTTCTCTTTGTTTTATTCTTTCAAAATTTTAATCTTGTATTCTGTAAATACTCAATAAAGATTATTACATATAAAAAAGAATTCAATGTCTGCACCATGCTTAAGTTGCATTGTCTGACCATCTACGCAGGGTCCCATACTTCACACTTTAACAACACAACCATTCAATGCTAAGGCTTCTTGCCAAAATGTAACTGTAGAGGAGAGTCTACTGAACAATTTGTACCTGCTGGACACCTGTACTTCCATCTGTTGAGGAGTTATGAAAGTGGAGGCATTACTTTTCATTCAACCCTCATATAATTCCTCTTACCTCTTTCCAGAAGACAGGTACCTTAATACATACTCAATGCATCATATACATAATTGTGTTTTACCTCTATTTTTTCACTAAGCACAACAATGTTTGTTACAGAAGCACAGAACATCACAGGCATCCCTTTCTGCTGCCATTCAGCAGCCAGGGAAGGTCAAGAAGAGGATGAGAATCAACCAAGCAGTTTGATGGCTCCCTTCCAACAACTGGGTGTTAAGTCTATATATCCAGAAGTTCTCCCCACTCCTAATGTTAAAGCTCTTGATGGTATTTTTGTTCCATTCCGAAAAGGTCATCATGTTCTGAATTAAAGTGCCTTGCAAGTGGTTGTTTTGATTTTATTTCTGGTCCAAAATTGCTGGCTTGTGATTCCTGAAGCATGTAAGTAGTGGTTGTTTTACCAACATATGGTGGATGACATCCTAGATGTTCACTCTCAAATGACATAAATTAAATTGCATGACCTGAAGGTGATTTCTGTTTAATATAATAAGTCTTGCCAGTCACAGACTTTCTCTTCAGGCCCTGACCTGCCGAAGCCGGCTAGCATTTCATACCCATAGGCAAGCACATCTAGCCCCCAGTGGCACACTGGGTTAAACCACTGAGCTGGTAAACTTGCTGACCAAAGGTCGCAGGTTCGAATTCGCAGAGAGGCATGAGCTCCCACTGTTAGCCCCAGCTTCTACCAACTTAGCAGTTCGAAAACATGCAAATGCGAGTAGATACCGCTTCAGCGGGAAGGTAACGGCGCTCCATGCAGTCATGCCAGCCACATGACCTTGGAGGTGTCTACGGACAACACCGACTCTGCAGCTGAGAAATGGAAATGAGTACGAACCCCCAGAGTTGGACATGACTGGACTTAATGTCAGGGGAAAATTTTTACCTTTTAGGCAGACTCATGGTTTGAATGTTGGGTTCTAGGTGTGTCTACACTGCAGAATTAATGTTTTAATGTACTAAAACATTGCAAAAAAAATAAACAAATGAAAAGTGTTTACATTTAAATGATGCTGTGAAATATTGCCACAGTAGTCAATTTGCCAAGACTGTGAATATGGGGTTGGCACCGTGGGATATCTCTAAATTTGATTTCCACTATGGATGTCTACCTCTTCTGCCTTTTTTGTGGAGCTGGTGCTGTTGTTTAATTGTGATTGCTAATTAGCGTATGCCGCTGGCTAAGCATCAATTCGACACACATCAAACATGGCCCAGGAATGCCATTATGGGCTCAGTCATTGAGAAGCAGCATCTGTCCAATCGTTCAGAGGTCTGATGGATCTTTCAAAAAGTAATGGCAACTAGGAATGAAAAAGTCTAGGTTTTGGCTGGTGTGGGGCATCTAGCTACTTGGCCATGAAAGCAACAGCAAAAACCAGACTTGCCCATGCTTTTCACCCTATTAGAAAAACTGCTCATCTTTAATTGTTACAAAAGAGATGTATTAAAATCAGGTTGAAAAGTAGACTAAAGGTAGAGGTGTCCAATTGCACTGCATTTCTAGGAATCCCATGTACACATGTCAACACATTCTTGCATAGACATAGGAGTGGGCAGATCAAAAGACAACCTGGCAAAATGGCACTACCTACAAGAATCCTCCATCATGAGGAGACAGCAAAGCCTAGAGAAGACAATTATGCTGGGGAAAGTGGAAGGCAAAAGGAAGAGGGGCCGACCAAGGGCAAGATGGATGGATGGCATCCTTGAAGTGACTGGATTGACCTTGAAGGAGCTGGGGGTGGTGACGGCCGACAGGGAGCTCTGGCGTGGGCTGGTCCATGAGGTCACGAAGAGTCGGAGTCGACTGAACGGATGAACAACAACACAAGAATCCTCCACCTTGTGCGACTGTGGAGTGGAAGAAACAGCTCAGCACCTGTATGCTTGCCCACAATGCCCTGCCTCATGCACAGAGGTAGAACTGTTGAAAGCTACAGACAGTGCAATATCTGTTGCTCGTTTTGGGTCTAAAACTATTAGCTGCTTGTGCTCCCTTTATTTCATCAGTTTTATACTTATTTATTTATGCAATGCTTTTTGACACAAAATAAATAAATTGTCCGTGTTTTTCAAATGGATACATGGCTTTATGCACATTTTTTTCTTCTTCTATGAAATGGAACACAAACCTCAAAAAGGTAAGATGAACTTCATCCTATTGCCAGCTTCATAAAGCATGAAATGGATATTTTCCCTGGGACACGCAAAATCATTGGATTTCTTCTCCATCTTCTGGAAATTACATTCTAGGTAATTTAGAAAATAGCCAAAATTCTGCTCAGTAGAGTTCTTTGAACTCACACCTTTGAGTCTGCAAGGCTCATTAACAATCTTGAATGGCCTTTTCTAGATAAAAGACATCACATTACTTTGATGCAACGTGGGCACTTAAATATGCTATTTAGTTTAACTAGTCGAAGTGGAGGATAAAGGTAAGTAAGACACCTCTATGAAGTCTTTTCTTCTTTATGAGTAAATCCTCCCTCCCATCTATACATTTCATGTAGGAGGGAAA
The DNA here is from genome assembly GCF_025583915.1 of Anolis sagrei ordinatus. Lineage (NCBI taxonomy): Eukaryota > Metazoa > Chordata > Lepidosauria > Squamata > Anolidae > Anolis > Anolis sagrei. The sequence goes on along the minus strand of NW_026844367.1, from coordinate 9,630,640 downwards.
CAACTTAGAGCTGATTAATTACATGTAACAAAGATATGTAACTAACTCCCTGTGGGGTAATGGAGCTGTGAACAATCACATTTCTATGAAATGTAATCAATAAGATTACTTCAGTACAGTGTTTCTCAACCTGGGGATCAAGACCCCTGTGGGGGGGGGGTCACGAGGGGGTGTCAGAGGGGTTGTCAAAGACCATCAGGAAAAAACAATATTTTCTGTTAGTCATGGGGGTTCTGTGTGGGATGTTTGGCCCAATTCTATCATTGGTGGGGTTCATAATGATCTTTGAGGTAGGTATACTATAAATCCCAGCAACTACAACTCCCAAATATCAAGGTCTATTTGGGCATATTGAGTATTTGTGCCAAGTTTGGTCCAAATCCATCATTGTTTCAGTTCACAGTGTTCTCTGGATGTAAGTAAACTACAGCTCTAAAAATCAAGGTCAATGCCTACCAAACCCTTCCAGTATTTTCTGTTGGTCTTGGGAGTTCTGTGTGCCAAATTTGGTTCAATTCTATCAATGGTGGGGTTCAGAATGCTCTTTGATGTAGGTGTACTATAAATTACAGCAACTACAACTCCCAAATATCAAAGTCTACTTCCTCCAAACTCCACCGGTGTTCACATTTGGGCACATTGCTTGTATTGTTGTGTTTGGGCTCGGCCTCATGTAAGCTGCACCGAGTCCCATGGGGAGATGGTAGGGGGTATAAATAAAGTGTTATTATTATTATATTGAGTATTTGTGTAAAGTTTGATCCAAATCCATCATTGTTTGAGTCCACAGTGCTCCCTGGATGTAGGCGAACTGTAACTCCCAAACTCAAGGTCAATGCCCACCAAACCCTTCCAGTATTTTCTGTTTGCCATGAAAGTTCTGTGTGCCGAGGTTGGTTAATTCCATCATTAGTGGAATTCAGAATGCTCTTTGATGTAGGTGTACTATAAATCCCAGCAACTAGAACTCCCAAATATCAAGGTCTATTTCTCCCCAAACTCCACCAGTATTCACATTTGGGCATATTGAGTATTTGTGAAGAGTCTGTCATATTGCAAACTATAACTCCCAAACTCAAGATCAATGCCCACCAAAACCTTCCAGTATTTTCTGTTGGCCATGGGAGTTCTGTTTGCCAAGATAGGTTCAATTCCATTGTTGGTGGAATTCAGAATGCTCTTTGATTGTAGGTGAACTATAAATCCCAGCAACTACAACTCCCAAATGACAAAATCAATCCCCATCTCACCCCACCAGTATTCAAATTTGGGCCTATTGGGTATTTGTGCCAAATTTGGTCCAGTGAATGAAAATACATCCTGCATATCAGATATTTAGTTTACATTACGATTCATAATAGTAGCAAAATTACAGTTAAATACGGAAATAATTTTATGATTGAGGGTCACCACAACATGAGAAACTGTGTTAAGGGGTGGCGGCATTAGGCAGGTTGAGAAACAGCTGAAACGTCCAAAACTTTAAACTTTTGACTCTGCATTATTTTGTTATATGGATGGATGGAAAATGGCAAGCCAAGTGAATTCATGTCTGAGATATTATTTGAACCAGGGATGCAATCCAGTTTAAATTCTTCAACAGCTCTGGGCTAAATGCAAAACAATTCCCCATTTAGGCTTTTTGGAGGTCTTTAAAACCAAAGCTTGCATAGTCAGACAGTACAAAGAAGCAAATAAACAATAATGCAGATTACCTCGAGGCACAAAATTCTAGCTGCATTGATTGGACCAATCTCGTAAGAGATTTGTGGCGGCCGTTGGTGACACATCTTCTAATTGGTTCTGATATCCTTGTTTACAATTTAGCGGTGACAAATTCCAAAGCCTCAATTGAATTCAGCTCATAAAGCGCTATTAAACCCACAGCAGCATAATTTATGGCCAGCCTCTTTCTACTGTAAAAGAACAGAATGCTAATGATCTTCAAATCCTTGCAAGATCTTTCAGAGTGACTGAGTGCTACAGCTCTCTTGAGTATATCTTGTAATATCCCTGAAGGCCAAAGCACGTGATGAAAAGATCCATAATTGTATCACTCAGTGCTGAGTTGATGTTGCTGTTATGCTACTTTCATGCCACTGCAGAAGGCTCTGAGGTTTTCCTCTTCCAAATCCCTCTGAAGCCACTGTTACATCCACAGCAAAAAGAAAATACAGATGTCTGCATCAAGTCTAATTGTTCAGTTGTAGTTGTTGCCGAAGCCTTTTGTGTTGCAAGTTTGAAAGAAGCTTCAAATTGGCTACGTTAGGAATAAGATGCCAATACTGCAGAAGAATAACCTACTCTCCCCTGAAGTTGCCACTCCATTCAAAATTAGAACCTTGTTGGCTCACTGGACCTAAAGATAACAACTAACAAGCCACAACAAATTGTAACAGAATTAATTTTCATCCTCACTAGCCAGTTGGCCATCCCCACTGTTTTCACTTTTTGCCCTGGTCTGGGATGGAGAGAAGCAAGCATAGCGCCATCATGTCTAAGACCAAAAGTTGAACAAAGACCCTGGCTCCACCACAACTACCATTGCCCCGGCCATGGAGGGAGAGAAGAAGAGGCTGACATAGCTTTAGCATGTGTAGGTCCAGAAGCTGAAGAAAGGTCCTCCTTCCATGCCAACTGCCACAGGCCTGGAGTTGGACAGAGAGAAGAAGACACAGATATAGCTTTAGCATGTTTAGGACCAGATGCTGAAGAAAGGTCCTCCTTCCATGCCAACTGCCAATAACCTGGCCTTGGAGGGAGAAAAGAAGAGGCAGACACAGATTTAGCATGCCAAGATCCAGAAGCTGAAGAAAGTCTCTCCTTTTATCCCAATTGCCATTGTAGGGAGGGAAGAAGAGGCAGACATAGATTTAGTATGTGTAGGTCCAGAAGCTGAAGAAAGTCTCTCCCTTTATCCCAACCGTCATTGCCCTGGCCTTAGAGAGAGAGAAGACGAGACAGACATGGCTTTAGCATGCCAAGGTCCAGAAGCTGAAGAAAGGCTCTCCCTTATCACAACTGACACTGCCCTAGCCTTGTAGGGAGAGAAGAAGAGGCAGACACAGCCTTAGCATGTTTAGGATCAGATGCTGAAGAAAGGTCCTTCTTCCATGCCAACTGCCACTGTCCTGGTCTTGGACAGAGAAAAGAAGAGGCAGATATGGCTTTAGCATGCCAAGGTCCAAAAGCTGAAGAAATGCTCTCCCTTTATCCCAACTACCACTGCCCTTGCCTTGGAGGGAGAGAAGAAGAGACAGACACAGCCTTAGCATGTTTAGGACCAGATGCTGAAGAAAGGTCCTTCTTCCATGCCAACTGCCACTGTCCTGGCCTTGGAGGGAGAGAAGAAGAGGCAGACATCGCTTTAGCATGTGTAGGTCCAGAAGCGGAAGAAAGTATCTCCCTTTATCCCAACTGCCATTGCCCTGGCCTTGGAGGGAGAGAAGAAAAGGCAGACACAGTGTTAGCATGTTTAGGACCAGATGCTGAAAAAAGGTCCTCCTTCCACGCCAACTGCCACTAACCTGGCCTTGGACGGAGAGAAGAAGAGGCAGACATCGCTTTATCATGCATAGGACCAGAAACTGATTAAGCATGCTTCCTCCAGCCCAACTGCCACTGTCCTGGCCTTGAAGGGAGAGAAGAAGAGGCAGATATAGCTTTAGCATGCCTAGGTCCAGAAGCTGAAGAAAGGCTCTCCCTTTATCACAACTGACACTGCCCTAGCCTTGTAGGGAGAGAATAAGAGGCAGACACAGCCTTAGCATGTTTAGGACCAGATGCGGAAGAAAGGTTTTCCTTTCATGCCAACTGCCACTGCCCTGGCCTTGGACAGAGAGAATAAGAGGCAGATATAGCTTTAGCATGTGTAGGTCCAGAAGCTGAAGAAAGTCTCTCCTTTTATCCCAACTGCCATTGCCCTGGCCTTGGAGAGAGAGAAGAAAAGGCAGACACAGTGTTAGCATGTTTAGGACCAGATGCTGAAGAAAGGACCTCCTTCCACCCCAACTGCCACTGCTCTGGCCTTGGAGGGAGAGAAGAAGAGGCAGACATTGCTTTATCATGCATAAGACCAGAAACTGATTAAGCACTCTCCCTCCAGCCCAACTGCCACTGCTTTGGCCTTGGAGGGAGAGAAGAAGAGGCAGACACAGCCTTAGCATGTTTAGGACCAGATGCTGAAGAAAGGTCCTCCTTCCATGCCAACTGCCACTGCCCTGGCCTTGGAGGGAGAGAAGAGGCAGACATGACTTTAGCATGCCAAGGTCCAGAAGCTGAAGAAAGGCTCTTCCTTTATCCCAACTGCCACTGCCGTGGCCTTGTAGGAAGAGAAGAAGAGACAGACACAGCTTTAGCGTGTCTAGGACCAGAAGCTGAAGAAAGGACCCCCTTCCCTCCCAACTGCCACTGCCCTGGCCTTGGAGGAAGAGAAGAAGAGGCAGACACAACTTTAGCATGCCAAGGTCCAGAAGCTGAAGAAAGTCTCTTCCTTTATGCCCAGTGCCACTGCCATGGCCTTGTAGGAAGAGAAGAAGAGACAGACACAGCTTTAGCGTGTTTAGGGCCAGAAGCTGAAGAAAGGACCTCCTTCCACCCCAACTGCCACTGCTCTGGCCTTGGAGGGAGAGAAGAAGAGGCAGACATTGCTTTATCATGCATAAGACCAGAAACTGATCAAGCACTCTCTCTCCAGCCCAACTGCCACTGCCCTTGCCTTGAATGGAAAGATGGATAGGCAATATGTGCTAGACTTAAAAGCCACCCACAATGTATTTTTTTATATGTACTGATTAGGTTGTAAGCCCGAGAAATCTCCAGTTGGAGCATTTTATGCACAGAAAATACAATTTTCTTGGAATTAATATTTCTGCATTGAAGCATTATTTTCATTGCCAAAAAATGCTGTTTCTACACAAAACAACCATGCACAGAATTCATGTAGAAAAAATCCAAAACTACAATTCTCAGCAGTCTAGTTTTCTTCTTGTCAGATTTTCTTAGCATGTGAAAAATATACATAGTGACCATTTTCTGAATGTTTTCAAATATTATTTCCATTAAAAAAAATAATATTGAAAGGGAATGAACATATAGCTCTTAAAAATGTATGAATCAGCCAATGATTTCACTATTTCTCCGATTTTTTTTATAGTAGATATAAGGCTGGGTGAAAATACAACCAGCCAAAGTTATTTTTTTTTTAAAAAAAAATCACATTGTTTAAAAGAGGAAAGTACACATGGAAGAAATACCCACTGAATGTCAAAACCATCCAAGGGAAATAATTAGAATTCAAAGACAAGAGAGAATGTAGCACAGCAGCCTTCACCTCTTGAGAGGAAAAAGCAGCATGTAGGAAAATAGCACTATTTATCTGCAGAACCTGGGGGAGACACCAACAAACTTGAACAAACCAAACTCTGTGTACACATTCTACTACATCTTTATTTCATAGGATTACAAGAGCTACAGATGAAAGATAAGACACTGGATGGGTTCAGATAATCATTAGAGAGGAAGAATTGTAACTATCTCTTGCTATGGCTCCTTCTGCACTGCCATATAATCCAAATTATCAAAGCAGTTAATCTACATCATCTGCTTTGAATTGGATTATTTGAGTGTACATTGCCATATAATCCATCATAAAGCAAATTATGTGGATTTTATATGGCAGTGGCAGAAATACACTTCTCATCAAACCATGCCTGAGATTGTTGGTCCTATTGTCGATGTTGCTGTTTCCAGTCTATGTTGTTGCTCAGACTTAACTGACTTTGAAACTCTTGAATGATGTTTCTATAGCTTTCCATAAGTGTGCTGGTGGTTTCAGTTGATGTCAGAGAGGAGCGAAGGCTCAAAAGTATGATCTGTGGCCAACAGATCACTTATTCTTTGGTTCAGGTGTGGGGTCCACTTGGCTCGGTTATAAGATCTTTTTGTTGGCAGTAGTAGAGGCTAGTAGTGTTCCATTATGTGAATTTCCTGCGAGGAGTTTAATTGAAGAGAGATTGGGAGATGGTTGCTCTCAAGTTTGGGTATAACTTTTAGGGATTTAGCATGTTGTTGTTGTTCATTCATTCAGTCGTTTCCGACTCTTCATGACCTCATGGACCAGCCCATGCCAGAGCTCCCTGTCGGCTGTCACCACCCCCAGCTCCTTCAGAGTCAAGCCAGTCACTTCAAGGATCCCATCCATTCATCTTGCCCTTGGTCAGCCCCTCTTCCTTTTTCCTTCCATTTTCCCCAGCATCATTGTCTTCTCTAAGCTTTCCTTTCTTCTCATGATGTGGCCAAAGTACTTCATCTTGGCCTCTACTATCCTTTCCTCCAATGAGCAGTCAGGCATTATTTCCTGAAGAATGGACTGCTTGGATCTTCTCGCAGTCCAAGGCACTCTCAGAACTTTCCTCCAACACCACAGCTCAAAAGCACCTCTCTTCCTTCGCTCAGCCTTCCTTATGGTCCAGCTCTCACATCCGTAGGTGACTATGGGGAATACCATTACTTTAACTATGCGAATCTTCATTACCACTGTGATGTCTCTACTCTTTACTATTTTATCAAGATTGGACATTGCTCTCCTCCCAAGAAGTTAACATAAGGGAGGAAATCTCTTGAAATGGCTATGTAATCAATAGTGCTCATTTTTGTGCCTGAAAGAAAGGTGAATTCAGCTGGATGATCACCTTCCAGCATCCCATTTAAGATTTAGAGATTTAGCCTATAAGTTTTTTTGGCTAGACACAAACCTGCAAAATTCGATTTTGGGTCTTTGGACAGACAGAAAGGGAAAGGTCCCTCATCCTCATGGGTTGGAGTTGGACAGTTCTGCTGCTTAAAAAGAGTGGGGTCATCTGGGTTCATCCTTGCATTGAAGTCACCTCTCAAGAGTATAAATGCATTGGGATTCTGCAGCATAAGATCCTCGATATAGGATTCCAGCTCAGACTTGGGTTTTGACTTGGGCTTTTCTTCTCATAAGGGGTATGTAAATGTTTATTGCCAGCATTTTGTGGTTGTTGAATTGAATTAGAATTTGACTTTAAGTGGGGAAAGGGTGTTGTCTTAGCCCATAGCTCGTTGGAGATTAGGATTGTTAAACCTCCTTTGGGCCTCCCGTATCTGGTTGTTTATTATTATTATTATTATTATTATTATTATTATTATGGGCCATAAGGAAGGCTGAGCAAAGGAAAATAGATGCTTTTGAACTATGGTGCTGGAGGAAAATTCTGAGATTGCCTTGGACTGCAAGAAGATCAAACTAGTCCATCCTCCATGAAATAATGCCTGCCTGCTCACTGGAGGGAAGAATATTAGAGGCAAAGATGAAGTGCTTTGTCCACATAATGAGAAGACAGGAAAGCTTGGAGAAGATTATGATGCTGGGGAAAATGGAAGGAAAAAGGAAGAGGGGCCGACCAAGGGCAAGATGGATGGTATCCTTGAAGTGACTGGCTTGACCTTGAAGGAGATGGGGTGGCCATGACCAACTGGGTGATCTGGCGTGGGCTGGTCCAGGAGGTCATGAAGATTTGGAAGCAACTGAATGAATAAACAACAAGAGGTGATTAGTAAGGGTTTCGCTGGTGGCACATAATAGTCCAATTAAAAGCCTTCTCCAGATTGGGATTCCATAGCATTGAGCCACAGCAGTTAAAGGTTTGTCAACATGCATTCATTCTATATTGTAGATGCACTCTCCTTCTCTCTTAACATTTCCATCTAGTCTTTTAAAAATCCCTCTGAACATTCTCCCAATCCTTCCCAATGGTCCTGTGTCTTATTATATATACCAATCATGCCATTATTAACTATAAGGTTAAAGGTAAAGGTTTTCCCTTGACATGAAGTCCAGTCCTGTCCGACTCTGGGGTGTGGTGCTCATCTCCATTTCTAAGCCGAAGAGCCGGCGTTGTCCATAGACACCTCCAAGGTCATGTGGCCAGCATGACTGCATGGAGCCGTTACCTTCCCACCAGAGTGGTACCTATTGATCTACTCACATTTCCATGTTTTCAAACTGCTAGGTTGGCAGAAGCTGGGGCTGACAGCGGAAGCTCTCGCCACTCCCCGGATTCGAACCTGAGACCTTTCAGTCAACAAGCTCAGCAGCTCAGCACTTTAACCCACTGTGCTACCAGGGGCTCCAGATTATTAACTATATTTTACCTTAATGTATTTAGCAAAACATTTTAAATGAAATTTCATAGCATTGTAGATGGATCACATAAATTATGCTTTGGAAAAGTTACTTTAATGAATTAAAGGTAAAGGTAGTCCCCTGACATTAAGTCCAGTCATGTCTGACTCTGGGGTGTGGTGCTCATCTCCATTTCTAAGCCGAAGAGCCAGCGTTGTCCGTAGACACCTCCAAGGTCATGTGGCCGGCATGACTGCATTTAATGAATTACAACATGCAATATTGGCTAGTCAACCTGACCAGTGTCCACGCTGGCTATGAGAGTTCTGGGAGTTGTAGTCCAGAAAACTGACAAGTCAGGAAATTCCTATGTTCCACTGTGAAATTCCATTCCACTGGGCTGGGCAGCTTTCTCATTGTTTCACATCTCTTTCCTCTTTCCCGACTGATCTTCATTTGACTTGCTATTTATTTATTTAGCTCTTATAGGAATGTGTGAGCCAGGCAAGTGTGTGCGATGGGATATACAGCTCAAGCCGAGTACAATTTTCGTTAAGAAAAAAATCTGAAGAACAGCCTTTGCTGGGGGAAATGTTAAAGCAAAGCCTAGTGAAATATTCTTCTGGGATCCAACGGAAATGAGACAACAGCCTGCTATAACTGGCTTCCCATTAATAATTCCCCAGTATCAAGGGCATTAACCAGCAATGGAGCGTGAAAAATAGCAAAGCACACATAAGCCTGCCAAGAAAACAATGAATGTCACCAGATTGCAAACAAATTCATGTGGAAACTGTGGGCTGACGTGGTCAATACACAGGGAAGCTAATAGCGGATGGAAGTTAAAACCCATGTAAATGAGGCTTCATCCATATTTATGGATTCAAAACTTTTCTGAATCCCTTGTCTCTTTGACAAATGCATTGTGGCTGCAGTCCTAGACCCAACTCCCCGGTATAAATCTCCACCGAAGTCAATGGGATTTGCTTCTAATGAGGAACAAATGTACAGGATCACACTAGGCTCCCAATATACGTAGGCCAATGAAAAACATTGTATAGGGTTTTTTATGGCCAAACATCAATGCAACAGGCCATCTCAACTAGCAATGAATAACATCAGAATAGAAAAGAGACAGACTGTCTTAGAAGCAAGCTATGAATTCAAGAGAAAGCAGGATGTGAACTGGGTATTTTCTGAAAAGGTGAATGCTATAGATACAGAACAAACCACATATGTAAAGGTACAAAGAATAATGAAAAGGATTGAACAGAGTAGTCTTCAATACCTGAAATACAGCCAAGGCCCCAAATCTGATAAATGTGAAAAGGCAACAGGTTCTACCATGGTATGCTAACAATTCAAGATCAGGCAGGACAGCTACCTAATTTATGCATGTGATTATTTATTTCACATACATTTATATTATTTACTAGCCATCCCCTGCCATGCGTTGCTCTGGCTCAGTCTGCAGATATGTATTTTGTGTGTGTGTGTGTGTATGTATATGTGTGTGTGTGTTATATGGGTTTGCGCATGTGCTATAATGTAATTTTTGGGTTGTTGTAGGTTTTTTTGGACTATATGGCCATGTTCTAGAGGCATTCTCTCCTGACGTTTCGCCTGCATCTATGGCAAGCATCCTCAGAGGTAGTGAGGTAGTGAGGTAACTTTTGGTTTTTTGGCTTTTTAAATTTCTTCTGCTGTACTTTTTAGTATTTTTATGAGTGATGGTAACTCATTGGCCTGATAGGTATATTGTGTCCAAATTTGGTCTCAATTCATCCAGTAGTATTTGAGTTAGGTTAATCCCACAACACAAACATTATGTGTTTATTTATATAGACTAGCTGTCCCCTGCCATGCATTGCTGTGGTCCAGTCTGTGTATGTGTTTTGTGTGTATATATATGTGTATATATGTGTGTATATATTTGTGTATATGTGTATATATGTGTGTTTGTGTACATATGTGGTGTTATGCTTGCATTGTAATGTATTTTTTGGGGTTTTTTTGGCTTTTAAAGTCTCTTCTGCTGTGTTTTTCAGTGTTTTTATGAGTGATGGTCACTCACTGGCCTGATAGGTGTATTGTGTCCAAATTTGGTCTCAATTCGTCCAGTGACTTTTGTGTTACGTTAATCCCACAAACAGACATTACATTTTTATTTATATAGATAGTAGCTTGCTCACAGTGAAATTCACAACAGATTTATTAAAATGGTAGTTGAGTCTGCATTGTAGAATTAATTAATTAATTAATTAATTAATTAATAGAATTAATGCATTTTGCCACCACTCTAACTACTGCAACTCAATGCTATGTAAACATGGCATTGAGTTGCAGCAGTTCTCTACCAAAGAGTAGGGGTGTGGGACTAATCCATTTTAGGTCCCATTTTTTGCTCCCTATCCCCCCTTCAGTTTAACAGGAAGTTCCCTAAATCAGGAGGAGGGCTCTGTTTTTGTTTTGGTAGGATTCAGTCCTTTGGTGCCAATGGGAAAACTTTAGAGGTGCATTTCTCAATCATTTTTAGCCCCATTAGCATGAAACTTGCCTCACTTGTAGGCCACATTTCCGACTGCAAGCCTCCCAAGTTTCTGAAAATTTTACCAATCTACTGATTTTTGGCAATTTAAAAAAAAAATACCATAGTTTTTTTTAAAAACACACACACACACACACACACACAACCTCTGAAGATGCCTGCCAAAGATGCAGGCAAAACGTCAGGAGATAATGCTTCTGGAACATGGCCATACAGCCCGGAAAACTCACAATAATCCTTAAATAGTGTGATCAGATGGCAAAAGATAAATGAGGAACACCAGTAGTTTTCCAAAACATACCTGATTTCCTTTTTTTTTTTAACATTGATGGGAAGCTTTTGGAAGTTGCAGAGCTGCTTGCCTAGAGCTGATGAGAACTGAAATACAAAAATATAGAGGTTGTCCATCCTTGGTTTAAGAGGGAGAGATGACAAATTTGTCCTCGGCTGTGATATTGGCAAAATATGTGATCTACCACTTATATAAGGAACTCTGTGACAACCTAGTGCTTGGATCTATGTAGAGACTTAACTGTGTGAGCAAATACTGCTGCAGATCAATGAGAAATGGATTCTACTGAATAGTCATTAGAGAAATACAGAACTTGACAGAGACTAGACAAAATACATGCGTAGTATTTCTATGTTGATGATTCCTTCCTCTGTTACACCAGCTCCACTGGCTGCCAGTTTGCTTCCGGGCACAATTCAAAGTGCTAGCTTTAGCTTATAAAGCCCTAAACCAGTGGTTCTCACCCTGAGGGTCCTCAGATGTTTTGGCCTTCAATTCCCAAAATCCTAACAGCTGGTAAACTGGCTGGGATTTCTGGGAGTTGTAGGCCAAAACATCTGGGGACCCAGTTGAGAACCAACTGGTTTTAGCAGCTTCTATCTGAAGTTAATAATGCCTTAAATCAGTGTTTCTCAACCTGGGGGTCGGGACCCCTGGGAGGGTCGCGAGGGGGTGTCAGAGGGGTCGCCAAAGACCATCAGAAAACACAGTATATTCTGTTGGTCATGGGGGTTCTGTCTGGGAAGTTTGGCTGAATTGTGTCATGGGTGGGCTTCAGAATGCTCTTTGATTGCAGGTGAACTATAAATCCCAGCAACTACAACTCCCAAATGTCCACGTCTATTTCCCCCCAAACTCCACCAGTGTCCACATTTGGGCATATTGATTATTTGTGCCAAGTTTGGTCCAGATCCATCATTGTTTGAGTTGACAGTGCTCTTTGGATGTAGGTGAACTACAGCTCCCAAACTCAAGGCCAATGCCCACCAAACCCTTCCAGTATTTTCTGTTTCTGTCATGGGAGTTCTGTGTGCCAAGTCTGGTTCAATTGCATCGTTGGTGGAGTTCAGAATGCTCTTTTAATTTAAATGAACCATAAATCCCAGCAACTACAACTCCCAAATGACAAAATCAATCAATGTGGCTCTTCTCCCCATGAGACATGATATGATAACTCCACCAGTATTCAAATTTAGGTGTATTGAGTATTTGTGCCGAATTTGGTCCAGTGAATGAAAATACATTCTACATATCAGATATTTACATTATGATTCATAACATTAGCAAAATTACAGGTATGAAGTCGCAACAAAAATAATGTTGTGGTTGGGGGTCACCACAACATAAGGAACTGCATTAAGGGGTTGCAGCATTAGGAAGGTTGAGAAACACTGATCTAGGACATTACGATCATCTGGGGAGGCCCTGCTCTCAGTCCCACCTTCCTCACAGATGCGTTGGTGGGGGCGAGAGACAGGGCCTTCTCAGTGGTGGCCCCTCGACTGTGGAACGTCCTGCCCAGGAATATAAGATCGGTCTCCTCCCTTCTGACTTTTTATTATTATTATTATTATTATTATTATTATTATTATTATTATTATTATTATTATTGTCTTTATTTGTACCCCGCTAGCATCTCCCGAAGGACTCGATGCGGCTTACAAAGGCCAAGGCCTCAAAACACAACATAACAATACAAACCTAAAGCAAATTAAAACAGTTAAAGCAATATTAAACAACAAACAATAAACAATACACCAAGACACAATAAAACTGGGCCAGGCCAGAGTAATGGGTACAGATTAAAAGTGCTGATGTGACAAGTGGTATGTAAGGATTATGGGGTAAGTGCAGCGTGCAGTGTGCAGCATCTTAATTCTAATAAAGTGCTTCTGGGACTTGTTGTTGGAGGGTTCCTACTCTGGAAAGGCACATCGGAACAGCCAAGTCTTCAGTTCTTTCTAAAGACTGCCAATGTAGGGGCCTGTCTAAGATCTTTGGGGAGGGTGTTCCAGAGTCGGGGGGCCACCACAGAAAAGGCCCTGTCTCGTGTCCCCACCAAACGCTTGCGACACCAGTGGGATCACGAGCAGGGTCTCCGGATGAACGAAGTGAACGTGTGGGTTCATAAACAGAGATGCGGTCACGCAGGTAGGATGGTCCCAAACCGTTTAGGGCTTTGTAGGTAAGCACCTGCACCTTAAATTGGGCTCAGAAAATAAACGGCAGCCAGTGGAGCTCCTTGAACAGGAGGGTTGACCTCTCTCTGTAAGGAGCACCAGTTAACATCCTGGCCGCTGCCCGTTGGACCAGTTGGAATTTCTGAACCATTTTCAAGGGCAGCCCCACGTAGAGCGCATTACAGTAGTCCAATCTAGAGGTGACCATGGCATGGACCACCCCGGCCAGATCAGCCTTTGCGAGGTACAGTCGCAGTTGGCACACAAGTCTTAATTGTGCAAAAGAAAGATTAAAACCTGGCTTTTTGAGCAGGCCTTTGCTAATCCAGCATAATCATATGAAATCATGAAACGACCTGACGATGCAATTGAATAACGATTTCAACAAGGAGACGCTCATGACAATGATTTTATGGCTTTGTACATTCTTTATATATTTATATGTTTTATGCTAAATGTTTTTAACAGTATTTTATGATTGTTTTACTTGTTTATAATTGGTGAGGCATCAAACGTCGCCAACTGTGAATCGCCCTGAGCGCCTCTGGGCTGAGAAGGGCAATATACAAATATGGTAAATAAATAAATAAAAACAGCCCTTGTCGAGACTCTGAAAACACACTTGAGTTATGGCTTTTATTTGGTATACAGGGTAGCATTTGTAAGCTCCACAGTGAGTTGTGCTCTGGTCCTTTGGTGAACAGATTTATAGATGGGAGCCAATCTCTGGTTCCGACATGATTTCAAGGGAAGGGAAGAATGACAAAGCTCATCTGGTTAGAACCTGGTAGTAGCAGATAAGACACCCCTGACAATAATTTATTAAAGAGTGAAGGGGACACACAATAAGTTAATCAAAGCCAGGCTGGGGAGGAGAGACAGGCAGGGTATAATGGTGTTTCATTCTGCAAGAGCTCCTAAGCTGTGAGCACATCTGGGTTTGGCTCCGCATTAGAAAAGACATGCTGGCTCATTAACAGGTGCGCATGAATCTGCCAGTTTTCATTACTTTGTATATCACAATTATCCAATGCACACTAAGTCAAGAGGCTTTGAAGATTTGTTTGTGTCATCTTGAAAACTGATGAGTCAATTCATCCATTGGAGAGTTTTTGTAAAATGTATACATATCTTTTAAAAAAAACTAAACCAAGAGTAAATTGCACTGTGCTTACTTAATGCCAACCTACAGACTTCCCGTGGTCGCACCACAACCACATTGAAAATTAGACAAGACCGATCAGGCCATGTTGGAATTTCTCCTTATATGCAGGTCAAGTATTCCTTATCTGAAATGCTTCAAAATTTAAAGTGTTTGGGATTTCAAATTATTATTTTTTTGTTCTTCAGGACATCAACTCCAAAGGAGCTATCCAAGGTGCTGAACCAATTTAGGAATTCAAAGAACAGCAACTCCATCCTCCAGATTAGGATGGGATAGTCCCAATTAATCCTCTGTTCTCCAATACTTATTAATTATTATTATTTATTTACAGAAGTGCTTCTCAACCTTTCTAATGCCACAACCCCTTAATACAGTTCCTCATGTTGTGCTGACCCCCAACCATAACATTATTTTTGTTGCTACTTCATCACTGTAATTTTTCTATTGTTATGAATCATAATGTAAATATCTGATATGCAGGATATATTTTCATTCACTGGACCAAATTTGGCACAAATACTTGAGACATCCAAATTTGAATGCTGGTGGGGTTTGGAAGGGGAACTGATTTTGTCATTTGGGAGTTGTAGTTGCTGGGATTACAGTTTGCCTACAATCAAAGAGCATTCTGAACTCCACCAGTGATGGAATTGAACCAAACTTAGTACACAGAACTCCCATGAACAACAGAAAATACTGGAAGGATTTGGTGAGATTGACCTTGAGTTTGGGAGTTATGGTTCACCTACACCCAGAGAGCACTGTAGACTCAAGCAATTATTATTATTATTATTATTATTATTATTATTATTATTATTAACTTTATTTGTACCCCGCTAGCATCTCCCGAAGGACCCGATGCGGCTTACAAAGGCCAAGGCCTCAAAACACAACATAACAATACATAACCTAAAGCAAATTAAAAACAGTTAAAGCAATATTAAACAACAAGCAATAAACAATACACCAGACACAATAAAACTGGGCCGGGCCAGAGTAATGGGTACAGATTAAAAGTGCTGATGTGACAGGTGATATATAAGGATTATAGGGTAAGTGCAGTGTGCCAGCAATCTTAATTTCTAATAAAGTGCTTCTGGGACTTCTTGTTGGAGTTTTCCTATTCTGGAAAGGCACATCGGAACAGCCAAGTCTTCAAGTTCTTTCTAAAGACTGCCAATGTAGGGGCCTGTCTAAGATCTTTGGTGAGGGTGTTCCAGAGTGGGGGGGGGGGGCACCACAGAAAAGGCAATGTTGGATTTGGACCAAACCTGGCACAAATATTCAATATGCCTGAATGTGAACACTGGAGGATTTTAGGGGAAATAGACTTGACATTTGGAGTTGTAGTTGCTGGGATTTATAGTTCACCTACAATCAAAGAGCATTCTGAACCCCACCAACGATAATTTGGCCAAACTTCCCACACAGAACCCTCATAACCAACAGAAAATACTGTGTTTTCTGGTGGCCTTTAGCTGACCCTCTGACACCCCCTCATGACCCCCCCCAGGGGTCCCGACCCCCAGGTTGAGAAATGCTGATTTATAGTATTTATATCTCACCCTTTTCACCCCAAAGGGGACTCAGAGCAGACTTACAGAATATACATACGGCAAACATTCAATGCTGATTATACAATAACAAGGACAGAACAACACAAATAGAGGTAAAGGCAGGTTTTTTTCTGAACTTATTTGTGGCATCTTGGAGGATATGATGCACTCAACTCTGGCCATGAGGGGACGGGGGTGCTGTCACTCCATCTTCCATGCCAAGGATCTTTCTTCTAATTTTTGTCTTTAAGGGTGCCTTGATTATCTCCCTGCAAAAATGATACCTATTTTATCACATTTCTGCTTTCAACCTTCTAGGTGGTCAGGTGAGCTGGGGCTAATGGCAGGTGCTCATCCTGACCTGGGTTCAAACTGTTGACCTTCTGATTGGTAGGATTTTTTTGCAGCACAGTGGTTTAGCCTGCTGTGCTGAGCCTGGCCCCTAATACTTTTTCAGCTGTTTTTAAAATCTTGCCCTTCCCAGTAGGTTCAGGCAGAAGCAAACTGTTGTGGCCTTTTCCCAGTTTGTACATTTTTTTTCTCATAAGCAGTATCTGAGATTTTGATCACATTCTGATGTTGTCCCCGTTTTCTGAAAATTGGGAGGGTATCTGATAATTTATTTATTTATTTATTTACACATTTATATGCCGCCCTTTTCACCCCGAAGGGAACTCAGAGCGGCTTACAAGATATATATACATACAATATATTATATTATTGGCATAATAATATATTATATTATTGCAGTTTCTCAAGTCGCTCCTGATATGACCAAAAAATTAGTATAGTACACTATCACCATTATATATTACTATATTCTGCTATACCATTATATTGAAATATTATTAGTAATGTTGCATGCAATATAAAATACATAATTATAATATTGTATTATTAGTAGTATTATTACTAATTAATATTAGTATTATTACTAATTAAATTAGCCCGGTCATAGCAAAATTTCTACATGGAACACTTTGAAAAACAAGCCCTGGAAACAGCAACCAAAAAGCCCACGATATGGTTCAGATATGTGGATGACACCTTCACCATTTGGAGCCATGGAGAAGAAGAACTCAACAGGTTCCTGGACCTTCTTAACACCATCCACCCAAACATTCAGTTCACCATGGAAAAAGAAAATGAAGGAAGACTGCCTTTTCTAGATGTCCTAGTCATCCGCAAACCAGATCAACAATTGGGTCACACCGTTTACAGAAAACCCACACACACAGATAGATATCTACATAAAAACTCCAACCATCACCCAAGTCAAAAAGGAAGCACCATTAAAGCCTTGGCAGACCGTGCAAAAAGAATCTGCGAACCCCACCTCCTCCAAGATGAACTGAACCACCTCAACTGGGCTCTCCAGGCCAATGGAGACTCCACCTCAGACATCAGAAGAGCTGCAAGACCGAGAACAAGCCACGAGAGTCAAGACAAGATCCACCCAGAGGAAAAGTGTTCTTGCCATACATCAAGGGAACCACTGACCGCAGAGGGAAGCTGATAAGGAAACACAACAAACAAACTATCTACAGACCCACCAAGAAAATCCAACAAATGCTACATTCAGCAAAGGACAAGAGGGATCCTCTCACTTCTGCAGGAGTCTACCGTGTACTATGCAGCTGTGGACAAGTCTACATAGGGACCACCAAATGCAGCGCCCAAACAAGAATCCAGGAACATGAAAGGCACTGCAGAGTACTCCAACCAGAGAAATCAGCCATAGCAGAGCACCTGATGAACCAACCTGGACACAGCATTTTATTTGAGAACACAGAAATGCTGGACCACTCTCACAACCACCATGTCAGACTACACAGAGAAGCCATTGAAATCCACAAGCATGTGGACAATTTCAACAGAAAGGAGGAAACCATGAAAATGAACAAAATCTGGCTACCAGTATGAAAAAACTCTAAAATTACAACAGCACAACAACAGAGAGGAAACAACTGGGATATCTAATCACCTCTCAACAAAAGTTTGCTCCAGGCACTGTCAGGCCATTATATGCTAATCAAGGTGGTCAGTTGAAACATTCAAACCTAGCTCCAGCAGACAAGAGTCCTTTGTCCCACCCTGGTCATTCCACAGATATATAAACCCTTTTTCCTAGTTCCAACAGACCTCACTACCTCTGAGGATGCTTGCCATAGATGCAGGCGAAATGTCAGGAGAGAATACTTCTAGACCATGGCCATATAGCCCGAAAAAACCTACAACAACCCAGTGATTCCGGCCATGAAAGCCTTCGACAATACATTATATGTATATACAATATATCATATTATTTTACACTAGTCGTCTCCTGCCACGCATTGCTGTGTCCCAGTCTGTGTTTTGTGTTATGTGTTTTGTGTGTATGTAATTGCAAAATGATAACACATCATTTTGCAATTACTCCACAATTGGAATCACCTGTTTCTTCAGCTTTCATTTGGGTTCAGCAAATCGAACTCAGCATGCTGAACTTCAGGAAGGCTGGGGTGTGACTGACATGCAAAAGCAAACTCCATCAGCTCAATAAATAATGGTTTCACTTACAGTGCGGTGCTCCCAGATATCATTCTTGCACTTTGAGATCCCGTAAATCCCCTTCCATTTATCTTTTCCCTTACTTTGTGGAAAGGGGAGACATGGTTGCGGGAAGGATATCACTGCCTACCTTGTTATTGGGAAGTGGCTTGGCCAGCTCCAATGAATGGGTTCAGCACAGTTCATTGTGGCTCTTAACAACCAAGAGCAAGAAGAGATCAAATGGCTTATGAAGCATTCAGGAAAATATGATAGCAGATGGCAGCATGAAAAGAGAATCTAAAGCAGCAACAAAGGGAGAGAAAAAACACACTGTGCATTCAGCTTTGAAGGTACAAATTGGAGACTCGCAGCTCTTACTTTTAATTACTAATATGACAAGACTAAGGGAGATCTAATGGAGCCAGAGTGACATAATGGTTTGAACATTGGGCTATGACTCTGGAGAACAGAGTTGAAATCCCTGCTCTGCCATGAAAACCTACTAGATGACCTTGGACAAGTTCACCCTTAGGGAGCATCTATGCTATAGAGTTCACACATGTTGACACCACATTAATTGCTATTGCTGATTCTTGGGGCATCCTGGAAGCTGTCGTTTCATGAGGCACCAGAACTGAAGCCAAAGTTTCAGTTAATGTTGTTCATTCGTTCAGTTGCTTCCAACTCTTCGTGACCTCATGGACCAGCCCACGCCAGAGCTCCCTGTCGGCTGTCACCACCCCGAGCTCCTTCAAGGTCAAGCCACACACTTCAAGAATACCATCCATCCATCTTGCCCTTGGTTGGCCCTCTTCCTTTTTCCTTCCATTTTCCCCAGCATCATTGTCTTCTCTAAGCTTTCCTTTCTTCTCATGATGTGACCAAAGTACTTCATCTTTGCCTCTAATATCCTTCCCTCCAATGAGCAGTCAGGCATTATTTCCTGAAGTATGGACTGGTTGGATCTTCTTGCGGTCCAAGGCACTCTCAGAACTTTCCTCCAACACCACATCCCTTATCCTTCGCTCAGTCTTCCTTCTGGTCCAGCTCTCACATCCATAGGTGACTACGGGGAATACTATTGCTTTAACTATGCGGATCTTCGTTGTCAGTGTGATGTCTCTAAAAGGTAAAGTTTTCCCTTGACATTAAGTCGAGTCATGTCTGACTCTGGGGTGTGGTGCTCATCTCCATTTCTAAGCCAAAGAGCCAGCGTTGTCCATAGACACCTCCAAGGTCGTGTGGCCAGCACGACTGCATGGAGCGCCCTTACCTTCCCGTCAGAGCAGTACCTATTGATCTACTCACATTTGCATGTTTTCGAACTGCTAGGTTGGCAGAAGCTAGGGCTGACAGCGGAAGCTCACGCCGCTCCCCGGAATCGAACCTGCGACCTTTCGATCAACAAGCTCAGCAGCTCAGCGCTTTAACCCACTGCGCACCGGGGGCTCCTAATAACTCAATTACTCAATTCCTATTCTATCTATCTATCTCAGTATCTCAGTTGCTATTCTATCTATCTATCTATCTATCTATCTATCTATCTATCTATCTCAATTGTACTCACAATGACTTTTCAGAGCTTTGCCTGTCTGACCAACAGCACATCTGAGGCTTTTTTCTCCACTGAAGGAGGCAGAGGAGATTCCAAAATGGAGATCTCAACCCCAGGAAAAAGGGCGGACTCCTAACCCAAAGGGATATTTTCTAAACCAATAACTGCAGAGATCCTGCAGCCTGGCTTTCCAGACTCTGATACTGTTTAACTTCCAGGGTGCTGCTGGGTCTATAGCAACCCTGGAGAAATGCAAAGAAATGCTGTCCCATGCAGCTAAAAGGCAACGTAAACCATGCTCCTGGAAGACGGAACACACAAGATCGAGAGTATGAGATGGAGGTACTGTAAGCAAGTGTTTGGGAGGCTTGAACACCTTTGCATATCCCTACTCTGGTGCCTATGCGAGCCCTCCTCTGGCAGAATACACAAGAAAAGCATTGCTGGAGGCTCATGAGAAAGCATTGCTATGGGCATATAAATCTGCAAGCTGTTTGTTGTCTTAAGTGGTCATCAAAGGCTCTCCTGTCAGTTCATTATCACAATAGCCAGATAAGCAAGCGCCGTAAATTGATGCAGGTTAGCATTTTAATATGAAAGACTGTCTCTACATTTTCTGCAGCATCATTCTGTCTCTTGTTTCAATTACAGCCGTTCTCGCTGTGCTAAGCGTTCCTTTGCTGGATGCATTGGTTGGCAGGCAGCGGAGGTATTCAAAGGTCAAGCTGAAAAGAAGCCAGCCTGAATGATGGTGGCGTCAGCTCTTTCATCCTCAAATGGGAAGGGAGTTGTGATTATGAGAGCTGTGTGTATTCTAAGTAGCCACGAGCCACTGAAGCAGCGACTTGTTGGTTAAACTTTTCAGATCTGCATAGTAAAAATAAGAAAGGGAATAAGAGGGTGGAGTGATTTGGGACTGGCCCTTTTATCATTCTCAACTTCACTGCCACTCACTCTCTCCTACAACTTCTCCCATTGAATTATTTATCAGAAATGGTGCCTGGTGGATCAATTGAAAGGCAAGCAGTTCTTTGTTAATTTCTTTCTCTATGAAAGCAATAAGTTATGTTAACAAGTATTAAAGTGGAATGGATTCTCAAAAACTAATTATATTCCAGGATTGGTTCTGCACAAAATTTGCACATGTCTTTTTTGTACAGAAAAAAAAAATTGCACAGTAAAAAAATTACAGTATTTCTGGGCATTCAAGTCTTTTCTGACATATGGAGACCCTTGGGGAAAATCTATAGGATTTTCTAGAACCAAGACTGAGTGTTTTGCTCAAGATGGTTTTCCATACCGCACCAGGGAATCAAACCCTGATCTCCAGAGTGGTAGTCCAATTCTCAAACCACTGTGCCAAAACATACTAAGTTATAATGGCCACTGGTTGTGCTAGCTGGGGTGGGGGGTGGTCTGACAATTTTGTTGTTTAGTCATTCAGTCACTTCGTACTCTTCGTGACCTCATGGACCAGCCCATGCCAGAGCTCCTTGTCAGCCATCACCACCCCTAGCTCCTTCAAGGTCAACCCTTGGCCACTGCCTTGTGGTGCAGCCCCCAGGAGCACAAGGAGAAGTCCATGGTGGCCTAATTTGCAAAGAGAGCCTCCCTTCCATCCTTCAGTGGCCTTGGGCTCCCCTTGAGCTCCTTCTCCTCCTCCTCCTTGCCTCCAACCACAGTTTCTTCCAAATCTTTCTTGGCTTTACCAAGAAATCCATTCCTTCTTGCAGCCCCACATGCCTGAGCAGAGGCAGAAAAAATATCTCAAGGCAGGATCAGAATTTCAAGGAGGAAGGAAGAAAAGGATGGAGGAAAAGAAAACCCAACTTTGGAAAAGAAAGAGGAAGAATCCTTTTGCAGGAAGGTGCATATGGGACTCCAGCAATTAAGCACAATAGGCAATAGGATAATAAAGAATTTATTTATTTTATTTATTTCCAGTATTTCTACCCCGTCCTTCTCAACCCCCGACGGGGGACTCAGGATGGCTTACATTTGGCACAATTTGATGCCATTAAATATAACAAAGCAATATAACAACAATTAAAACAATCCTGGATGTCCAAGAGCGATTTGAGAAACTGCAAGTTGCTTCTGGTGTGAGAGAATTGGCCGTCTGCAAGGACGTTGCCCAGGGGATGCCCAGATCATTTTGATGTTTTATCATCCTTGTGGGAGGCTTCTCTCATGTCCCCGCATGAGGAGCTGGAGCTGATAGAGGGAGCTCATCCGCCTCTCCCCAGATTCGAACCTGCGACCTTTCAGTCTTCAGTCCTGCCGGCACAGGGGTTTAACCCACTGCACCACCGGAAGCTCCAATTTTAACCTACTTATTGATATTAATTAAAACAATAACAACAGTATTAACTGCAGTTATCACCATTCCAGTCAAATTCCATATCCAAAGCGCTATTTATGCCTACTGTCTAAAAGCCTGGTTCCAGAACCACAACTTCAATTTCTTCCTAAAAGACAGGAGGGATGAAGCCGATCTTATCTCGTTGGGAAGCGAGTTCCGCAGACGGGGGGCCACAGCCGAGAAGGCCCTATCTCTCGTTCCACCAGACGTATTTGCTAGGCCTGGGTAACAACGGAAAAATTTGTTTCTAAGTCGATTCGTTTTGCATTTTGATATTTAAAAGAATTCTGAAATTTTTCTTTTAAAAAGTTCGATATTTACGAAATTTCGTAAATGTTAAAAAAATTACGAAACATTAACGAAACAAATACGAAACAATAACGAATCGATTCGTTAATGGCGGACGCGACCGCGCAATACACTAAAAAACCTCCAAATGGGACAGGGGGAACTTCTGAAGCTTCCCTCTCCCTCTGTTGTTGACTGTTGGTGTGATATTATAATTTTTTTTCACTAATTAAACAAAAAACAACTATAAAACTTTCCCCAGACATGCGGAAATAATAACGAAACGACCTCAAACCGATAACGAAACGAATACATAACGAATTCCGAAGCATTTACGAAACGAATTTAAAAATTCGTTTCGTTTTTAAGTTGCTCCAGAATGGTTCGTTATCGCTTCGTTATAAAAAAAAATAACGAATTTTTAACGAATTACGAATTAACGAAACAAAACCGCCCAGCCCTAGTATTTGCAACGCTGGCAGGAGCAAGAGCAGGGTCTCCCTGGATGATCTTAAACTGCAAAGTGAGACGTAGATGTAAAGTACCAGTATATGATTACATAAACTGATAATGAAACCTACTTTAGGCTTAGATGTGTCATCGATACAGGAGGTCTTGAGCTGGGATCTGTTTAAGGGAATTTCCAGAGATTAATTGGGACTCCATCCTGCTTTGCATCCAACCCATTGCTTCTAAAGCTTTCAAGAAAAAAATAGGAAAAATGTGTACACCATGCCAAGCAAGAAGATGTCTACTCTGCTGGGTCATGAAAGTCAATAAAATGATTTCTCAGTTTGGTGAAACATAAGCAATATGGCATGTTTACTAAACACAAAACAGTACAAAGTATCAAAGAGAGGTATTCAAGAATTTAGAGATCAAATGTTGTACCCCTGTTTTGCCTCAGGATCCTGTCCCTGGAGCTGTAATTCCTTGAATGGTCCACTAACAGGCTCAAAAACACAGCATGCCCAGAAGATGCCCTGAAAACCATATATTTCCTCATGTGTCCGTGACCCTAACTGCAGTAAAGTTGGAACTCATGGGCTGGTCAACAGTGACTTCCAGTTCCCAAGGTTGTTCCTTCTCTGCAGAGGAACTTCTTTGAAGGAAATGGAAATGAAGCAGATACAGCCTATGTAAGACCACTCATCACCTTTTCTACTTACTATATAACGTTTATGGATGCTGCCTGTTTTAATCATTCTTTTTGCCTAAAGAAACTCCCTTCAAATAAATACAAAAATCAATAAACACATTTCCAACTTTACATTTCCATATCCTTTTCAGAATGAATGAATTCTTTCCCCCAAAGGTTTTATACATCTTTGAATGCTCTGACATATCAGTCTGAAAAGAATAAACTACTATGTACACTCCACAATTGCCCCAAAGTAGCATGCTCTGGCAAAGAAACGAGAAGAATATCTATAGCTATCATTTCAGCTATCCCAACCCTTGAAAATTAGGAATAATGATGGGCCTCTAAGGTATACTTTGCTTTTCACCTTCCTGGGTGTGGATGTACAGTACAATTTACTCATACCTGGCACCATTCCACCAAAGAATTGCCTTCTGAAACAGTATTTTGTCTTTTTAGGCTCATTGCCAGGAGTGCGTTGTTGAAAAGAGAATCTCTGAAGGCATATTGTCTGAGTAGAGGGTGATTGTTTGCTAATGAACCCAACTGTCCTCCCCTTGACACTAAATGGGTCAAGTGGCAGTCCTACCAAGAATTTAGTATTATATTATCCTGTCATAGTCCTTGCTGACATCATCTTCACATCATGGTAGCAGAAGAGACTACTTGCACAGCTCTCAGTGGCAATTGTTGTTGTTGGCCAAGTTTCATCCTCACATGCTAATAAAAGATCTTGAGTTCTGTCCCCAAACTCCTATTTAATCTCAGGATAGATACATTTCTGGTGTATCCTCTGGTTCACTTATTTGAGAACTTGATGCTTCTTATTCCGTGTGCATGTTACCTTATGCTTGGTGTTCTGTCGCCGCTGGGCCTGTATTTGGTTGGCTTTAAAATAGGATGTGTAACCTTTGCCCAGTGGGAAGCCAGGGGGCCCAAGGAGAAGTTCTCAGGGGCTTCCTTTACAAAAGAATCTTCAGATGGCTTGAGAAATACAACAAAGTCTTTTATTAATGAAATCAAACAGGAACTTCAAGGCTTTCTTGATAGTCTATTGGTTAAGGCTGTTTTCCTGGAGTTCTTAAAGCTGTTCTCCCCTGGATTGCTTAAAGCTGTGGGAATGCTTCCGTGGCATTCTTTCCCTGGAGATTCTTAAAGCTGTTCTCCCCTGGAGATTCTTAAAGGTTGAAGCCTTTGTACAGGGGAAGTTACACACATCCTACACATTGGCAAACCTAGCTTAGACTAACTAACAAAATGGCTCACTTCCCTCCAAAGCCCACAAAGGGGGCAGGACTAAGGAACCTAACAATAATTGACAAATAATTGACCCAATAACTGCAAAGTAAGGAAAGCCATCTAACTGCAAATGCATAGAACTTTAAAATACGTGCAGCAATCAGCAAATAGCAAGATAAGCTGGAGCCCCTGGTGTGGCTGTCCCAGAACACTTGGATAAGAATCATAGCATCCTCGAGTTGGAAGAGACCTCATGGGCCATCCAGTCCAACTCCTTGCCAAGAGGGAGGAAAATCCTATTCAAAGCACCCTCGACAAATGGCCATCCAGGCTCTGTTTAAAAGCCTCCAAAGAAGGAGCCTCCACCACACTCCAGAGCAGAGAGTTCCACTGCTGAACAGTTCTCACAGTTAGGAAGTTCTTTGTAATGTTCAGGTGGCATCTCCTTTCCTGTAGTTTGAAGCCATTGTACCATGTCCTAGTCTCCAGGGAAGCAGAAAACAAGCTTGCTCCCTCCTCCCTATGACTCCCGCTCACATAATTATACATGGCCCTCATGTCTCTTCTCAGCCTTCTCTTCAGCATGGCTAGATATGCCCAGCACTTTCAGTTGCTCCTCATAGGGCTTGTTCTCCAGACCCTTGCTCATTTTAGTAGCCCTTCTCTGCACACATTCCAGCTTGTCAAGATCTCCCTTAAATTACGATGCCCAGAATTGGACAAAGTACTCCAGGTGTGGTCTGACCAAGGCAGACCTAGACACTATACCCCTATTTATTTAGGCCAAAATCCCATTGGTTTTTGGCCTGCATAGTCTAGTGACTAGATCCAGGGAAGTCATGCTACCACTCTATTCTGCCTTGGTCAGACCACATCTGGAATACTGTATCCACTTCTGGGCACAGATGTAGTGAAGATGGAGGAGATGGAGACATGATGGCAGCTTGAAATATCTGATAGAATGTCATTTCGAAGATGGAGCATGGTCCACCCTTTATCTAGGTACATAACTGATAACTGTAATAGATATTTATTTGTTGAATGGAAAAGTATTTGCACTTGGGTGAGTTGTTCGTATCTTTTCAATTAGTGATTTCCTTTGTACTTGCTGTTAATATGTGTTGAGCAAGAAAAAAGAAAGAGGCGTTAGCCCTGCAGACAGACTTTTTGTCAAACATTTAGAAAATATAACTCCCAAAGTGCATAGTGCTTTGTTTGTTTTTTTATTCTGGAGAGGTCAACTTTTTTGTAGCCTGGGACCAATTCACACTACACAATTATAATGCCATTATAAGATATTTTCGCATTCCTAACTTTAATGACTTGACTTTGAAGGAACCGGGGGTGGCCACCTTATCTGCCATTGTTCCATCCTATCACATTCCGGTGTTTGTAGTTTGGTGAAACACAAGACTTCTCCAGGAATTCTACTCTCCCTAAATTGTCATTCACAAGATTCCATGGGACAGAAACATGGTAGTTACAGTGGAGTAATAGTACTATAATTTTCTGTTGTGAATGAACTCTTGAAGAAACTCCATCAAGTGGTCCCAGTTTGTCTAGGCTCTAGGTGACCTTGTATAACTAGAGTGTTAATTGTTTATGTATTTATTTATTATATTTATATCCCACCTTTCTCTACCCTGGAGGGGACTCAAGGCAGCTTATAGATAGGCAAAAACTCAGTGCCTTCACAACAATATAAAATTAAAATTAAATACATTAAAACATTATAAAACATTACTATCAGTATAAAACCATGCAACCCACAATCGTAATCCAGGTCATTCCAGGAGTCATTATACATAGTTCCAGTTAATCTAATTGCACTATGGTTCTTCTCTGAAGGCTTGATCTCAGAGCCATGTTTTCACTCTTTTTTTGGAGGTCAGAAGGGAAGAGGCTGATCTAACATCACTGGGCACGAAGTACCAGAGCCCGAGGAGCCACTACCGAGAAGGCCCCATCTCTCATTCTCAGCAATTGCATCTGCGAAGGAGGTGGGACTGAGAGCGATGTCTCCCCGGACAATCTTAATCTCCAAGATGGTTCATAGGGGGAGATCCGTTTGGTCAAGTATGCTGGGCTGGAACTGTTTAGGGCTTGTATTGTCAAAGGCTTTCATAGCTGGAATCACTGGGTTGTTGTAGGGTTTTTCGGGCTATATGACCATGTTCTAGAGGCATTCTCTCCTGACGTTTCACCTGCATCTATGGCAAGCATCCTCAGAGGTAGTGAGGTCTGTTGGAACTAGGAAAAAGGGTTTATATAACTGTGGAATGACCAGGGTGCGAGTTCTTTACCCCACCCTGGTCATTCCACAGATATATAAACCCACTTTCCTAGTTCCAATAGACTTCACTACCTCTGAGGATGCTTGCCATAGATGCAGGCGAAACGTCAGGAGAAAATGCCTCTAGATTTTAGAACATAGCAATATAGCCCAAAAAGACCTACAACAACCCTGTTTAGGGCTTTATAGGCTAAAGCCAGCATAGTCTTGCCAATGGTAAGATATTTTCTCATTCCTAACTTTAATGACTTGACTTTGAAGGAACCAGTGGTGGCCACAGCTGACAGGGAGCTCTGGCATGGCCTGGTCCATGAGGCCACAAAGAGTTGGAAATGACTGAATGAATAATAAACAACAACTTTAATGTGATCTCACTTGATCTATATTTCCTGGATTAATGAGATGATCAGAAAATAATTCTGAATACCTAAGCGAAGTTGTTCTGCTGTAACACTGATTCTGAGGAATGAAACTGAACTTCAAAGTTCTGTCCTTCACAACCTTATCACTGACGTCTTAAAGGAAATGCAGAGATGTGTGATGCTTTGAAGCCATCTCTCCTTGCCCTTAGACAGCACTGAAACATTTGTCATTTCTCTCTACCATTTCCCTACTTCTTTTGGTGAGAAAAATAAAGCATGTCAGATATAAATCCGGAGCCTACAAAGTCAGCTAGGTTCAGATAGACTGAAAATTATATACTCTTGTGTCTGAAAAGAAGACACAAGCCATCTTGACAATCTTTCAGTGGCTTATTTTATTCAGGAAAAGGCTTGTGCTACCTATTTCTTCTTGAAGGTGATGTTCTCAGAAGAATGAATCACATCCAGTGATCACAAAGCCATTTTTCTCATATGTAGAAGTTTCACATTGAAGTTTCTCCTCCTTTTCTTCTTTCTTTTTGAAAAAGAAGAATATGACCCATGTCATTTTTTAAATGTCACGACTGAGCAAGTTTCTAAGTGAATGCAATCCTTCCACCTCAAACGTATAAGACCAAGATGTGAGTGAATCCTCTTTGGAAAAAAATATGTACCAACTTTAGAGATGTTAGACTGAAAACCAGAGATAGTTGCTGTTGCTTGTTTTAGCAAATATTATGTGTTATACAGCCCGCAGAAATTCCTTCTTATTTAGCATTGCCCACGACAGATACAGGAGCCATCTCCAATTTTGAAATGTTGTTGTTCTTCGTTCAATTGCTTCCAACTCTTCGTGACCTCATGGACCAGCCCATGCCAGAGCTCTCTGTTGGCCATCACCTCCCCCAGCTCCTTCAGAGTCAAGCCAGTCACTTCAAGGCCATCCATCCACCTTGCCCTTGGGTGGCCCTTCTTCCTTTTTCCTTCCATTTTCCCCAGCATCATTGTCTTCTCTAAGCTTTCCTTTCTTCTCATGATGTGGCCAAAATACTTCATCTTGGCCTCTACTATCCTTCCCTCCAATGAGCAGTCATGCTTTATTTCCTGAAGTATGGACTGGTTGGATCTTCTGGCAGTCCAAGGCACTCTCAGAACTTTCCTCCAACACCACAGTTCAAAAGCATCTATCTTCCTTCGCTCCGCCTTCCTTATGGTCCAACTCTCACATCTGTAGGTGACTGTGGGGAATACCATTGCTTTAACTATGCAGATCTTGGTTGCCAGTGTGATGTCTCTACTCTTTACTATTTTATCGAGATTGGTCCTTGCTCTCCTCCCAAGAAGGAAGCGTCTTCTGATTTCCTGGCTACAGTCTGCATCTGCAGTCATCTTTGCACCTAGAAATACAAAGTCTGTCACTGCCTCCACGTTTTCTCCCTCTATTTCCCAGTTGTCAATCATTCTTGTTGCCATAATCTTGGTTTTTTGATGTTTAGCTGCAACCCGGCTTTTGCGCTTTCTTCTTTCACCTTGATTAGAAGGCTCCTCAGCTCCTCCTCGCTTTCGGCCATCAGAGTGGTGTCATCTGCATATCTGAGGTTGTTAATGTTTCTTCTTTCACCTTGATTAGAAGGCTCCTCAGCTCCTCCTCACTTTCGGCCATCAGAGTGGTGTCATCTGCATATCTGAGGTTGTTAATGTTTCTTCTTTCACCTTGATTAGAAGGCTCCTCAGCTCCTCCTAGCTTTCGGCCAAATTTTAGTATTTTATAAAATGTGTTAGTTAGTTTTGAAATAGACAATCCTAAATAACTAAAATTACATTATTTCAACTGGAAATTCGAAATGTAGCATATTGGTTATCTGGATGGCTTTTTACTTCCCTCTCTGGACTGAAGGGTAAATAAGGTAGCCATTTTCCCTAACAGCACAAAATAGAAGACAGAGGTCCTCCTGGTCAGTTGTAAGATCAATCAAGGCAACCTGTGTTCAATGGTGTTACACTCTCCCTGAGGACATAGGTCCACAGTCTGGAGATGCTCCTGGACTCAGCACTGATGCTTGAAGCTCAGCGACCGGGAGGGCCTTCGTACATTTAAAACTTGTGCACCAGCTGTGACCGTACCTCGGAAAGTCAGAGTTGGCCATGGTGGTCGATGCCTTAGGCATGTCTCGCATGGAATATAGCAATGCACTCTTTATGGGGCTGCTTATGAAGATGGTCCGGAAGCTTCAATTAGTGCAAAGATCTGCAGGCAAACCTAACATACTATCCCCCTCTTAAAGCAGCTCCACTGGTTGCTGAGTTGCATCCGGGACCAATTCAAAGTGCAAGTTATTACCTACAAAGCCCTATATGGTTTGGGTCCTGCTTATTTATGTGACCACATCTCTCCTTTTGTTCC
Organism: Anolis sagrei ordinatus; assembly: GCF_025583915.1. NCBI lineage: Eukaryota > Metazoa > Chordata > Lepidosauria > Squamata > Anolidae > Anolis > Anolis sagrei. Next base: position 9,600,574 of record NW_026844367.1, on the reverse strand, counting down.
AGCCTTAAGATCAGCCAGGGAGGCCCTCCTCTCGATCCCATCTCTCTCACGAGCGTGGTTGGTGGAGACGACAGAGTGGGCCTTCTCAGTAGTGGCCCCCTGACTTTGGAATGCCCTCCCCAGGGAAATTAGACAAGCACCACTCTCTTAATTTTTAGGAAGGAGTTAAAAACCTGGCTATTTAACCATGCTTTTGATAATGGCTAAGAGAACCAACCATCTTAGCTGATGGGACTTTGGATGGCTGTCAGAACTAGAACTCACAATGCTATATATCCTGATCACAGGAATTGGGTGGTTTTAAATGGTGTTTATATTTTTTTCGGTTTTTAGAGTGCAAAATGGTTTTTGAACTTGTTTTTTATTAATGTTTGTATTATTGTGTTATTTTGCTGTATTGAGTGATATGTGATTGTTGCCCATGTAGTATTATTTAATAATATTAATAATACCTACTAAACAATCAATCAAAACATAAAGTCCAATTTCAATTTTACTCCATTTTTTACTGTATTTGTCTGTTTGTTGTAAGCTGCCCTTAATCCCTTCGGGGAGAGGGGGCGCAATACAAATAAAGCATTATTATTATTATTATTATTATTATTATTATTATTCTGACACAAAAACACAGTATGTCACAGCAAACAAGATCTATATGCTGGATTTCGTATCACAAAATCACAAGCCAAACACTTCCCAAGGGTCTAGGACTGTGTGATGTATTTTTGAATGACGCGAACAGATGCAAGTCCTTTTGCATTTGACAGATAGTGAGTTTGTCAGTGTTTATTATTTCCAAATGCCAGCTGAGATCTTTTGGCACGGCACCCAGTGTGCCAATGACCACTGGGACCACCTGGACTGGTTTATGCCAGAGCCTTTGCAGTTCGATTTTGAGGTCCTGATAATGGCTGAGTTTTTCCTGCTGTTTTTCCTCAATGCAACTGTCGCCTAGTATGGCAATATCAATAATCCAAACTTTTTTCTTTTCCACAATCGTGATGTCTGGTTTATTGTGTTCCAAATCATTGTTAGTCTGGATTCGAAAGTCCCACAGTATTTTTGCCTGTTCATTTTCCACGACCTTTGTGAGTTTATGATCCCACCAATTCTTTACTGCTGGTAGGTAGTCCTTGTGACATAAATTCTCGTGAATCATTTGGACCACAGAGTTGTGTCCATCTGTGTGATTTTCTTGCAGCAGCTGAGGATATGGTTTCATCAGCTTCCTTGCACAGTATGCATTTTGGGTCATCCACTGATTTTTCAATCCTGGCCTTGATGGCATATGTTCTGATGGCTTGCTCCTGTGCTGCAAGAATCAGGCCTTCTTCTGTCTCCTTCTTCCGGGTTCAATTCGTGAGCCATCACCAGGTCTTCTCCTTGTCAATTTTTCCTTTAATCTTCTCAAGGAACTGCCCATGTAAGGCTTTGTTGTGCCAGCTATCAGCTCTGGTTTGGAGTGCAGTTTTCTTGTACTGACTCTTTGTCTGCTGTGCTTTGAGAAGTTTCTGATTACTGACTTCAATTAAAGCAAGTTCTTGGCTTTCCTTTACATATTCTGCCAGGGCATGTTTTTCTTCTTCGACAGCTTGTTTTACTTATTATTATTATATGAAGGGATAGTGAGTAATAGTATTCCAAGCCAGTGTGGTGTAGTGGCTTGAGCCATGGACTAGCAATTTAGCTTTGATCCCCTCTTAGGTAGATTAGGACCTCATCTTGCTTGCAATGCATGTCAATGGGCTCTCCTCCTCTCTGAGTTAATACTGAATGCTTCATTGATCTTTTAGGCATAATCATTATTGTGCTTTATAAAATAGTCTATCCCAATATTCATTTGAAATTATGGTTATTATAAGATGAAAGATGATATGATGGCAGAATTCCCAGAACAGATCATCCTTGGTAATGGAATTCCTCCGTATATGTGTGCGGTGTTGATGGATTTGCTGTGTTTTCATGTAAATATTCATAAGGATATTGTCTATTGACAGCATTATGCAGTATCCGCACAATGTCTATGGTTATTTTCCACAGGCCTTTTGGAATGAATAAAGATAGGACACTCATAAAATGGTTATTGCCGGCTGCGTGGCAAATGTCCACAACCTGCTTGTTTCAATTGAACTGAAGAGAGAAATATTGTGAGTGTATATTTAACATGATCTACCAACTTCTGTGTTTAATCATTTTGGAAAAAAAAATAACAAACCACTGGACTGTGATTACAAAGGTTAGTGTGATTTAAAAATGGAAACTCAACTGGTTCATGCACCTCCGGGTGGGCTTGTTGTTACAATACTCTCCTGGAAAAGAATAATTACAATGTGGAGCCAGTGGCTAGATCAGAAAACTCACAGGTGTATCCAAAAACTGGAAAGAAAGAGATGAGACGTGAAATAATGGATTGAAGCAGGTCCAGTTCTTATGTTAAGTAACGAAAGGGTAGCGATGCAAAAGAAATTCACATCGATTTCCTATTTGTGGTCGGTATAATTGTTAATGAAGGTACACATGCCTCTTTCAGTTTGCTATCAATTGGAGGACATCGCTGGCTCTTCAGCTTAGAAATGGAGATGAGCACCAGCCCCCAGAGCTGGACACAACTAGACTTGGGTTGTTGTAGGTTTTTCTGGGCCATAGGAGAGGATGCATGCCATAGATGCAGGCGAAATGTCAGGAGAAAATGCCTCTAGAACATGGCCATATAGCCCGGAAAAACCTACAACAACCCAGTGATTCCAGCCATGAAAGCCTTCGACAATACAACTAGACTTATTTGTTTATTTATTTACTAGCCATCCCCTGCCATGCATTGCTTTGGCCCAGTCTGTATATATGTTGTTTTGTGCGTGTATATGTGTGTCTGTGTATATATGTGTGGTTTTGAGCGTGTGTTGTAATGTTTTTTTTTATTTTTTTGGCTTTTTAAGTTTCTTCTGCTGTGTTTTTTTATGTTTTTATGGGCGATGGTCACTCATTGGCCTGATAGGTGTATTGTGTCCAAATTTGGTGTCAATTCGTCCAGTGGTTATTGAGTTATGTTAATCCCATAAACTAACATTAATGGGTTGTTGTAGGTTTTTTTGGGCTATATGGTCATGTTCTAGAGGCATTCTCTCCTGACGTTTTGCCTGCATCTATGGCAAGCATCCTCAGAGGTAGTGAGGTCTGTTGGAACTAGGAAAAGGGTTTATATATCTGTGGAATGACCAGGGTGGGACAAAGAACTCTTGTCTGCTGGAGCTAGGTGTGAATGTTTCAACTGACCACCTTTTAGAGTTTTTTTTAATACTGGTAGCCAGATTTTGTTGATTTTCATGGCTACCAGTATTAAAAAACTCTAAAATTACAACAGCACAACAACAGAGAGAAAACAAATAAGGACATCTAATCACCTCTCAACAAAAGTTTGCTTGAGGCACTGTCAGGCCATTATATGCTAATCAAGGTGGTCAGTTGAAACATTCACACCTAGCTCCTGCAGACAAGAGTCCTTTGTCCTCACCCTGGTCATTCCACAGATATATAAACCCTTTTTCCTAGTTCCAACAGACCTCACTACCTCTGAGGATGCTTGCCATAGATGCAGGCGAAACGTCAGGAGAAAATGCCTTTAGAACATGGCCATATAGCCCGAAAAAACCTACAACAACCCAGTGATTCCGGCCATGAAAGCCTTCGACAATACATTTAATATTACATTTTTATTAATGTAGATTTATTTAGAATTTTTATATCCCATTCTTCTCTATCTCCGTGGAGGGACTCAGAATGGCTAAAAGTCAATGTCAGGGGAAACCTTAAGCTTTACTAAAAAGGATTGGAGGGAAAGAAGGGGCCACGGTAGCGCAGTGCTCTTGTTCCATTTCCATGCCAAAGAGCCTGTTGTCCATAGACCCCATCTGATCCTGTTTCCTAGCATGGCTGCATAGGAACCTTTTACCTCCAGCTGAGACGGTACCTATTGATCTACTCACATTGCATGTTTTCTAACTGCTGGGTTGGCAGAAGCTGGAGACGCCAATGATGTTATTTTTATTGCTGTTGTGGTTTATGTAATTATGATGTTTTAAACTGTATAATGATATTATGTATACTGTTTTGTCGGAAACCGCCTTGAGTCGCCAATAGGCTGAGAATACAGTAAATAAATAAATAGGGCTAACAGCAGGAGCTCACCCTGACCCATGGCTTCCAACTGCTAACCTTCTGGTCAACCAGCTTTTCTGCAGCTAGCAGTTTAACCTGCTGTGCTACCATGATCCTGTGTAGAAAATACTGCAGTTGGTTGATTTTCATAAATAATAGTATTTTCATAGAAACAGCATTTTTTGAGCAGAAAAAAATTGCATTTTTCTGCTCAAAAATGTATGTTTCTGCACTGAAATAGAATTTGATTTAAAAAATAAGGTACAGTGGAAATTCAGGAAGGCAAGGTTATGAGGGTATGAAAATGTATGGTTGCCAAACCACAAATTGGTACAATTACAAGGATTGAATGAAAAATAATTTGGGTTTGGATGGGAATATTTTAATAAATCAAATGCATAAATAATCCTTAGAATATGATCTTTAACTACCACTATTTATTTTTCCACATAATCACCAGACAATTGGATACATTTCTGCCAACAATGAACAAGTTTTCTGATGCCGTCACTGAAGAAGTCAACACTCTGTTTCGGCAACCAGCATCTCACAGTTCTCTCAACGTCTTCATCGGAAGCATAATGATGTCCCTGCAGATGGAAGTCAGATGGTGCTAAATCTGGACTGTATGGAGGATGTTGTACAGTGGTGAGATCCAGTCTCTGAAGTTTCAAGTCTGTGCACTTTTATTTCAGGCGTCAGCATCCTGCGTACCCATCGTGCACAGATCTTCCAATAGCCAAGCAAAGCAATAATGTGACCCACACGTTCTTGTGAAATGCTGATTATACCTGAAATTTCTTTCTGAGTGATACGACGATCATCCTGAATCAATCTGTCAACGTTTGCTTGTGAAATCTGATGTTTGCTGTCACAGGACGCCCAACTCTTTCCTTGTAATGCAAGTGAGATGTTCCCACTTCAACGTCTTTAAACTTACTCGCCCAACAACGCACAGTACTCATATCAATACAATCACCATCAACAGCTTGCATTCTCTGAGGAATCTCCTTTGGGGGTGACACTTTCTGCTGTCAAGAATTCAACGACTACACGTTGCTTAAGTCGCATTGACCGACAGTCTGCGCAGGGTTCCATACTACACACTTTAACAACACAACCATTCAGTGCTAAGGCTTTCTGCCAAAATGAAACTGTAGAGGAGAGTCTACTGAACAAGCCAATACCTGCCGCATACCAGTACTGCCATCTGTTGAGGAGTTACAAAGGTGGAGGCATTACTTTTCACTCAACCCTCATACACAAATGAAGATACTTACTTTCTTAGATAATCCCTCGTTGTCCAAGTAAGATCTTCCTCCAAGTTTTATGTACTGGTAGTGGGTACGTAGATGACTGTGGAACCCTATTCTTCACCTGCATGTTCTTCCACAGTGAGGGCATTGTTTTCCAGGTGGAAGGTGGTCCTGGTCGGCATTGGTTGGCTTGATGCGCCTTCCTCTTGGCACGTTTTTCTCTTTTGCCCTCCATTTGTGCCTCTTCAAATTCTACAGCACTGCTGGTCACAGCTGACCTCCAGCTGGAGTGCTCCCGGGCCAGGGAGTTCCCAGTCTCGGTGTGTATGCCACAGTTTTTAAGGTTGACTTTAAGCTCATCTTTAAATCTCTTTTCCTGCCCTCCAACGTTCTGTTTTCCATTCTTGAGTTTGGAGTAGAGCAACTGCTTTCCAGTACCAAAAGTACTCAACCTGGCATATTTCCATTATCAGTGATAGCACAACTGTAGTGGAATAGAGGTTTCAGGAGATAACATCCTTAATCACAAGGGCATTATATTCAAGTTTATTTTCTCATGGATATCTCCAGTCTCTGTCTCTAGCCTCGGTCTTTACTGTAATGGGAGATCATTGGCAGAATGAGTGGGATTTAAAAAGGAATCACATTGACTTATAGTTTAGGGCATTTCCCATTTTCTTGCTTCCATTATTCATACCCTTCCATTCCCTCTTTCCTTCCAACACACATGGACTTTATTAGGATGCTGAATGCATGCCACGGCGCACTCTGAAGTCGGCATGAGACTTTGCACGCTTTCGGAACAGGAGTCCCTGTCCTATCACAAAGAAAGAGACTTTAATTCACATTAGTTATTGATTGTTCTTTTCCTGTTTACAGTCTGTACAGCAACTGTCGGTCATTTTCACCTGACCTGGGAAAAAAGCTACAAATCTGGTTTCTATTGGCCTGCGCCCAAAGACAAAATTAAAAACCCTCAGTGCCAAACTAGTGCAGCTGTATCAGCCACTGCTGAGTCATCTGCAAACATGCCAAATGTTAGCTGCTTCACTTCAGAGGAAATGGGATCAACTGGAGCCAATATTTGAACTGGAGAAGGGGCAGAAGTTGAATGAAACCAGCTTTTTTTCCTCCTGCAGAACTCAGGGTTGTTTTTACTGCTGCTGTTTATTTTTGAATGTTTATGATGCAGTCTTGCATGCATATTTCAAGAATGGCCAGTATTATTCAAGTCTGCCAGAGCACAATGCCATCTCCTGGATATGTGAAGTCCTTGGGGAAAAAAACCTAGGTGTCCCTTTCCCTGAGTAGATTCATCTCTTTTTTCCCCTCTTGAATTTCTTCCCTGCTTCTCAAACAAGCTGCTTATTTATTTATTTACGACATTTATATGCCGCCCTTCTCACCCCGAAGGGGACTCAGAGTGGCTTACAAGATATATATATATAAAATATATTATATTATTAGCATAGTACAATATCAATATTATATATTACTATATTACTATATTGTTGTTGTAGTAGAGCCAGGGCCGGCTCAACCCATTATGCAAAGTAAGCATTTGCAGTATAGTTGATTTTGCCCAGGGGCGCTCTTGGGGAAAGATAGACCTTGACATATGCGAGTTGTAGTTACTGGGATGTATAGTTCATCTAAAATCAAAGAGCATTCTGAACTCCACCAATGATGGAACTGAACCAAATATGGCACACAGAACTCCCATGACGAACAGAAAATATATGCATACAACAAAAATACCACTTATATAAGATAAACAATAATAAAATTCAACAACAGTTATATAAACATGCTGCACTGTTCAACCTCACAGCGACAACAAACAATATCGTGCAAATTTTAGTACAGTCGTATCTTCTTATGAGTAGCTTGTAAATCAGCCGTCCACGACCAGTTTCGGCCTACTTCAGGCCTTCTTCTGGTGGAAAAGTTATACACTTGAGAATTTGTTTTCCTCAGGGGATACAGATTTTTTTGGGCTCAGTGGTATAAAGTTATACACTTGAGAATTTGTTCTCCTCAGGAGATACAGATTTTTGCTCAGTGGTATATGATACTCTGCTCTATGTTGAGTTCTGGCTGCGAGTAATGTTACAGAACAGAAAATATATATCAGTGATTGGTTGGGGGGGCGCGCAAAATACTGTTTGCTTACCATTGAAAATTACCTAGGGCCGCCTCTGAGTAGAGCCTGCGAGTAACGATGCTAACAGTAGTTTGGGCACTAGAAGGAGAAAGAGGGTTACTCGGAAGCAGGAATCTGATGATGAGCAACAGAGGAAAAGGATCCGGGACATACTTATGGCACCCTCAGATGAGGAGTCATTCAAGGGTTTCTCTGGGGATGATGGGTCAACAAGTGAAAAAGAGGAAGGAAACATCATGGATTGGTCTAAGGGAAGGAAAAGGGCTATTCGGGAGCAGGAGTCTGGTGGGGAGCAACAGAGGAAGAGGATGGGGGTTATACTTACTACTCCTACAGATGAGGAATCATCTGTGGGTTTCTCTGGGAATGATGGGTTAAGGAGTGATGAAGACAGGGATGACACAAGGTGAAAGATGTACAAGCTGTATGTGCGGAGCCAACGTCCAGTGATACATTTGTAGGGTTCTCTGGTAATGAGGACTGGCAATCGGGGAATACATCTGAGTCTTGGGGGGATCTAAGTCTTGACAGAAGATGGAGAAGGTGGAGAGATGGGAGTAGGAGTTCACGTGTGGAGTCAAGAACAGCTGCAAGGGATAATGATGGGGTGGAGGTCAGCTCATCTTCTGATGATGATGTGTAAGATAAAAGTAGGTTCAGAAATGATGAATCTTTGCAGAAGGCAAGGTGTTGGTATACGTTTGTACAATGGGTACTGTTTGGACATGTCGCTGCCTGTTCGTGTTCAACATTGGGTTTGGGATCTGCAGGTTGCTGCTCCTGTTCGTGTGTGCTTCAACTTGGCTTGGATTCTCGTGATTGTGGATTTCCCCCTTCCTTGACCTTGGACCGGTTTGACTACGACGCTGCTTCCGTGGACTTTGGAACTTCACTACTTTGGATTCTACAGTGTAGATGCACTCGAAAGCATGCCCCTGGAATCTCCTTATTCCTTCTTTACCTGTAGTTAAGTTCCTACAAAAATATGCAGTTGGGAATAATTTTATTGAAAGCATGCAAAAAAAAAAAAATGAAAACTATGCTCAGGATAGATATGTTCTGGGCCCCTTGGTGCTGCAGCAATTAAACTGCTGAGCTTCTGAACTTGCTGACCAAAAGGTTGCTGGTTCACATCTGGGGAGCATGATGAGCTCCCATTGTTAGCCCCAGCTTCTGCCAACTTAGCAGTTCGAAAACATGCAAATTTGAGGTGATCAATAGGTAACACTTCTGTGGGAAGTTAATGGCACTCCATGCAGTCATGCCGGCCACATGACCTTGGAGGTGTTTACAGACAATGCCAGCTCTTCGGCTTAGAAATGGAGATGAGCACCACCCCCCAGAGTTGGACACGACCACACTTAATGTCAGGGGAAAGCTTTACCTTTATTTTATGCTTGGGGTGAACCCTGAACTGCACAGATTCACGCTATTCCAAGACTCTCCAGAGTCTATTCAGAAGCACATTTTGGGATGTACTTTTAAAATCCAGAATATCTTTTAACTTTCTTATTGAAGAAGAACACGGGAAATCCGATCAGGCAGACTAATTGGTCACAGATTGAGGAATACGAAAAAAGGAAAAAAATAAAAGATTTACTAAAGGAATCATTATTAAATGGATATTTTAGAAAAAAAGGTTTCAACTTTGTCATTTTTTGTTTCTCAATTTTAATATACAATTTTTATGGAATGAATATGTATTACACCGCAAAGGTTTAGATGGAAGTCACCAGGACATTTTTTTTCTTTTTCTTTTCAATATTTTTTCATATTTTTTTCTTTTTTTAAGCTATTCTCTCTCTTTTATTATTTCCTACTTTCTCTTCATATTATTGTTTCACCACTTTACATGTAAAAATAAAATACTATTCTTTTTCCTCCCCCTTCCCTTACCCTAAATTGAAACATATAATAAAAACCGGAATATCATTTCATTCCTAACCATCATTATCACCTAAAGTAAACAAGTATCCACTCCACCTCCACTTTTTGTCTGTCCTCCTCGCTTGTGGTCTGAAGTTATTTGCTACTACACTTAGTGCCTTCTTCCTGTTCTCTTGCTGATTTACTTCCTCAAGGGCGCTCTCTTTGCAAAGTTCATACAATGTGATATTAAAGGAAGTGCTGCATTTCACCTTGCCACAGAAAATCTGCAAAACTGTTCCCCGTTGACTCTCCACCCAAGGCTTCATCAGGACAATTTCCACTGGCTGCATAAGTTTATCTCTCCAAGGAGCAATTCATCCTTTGCCACTGAGTTCAGGGCTGGCAGGGCATTTGGGTATCTGACTGTGTTTGGTTCATCCTGGGATCTGCGCTCAACTTTATTTCCCAGACAGAGAAGAAGAGAGGGGGGGAAAAATCCATGCATGCTAATTTCTTCTACAGTGACATTCCTCCAGCAGAATGTTCAAAATCTTTCTTTTTCAAATACCAGCTTTGCTCTGAAAAATAGAGCAGTTAGGGCACATAAGGCAAAGCGCAAGAAGAAGCAAGAACCGCTCGGAGAGTGTCTACTGAGACTCCTGTTTAGAAATCCGGTTTCTTTCATTCCCCCGGGGCTCTGTATTGCTCTTTTCTCACTTTGTAGTCCAAGCACATGTGAAGTGCTTTGAAGGAGGTTTACTGTACCTCTACTACTCACTGCCTGTAATGCAGTGGCTTTTTTTTTTGCTCAATAATAAATCAATTGGCCAACTATGGAGAACTTGGGACTTGAAAGACTCCTATGGAGTGGCAATTGTGCCGAGAAGAGTTTTGTGGGGCACAATTAGAAACCATCTCACCATCCTTCTGGGTATTTTTTAGGCTTGTTTGATCCCAAAAAAAGGTTCAAAACTCATTTTGGATGTATGGGGTGCTGGTGGTTCAATTCTAAAGTCAATTTCTATTTTCACAGAAAAAAATGTTCAAAACTTTTCAAAACTTCTGTGACTTCCGAATCCTTTCGTTAATGGTTTGAAAGTGTTATTTCCTGTTTCGCTGGGTGGTCTTTACTTTGAAAGTAGTTGTTTTACTCCAGAAGTGGGGAAAAGCAAGTGGAGTAAATTCTTTCCTTCTCTGGTTTAAAACTGGCTTCTCTGGCTTGAGCTGAGGCCAGGAAATTCTTTCCTTCTCTAGTTTTAAACAGGTTTCTTTGGCTTGAGCCAAGGCCAGGGACCAGAAGCGGGAAAAAGCTGTATAATTTCTGACTCACTTCATGAGTTGTAACAAAAATGGCGGAGAAAGCTTCAGAAGGGTAAAGGGACTTCTGGTTTTCTTAAAAACGTCAAAATCACTTCGAAAAGATATTTTTCAGAATTTATTCCGAATTACGAAGATACTGTTCTGTTGCACGCTGGGCTTGAAATGAATTGCTTTTAAAACAGACGTACAACTTTAGCCAGGGGCCCAAAGAGAAATTCGCAAGGATTTTCACCATAAACAGTCTCTAGAGGGCTTGTAAAATATAACAAAGTCTTGTATTGGTGAACAATCAACAGAAACTTCTTTTGTCTTCAAAAGGTTAAACAAATGCTTCCAGGCTTTGTGCAACTGGTGGCTTCTAACTGTTACCTTTACTCTAAAGGAAAATCCCTTTCCAAACTTCTCCCAGGCTAACTGTGAACCTAAACCTAAATGATGTGGATCCACTACCGGGTTGAACTGCATCTCAAAACCGAATGGACCTACCAGTAGGCCTGTAGTCACTTTAGCTGGAGTTCTTGGATGTTTAAAGCTGTTATTCCCTCTGAAATTCCTCAGGGCTGTAAGGCTGTTTCCCTGGGAACCTTTGGGAATCTTTTGATGCTCTTAAGACTGTTCTCCCCTGGGAGGTCTTAAGGGTTAAAGCCTTTGTACAGGAGAAGTCTGTATATGTCCTGTACATTGACTTTCCTTGCTGAGACTGACTGAAAATGGCTCCCTTCCCTTCACAATTGTCCTGAACAGGGGGTGGAACCAAACTTAACGATGATGGACAGGGGGCCTGCCCTATAACTGCAAACTTTAACAGGAAGCCACCCTTCTGCAGAATCCCAAACCTTGGGCTGCAAGCAAACACTTAATACAAGGCAAATAAAGTGGGAGCTTCTGGTACAGCTGTACCAGCACAGATACCGATGGTACCTAACCATGCCTAGTATTTTTCCTTTCTTCCTTTAAGAAGAGGATTCCTTGTACCACTGAGAACTATACCCCAAACTAGTCTTAATATTCATGGAACTTGAAGCTTAAGGATTACTGATAAAGTTTAATTTGTGAGCATTTCAAATATGAATGAACAAAGCAATAGGACTGTTGGACTGATATGTTGTCTTGATGGCCTCTGGACAACATGCTGATGTGGAGTGATGTTAAGGGTGGGATTCTCCTCCTCTTCCACTCTTCCATTCTCCCACAGCAATTAATTGAATATCAAGCAAAAAGTGGGTGCTAGAAATAATATCATATGAAAGCTGACTGTCACAAGCTGGGGATCACAACCAGATACAGTGAAGGCATCTGCCCTTGTGCTTTGCTACTCTACTGTTGAATGCGCATGCTCAGTGTGGAATTCATCTTGCCACGTTAAAACAGTGGATGTGACTCTTAATGAGATATGCCTCAATATCACAGGATGTCTACGCCCTACACCATTGGAGAAATTATACTGTTTAGCTGGCATTGCACCATCTGGAGTAGTATAAATCAATAAACAAACAAACAAACAAACTTGCCATTATACTAAATTTCCTTTGACCAGGGACTGGCTGCTTGGAGTGCCTCTGGTGTTGCTTTGAAAAGGTCCTCCACTGTGCATATGGCAGGGCTCAGGTTGCATTGTAGTAAGTGGTTTGTGGTTTGCTCTTCTCCACACTTGTATGTTGTGGACTCTACTTTGTGGCCCCATTTCTTAAGATTGGCTCTGCATCTTGTGGTGCCAGAGCACAGCCTGTTCAGCACCTTCCAAGTCGCCCAGTCTTCTGTGTGCCCAGGAGGGAGTCTCTCATCTGGTATCAGTTACTGATTGAGGTTCAGTGTTTTAGCCTGCCACTTTTGGACTCTTGCTTGCTGAGAAATTACTGAGAGCATATCTGTAGATATTAGGAAGCTATTTCTTGATTTAAGGCGTTGCCATTCTGGCTGATATCTGAACAGAGGATGGGCCGGAGATGTCAATGTTTTGGTCCTTTCATAGCTGGCTGCTACTTCCCTGTGGATATCAGGTGGTGCAATACCAGCTACACAGTATAATTTCTCCAGTGGTGTTGGGCATAGACATCTTGTGATAATGTGGCATGTCTCATTAAGAGCCATATCTACTGTTTTAACATGGTGAGATGTATTCCATACTGGGCATGCGTATTCCGCAACAGAGTAGCAAAGCGCAAGGGCAGATAATGATGGTTAGGAATGAAATAATATTCCGGTTGTTAAAAGTATTTGATGTTTTGGTGCTTTATTTGTAAAATCATAACATAATTTGAGGTTTAATAGGCTTTTCCTTCATCCTTGCTTATTATCCAAAATTTTCAATTATCTAACGTTCGGCCGGACCATTTATGTTGGCTAAGCGAGACTCTACTATAGTGGCTTTGTGTGATAAAGTCTTAGAAGATGAACCAGTGGATTCAAGTTACAAGAAGAGAGATGTCAACTAAACATAATCTATGATTTATGTACAATCAGAATATGATTTGCTGCCATGGGGATGCCATGAGAGAATAATCTATATAAATAAAAATGCAATGTTCATTTGTGGAATTAGCATAACTCATAAACCACTGGAAGAATTGACACCAAGTTGGGAAACATTATATCTATCAGGCCAATGATTGACCATCACTCATAAAAACACTGAAAAACACAGCAGAAGTGACTTAAAAAAACCAAAAAAAATCAATGCACGTGCAAAACCATATACACAAATATATACACAAACAAAGCACATATACCCAGACTGGGCCACAGCAACACATGGCAGGGGACAGCTAGTCTGTAAACATAAAAATTTAATGTCCATTTGTGGGATTAACATAACTCAAAACCACTGGACAATTTGACACCAAATTTGAATACAAAACACCTATCAGGCCAATGAGTGACCGTCACTCATAAAAACATTGAAAAACACAGTGGAAGGGACTTAAAACCCCCAAAACTAGTAAATTTCAAAATAAAAATAGGTACCAATACAATTATATTAATTGAGGCATCAGTAGGTTAATTTTTTTTGAATTTATATAAATAAAAATGTAATGTTTGTTTGTGGGATTAACATAACTCAAAAACCACTGGACGAATTGACACCAAATTTGGACACAAGACACTTATCAGGCCAGTGAGTGACCATCACTCATAAAAACACTGAAAAACACAGCAGAAGGGACTTAAAAAGCCAAAAAAGCAAAAAGATGCTATAGCGCATGAGCAAAAACGACACACAATAGCATATCCACACTCTCTTCTGGACTACAGCTCCCAGCATCCCCTAGACCAGGCCCTTTAGAAGAGGAGGATGATTCAAATGCAGTGCTTCCAAGATGCAAACTTTCTTTTCCTTGGATTTCTCGAAGAGCATCCCAATCCCTGCATATTTCCAATTTTCTAACTCCCAGCAATCCTGCAGATAGATGGATTAGATAGAGATAGAAAGGTAGGTAGATAGATGGATGAGGAGGACTGCTGGAAGTTGCAGTCCAAGAATAGGTAGAGATGGAAGAAAGGGGGAAAGAGGAAGGGAAAGAAAATGTGGGGCTGATGGAAAGGAAGAAGAAGAGAAGGAAGTAAGGAATGAGAGAAAGAAAGAACAACGGGAAGGAAGGAAGGAAGGAAGGAAGGAAGGAAGGAAGGAAGGAAGGAAGGAAGGAAGGAAGGAATTAGAGAAAGAAAGAAGAAAAAGAGTGAGAAAAGGTTGGCCACAGCAATGTGTGGCGGGTACAGCTTGTGAATGATACATTTCTCAGCAATCTCCAGAAAAAGATTGATCAATACTTCCCATCTTCTCCTTCCCAACATCTCCGACAGTTTAGTTCTTCATGAAGACCTTCATGGTACATTATAAATGGAAAGAGGTGAATTTGAAACCTGCAGACTAAAAGGCTAATTCTCTGCAAAGGTTCCCTGCGCACCCACGTTGGTCTTCAATTGTTTCCCTCCTTCGCTCCCTTCCAACCCGTTCAATTCAATTTCAATGTCTTATTTCAGAATACACAGATGGTTAAGAAACATTGCCGCCTCACCTGTTTATCTAATACTAAACAAACACGTTTGGAAAAATTCATTTGCCCAAACTAATAGAACATAATCCCAGGAATATAAATATGATTCTACTTAGATAACCAAGGTGGACATGCTTTGTTTCCAAACTAGCTTTTCAGCACAGAATGCATCAACCTTTTGCCATGCTGCCTGTTGTCTAAAAATTGGAGCTGCCACGCCAAACCGAAAGCTTTCTATTTGCACACATTTCAGCTCGACTTAATCACATTAGTTTCAGATATGCATTGATCTAGCTATCTGTCTATCATAAAAACCAACGCCAGTGTTAAAACTCTCTTTATTAATATCCAATTCTGATACTAACATGATACCCTTAGTCGCAGTAGTGTTGGGGGTGTACGGGGAGAGTTATTATTCTTGTCAATTATGGAATTGATTCTATTTTGCGTCGAAACTGCTTCTGCTTTGCATCATTTGGTGCAAAAGGGAGGGGGCTCTCAATCCATCAGCACAACCATCTCTTGAAAAAATAATATAAAATCAATTGCCATTGTGTTCATTAGTTATGCTGACATTTAAAAATGCACTGCAATTCACAAAACCCATCTACTGTAACAATGAGCAACTGCTAATTATAAACAAGGTTGTTTGTTCTGGTGAATCACAACGAAGTTTGAAAGAGCAGTGCGCGGAATTTTATATCTTACAAAACTGCAGAATACTGGATATCTTGAATAATGTCAATGAATAAGTTGGGTCATCTGAGGACTCACCTACTTCATTATTTATTTATTTACAACATTTATATTCCGCCCTTCTCACCCCAAACATAACAAACATTCAGTGCCAGACATTGTGGCATTATGTCGGCACTTTTCCCAACCTCGACATCCTGGAGGTTGTGTTTGATTACAGCCACAGGGGGGTGCTGTCGTTCCATCCTCTATGACAATGTTTCTCAACCTTGGGGTTGGGACCCCTGGGAGGGGGTTCATGAGGGGATGTCAGAGGGGCTGCCAATGCCATCAGAAAACACAGCATTATCTGTTGCTCATGGGAGTTTTGTGTGGGAAGTTTAGCCCAATTCTATCATTGGTGGGGTTCAGAATGCTCATGGATTGTAGGTGAACTATATATCCCAGCAACTACAACTCCCACATGTCAAAGTCTATTTTCCCCAAACTCTACCAGTGTTCACATTTATGCATATTGAGTATTCCTGCCAAGTTTGGTCCAGATTTATCATTGTTTGAGTTCACAGTGCTCTCTGGATGTAGGTGAACTACAACTCCAAACTCAAGGTCAATGCCCACCAAACCCTTCCAGTATTTTCTGTTGGTCATGGGAGTTCTGTGTGCCAAGTTTGGTTCAATTCCATCATTGTTGGAGTTCAGAATGCTCTTTAATTGTAGGTTAACTATAAATCCCAGCAACTATAATTCCCAAATGACAAATCCTCCCCAACCCCACCAGATTCACATTTGGGCATATTAGGCATATTTGTGCCAGGTTTGTTCCAGATCCATCATTGTTTGAGTAGTGCTCTCTGGATGTAGGTGAACTACAACTCCAAAACTCAAGGTCATAGCCCACCAAACCCTTCCAGTATTTTCTGTTGGTCATGGGAGTTTTCAAATCCTGCAAATCCCTTGATTTCACAGACACATGGCATTTAAATGAAACAATAATGCCATATAGTAGAAAGGGACCCTGATCTTCCAGAACTCATAAAGTCAAGGCATACTCCACACTCCAAAAATGTTTTTGCTATCTTGGGACCTCACATCCAAGCTAGAAGAAATGGCGTTTTCCTGTGTGCCTTCAAGTCATTTCTGAGTTATGGTGACTCTCAGACAAATCTATCATGGTGTTTTCTTGGCAAGATATTTTTCATAGGGAGGTTTGCCATTGCCTTCCTCTGAGGTTGATAAAACGTGAGTAGTCCAAGATCATGCAATATGTTTCCATGGTGGAGTAAGGATTTCATAGCTGATCTCCATAGTTTTGGTCCAGTGTTCAAACCACTGCTCCATTCTGGCATAGAATCATAGAATCAGAGTTGGAAGACACCTTGTGAGCCATCCATTCCAACTACCAGCCAAGAAGCAGGAAAATTGCATTCAAAGCACCCCCGACAGATGGCCATCCAGCCTCTCTTAAAAGCATCCAAAGAAGGAGCCTCCACCACACTCCAGGGCAGAGAGTTCCACTGCAGAACTGCTCTTACAGTTAAGTTCTTCCTAATGTTCAAGTGGAATCTCCTTTCCTGTAGCTTGAGGCAATTTTTCCATGTTCTAGACTCCAGGGCAGCAGAAAACATGACTGTTCCCTCCTCCCTGTGACTTCCCCTCTTCATCAGAAGAGAGGGGAGGCCACAGGACAGTTCAATCTAGTCTTCTGTGCTAGTCTAATAATATAATATAATGTAATGTAATATATTGTATATACATAGAATATTTATAATATTATAATGTAATGCAATATAATACTACTACTACTACTACTAATAATATAATATATATTATTATTATATATTTATATTACATGTAATATTACTAATAATATTACGATATAGTGGTATGGTGCAATATTCCAATGTTTAATTCTGATATTGTACTATGCTAATGATGTAATGTATTGTATGTATATATACCTTGTAAGCCGCTCTGAGTCCCCTTCGGGGTGAGGAGGGCGGCATATAAATGCTGTAAATAAATAAATAAAAATATTTATAGATGGCCCTCATCATGTCTCCTCTCAGCCTTCTCTTCTTCAGGCTAAACATGCCCAGCTCTTTAAGCCGCTCCTCATTGGGCTTGTTCTCCAGACCCTTGATCATTTTAGTCCTCCTTGCACACAAAATATACCTTCCAACTTTGCCAATTTCCAACTGTGTAAGGCTATCAAGTGTATTTTGGAGGCTATTACTGAGAACTCATAGAATCATCATGTTGGATGAGGACATAAGAGCCATCCAGTTGAAGCCCCTGCCATACAGAAACTTACACCAGAGTATATGTAAGGCACAAATGACATTTCAAAGTAGATAGAATTTAGTTGGCATAAACAGAAAGTTGTTTGTGACTTGTGGATCCCACTCTCCATTTTACACCTGAGCAAATACCTGCCTGGCAAGTAAACAACTAACATCAGCCTGGAATTTTGCTTTATATAGGGCTAAAATGTCGCGTCCTTGAATCAAAGGGCTTGCTGAGAGCCCTTAAGTGTTTCAGTGCTACCAAGCATCAAGTCTTGGTTGTCGTCACTTAGTTTTATAGCTTCAGGGATAAGGTACCTGGATTGTTCTCTCATGGCACTGTATTAGGACAAAGTGTAATAACACCGAAGCGCACTTGCAAAAATGGCAAAGCATGATTGCTCTAGGCATTCATCATCCAGTAAACTTGTTCCATGTCTCTTTATGATCTCATTGGTCTTAGAGCAGCCAACACTCTATCAAGAGTCTAGCTTGGCTTGACAGAATTGATCTGATGCAATGGTTGGGGCCGAAAGTCTCACAAAGGAGAGTGAAACAGACAAAAGAGCGCACAAGGGAATGGTGTTGTCATGGTGTGATGGCATCAAAACTGCTGGAAAACCAAAAACTGATGATTTAAAAATGTATGGAGATGATAATCAAAATGATGAAAAGCAGTGAATATTATAGTATTTTATATATAAAATACTATTGCCTTTTATCATTTTATGTCGTGCATTTGGCCCGCCCACTGTGTTTTATTTTCCATTATGTTATTTTGTACTGTTTATTTTACTTGATTGGTTTATTTATTTTATTGTGATGTTATTTTGTTGTTTATATTTTATGTTGCTGTAATGTATCGCTGGGCTTGGCCTCATGTAAGCTGCTTCGAGTCCCCTTTGGAGAGATGGTGGCGGGGTATGTTTATAAATAATAATAATAATAATAATAATAATAATAATAATAATACTTTATTTATACCCTGTCACCATCTCTCCAAGGGGACTCGGGGCGGCTTACATGAGGCCAAGCCCAACAACACATCGGTAAAAACAACAACAAGCAAATAAAACAGTACAATTAATATAACTCACATATAAACAATAACATAGAGAATTTAAAACCTTATGGCCGGGCCAGATGTAATAAATTATTATTTTTTAAATAAACACTGGGTGTGAACAGAGGTAGGATGTATCTAAGCAGCTTTTAAAAGATAATGTAGGACAGTGTTTCTCAACCTGGGGGTCGGGACCCCTGAGGGGGTCGCGAGGGGTGTCAAAGGGGTCGCCAAAGACCATCAGTAAAACACAATATTTCCTGTTGGTTATGGGAGTTCTGTGTGGGAAGTTTGGCCTAATTCTATCTTTGATGCGTTTCAAAATTCTCTGATTGTAGGTGAACTATAAATCCCAGCAATTACAACTCCCAAACGTCAAGGTCTATTTTCCCCAAACTCCACCAGTGTCCACATTTGGGCATATTGAATATCCGTGCCAAGTTTGGTCCAGATCCATTCTAGCTTGACTCTCTGGATGAAGGTGAACTACAACTCCCAAACTCAAGTTCAATGCCCACCAAACTCTTCTAATATTTTTTGTTGGTCATGGGAGTTCTGTGTGCCAAGTTTCGTTCAATACCATCACTGGTGGAGATCAGAATGCTCTTTGATTGTAGGTGAACTATAAATCCCAACAACTACAACTCCCAAATGACAAAATAACCCCCCACCCCCCAAAATATCACCAGTATTCAAATGTGGGCATATCGGATATTTGTGCCAAATTTGGTCCAGTGAATTAAAATACTTCCTGCATATCAGATATTTACATTACGATTTATAGCAGTAGAAAAATTACAGTTATGAAAGTAGTAATGAAAATAATGTTATGGTTGGGGGTCATCACAACAGGAGGAACGGTATATAGGGGTCACGGCATTAGCAAGGTTGAGAACCACTGATGTAGGGAGACCAACCCAATGGATAGTAAAGTGCTTCTTTAATACTATCCGATTATTATTATTACTACTACTACTACTACTATTACTACTATAGAATGGATATAATCGTAGTGATAAAACTGGCTACCATATTAACAGCTAAAGCAACTTTAATATGACTAGCAAATAAGAGATAATATGATGCACGGGAGTGGCCAAAATGTCCTAAAGTAAGGGTCTCCAAACTAAGGCCCCTCCAAGGTCATTGACTCCTGCTCTAAAATTTATGTTGGTTAAAACTGTTCTTCATTTTAATTATTGTATTGATCTTTCATGGGTTTTTTTGGACTACAAATAAGTTATATGCATTACACATATGCGCACATTTATATTTTTTTCAAACTATAGTCTTGCCCCCAACAGTCTGAGAAATTGTTWACTGTCCCTCTGCTTTAAAGGTTTGAGGACCCATGTCCTAAAGTAGTGTTTCTCAATCTGGRGGCTGGAACCCCTGGGGGGYCACRGGGGGGTGTCAGGGGGGTTGCCAAAGACCATCAGAAAACACAGTATTTTSTTTTGGTCATGGGGATTCTGTGTGCAAAGATTGGTTCAGTTCCATCCTTGGTGGAATTCAGAATGCTCTTTGATTGTAGGTGAACTATAAATCCCAGCARCTRCRACTCCCAAATGACAAAATCAACCCCACCCAACCCCACCAGTATTMAAATTTGGGCGCATGGAGTATTTGTGCTAAATTTGGTCCAGTGAATGAAAATATATTCTGCATTTCAGATATTTACATGACGATTCATAACAGTAGCAAAATTACAGTAATGAAGTAGCAAAGAAAATAATGTTATGGTTGGCGGTCACCACAACATGAAGAATTGTTGAGAAGGTTGAGAAACACTGTCCTAAAGGTTCCAGATCCCAAAACTAAACATGGACAGTTCTGATTAGTACTTGGATGGGAGATCACCATTGAATAACAGGTATTGAGGGCTACATTTCTGAAGAAGGGACTGGAAAACCCACCTCTTAGTTGTCCTTGGCTAAGAAAACCCAGTGAAATTCACAAATTGCAAATGACATCAAGGCACATAATACACACACACACTGACTAAGGCACAACTGCTAAAGCTATGGTTGCATGGATAAAACAATATAATTGAGCAAATTTAAACTAACTATAAAATGTTTTCACCCTCCAGCCATTTTACCTGTAAGAGTCCAAGATTGACATATAAAGGTTAATAAATTATTAAAGCTGAAATGGAGCCAGCACGGGCACAAGCGTAACCCAATGTCCAATGTATGAACCAATGTGAGAACCATCAATAGCACAATTTCTAGAAATAAATGAAAAATATTGACAAAGCAACACTTTCAGAAAATTTGCCCTAATCTAAGTGGATTTGAAATATTGCAGTTATTGGTGGGTCAATATCTTTTTAAAAAATTCACCTGCCTAAAGGATAACAGATATATTTTTTTTGTCGGGAACTAAGGGGATGTATTTCATAAATAACATTTGAAAAACGGTGACATTTTGGTAACTTTCAAAGTTTTGCAAAATGAAAGGCTACCGGAAAGCCTCTTGCTTCTGTTGTATGTGACATTTCTAGCCTTTTCTGTTAGAACCGCTGGTAATAATATGCATTATGTCTGCTTTCAACTTGTGCCATTAATTTCCTTTCTGTAATAGTCTGTGCCTAGGACAAATAAAATAATAAGTTAGAGAACAGACTACGGAATGTGCCGTTGATCAAGCACCTGCCTTTGAACTGATTAATGAATTAAATTTAAATAATTGCGCATATTACCAAAGCCACAAGATAGGCTCTCCTTTGAAATAATGCAAGACGACAACTTAACATTCAATAAACAAAAAGGTACAATTTGTTGTGAGACGGAACGTCTAGCTTAACATTTTCTTCTTTCATCCTATGGCACAATAATACCCAAGAGCCAAAATACCTTCAAAAAATAATCAAGCTTTCCCCGAGTTTGCAGCCTCGTCAATTAAATGACCCCTTTAGATTAAACAAGGAAAGTTTGTGCCTATTAATTTACCAATTAAGCTTGTCATCCCCTACCAAAGGCTTGGAAAGACTTTGTTGCAGTCTCATTTCCATGCAGAAATGTCCAGTTCCTATCTCATAAGACATCTTTCTTTGAAATCCATGCATCTGTAAGGCTTGGGGTGCAATTGGGAGGGAAAATGGTTAGAAACCATATAACAGGAGGGTAATGTGTTGTCGAAGGTTTTCATGGCCATAATCACTAGGTTACTGTGGGTTTTCCAGGCTGTATGGCCATGTTCCAGAAGCATTCTCTCCTGACTTTTGTCCACATCTATGACAGGCATCCTTAGAGGTTGTGAGGTCTGTTGGAAACTAGGAAAATTGGGTTTATATATTTATGGAGTGTCCAGGGTGGGAGAGAGAACTGTCTGCTTGAGGCAAATGTGAATGTTGCAATTGGCCACCTTGATTAGCATTAAATGGCCTTGCAGCTTCAAAGCCTTGTTGATTGATGCCTGGGAAAATCCTTTGTTTGGAGGTGTTAGCTGGCCCTATTTGTTTCTTGTCTGGAATTCCCCTGTTTTTTGAGTCTTGCTCTTTATTCACTGTTCTGATTTTAGAGGGTTTTTTTTAATGCTGGTAGCCAGATTTTGTTCATTTTCATGGTTTCCTCCTTTGTGTTGAAACTGTCCACATGCTTCTTGTGGATTTCAATGGCTTCTTTGTGTAGTCTGCAATATATATCAATTACTAAGATACACAAAGTATTATGTTATTGTTGTTGAAACTTCAAATATGATGTCATATGACAGGTTTATTACTTATAAACACAATATAGAGGAACAACTTCTCTTACTCATGAATAAATGTCCATATTCATTTAGATAAACATAATAATCCAATCTGTCTGATGATTTAAAGAGTCACTTGTAGATGTTTTCAAAGGACAATTTGTGACATCCAAAGTTGTGTCAGAGAAGAGTTGTACACGGTGACCAGGTTACAACAAGGTATCCCGGGTGTAGTTCCTTGTTTTGGTGTTGCCGATGAAAACACCTTCTTCAGGTAATTAATTCTTCTTAATATTTCTCTGTGTAGCCTGACATGGTGGTTGTGAGAGTGGTCCAGCATTTCCGTGTTCTCCAATAATATGCTATGTTCAGGTTGGTTCATCAGGTGCTCTGCTATGGTTGAATTAGTCTGCAGTGCCTTTCATGTTCCTTAATTTGTGTTTGGGCAATGCTGTGTTAACTATGAGTGCAGGGATAAAATAGAGGAATGCCTCTACCTAAAAAATAATTCTGCGTCTGCAATTTCGTTTCAGTCCCAGCTTCTAGAAATATAATAATTTGTAATGTTGATCTCTTATTTGTAACTGCAGGAAATTCTAGATCACCTACTAATCTAGAAGGATTGCAGTTTGGGCAACTTGAACGACCATGGCTCAATGGTATGGAATCTTGGGAGTTTTCACATGGCAAGTCATCAGCACTTTTTGGCAGAGAAGACTAAAGACTTAAACAGAATTCAATGTGTTGTTGGCTAGAATGCTACTGGAACATGACCATACAGCCCAAAAAATTCATAGCAACTATGCCGTCGCGCCCAGGGGCTATAACTCTTATTGAAAGAGACATAGACGTGGCATCTTTCCCCCAGGGGATTGCTTCTTGCCTTCTTTTAGAGAACTGGAACTCCCAAAGACCAAAACACTGTAGATAACTCCAAATAGGTATTATTGTTCACAAAGAGTTATCCCTTTAAGGGGGTCGCAAGGGGGTGTCAGGACCCCTGGAGGGGTTGCAAGGGGGTGTCAGAGGGGTCACCAAAGACCATCAGAAAAAACAGTATTTTTTGTTGGTCAAGGGGTTTCTGTGTGGGACGTTTGGCCCAATTCTATCATTTTTAGGGTTCAGAATTCTCTTTGATTGTAGGTGAACTTAAATCCCAGCAACTACAACTCCCAAATATCTATTTCCCCAAAACTCCACCAGTGTTCACTTTTGGTCATATTGAGTATTAGTGCCAAGTTTGGCCCTGATCCATCATGGTTTGAGTCCACAGTGCTCTCTGGATGTAGGTGAACTACAACTCCAAAACTCAAGGTCAATGCCCACCAAACCCTTCCAGTATTTTCTATTGGTCATGGGAGTTCTGTGTGCCAAGTTTGCTTCAATTCCATCATTGGTGGAGTTCAGAATGCTCCTTGATTGTAGGTGAACTATAAATCCCAGCAACTACAACTCCCAAATGACAAAATCACCCCCCACCCAACCCCACCAGTTTCCAAATTTGTGTCTATTGGATATTTGTGCCAAATTTGGTCCAGTGAATACATCAAATCTTTGCATTACAATTGATAACAGTAACAAAATTACAGTTATGAAGTAGCAAAGAAAATGATTTTATGGTTGGAGGTCACCACAACATGAGGAACTGTATTAAGGGGTCATGGCATTAGGAAGGTTGAGAAACACTGCTTTAAGGCAATAAGCTGCCTACGAACCATCAAGACCACTAAGATCGTCTGGAGGGGCCCTGCTCTCGGTCCCTCCACCTGCACAAGCACGGCTGGTGGGGACGAGGGACAGGGCCTTCTCGATGGTGGCCCCTCGACTTTGGAACTCCCTGCCATTAGAGATCAGAACTGCCCCCTCCCTCATGACGTTCAGGAAACTAACAAAGACCTGGTTGTGGAACGCGGCATTTGACAACTGATTTAATTCTTTGCCCACATGAAAGGAGGATGATGAATGGGATTGTGATGGTGTCAGACGATTTGGCTCTTTTAACTGGGATGATAATGTTTTAATGTGTATGGTGCTGATATTTTAATCGTGTAATGAAGTGGCATTGTGTTGTTATTGTATATTTTTGTATGTTAACACATGTTGTGAACCAGTCCGAATCCCTCTTTGAAGGTGAGAGGGTTGGTATATAAAACCTCGAAATAAATAAATAATAAATAAATAAAGGAACTCAAAATTGGTGCCCAATTGATTCTTGTCTGTGGCCTAACCAAGCCAGAATAGTGCATGGGTAGCATGACTTCCCTGGATGTAGACACTATACTCCTATTGATGCAGGCCAAAATCCTATTGGCTTTTTGTGGGCTACGATGTATTACCCCCCTACCCACCCTCATAGAAGGGGCAGGATATGCCACACCTTGAAAATCCTAAAAGTTTACATCCCTAAAACCAATGCAAACAAAATTTTGTGCTGTTTCTGCATCCACCACAAAAACTATCATGGAAAAGATGCCAGTTCAAAGGTTTATAATCTTTACTGCAAACCTCGTGTTGTTGTGCCTGAAATAAAAACGTCATTATGGTGCCAGCAAGCAATCCTTTCCACTGTTTCTTCAATATTTCTCATGCAAAATTCCATGCACCATAAACACAAACCCCTACGCAGCTGGCAAACGTGCACACTATAGCTTGGGAAATGGCATCATTCATAATTAAGGATGGACCAAATGTTTCAGATTAAAAAGAACAAAAAGCACACTTACATGAACCAAAATCTGGCCCAAAATGAAAACCGACCCAGCTGCAGGATGCTGGCTCCACAGTAGTCGGAGCTGCTCTTAATGCTAAGCAAGGGGGCCCTTGACTCGGTGAGAAGCCATTTTTAATCTTATCTTCTCCCACCTTATGGAGAGAGATGACAGCTGTTCACATCTCCGAGTCTCAGTGAGGTTCCCCGGTGTCAGCTTCAGCATGGATTTTTGGGCCAGCGCTGGCTCTGGAACAAGCACACAAATAACCTTGGCCTTGAGTTTAAATGGACAGATTGGGAAATATCAGTCAAAAGCACAAGACCAGCTTCTTGGTGTTAAGCAAAAGCAGTGGTGTGTTTTTCCTCTTTTTTGGACTTCAGAATGCCCCAAAAAAGTAGAATAGCTAGGACTCCTGTGCCCCCAATCTGAATGCCCCACCTCACATCCTCCTACAGTGGTCGGTCACAAAAGAAGGCCCTACTAGAAGACCTGTATCTTCTGACAACTGTCTATAGGGAGAAGCGCCCTTTCAAGCTTAATCCAAAGCCAACAAGGGAGATTTTCTTACACAAAAGCTCTGATATGGAAACACTTGCATAATGGCTCAACAGAGAGACAGAAGAGAAGAGAAATAAGGATCATGGACATTTCAGAAGCATCACCAATTTTGCAATAACTTCTAAATCCCTATTCACAGTTTCATTTACTCACACCCAAGGAAAAATGGGTATGGGTTAATAATAATAATAATAATAATAATAATAATCCATACTTTGTTTTTTAAGACGATTGTGTGGTCAGGAGTCTTGTGCTCCAAAACTCTGTCTGTCTGAATCCGGAAGTCTCAGAGTAGTTTGGAGTGTTCATTCTCTGTAACTTTTTCCGGCTTGTGATCCCACCAATTCTTTGTCACAGGGAGATGGTATTCGTGGCACAAGTACCAATGAATTGTCTGAGCAACAGTGTTGGGCCTCTGGTTGTAGTCTGTGTGATCTTCTTGCAGCAGCTGAGGATGTGATCTATTGTTTCATCTGCTTCCTTGCAGATTATTATTATTATTATTATTATTATTATTAACACAATAAGATGAATCCACAGCAGACAAGATCTACTGGCTGTTGTATTGGATCACATGTCAGACACTTCCCAAGTGTCTAGGACTGTGTGATGTATCAGCGAATAATGCATGCAGATCCCAATAAGGTGGCCTTCTGCAGCTGGCAGATGGTAATTTTGTCAGCACTGATGTGTGTAAGTGCAGGCCAAGGTCTTTAGGCCCTGCACCCAATGTGCCAATCACCACTGGGACCACCTTGACTGGCTTGTGCCAGAGTCTTTGCAGTTCGATCTTTGAATCCTCATATCGTGTCAGCTTTTCCAGTTGTTTATTATTATTATTATTATTATTATTATTATTTATGTCAGCTGACATTTGGAAACAATAAACATTGGCAAAATCACGATCTGTCAACTGCAAAAGGCCACCTTACTTGGATCTGCGCGCATCATTCGAAAATACATCACATAGTCCTAGATGCTTGGGAAGTGTTCGACTTGTGATTTTGTGATATGAAATCCAGCATATAGATCTTGTTTGCTGTGACATACTGTGTTTTTGTGTCAGTAAAATAATAATAATAATAACAACAACAACAACAACAATAACAACACTTTATTTATATTCTGTCCTTCACCCCAAGGGGATTACAGCATATAAACAAACACAGAAAAACATTCAATGCTTTGTTACAGTGAAATACAATGAGATACACATACACAGACAAAAAGCAAAGGCTTCTCCTTTCATTTCCGGCTCTGGAGGCAGTGCTCATCTCCATCTCTGAGGGAGTTGCTCATTTCCATTTCCAAGCCAAGGAGCCTGCATTGTCTGTAGACACTTCCTGATCGTGTGGCTGGCATGACTGCATGGAGCCAAGGTGGTACCTATTGATCTACTCACATTTGCATGTTTTCGAACTGCTAGGTTAGCAGGAGCTAGGACTAACAGTGGGATCTCACCCCATCCCGCAGATTCAAACTGCCAACCTTCAGGTCAACAGTTCAACAGCATAAGGGTTTAACCCATTGTGCTATCATGGCCCCTAAGTAAGCACAACTCTATAGTAGGATGGAACTGGAAATTGGGTAATTTAATGATATTTGGTTATATCTACAGTTTCAGGTAACCATGGTCCCCCAGAGATATGATGGTCTTCCTGTATCTTGTCTTTGACTGAGATCCTGAATCATCATCATAACTATATGATAGAGTTCCATCATTGTAGTTATGATTGACAATGCCGTCTCCAACTTACCTTCACTGTTCTGTCACGCGCTGGGCCTGTAAAGAATTGCCTTTAAAATGGGACATGCAACTTGAGCCCAGCGGGAAGCCAGGGGCCCCGAAGAGAAGTTCTCAAGGATTTTCCACCACAAATGGTCTTTAGATGGCTTGTGAAGTATAACAAAGTCCTTTATTAATGAACAATCAAACAGAAACTTCTCTTGTCTTCAATAAAGTTAAACAAATGCTTCCAGGCTTTTATGCAACTGGTGGCTTCCTAATCTTGTCCACCAGGGACAGGCAATTGTCTTTCAGTAACTGTTTCTTTTACTTTAAGGAAAATCCCTTTTTAACTTCTCCCAGGCTGACTGTAATCTAAGCCTTACTGCGTCTCGAGCACCGAGTGGACCTACCGGTAAGGTCAGTAGATTCTCCAGCTGGAGTTCTTTGGTCTTCCAAACTGTTTACCCTTCGAAATTCCTCAAAGCTTTAGAGCTGTTTCCCTGGAAATCTTTAGATGCTCTTAAGACTGTTCTCCCCGGGAAAGTCTTAAGGGTTGAAGCTTTTGTACAGGAGAAGCTTGCACACATCCTCTATACATTAGCTTTCCTTACTGAGACTAACTAAAAATGGCTCCCTTCCCTTCCCAATTGCCCTGAGCAAGGGGCGGAACCAAAACTTAACGATGATGGACAGGTGACTTGCCCTACGACTGCAACCAAAGGAAGCCACCTTTCTGCAGAATCCCTGAAACCTTGGACTGCAAGCAAACATTTAATAAAAGCAAATAAAGTTGGAGCTCCTGGTACAGCCGTACCAGCACATTCACCCTAAATGAAGGTGCTTCTCTTCACACCTACACTGTGAACTGGAACAAAGAGAAGCAGGTATATTACATTTTCAGTTTTGCAACTTTTCCTATACTTTCTTTGTCCTACTCATCGTCATCATCTTCTTCTTTTTCTTCCCTTGAGATCAATTGTACCATTTCCTTCAGGAGAGATCTGAAGAGAAGGAAAGTGCTATTTTGTCCATGAGTCCAACTGTTGTTGAGCTTTATCATCATGGACTCAGCGAAATTAACTTTTTTCCTTTCTTATCTACACTACAGTTCTAGAAATGTTGTGTAGCTGTGTCTTTATAGCCTTCTTTTCCATGGTTTACATACCCCAGAATGGAGCATCAAAGGAGAGTTGAAAGATAACCAACAATCTAACCAACGTTCACAGAGAAGTGATGTTCTGAACAGTGGAAAGAAAACAACGCTAGGGAGAGTTCACAAGAGAGAACAAAGAGAAATCACTCCTATCAGCGAGAGCTTTAATCTCAAAATGCCTTTCCCCACACAATGCCTTCAAACTCATTGTCTACAGGCCACAGGTGCAGATCATAGAAAAACAACAAACACTGAGATGAAAAAGTGATAGGAGATGCAATCTGCCTTGCTGTCTGCATGAGCTTCACCTTGATACTCATCCATGCACCTGTTCAGCAAAAATGACCTTTAACTCCATATCTCCAAATGCAGACTTATTTATTTATTAAAAGAACTGTTTTTGAAGATACCTACGGGGTATATAGTAGGTCCTGTACTAAATGTATGGGCTAAGTCTTTATTTAAACATATACATCTGGAGTATGATTTGAGAAGCAGTCCATTCCCCTCAAACTTTAAAACAATGGTCTAGGTCAGTGTTTCTCAACCTGTGGGTCGGGACCCCTGGGGGGGTCGTGAGGGGTGTCAGAGGGGTCACCAAAGACCATCAGAAAACACAGTAATTTTTTTTTGGTTGTGGGGGCTCAGCATGGGAAGCTTGGCCCAATTCTCTCGCTGGTGGGGTTCAGAATGCTCTGTGATTATAGGTAAATTATAAATCCCAGCAACTCCAACTCCCAAATGTCAAGCTCTATTTCCCCCAAGCTCCACCACTGTTCACATTTGGGCATGTTGAGTATTGAGCCCCCGGTGGCGCAATGGGTTAAACCCCTGTGCTGGCAGGACTGAAGACCGACAGGTCGCAGGTTCGAATCCGGGGAGAGGCAGATGAGCTCCCTCTGTCAGCTCCAGCTCCCCAAGCGGGGACGTGAGATAAGCTTCCCACAAGGATGATAAAAACATCAAATCATCTGGGCGTCCCCTGGGCAACGTCCTTGCAGACGGCCAATTCTCTCACACCAGAAGCGACTTGCAGTTTCTCAAGTCGCTCCTGACACGACATCACCTAAGTAAGACTGAGCAATAGACAAGGAGGCATATAGATATGTTTCCCTGTGTTTTTGGACATTCCTTTGGGGTGTCATTATAGGTGTTATCATTTAATTTACAGCTTACAAGCAATGCAAAACACCCATAATGAACAACACTGATTCACTTTACCTTGAAATTATCTTGCCTAAGCTATGCAGGATGAGTTTGGCAAGGCACAAAGACATGACTCTCGTTGCTGGTACTTGTAAGGGGCATGTGAGAACAAGGGCTATGGAAGGATGTCAAAGATGCCGTGATTTCCCCTGGAAATGGACCATTCTGCCATTTATCATCATGCATCCAAGCCTTACAAATTGCACTCAAGTGATGGTTATGTGCACTGCAATAGCTTTTTCCCTCATCAATGGGGCTGTATTTATAATTAAAAATGGGCTGACCCTCTCCTTGTTTGTTTTCATCACTCTCCAATTAGTGGGAGGGAAATTAGCCCCCCGGGATACTTGGCTTCACATAGGTTCCCGGTGTTATTTCAGCTGTGAAGGATGTTAATGAGCTAATATCAACTTCTGGGTGGAAATTGCACATATGTTGCTTTAAGAATTTTGGCATGCCCCCCAGTGCTTTATCCTTCAAGGCAAGGTCCACCCCAGAACAGCATGGAAGAAACAGAAATGATCATCAATCACCTCCGACCCGCCCAAAGGGGTGGAAAAAGCCATGCTGTCTCCTTCCAATATGTCAAGCAGAGTTCCAGACTATCCCTTGGGTTTGAAAAAGGCTGGTATAGGGCAATGAATGGAAATGGATTTAGCAGGATGAAGTGGTAAATAATGGATGATGGGAGTATGATTTCTCTCCAGCACATTTAACAATGTAGGAATGTTCCAGCAATAAGCCATTGACATTTAATGGAAATAGGACATGTCCAGGTAATTGTCTGTGAAGAGAGACCTTTCTGGGGTCTGGAGACGTTGAGTTTCCTGTCAAAAGGCCTCAGAGAGTTCCTGAGAAGAATGAGAGAGGGAGAGAGGAATACATTGCACTCAAATTCTGTAAAGTAAAAGATGGGACAGTGGTGAGAAGATCCATATGGTTGAAGTGCAGAGTTGATGGATCACAACACTCAGAAGTCCTAGGTTGGGTCTACCCTGATATCTTATCCTACAACTACAAGATATACAACATATCTTATCCTCAAACTACAAGAGAGGAGATTCCATCTGAACATGAGGAAGAACTTCCTGACTGTGAGAGCCGTTCAGCAGTGGAACTCTCTGCCCCGGAGTGTGGTGGAGGCTCCTTCTTTGGAAGCTTTTAAACAGAGGCTGGATGGCCATCTGTAAGGGGTGATTTGAATGCAACATTCCTGCTTCTTGGCAGGGGGTTGGACTGGATGGCCCATGAGGTCTCTTCCAACTCTTTGATTCTATGATTCTATGAACCCAAGGATGATTTGGTGTGGTTTGTTACACGGCATGTGTACAGGTATGGCTGTATCAGGAGCTCCAACTTCATTTTCTTTCTATTGAGTGTTTGCATGTATTCCAAGCTTCCATGCATTTTGCAATAAGTTTTTCCCTTGCTCTGCAATTATAGGGCCAATGACCCGTCAATCATCATTATGTTCTTTAGTTCCGCCCCTTTCCCCAGGGCTCTGGGAGGGAAAAGAAAGACTTCAGGTAGTAGGTTCTTGTGGGTTTTTTCGGGCTATAGAGCCATGTTCTAGAGGCATTTCTCCTGACGTTTCGCCTGCATCTATGGCAAGCATCCTCAGAGGTTGAGAAGGTCAGTCTTTCAGTTTGGATGCCCAGTTACAGGACGTGAGCTTTTCCCACCTATAGAGAAGCTTCGTTTCTCACAACATCCGGGGGAAACAGCCCTAAAGCTTCTAAGGAAAACAGTTTTACAGCACAACCCTTGTTGGGGTTAAAGATACAGATCCACACCATTCGTGGAGAAAATCCAAAAGGACTCCAGCTGGAAAATCTACAAAGCCTTGGCTGGTAGGTCTACTCGGGACCCAAGAAGCAGTTTGGAGCCGGGAGTAGGGCCCACACCAGCAAAGTTTAGAAAACAGATTGCCCGGGAGGGGTCAAAAAGGGTTTTCCTTGTTAAAGGAAGAAATAGTTCTCCAAGCAAAGTGCCTTTCCTTTGTAGACAAGTTAAGAAGCCTTTGTTTAATTTGTTGAAGATCTAAGAAGTATTTGATTGTTTGTTGAAGACTTTACCGTTTATTGCCGTTTATTTTCCGAGCCCAATTCAAGGTGCAGGTGCTCACCTACAAAGCCCTGAACGGTTTGGGACCACCCTACCTGCGTGACCGCATCTCCATCTACGAACCCACACGCTCGCTCCGGTCATCTGGGGAGGCCCTGCTCGTGATCCCACCCACGTCGCAAGCGCGCTTGGTGGGGACACGGGACAGGGCCTTTTCTGTGGCGGCCCCCCGACTTTGGAATGCCCTTCCAAAAGATCTTCGACAGGCCCCTACTTTAGCAGCTTTCAGAAAGAACTTTAAAACTTGGCTGTTCCGATGTGCCTTCTCAGAATAGGAATCCCCATCCCAAGTCCTAGAAGCACTTTAGTACAATTAATAGCACTGCACACCGCACTTATAATCCTACGTTCCTCCTGCCATTCCAGCACTTTTAACCCTGTACCCCATTGCTCTGGCCAGCCCAGTTTTAAAGTGTCCTGATGTATTGTCACTGTTGTTGTTATTCTGCTTAACTATTTTGATTTGCTTTGTTTATTGTTGTGTTATGTTTTTACTGTATTGTGTTCTGAGGCTTCGGCCTGTGTAAGCCGCATCGAGTCCCTCGGGAGATGCTAGCGGGGTACAAATAAAGTTAATAATAATAAAATAATAATAAAGGACTTTGTTAAACCTTTCAAGCTTCTAAAGACTCTGTATAGGAAAACCCTTAGGGCCTCTCAGCCGAGCACCCCGGCTTCCCGCTGGGCACAAAGGGCATGTCCTGTTCAAAAGCCAACTGCTACAGGCCCAGCGCGTGACAGCACAGCATGTATTTCAGCAAGATATCCCAGCACCCAAAGTCCAAACACAAAAGACTCACAGACCAGTAGTAAAAGTGAACAGAAAAATCTTTACTCTCTCTGTTTTGCAGAGATGAAACAAAACTGGCAATGTTGCATACAAAAATCAGCAGTGCAACATATTTACACAGTCTTTGTAAGAAACTTAAAATAAGGCATCTTCATCTTACAGCAAATGAGAGGTCAAAATAAACCTGAAGTAAATAGCTATGTCACCATAGCCTCCTCAGAGTAGCTTCTCCAAACCGCTCCCCAGAGCCAAGCCTTTGTCCATAGGTCTCCTCTGAGAAAAGTCTCCCCAGAAGCGCTCCCTCAGGATCCCTCCTTCAGCATCTCCTGCTGGAACTCCATGCTGGTGAACCAAAATATATTCAAAGAAACTCAAACAGTTATAGGTCCTTGGGTACAAGATTGCTGGTTGACCTACTTAGCCAGCTGAACAAGATAACTATGACTCATAAGATTTTTCTTCACACACGTACTTGGTCCAAGGACTTATCGCAACCTGGTTTACTATAACATCGTACAACCATCAAATGCTACACTACCCTATATCACAGAATCTGACCCAAGATTATGTTCTTATCCCAGATTGTCTAGCAGTGTAGACTCAAATAATCCATGTCAGATCTTGAGATATAGATCAGTATAGATCCAGCCAAAGTTTACTCTTACTACGAGGGTTGAATGAAAAGTAATGCCTCCACCTTCGTAACTCCTCAACAGATGGCAATACTGATATGCGGCAGGTACTGGCTTGTTCAGTAGACTCTCCTCTACAGTTCCATTTTGGCAGGAAGCCTTAGCATTGAACAGTTGTGTTGTTAAAGTGCAAAGTATGGAACCCTGCGCAGACGGTCGGTCAATGCGACTTAAGCAACGTGCAGTCATTGAATTCTTGACAGCAGAAGGTGTCACCCCAAAGGAGATTCATCAGAGAATGCAAGCTGTTGATGGTGATTGTGTTGATGTGAGTACTGTGTGTCATTGTGCGAGTAAGTTTAAAGATGTGGAGGTGGGAACATCTGACTTGCGTGACAAACAAAGAGTTGGACGTCCTGTGACAGCAACCACCGAGTTTCACAAGCAAAAGGTTGACAGATTGATTCAGGACAATCGTCGTATCACTCAGAGAGAAATTTCAAGCATAATCAGCATTTCACAAGAATATGGATCACATTATTGCTTTGCTTGGCTATCGGAAATTCTGTGCACGATGGGTTACGGAAACAGAGTGTCAATTTATTCCGTGACGGCTTCATAAAACTTGTTCATCTTTGGCAGAAACATATCCAATTGTCTGGTAATTATGTGGAAAAGTGAATAGTGGTAGTTAAAGAGCACATTTTAAGGATTATTTCTGCATTTGATTTATTAAAATATTCCCATCCAAACCCAAGTAATGAAGGTGACTGAAGAATTTATCATCTGAATTTAGCCTAAGAAAACTGTTCCTTAAGTTTCCATTTTGATGAAAGAAACCAAGGTTTCAGAAATTATTTTATTTTGCGAAAGACCACAATACAGTGATCAGTGTATATGAAACAGCTCTCAAAATGGCTGCTGCGTACCCTATTTACAATTAGCACTACTGACGACGTGAATTAATGTTAAACACATTATCATGACATCGCTATAATAAATCTTAAATTATGTTCAAGCAGGAAGATCATCAACCCTTTATGCCAATCAGATTTTCAGTGTATTTATAGCTGCTCTAATCCCTTAGTCATTAATTTTCCATGCTAAAGATCTGGATGTAATTAAGAACAAAGTATTGTTGCACATGTGGCTGGGAAAATAACATGCTGATGTGATTGATTGTGTTTCTTTAAGCTGGGCATGCTTGACACTCACCAATGATAATTCATTCAAATGCTAAGTAATTAAAGTTTTATGCAAGTAGATAAACTTTTAATGTGATCCTCAAGGAAGCAGGATGACAGAAAACATCGCGAACACAGGCAGGCAGGCAAGGGAATGAACTAGATCTCCCAATTCCCCAAAAGGATGCCTTTTGGGCATTGGGATTTCAAAAAAAGCAACTGCAAATCATATTCAAGGCGAAGACAATTGTATTGCTGACACTTGCCGCACTCCTGAAACACACAGTAGTATTTCCCTATTCAAAAGTATGCCATGACCCTTGGACTGAACTCCCACAGGTTTGAGAACTTTAGCCAAGGTGTCTGATCAGAAGCAAGAATAGCCTTTAGCAAAGACATGGGATGAATTGAGGGCTAAATAAAGAAAACTAGGAGCCTATCACACCACCCTATCTCCATTTGAGTTCATGCTATGGGTGAAATGCTAGTGGACAGTGTTTCTGTAGCGAGGCAGTCATATACGTGATTTATAGTTATACATTTCAACGTATGCAAAGAGATTTCTGACACTTCTACAGTGGGGGGAGTATTTAGTCAGATACCAATTGTACAAGTTCTCCCACTTAAAAATATGAGAGAGGCCTGTAATTGACATCATATGTAGACCTCAACTATGAGAGACAACATGAGAAAACACATCCAGAAAATCACATTGTCTGATTTTTATCTAATTTATTTGCAAATTATGGTGGAAAACAAGTATTTGGTCCATAACAAAAGTTGATCTCAATACTTAGAATCATAGAGTTGGAAGAGTCCTCATGGGCCATTCAGTCCAATCCCATTCTGCCAAGAAGCAGGAAAATTGCATTCAAAGCACCCCTGACAGATGGCCATCCAGCCTCTGTTTAAAAGCTTCAAAAAAGGAGCCTCCACCACACTCCGGGGCAGAGAGTTCCACTGCTGAACGGCTCTCACAGTCAGGAAGTTCTTCCTAATGTTCAGATGGAATCTCCTTTCTTGTAGTTTGAAGCCATTGTTCCGTGTCCTAGTCTCCAGAGCAGCAGAAAACAAGTTTGTTCCCTCCTCCCTATGACTTCCTCTCACGTATTTATACATGGCTATCATGTCTCTTCTCAGCCTTCTCTTCTTCAGGCTAAACATGCCCAGCTCTTTAAGCCGCTCCTCATAGGGCTTGTTCTCCAGACCCTTGATCATTTACGCTACTTACAGATTCTACTACAACAGTACTTATGTAACCTTCCAATAATAATAGAGTAAAATGATAAATGTAATAAAAATAATAGAGTAAAATAATGAAAATGAAATAAAAACAGTAATAATAGTAATAAAATAATAAATGTAATAAAAATAATAATAGGGTAAAATACTGTAAATGTAATCACAACAATAATAAATAGATTAAAATAATAAATGTTAAAAAAATAATAGGATAAAATACTGTAAATGTAATAATACT
Source organism: Anolis sagrei ordinatus (assembly GCF_025583915.1). Classification (NCBI taxonomy): domain Eukaryota; kingdom Metazoa; phylum Chordata; class Lepidosauria; order Squamata; family Anolidae; genus Anolis; species Anolis sagrei. The sequence continues at coordinate 9,564,511 of NW_026844367.1, read as the reverse complement.
AGAGTACAATAAGAAATAGAATAATAATAGAGTAAAATAATGTAAATATAATAATAATAATAATAATAATAATAATAATAATAATAATAATGTAAAATAATAAATGCAATAAAAATTATTAATAACAGAGTAAAATAATAAATAACCTTGACTTGAGTATAAGCCAAGGGGAGCTTTTTCAGCCTAAAAAGGAGCTGAAAAACTAGGGTTATACTCAAGTATATACAGTAATTCCTACCAAGTTCAATGAGGTCAAGTTTGTATATATTTATTTATTTACTACTAGCTGTCCCCTGCCATGCGTTGCTGTGGCCCAGTCTGGTGATCTGGAAAATAAAGTAATGAGAAAGTGTTGGTTTCTAATATATGTAATTTCTTTATGCTTGTGGGTAAACAGTATTTCTTCTTGTTTCTTTGTCAGTGTTGATGTGGAGAGTGTCTGGTTTGCCTCCTCTGGAACATGCAACATATCATTGTCTTCCTTTGAGGTTCCCTTTCAAATCTATACTATATCTCTCTCTGTGTGTGAATCATACTCTATCTATCTATCTATCTATCTATCTATCTATCTATCTATCTATATCTATGGCTGGATGGCTCTTTGTCAGGAGGACTTTGATTACGTTTTTTTGCCCTGATGAAGGGAGTTGGATTGGATGGCCTTAAGTATTTTCCGTTGGTCATGGGGGTTCTGTGTGGGAAGTTTGCCCTGATTCTGTCGTTCGTGGGGTTCAGAATGCTCTTTGATTGTAGGTGAACTGTGAATCCCAGTGACTACAACTCCCAAATGTCAAGGTCTATTTCCCCCAAACTCCATCTGTGTTCATATTTGGGCGTATTGAGTGCTTGTGCCAAGTTTGGTCCAGATCCATCATTGTTTGAGTCCACAGTGCTCTCTGGATGTAGGTGAACTACAACTCCCAAACACAAGGTCAATGCCCACCAAACCCTTCCAGTATTTTCTGTTGGTCATGGGAGTTCTGTGTGCCAAGTTGGGTTCAATTCCATTGTTGGTGGAGTTCAGAATGCTCTTTGATTGTAGGTGAACTATAAATCCCAGCAACTACAACTCCCAAATGACAAAATCATAATTTTTTGAGTGATGGTCACTCCTTGTGAGACATTTTGTTGCCAAATTTGGTGTGATTTCGTTCATTGGTTCTTTAGTTTTTAAGGTACTCATTATGCACAGAGCATTTATATATATAGAGATATTTGTATACCACCTTTCTCAGCCTATTTATTTATTCCACATATCTGAAGAAACTCCAGATGGACCTGCTTGGGATTCCTGTTCTTCATCTGCCAATGTTGTAGAATGCGGTTTGTTTTGTGTGACCCTTCACGTGGGATTTGGACCTCCAGTTGTACTTCGTATAGATTGACCAGCAGCAAAAGCTTCCCTGCAGCGATATCCAAAGTCCCCAGGAGTCCATTCTCATGTGTTTTGCCCCTCTCTCTGCTGCAAAGGGCTAGAAACTTTAGCTGCCTTGTTTTATGGAAGAAGGGATATTTTTGGAAGTGAGAGTGAGAGTATCTAGCAAATTCCATATCAGTGACAAATCAATATTAGTGATCTGCGACATGACTGCACCTGTATCATTTCATAAACATCCCGAATCCAGGGCACCAGATGTTTACATGACATTCATTTTCGAAACTGACATGTGGATATTTGATGGCTTCAAGTGCTTAAATGTCTCTGTGTGTCTCATGGTGCAGTGCTGTAGCAAAGGACATCTTTAAGAGGAAGTTTCTTAAAACCTCCGTGAGGTTTTACCCAGCCCAATCCATTAAAATTAGATAAAATAGATATAAGAAACTCTGTGTATTTGCCAATGCGCGCAGTGACTTGGCTGTCCATGTTAATTACTATCTGTGAAAGGATATACTTTCCAGAAATGTTGTAATATAATTAGGCAATTAGATGTCTCAATTGCACCATTGCAAGTTTTAAACAGACACGCACACTTTTTTTTTCATTTGAGAAGGGAAGGTAATGATATGAAAGTTGAAACCAAATGTGTCTGGACAGCTGCTCAGCATAGAATCATAGAATCCTAGAGTTGGAAGAGACCTCATGGGCCATCCAGTCCAACCCCATTCTGCCAAGAAGCAGGAAAACCACTCAAAGCACCCCTGACAGATGGCCATCCAGCCTCTGTTTAAAAGCCTCAAAAGAAGGAGCCTCCATCACACTCCAGGGCAGAGAGTTCCACTGCTGAACAGCTCTCACAGTCAGGAAGTTCTTCCTAATGTTCAGATTGGGTTAGTAAGTGTCTTGGGTTAGTAAGTGTCTTGTGGCCAAATTTGGCGGCAATTCGTCCAGTGGTTTTTTAGTAATGTTAATCCCACAAACAAACATTACATTTTTATTTATATAGACTAGCTGTCTCCTGCCACACGTTGCTGTGGCCCACTCTGTGTATATGTGTTTTGTGTGGGTGTATATATGTGTATATGTGGTTTTGCGCATGCATTGTAATGTAATTTTTTATTTTTTGGCTTTTTAAGTCTCTTCTGCTGTGTTTTTCAGTGTTTTCATGAGCAATGGTCACTCGTTGGCCTGAGAGGTGTATTGTGTCCAAATTTGGTGTCAATTGGCCCAGTGGTTTTTGAATTGAGTTAATCCCACAAACAAGCATTTTATATATATATATATATAAATTTTAAAAAAGAGAGAAGCTGGGGGCGGCCATGGCCAACAGGGAGCGTTGCCATTGGCTGGTCCATGAGTTCACGAAGAGTCGGAAGTGACTGAACGAATAAACAACAACAAATGATATGCTATTTGTTCATGACTCTGGCATCTAGTAGCGAAAAAGAAACAGGCACCAATTTCAAAATGAATGTTATCCAATGGACAGCTCAGCCTTCTTCCTGCTTGAAACAGTTTGAAAGTTTCAATCCAATTAAATTGTCAGCTGGTGGTATTATTGAAGACTCAGGTGTGTGGGAAGTGAATGGTAAGTGGCTGGCATAAGGCGCAAATGTTCTGAACAGAAGTGAAAGGCAAACGCTGGAGAACCAGGCCTTCTACCCATTCATTTCCTCACTTTGATGGAAAAGCCTACCTTGGGATAAAGTTGGAAGAGCAGAGATGATAACAGCGGGAAAGCCTGTTAAGTCCATAATAGTAAAAAGGAGCAATTTCAAAGATCCCTGTTGGCTGTCTAATGGTAACATTTATAACTCCAGCATTGTTTAAATGCGAAAAGGAGTCATTAAGCTGTTGTTTATTGTTAACTCACTTCAGTCGGGTGCAGCTGAAGGGCACTTGGTACACTCCAAAACATAATATCATCATCCACCATGACAGCTCTCTCTCTCTTTCTCTCTTTGGAGTTTGTTTTATCCCCCTTAATACCATTCTTTGCTTGTTCTGAGGTCTCTGTTCCTATGAATCAATACACTTGGGGCTCTTTCACACTATACAAATGTAGTCCAGTTTTAACATCCTAAGGAATATGTAGTATAGCGAGAAATTGTAGATCTCTTGCTGAGATTGCTATCTATCCTTAAAGTGCAAATCCCAGGATTCCATAAAAATGTGTTGAGTCTGGAATTATAATGCTCTAATAGGTCAAAGTAAAAGTTTTCCCCTGACATTACGTCCAGTTGTGTCTGACTCTGGGGGTTGGTGCTCATCTCCATTTCTAAGCCGAAGAGCCGGCATTGTCCGTAGACACTAGGCATGGTCAGGTTCAGTTGGAATCTTCGTAATTCAGAATAAATTTGGAAAGATTTCCTTTTTGAAGTGATTTCAAAGTTTTTAAGGAAAGCCTTCCAAAGCTTTTTCCACCATTTCTCTTACGAATCAGTAAGTGAATTGGAAATTATTCAGCTTTTCAAACCAGCGTGGATGGATTCCCTTCAGTTTCCTTTCCCTCCCGGTCAGCCTTGTGTGAGAGATGTAGTTTAATGCAGTTTGCATGGATTCCCTTCGTTTCCTTTCCCTCCCGCGATTTCTTCCCTTTTCTCCCCACTCCCCTTCGGGAATAAAACAACTACTTTCAAAGTAAAGACTACCCAACGAAACAGGAATTAACACTTTGAAACCATTAATGAAGGATTCAGAAGTCTCGGAAGTTTTGAAACGTTTTGAACTTTTTTTTTCTGTGAAAATTGGAATTGACTTTAGATCCGAACCACCAGCACCCCCTACTTCCAAAACGGGTCTTGAACCATTTTTTTGGATCAAACAAGCCTAGTAGACACCTCCAAGGTCATGTGGCCAGCATGACTGAATGGAGCACTGTTACCTTCCTGCCGGAGTGGTATCTATTGATCTACTCACATTTGCATGTTTTCGAACTGGTAGGTTGGCAGAAGCTGGGGCTAACAGCAGGAACTTACACTGCTCTCCGGATTCAAATCTGTGACCTTTCGGTAAACAAGTTCAGCAGCTCAGCAGTTTAATCTACTGCAACACTGGGGGATTCCTCAGGTAGAAGGCAATAGTAATGCGGTTGAAGGCCAGCAGACCTCCCGTCCTTTCCAAATTCATATACAGCATGCTTGGATACTTGAGCAGCAGTCTAAAAAGGAGCCATTCTGAATTATGTTTAATATTCCACTAAGTGGTCTACCTTATGTCTTGGAAATATTCGAGTCGAGGCTCTTCTGCAATATTTATTTTCATTTTGTTTGCAGTTTGTGCATGTCATCAGGTGGCTATTTCTGTGAATTGCAAGGAACCTTCATAACAAGGCTGGCAATTGTTTTCTGTTTTCGTCCCCAGATGTAAGGAAATAGCCCAAAGCACTTTGGATATCTGGATTAATTTGCCATCCATCATCTCATTTAAAAAGAGCAGCGTTCTGCATGCGAATGGTTTCCGCCGTCTCCTGGCGGCGGTGTGCTGATAGGATGAAGGTACGCATGATGAATATAAGTGAAATTCACGTTCTAGTTCATTTTTGGTACCAGAAGGCCCAACATGTCAGCATCCTGCCAATTTTAGCAAAGCCCTGCCTTTTCACATCTGCTAAAATACTGTCTCCGTCTTTTCCTTGTGGGAAAAAAGGCTCTCGCAGAACAAAATTCTTCATTCTGAATCCTTTTTTCGGAAGGCAAACACATCTTAGCTCCCTCATTTCTTAGGGAAGAGATCATACTAATGCTGAGCATTTATGCAGTGAGAGGGAAGTACCCATCGTGCCATGATTTAGAAGAGCACTTGCTTTTGCATACAGAAAATCTGAGCTTTTGTCCCATGCCTCTCCATTTTGAAAGGATCCCATGTTGAATGGTCAGGAAGTATCTCTATCTCTTTGCCCAAGGCATGGAAGAGCAGTCTGCCAATCACGGTGAAAAACACAGGGCTGGAAGACTTGACTTTGTATAAGGATGCTTCATAACGGTGCTTTTCAGAAATGCTGCACAGAATCCTTCTTCTCTGTGCGTGGGAAGGGGAAAGCTATGGCTCTCCAGATTCTCTTGGGATGCAGCTGCCTTCACACCCTGAGATAGCAAATATTCATGAATAAAGACCATTATGGTCTGTTAGTATCTTGTACACATGCACGTTTCCCTCTGGAATTTTGTTTGCAGGAAGGAAACGCCATTTGAGCCACGTGCATCTGGAAACAAATTCTGAGCTCCACAAATACGCAGAGTTGCATCCCCATTTCTTCTCACAATGAATACCAGGAGGTTTCAAAGGCTACTTTCATTCTGTCAAATCCACCCTCAATCCCATTACTAAGTACAAGTAAGATACTGCTTCCAGTGTAGTTGATTTCTGTATGAGGAAACAGATGCCATCTTGCCCTTTCTACAAAGAATCCATTGTCTAGACCAGCAGTTCTCAAACTGTGCTTGGGGAGTCTTTGGTGCTCCTCGAGAGGTGCTCAGAGGCTCCACGGGCAACCCACCACGTCTGGTGCTTCTGCTATTACTACTACTACTACTATTACAAAGGCTTTATGGCCACCTGTTGGGGGTGCTTTGATTGTGTTTTTGGTTAATTGAATTGTATACACTTAGAGCTGAATAATGCGATGGTAAAGGGGCACCGATATGGGGGCACTCAAAATGCACAAGATTAGGAGTCTCCTCAGTGGCCCAATGTAGCTATGCAAAGAGGAAGCCATAAATTGGATTCTTACTACAAAGGCTTTATTGCGTGGCCATAGTAGTATCGACAAACATACACACAGGAATGTAATCAAAGTGTTTGTCGCAACCCCCAGTGGGGCTGCAGAGTTTTTATCATTTTTTGGCAGTAAATTGAATACGCATTCTCATTGGTTTCCAAAGACAAATCATTTCATTGGTCTAAGCTAGCTATACCGTTTCTCATTGGCTGTTTATGATTTTGATTGACATAATAGCACACGCAGGACCCTAACAATGGCACAACTACAGCACAAGAATAGTCTATTGTTCTCTGACCATGACTGTCTTAATTAATCAAACTTATCTGTTATTCTGTTGCAAACATAACTCCAGAGCGACTGGGAAACACGGGGGTTCTAACTAGCCACTAGCTAGTCGGTTTTGTCTGGTTGTACTGTTATCCTTGAAAAGTAACTTCCTCTCTGCACCACTGTTTTTTGCAAACAATCAGCATTTTCTGTAAACAAAGGCCTATTACAGAAACAGGCAAATATGGCAGTAAATCAAGACATATGGGCATAGGGAACATCTCTGAAAAATCCCTTTTAAAACAACGTCTCCTTCAATGGAGTATCTTGTATCATAGTTCCATAGTGCTTTAATGAATAGTTTTTGTTATGTTGCTGTTCTAATGATGTGAGCTGAATTGGGTCCACCCAGAGAAAGGTGACATAGAAATTCCTTAAATAAATAAATAAATATTTCCTGCATGGCAGAAAGAGGTTGAACTGGATGGTCCCAGGGGTCTTCTACTGAAATATTGTTAGTTTCTTCATTTTAAATATTGTGGCTTTTTGTTTTTTTGTTTTTTGCACTGTGTGAATTACTTCACACAAACACTCTCCATCCATCTACCACTGGCCGAGTCCATTCCATACATATATAGACATTTCTTCAGGCTCCACAGGAAACTTTTGCTTTAAAAGAGCTCCATGGCTAAAAAAAAGTTTGCAAACCCTTGGTCTAGACCAGTGGTTCTCAACCTTGCTAATGCCGTGACCGCTTAATGCAGTTCCTTATGTTGTGGTGACCCCCAACCATAATATTGTTTTGGTTGCTACTTGATACCTGTCATTTTGCTACTGTTATAAATCGTAATGTCAATATCCAATATGCAGGATGGATTTTCATTCACTGGACTAAATTGAGCAGAAATACCCAATATGCCAAATGTGAATGCTAGTGGGGTTGGGGGGGAGGAATGATTTTGTAATTTGGGAGTTGTAGTTGCTGGGATTTATAGTTCACTTATAATCAAAGAGCATTCTGAACTCCACCAGTGATGGATATAAATCAAACTTGATACCCATGACCAACAGAAAATACTGGAAGGGTTTTGTGGGCATTGACCTTGAGTTTGGGAGTTGTAGTTCACCTATATCCAGAGGAGTGCTGTGGATTCATGCAATGATGGATCTGGACCAAACTTGGCACAAATATTCAATATGCCCAAATGTGAACACTGGTGGAGTCTGGGGAAAACAGACCTTGACATTTGGGAGTTGTAGTTGCTGGGAATTATAGTTCACCTACAATCAAAGAGTATTCTGAACCCCAACAATGATGGAATTGAACCAAACTTGGCACCCAGAACTCCCACAACCAATGGAAAATACTGGGAGGGTTTGGTGATCACTAACCTTGAGTTTAGTGTTCACTCACATCCAAATAGTTSCAAATAGTTCACTCACATCCAAATAGTGCTGTGGACTCAAACAGTGATGGATCTGCACCAAACTTGGCAYGAATACTCAATATGCCCAAATGTGAACACTGGTGGAGTCTGGGGAAAACAGACCTTGACATTTGGGAGTTGTAGTTATTGGGATTTATAGTTCACCTACAATCAAAGAACATTTTGTACTCGACCAACAATAGAATTGGGTCAAACTTCCCACACAGAATCCCAATGACCAACAGAAAATACTATGTTTTCTGATGGCCTTTGGYGACCCCTTTGACACCCCCTCACAACCCCCTCAGGGGTCCCAACCCCCACGTTGAGAAACACTGGTCTAGACTTATTCCTTTCCCCACGCCATATTCCCAGTGGAGCTACCAGTTAGAGCTGTGCAAATCAGTCAAAAGGCATGCCGTTTCAGGGTCCATTGGCAGCAGGCCTCTCTTCCTGTTTACCGGGAAGTTACTGGAATAGGGAAAGGTGTTGCCGTTTCATTCGGCAAAGATTTGGCCCATTAGATGCAATGGGAAACTTAAAAGACACAATCCTCAGTCATTTTAAGGCCTATCTGCAATGCGGGTTTAGAACCCATTGACAACTGCAGACCTGCCAAGTTTCAGAGCAATTCACCAATTTAAGAAATAATTTAAGTTTTAACCATAACATTTTTAAAAATAATACAAATCACAAGAGAGGGTTCTGGGAATTGTAGTCACCACTTGTGTCCATTCCCAGCCAATCGGAGCATGGACACCACCAGAATTTTTATTGCCTGAGAAACAGAAAGAGAGAGGAAAAACTTCAACTCCCATCATGCTTTGAGAGGAACATTTCAATGGCCACCCTATGCAAGTGCAGCTGGGAAAGCGAGTTCCCAGGGTACTCTCTGAAGGAGTAGACAACTTTCTGTTCTGTCGCGCGCTGGGCCTGCAACAGCTGTACTTTTTTATAGGACGTATACTTTAAGCCCAGCAGGAAGCCAGGGGCGCCTCAAAGAGAGGTTCTCAGGGATTTTTCTGAAGTGATGGTCTTTAGGGTCTTTAATGATGCAACAAAGTCTTTATTATGGAACAAACAACAATGGTTCAAACAACACTTCAAGGCTTTCTTAGCTAGTCCTCAATGGACTGGCACCTGACTTTGATTAACTAAACTTTCTCCGTAGGAAAAACCCTTTTTAACCTCTCCCAGGCTGCTTTTTATCTATGCCTCATCAGTGTGGGTCCTACTACCGATTCCAAATGCGTCTGGGTATCGAGTAGACCTACCAGCCGAGGCTTGAAGATATTTCAGCTGGAGTTCCATGGATCTGTAATGCTGTCCTTTTGAAACTTCAGGGCTGTTCCCTCTGATGCTGTGAGGCTGAGAGGCTGTGAGCTCTCAGCCAGAGCTTTTGGGACCTTTCTCCTGGAATTTCTGCTTCTGTATCCCCGGATGTTACTTTTTCCCTGGATGGTTATTGAGAAAGGAAGCTTTTCTACGGGACGAGCTGGTCTATGTCCTATAGCTTAGCTACCTTGTGTGAGACTGCCCAAAAATGGCTCCTTTCCCTCCCAGAGCCCAGAACAAGGGGTGGAACCAAAGCTTAATTATGATGGACAGGAGGCCTGCCCTATGACTGCAAAACAGATAACAGAAAGAAAATAAAGTTGGAGCTCCTGGTACAGCCGTACCAACACACTTTCCAAGAAAAAAATGGACGGAGGCTGCTTATGCAGGGAGAGAAAAAGACATGGCAGAACCCTGCTTCATGTATATTATGGACTTAAATCTTTCCTCTCTAGAAACGAAAAAAATCCAGCTCTCTGAGTCCGTTTTGTCGGGCTTTTCGTCTCCCTCCCTCCCATTCTGTTTTTGTCTATTTAACCAAATGTCTCACCAAAAACTACAAATCTTTTTCATTAACAGTGATTCAGGCCAAAGCCTACTACCAGTTTGATCAGTACAGGGACAGGAATAACTATTTGATTTAAATTTAAGTTAGAAATTTTCTAGTGGAAAAGAAATACCTTAATTAAATAACTTTTCTATCTCACTTGATTGACTTACATTGGACTTTCAGCATTAACTTGATTATAAAAGTAAATTATTAATGAACTCATTAACTGATTAAATGAGAGGGGGTGCTAAGGAGCCAGTAAATTTTACATTTCCCATCCAATTCTTTAATAAATGCAAATAGGCATAGGAATTGTTTGTTCATAATTAGAGTCTGATCTGTTAATTAATTCTAAGACTCAAAGATTTCAAACACAAGAACAATTTGAAAAAAGACTGATCTTCATTATATCCAGGTGTATACATCTACCCCAAGAAACGGAGCCGTGGTGATGCAATGGGTGAAACCCTTGTGCCAGCTGAACTGCTGACCTGAAGGTTGGTGGTTCGAATCCACGAGACGGGGTGAGCTCCCATCTGTCAGCTCCAGCTTCCCATACGGGGACATGAGAGAAACCACCCATGGGATGGTAACACATCCGGGCATCCCTAGAGCAACGTCTCTGCAGATGGCCTATTCTCTCACACCAGAAGCGACTTGCAGTTTCTGGAATTTTTGCTGCTATTTAAATTATTAAGCTAAAGAAATGAGAAAGTTTTGATTATATGGAAGAGAAAGAATAAGTGTTTTGGTGAGCTGGGTGAAAAATTGGTTTTCCAAAAATCCATGAACTTGTTTCCTTCCTTCTGAAGCTCAAGGCAATACAAAGAGAAGACAAGTGTGAGAATAAGCACCAAAGCTTCATTCTGGTAAGGGGCTTAGCACATGTTTTAAATTTATGCAGTAGATCAGCCTTTCTCAATCTGGGAGTCAGGACCCCTGGGGGGGTCACAAGGGGGGTTTCAGAGGGGTCACCAAAGGCCATCAGAAAACACACATTTCTGATGGTCTTAGGAACCCCTTTGGCAGAGAAGGCTGAAGATCTCTCCACCTGTCCTTCTCTTCCTTTTTGGAAACAGACCACGAATCTACCAAAACGCCCTCCTCCGCTGTGATTGGCCAGCCTCTCAGCAAAGGAGAGGGCTGTTTGTGAGACTCCAAGCGGGGAGGGGAGAGCAGGCGGGCTCAGTGCATGGCAGCATGGTGCGCATGCACAGGCAAGAGACAGTGTGCAAGGCTGGAGGGAGGCTAATGCCAGCAAGTCCATTCAAGGCTTGGGGGTTCTGTGTGGAAAGTTTGGCCCAATTCTATCATTGATGGGGTTCAGAATGCTCTTTGATTGTAGGTGAACTATAAATCCCAGCAACTACAACTCACAAATGTCAAGGTCTATTTTCCCCAAACTCCACCAGTGTTCACATTTGGGTACATTGAGTATCTGTGCCTAGTTTGGTGCAGATTCATCATTGTTTGAATCCACAGCACTCTCTGGATGTGGGTGAACTACATATCCAAAACTCAAGATTAGTGACCACCAAACCCTTCCAGTATTTTCTGTCATTGAGTTCTGTGCGCCAAGTTTGGTTCAATTCCATCATTGTTGGGGTTCAGAATACTCTTTGATTGTAGGTGAACTATAAATCCCAGCAACTACAACTCCCAAAGGTCAAGTTCTATTTTCCCCAAACTCCACCAATGTTCACATTTATGCATATTGAGTATTCGTGTCAAGTTTGGTCCAGTTCTATCATTCTTTGAGTCCACAGTGCTCTCTGGATGTAGGTGAACTACAACTTCAAACTCAAGGTCAATGCCCACCAAACCCTTCCAGTATTTTCTGTTGGTTGAGAGAGTTCTGTGTGTCAAGTTTGATTCAATTCCATCATTAGTGGAGTTCCGAATGCTCTTTAATTGTAGGTGAACTATAAATCCTAGCAACTACAACTCCCAAATGACAGAATGAATACAACCCCCCCCCCCCAACCCCACCAGTATTCAAATTTGGACGTATTGGGCATTTGTGCCAAATTTGGTCCCGTGAATGAAAATACATCCTTCATAACAGATATTTAGTAAAGGTAAAGGTTTACTCTTGACATTAAGTTCAGTTGTGTCCGACTCTGAGGTTGGTGCTCATTTCCAAGCTGAAGATTGTCCGTAGACACCTCCAAGGTCATGTGGCCAGCATAACTGCATGGAGCGCTGTTACCTTCCTACCGGAGAGGTACCTATTGATCTACTCACATTTGCATGTTTTGAAACTCCTAGGTTGGCAGAAGATCTATAATGTAAATAAATAAATAATAAATAATAAATAATAAATAATAAATAATAAATAATAAATAATAAATAATAAATAATAAATAATAAATAATAAATAATAAATAATAAATAATAAATAATAATGTAGAGCATTACGATTAATAACAGTTGCAAAATTACAGTTGTGAAGCAGCAAATTATTTTATGGTTGGGGGTCACCACAACATGAGGAAATGTATTAAGGGGTCGCAGCATTAGGAAGGTTGAGAAACACTGTAGATAAACATAAATATAATCGGTATTCTCTCCATTTCTAATGTAAATGTATCAATATAAAAGTCTTAGCTTATTAAGATTTACTAATGCATTAAGCCTTTATTACTAACTTTCCGATCTCTGCTCCTCCCTCCATTTATAGTTTAGTCCATTCCTACGTTCTTGCTCTATTATTCCCAAATTCAAGGAGAAGAAAGTACAAATCAATTCTAGCTGCAGGTTCCTGGGTGTATCACTATTTTCCGTTGGGATTTTTTCAATATAATGTGTTGATTAGGAATCAAGCATTCTCATTTGCTATGCTGTTGAATTATAAATATTTGCTACTAATATGCTGAGGTTTCTTGTGTTATTAAGCACAGGATAATGAACCCCTTGCAGAAAATAACAAGAATGTGATCTATGCCTGCAGAGGCAGCAAAAAGAAGAAATGCATTAGCAAATACAATAAATTAATGTAATGCAAAACAATCTTACTTCCAGTAGACTGTAATTTATAATTGCATTGGTTTGGCTTCATTAAGCGATCCTCCGGAAATATCTGTTATTTCTTTACAGGAGCGGAATGACAATTAGTACGTTATACAAGACGATGACTATCAATATCTGGAAGAGTTACTTTAAGTGATCTAAATTATGCTAGCCGGGAGCGTATCTAGTATGTACGCCTGTTGTGAATTGGTAAAATGGTCATCAGTTGGATCTATCCACATAAATTGCTACAAGATATAAGGGGTATTGTTTTCTGCAATCTATGGTCTCAACTCTCCCACAGAACAATACAGAAGTTCAACAGTGTTTTCAAGTATTTCAATGTCATCCCTCAATCTTCTCCAAGCTGAAGACTTTCATGGCCGAAGATCTGGCTACCAGTATTAAAAAAAAAAACTCTAAAATTACAACAGCACAACAACAGAGAGGAAACAAACAAGGACATCTAATCACCTCTCAACAAAGTTTGCTCTAGGCACTGTCAGGCCATTATATGTTAATCAAGATGGTCAGTTGAAACATTCACACCTAGCTCCAGCAGACAAGAGTCCTTTGTCCCACCCTGGTCATTCCACAGATATATAAACCCTTTTTCCTATTTTCCAACAGACTTCACTACCTCTGAGGATGCTTGCCATAGATGCAGGAGAAACGTCAGGAGAGAATGCCTCTAGACCATGGCCATATAGCCCGAAAAAACCTACAACAACCCACTGAATATCTCCAGCTTCCTAACCGGTACTCCTGATCAGTCGAAAGGCCGAACAGGGCATAGGGTTACAGCTTGTGTTGGATGGGGTTACACGACCTCTGAGGACACAAGGTCGCAGTTTGAGAGTGATCCTAGATTGATTGTTGACCCTGGAACCCCAGGTCTCAGCAGTGGCCAGGAGAGCTTTTGCACATTTAAAACTTGTGCGCCAACTGCACCCATACCTTGGGAAGTCTGACTTGGCCATGGTGGTCCACACTCTTGTTACATCCCGAATAGACTACTGCAATGCACTCTATGTGCAGCTGCCTTTGAAGACTGCCCGGAAGCTTCAACTAGTCCAACTGTCAGCAGCCAGGTTGCTCACCGGAGCGGCGTACGGGGAATATACAACTCCTCTGTTACAGCAGCTCCACTGGCTGCTAATCTGCTACTGAGCACAATTCAAAGTGCTGGTTTTAACCTTTAAAGCCCTAATTGGTTCTGGCCCAGACTACCTGTCCGAACATATCTCCTGTTATGGACCATCACAAAGTTTAAGATCAGCTGGAGAGGCCCTGCTCTCGATCCCACTGCCAGTACAAATGCAATTGGTTGGGACAAGAGACAGGGCCTTCTCAGCAGTGGCCCCCCAGCTGTGGCATTCCTTCTGCAGGGATATCAGATTAGCCACCTCCCTCCTGTCCTTTACAAGGAAACTCAAGACTTGGTTGTGGAACCAAGCATTTGATCATTGAATAGTGGCAAGTGAGAAGAAGACATAAACAATTTGAAGTGACAATGAACTGACCTAGACTTTGGTTTTAACTGGCGTGTTTTTAACAACTGTTTATTTAATGTTGTTTTAATGAATTTCTTAAATGTTTTAATGCTTATGATGGCACTGAATGGTCCTTGCTGTGAGGCCGCCCTGAGTCCCCCCTCAGGGGTGAGTGTATGAAATAAATAAATCTATATAAATAAAAATATAATGTATGTTTGTGGGATTAACATAACTCAAAAACCACTGAACTAATTGACATGAAATTTGGACACAATACACCTACTAGGCCAATGAGTGACCATCACTCCTAAAAACACTGAAAAACAGCAGAAGGAACTTAAAATCCAATAAATAAAAAATACATTACAGTGCATGTGCAAAACCACATATATATACGCAAGCACACATATATACACATACCCACAAACATATGCACAAATATACACACACAAAACACATATACACACAGTGGGCCACAGCAACACGTGGCAGTTTATTTATTTATTTATAAATAAATAAATAAATAAATACACTACTTCTCATAGGGCTTTATTTCTAGACCCTGATTGATTCTTGTCTGGATTCTCGTCCAGAAGCATGTGGACAATTTCACCAGAAAGGAGGAAACAATGAAAATGAACAAAGTCTGGCTACCAGTATTTAAAAAAACTCTACAATCAGGACAGTAAATAAAGAACAACACTCTGAAGAGAGGGGAAGTCGAGACAGGAAACTATCAGGGCCAGCTAACAACTCCCAACAAAGGATTACCCACAGGCAGCAATCAGCCAGGTTTTGAAGCTGCAAGGCCATTAACTACTAATCATGGTGGCCATTTGAAACATTCACATTTGCCTCAAGAGTCTGTTTGGACATTCCACAGATATATGAACCTCACTTGCCTAGTTCTCACAACCTCTGAGGATGCCTGCCATAGATGTTGGTGAAATGTCAGGAGATAATGCTCCTAGAACATGGTGATACAGCCCAGAAAACTCATAGCAACCCAGTGATTCCGGCCCTGAAAGCATTTGACAACACATTTTACCTCTATGTATAATGGTGCACTGAATGCATGCATAGTCAAATTGTAGTTATTACAATTCTTAATTTTTAAACAAGACGTAGACATTTCTTGTAGATTCTGTACTTACATCCTTCCCTCTATATATTCAGTGCTGAGCCTCTGTTCTGTAATCTACTTAGCAGATTTGCCTTTCAAGGCTGTTTCTTGCCTTATAGAATAGTAACAGCTTAAAATTTAAATCCTTTACTCACTAACAGCATGATTAACCTAAGTCTTACAGATTTCAAGGAAATAAGATCTCTAAAGCAGCATCTATGGCTCTTTCAAAATTAAATAAGTGAATGTTATCAGAAGAATTTTGAAGTGGGGTGAGGAGCCCAAAATCTGGAATGTTTCCCTTTGATGGGGATATATATTAACCAGGTCTTTTTTTCCCATGGAAAGAATGAGGTAGGAGATTACATAGAAAGCAATTTGCATTTGGATGGATGAAGTCTTTAAATTAAGTCAATTTACTGCCCAAGAGATGAGACATAAATATTGTAATGGACAGTGTTTACTACACATACAGACAAGGCAGGAATAATCTGGAATACCATCTGCAAAGGGATCTGGTAGCACCTTAAAGACTACTTGTGTTCTGGTACAGCTATACCAGAAGCCTAAATTTCCTTTCTATGCATGTGTTTGTTTTGGCCATGCATTTTGCAGTTGGGTGGTTCCTTCCAGGCTGCAGCCATAGGGCCAGCCACCTGCCTATCATCGTTAGGTTCTTTAGGTCCGCCCCTTTCCCCAGGATTCTGGGAGGGGAAAGAAAGTTTTTAGTTCAGTCTTACAGTTTAGATTCAGGGTTTCTCAACCTGGGGGTCGGGACCCCTGGGGGGGTCGCGAGGGGGTGTCAGAGGGGTCACCAAAGACAATTACAAAACACAGTATTTTCTGTTGGTCATGGGGGTTCCGTGTGGGAAGTTTGGCCCAATTCTATCATTGGTGGAGTTCAGAATGCTCTTTGATTATAGGTGAACTATAAATCCCAGGCACTACAACTCCCAAATGTCAAGGTCTATCCTCCCCAAACCGCACCAGTGTCCACATTTAGGCATATTTATGATTTATGTTACAAATGTTTTTAATTGCCCTATACTTGTCTCGTGATGTTTTGTATTGATGTTGTTCACCACTTTGAGTCGCCCGAGGGCTGATAAAAGCGGTATATAAATAAAGTAAATAAATAAATAAAAATAAATATTGAATATTCATGCCAAGTTTGGTCCAAATACATCAGTGCTCTCTGGAGGTAGGTAAATAACAACCCCAAAACCCAAGGTCAATGCCCACCAAACCCTTCTAGTATTTTCCTTTGGTCATGGGAGTTCTGTGACCCAAGTTTGGTTCAATTCCATCATTGGTGGAGTTCAGAATGCTCTTTGATATTGTAGGTGAACTATAAATCCCAGCAACTACAACTCCCAAATGACAAAATCAATCCTCCCCTCAACCCCACCAGTATCCAAATTTGGGCTTATCGAGTATTTGTGCCAAATGAATGAAAATACATCCTGCATATCGGATATTTACAAGATAATTCATAACAGGAGCAAAATTATAGTTGTGAAGTAGCAATGAAAATAATGTTATGGTTGGGGGTCACCACAACATAAGGAACTGTATTAAGGGGTCACGGCATTAGGAAGGTTGAGAACTACTGGTTAGAAGCACAGTTACAGGACGTGAGAGCTTTTCTCACCTGTAGAGAAGCCCCGTTTCTTACAATAGTCTCAAAGCTTTTGGGGAAGACAGTTCTCAAAGTTCTGGCTGGGGAACTTACAGCCTCACAGCCCTACAAGCCTCTGGGGAAGACAGCCCTAAAGCTTCTGAAGAAAACAGTTTTACAGATCCAAAGGTAAGCCACCTGAGTCCCCCTTCAAGGGTTGAGAAAGGCGGGGTACTAATATTTGAAATAAATAAAATAAATGCACTCTTTATGTAGATATCTACATAAAAACTCCAACCATCACCCAAGTCAAAAAAGAAGCACCATTAAAGCCTTGGCAGGCTGTGCAAAAAGAATCTGCGAAGCCCACCTCCTCCAAGATGAACTGAACCACCTCAACTGGGCTCTCCAGGCCAATGGAGACTCCACCTCAGACATCAGAAGAGCTGCAAGACCACCGAGAAGAAGCCACGAGAGTCAAGATCCACCCAGAGGAAAAGAGTTCTTGCCATAAATCAAGGGAACCACTGACCGCATAGGGAAGCTGATGAGGAAACACAACATACAAACAATCTACAAACCCACCAAGAAAATCCAACAAATGCTACGTTCAGCAAAGGACAAGAGGGATCCTCTCACCTCTGCAGGAGTCTACCGTGTACCATGCAGCTGTGGACAAGTCTACATAGGGACCACCAAACGCAGCGCCCAGACACGCATCAAGGAACATGAAACACACTGCAGACTAGCCCTGGATACCTTGGAGAGGCCAGCGAAGCCAAATTGTGATAAAAATATTAAAAATAATAATGCCCCATCCAAGTGGAAGAAGTTTCCAGCAACCGAGGTTTATTTGTGATTCAGCTGAGATCAGATGCGTTGCAGGGATCATTCCACCGCAAGCATACCAGTACAAAGAATACAGGCATATTTATAGTAAAAATACAAAGGAAAACTTTCAAAATTCCCGCCCGCCCCTTGCCGGCCGGCTTCACGCTGATTGGCTGATGCTGGAACAGCTGGGAGGAGGCTGGGCAGCCCGCCCCTGCTCTGGACCAATCAGCGCGTTTCTTTGCCTCTAGAGGGCCAATGAGTGCCCCCCGCTCGCCTCGCAAGATGGACAAATCAGGAGAGAGGAGGCGGTGCGGCCTCGGACAAAGGAGGGGGGAAATGATGGGATTAGGAGTTGCCAGCAAGCCTTTGTCTCAGGCCGGCAAGGTGTGATCCCAGCAAACAAAAGCTTTCCTGTCCTTGATGAGCTTTGGAGGGGGATATGAATTAATCAAGGGTGATTGAGGGAGAGGCTGGAGCCCTCCCTCAGGCAGTTCCTGGTCACAGCAGTTTTTGTGGGGCAAGGGTCAAGGGGACGAGGGTACAGGGGAATTTCATAAGGGTTACATACATCAAAATCATAGGTAATAGGCATCACTGATACAGAGTTAGTTCATAAGAGGAACCCCCATCCCACCCCATAAAGTTTATTTCAATATTTGATCTTTATTAAGGTCCAAACTGGAAATCCCATGCTCTTAGGAAGGGCGTGTGGAAGCAGAGGTTGCTAGCAGTTCAAATCAAGCATTGATAGAAAGTTCATGGCCAGGGTTGTGGCAAACAGTCCAGTCCACTCAGCAGAGAGTCATGGATTCAGGCTGGAATCAGCCAATGGGTGCTGAGTTGATCAATAACAGAATCCATCGCTCAGCCCTTGGGGAACTACAACTCTCACAAAAGGGCAGAAGTCCCAAGATCCAGCCATTTCCCAAAAAGCCTCGTGGGGTCCTTGTTGTTGTCAGTGCCTTGGCAATGTGGCCAAGACTTAACCCTTGTTGTGTAGTCTGGTGCCCTTGCCCTTTGCAGAACTATAAGTCCTTATCCCTTAATTCTGAGGGGGGGGGGTTGGTGCCTGACATCAAAGGGGCTTCCCATTTCATGTTCCCAAGGAAATGAAAGAAACGGAAAAATGGGATACAAATTCCATGCACAACTTTAGTTGGTAGCATACGTCTTGAGGAGGGGATTGGACTCAATGGGTTGTGAAGCATTTTCCAACTCTGTTATTGTCTTCAATGGTTGCCCCCCAAAAAACTTGTTTGGAAAACTAAAACTCCCAGAAAAACTTGCTTTTAGAGAGCTGTTTAAAAGATCTTGAGAGTTGCAGGCCAAAACAGGAACTTTTCCAACTTCTGCATTGTATTTACTTTTTCTTTAAAAAATGTATAGCAGTTTTGGTACACAATGTTATGGGAAAGTTCTGATGTTCTCCTTGACTTATTTCTTTGACACAGTGAGAACTCAGTGACTCCCGTCACATAAGACTGTCATGTCGTCTCAGCTGAGGCTTTGGGGAAATGTTTGAAATCTTTGACAGGGTCTGGCTCCCATTAGCTCCTGTATCTCTTTCCACAATGAGAATATTTTAGCTGTTCCTAAAATTCACTAGGTACATGTCCGCCCATGTTTTGCATCATTCTCAAAGCAGCTCCCTAGGAAGCCGGGATCACAATCGGAATGGCATTAATGATATCACCGCTGTCATCTCTTTAGGTAATATATATGGTAATATCAGCCAGAGTTAAGGATATTCTCTTCATTCACCTTTCTCCCTGGTTTGCAAAGCAGAGCTGATGAATTAGGAAGCCTTCATCATTCTGTTTTCTATTTCATCTCTCTGTACAGATTGTAGAACCATAAATTTTTCAAAGTTTACTATCTTAGAGGTCATTTATTCCAACCCCCTTCTCAATGTCAAAATTGGCAAAGTATTTTGCCATTCTTCCTTTACTTAAATATCTAAGCAGTGTTTCTCAACCTGGGGGTCGGGACCCCTGGGAGGGGGGGATGCAACAAGGTTTCAGAGGTGTCACCAAAGATCACCAGAAAACATATATTTCTAATGGTCTGAGGAACCTCTTTGGTAGAGAAGGCTGAAGATCTCTCCACCTGTCCTTCCTTTTGGAAACAGATGGTAAATCCTCCCACCAAAAAGCCCTCCTCCACTATGATTGGCAGGCCTCTCAGCCAAGGGGAGGGCTGTTTTGGGTAGGGGAGAGCAGGCTTGTTCAGCACATGGCAGAGCGGTGCGCATGTGTGGGTGAGGGAGAGCATGTGTGGCTGGAGGGAGGCTCGCACCAGCGAGTCCCTTCAAAGCATGGAGGTTCTGTGTGGGAAGTTTGGCCCAATCCTATCATTGATGGGGTTTGTTACAGTAAGTCGTAACAGGATCAAGTATGTGTGTGTGTTAAGCAAAGCCTTATGCTGCAATATATTATGTGCAGCTGTTAATGTAGGTCAACAAGTAAGTTTGGACCACACTCGGTGGGGGATAACTGTATGGTTTTTAGAATACAGTTCAGCTTTTGCTCTGAGGAGCATTTGCTCAGGCATTTTGCTCAACCATTTCTACTGCTCTCTCATTTGGATGAAGATGAAGAAGCCTTATTCTGTATTGCTTACAAAGACTATGTAAGTTTGTTGCACTGTTTGTAACATTGTAAGTTTATGTTTTAACTCTGCTAATAAAAGTAAAGTTTTTCTGTTCTTTTTCCTCTTGCCTGGGTGCAATGTTATTGTGTCTTCTGCATTGGAATTTACTGAAATATGCTTAGCACTACAGGGTTCAGAATGCTTTTGATGGTAGGTGAACTACAAATCCCAGCAACTACAACTCTCAAATGTCAAGGTCTGATTTCCCCAAACTCCACCAGTGTTCACATTTGGGCATATTGAATATTTGTGCCAAGTTTGGTTCAGATCTATCATTGTTTGAGTCCATTGTGCTCTCTGAATGTAGGTGAACTACAACTCCAAAACTCAAGGTCAATGTGTATTGGGTCTATCAGGTATTTGTGCAAAGTTTGGTCCAGTGAATGAAAATCCATCCTGCATATCAGATATTTACATTATGATTCAGAACAGTAGCAAAATTACAGTTATGGAGTAGCAACAAAAATAATTTTATGGTTGGGGGTCACCACAACATGAGAAACTGTATTAAGGGGGTTGGGAAACACTATCTAAAGTGAAAAAGAGGACACCAACAACCATACCTCAAGGCAATCTGTTCCACTCTTACACAAATTTTCTCACTAGAAACTTTCCCTTAAAGTTTAATGCATTTGCTTCCCTAAAAATCCAAACTATTACTAATAGAAAAGTTTCTGGGAGTAAACAGAAATCAGAAACTCATCTGTGTCCATTTTGAAGAAACTGCTGGATTCAGCCACACCAATGATACAGCCAAGGTCAAAACTGGAAATACATGTCTTCCATTGACCATTTTACAAGAGCATTTTCACCCCATTGCCAAGAAACAGACCACGTTTTGAAGGGATTGTATCTTCTCCTTCCCTTCCACCTTATATTGTGCCAACGAGACACCTGGCAGCCTCATCTCCTCTGTGGGATGCTTCTGCCAGGCCTCCAAGATAGCTGTCCTCCTATCTCACCCCATGCTGCTCCGCTGTCAGTCGTTGGTTGGATAAGCTACACTTCACCAGGAAAGGTTTTGTTCTCCTTTATTATTGTCCTTTGGAAAGCTGGGGAAGACAGCATTGTGTCAGTAAGCTTTTAATAGTCCATGCTCCTCACTATGTCTTTGTTGACCCTTGGTTTTTTTCCCTTTTTTTGCGCTTGACTCATTCAGTTCTTTGCAGTTTATGTATTTTATTCTTTTGTTGTTTTCTTGTATGTCCCCTTGAACAACCTTTGAGTGGATGAGTTATTTTTAAAAATGAAAATAATAAGTAATGGAAGGGAAAAAGCATATTGTATGAATTGTAGTGCTAGCTGCCTTGAGTTCCATTTTTTTATATATATATATATTCCATTATATATATATTTGTTGTTCATTCGTTCAGTCGTCTCCGACTCTTTGTGACCTCATGGACCAGCCCACGCCAGAGCTCCCTATCGGCCGTCACCACCCCCAGCTCCTTCAAGGTCAGTCCAGTCACTTCAAGTATGCCATCCATCCATCTTGCCCTTGGTCGGCCCCTCTTCCTTTTTCCTTCCTTTTCCCCCAGCATAATTCTCTTCTCCAAGCTTTCCTGTCTTCTCATGATGTGGCCAAAGTACTTCATTTTGGCCTCTAATATCCTTCCCTCCAGTAGCATTATTTCCTGAAGTATGGACTGGATGGATCTTCTTGCGGTCCGAGGCTCTCTCAGAATTTTCCTCCAGTTCAAAAGCATCTTCGCTCAGCCTTCCTTATTGTCCAGCTCTCACATCCATAGGTTACTACGGGGAATACTATTGCTTTGACTATACAGATCTTTGTTGCCAGTGTGATGTCTCCGCTCTTCACTATTTTATCAGAATTGGTCATTGCTTCTCCTCCCAAGAAGTAAATGTCTTCTGATTTCCTGGCTGCAGTCTGCATCTGCAGTCATCTTTACATTGAGAAATACAAATTCTGCTCCTGCCTCCGTGTTTTCTGCTTCTGTTTGCCAGTTATCAATAAGTCTGGTTACCATAATCTTGGTTTCTTTATGTTTAACTGCAACCCAGCTTTTGCACTTTCTTCTTTCACCTTGGTTAGAAGGCTCCTCATCTCCTCCTTGCTTTCGGCCATCAGTGGCATCATTTGCATATCTAATACTGTTAATGTTTTGTCCAGTAATTCATCAAGCCCCGAACATTGCATGATGTGTTCTGCATACAAGTTGAATTGGTAGGGTGAGAGGATACAGTCCTGCCATGCTTCTTTTCTAATCATAATGATGTCCAAAAACTATTTTAAAATACAGTATGTAACACACAAGGTAAAAAACGCATAACACACGATATAAAAATTAAAACTATATAATGCATTTAAAATCAATTAAAACATACAAAGGTTAAAAGATATATAAAAATACCATTAAAAAAGAATGATATAAAATGCAAGTCAACAGTGATAACCCTATTAGAGCAGTTTTGATATTTGGTAGAAAAGTATACCATAAGCCAATTAAAATCTTTTCTCCCGATACCCAATAAATTGCTTGCTCATCTCTAATTGTATTTTGGAGTCATGGCATGTTATCTTCTGGAATGGGGAGTAATAATTAGCTATTTTTCTATGTAAACATTTAGTAAACAAATAATGTGATGGGAAAAAACAGTCAGTAAATTGCAGTGTTTGGAGGCAGAAAAATAATAGCACATTTCTTTGGTATCTTTTGTGAGGAAGTTGCTGGTATATAACAGGATGAGGAATATTCAGAAATATTTAATGATGGAAAAATGTTTTTTGTGTATCAGTAACCTGGCAAGGAGACCCCTGGACTGATTGTAATCTTTGTAATCTAAGGCATATTCTGAGCAAAATGTACATAAGATTCTGATAATGCACTGGAAATAGCATTATCTCCACAAAAGCTATATTAGTAGTAGCAAAATGAAGCATATGAAAATTTTGCACAGAACAAGGGCCCATTCACACAGAACCTTTATCCCAGGAGTTCCTGCTTCAAAATAGAGGGTGGCCAAACAACATGGGAGGAATCGCTACAAAGTCCAAAAATGCGAGATTTTCAGTTGTGGAAATATCCTGGTTCTGGCTGGAAAATGCAGATATTCGAATCTCTGTATGTCCTTATACTCAGAAAACATGGCATTTTTTTTATGTTGGATTATACATGTCAGTTCCTGATTGCTTGTGTGACAGCACGAGTGGTGCCACTTATGTGTAGAACTGTTAGTTGCAAGATTTAAACTATTGTATCATGCTTAATCCTGCCTTTTACCCTACTTATGTATAGTTGTATGGATTGATTACTCATAGCTGTCAATCAGTACTGTTTGGCTCCACCTCTTCCTGCAGGAGGGGAGTGCTTCCTTTCTTTTCATTCTGCCATCAGAGTTTCTACCAGATGGACATGAGTAAGAGACTTGACTCTAAAAGACCCTGATTTAAATTACCTCTCAGCACCAGTTCTGAGGTTTTTCACCCTTGAGACTTGTGCTTCATGTTCAGACTAACCTGAATGACGTTGGAAGCCTCAACCACCTTCAAACAAGTTCTTTTGGCACCAAAGGAAGATCCTGAGTCTTCAAACATAGGCCATCTGAACTGAGGTTGTGGTTTGCTCCGGCATTGACAGCCATTGAGGAAAGAGGAAACATGGAAAGGCTTCTCAGCTTCAAACACCTTGGACCCAGGACTGTAACGTATATTTTCCTTCACCCCTCTGAAGTTTCCAGCTCATTGCTTTAAAGAAATAACTTTGTGATCAATAAAACTTATTTTGAGTTATTTACAGCGTTTTGGGTTTTGGGGAGTTCCAGTTTCCTATAGGAGGGCAAGAAGCAATCCCTTGGGGAAAGATGCCACGTCCATCCCTCCTTCATTAAGAATAATAGCCCCCAGGCGTGACGGCACAGCTTGTATCCTAAAAACATGGCAACAGTTGACTAGAGGGCCAAAAAAAAAAACTTTATCACGGCAAGAGAAACTTCATCCTCCACACATTGAATGAAGTTCATGATACACAAAGGTTTTGTCATGTAATCAACTTTCCCCATGTTTTTATTATAAAAGCAATGAGGAACAGACATGTATAACCCAGGAACATCACCCCATAGTTCCCTGGCACAAGTACTTGTCTGCACAGATGGCCATGCAGCCTCTATAACCCAGGAACAGAACTTATACAACAATTCACATATTCGTATCTTACATTTCTTTTTTAAAAGAAAATACTGAATTTTCCAGTTTACATTCCGCTGTGACCATTTTGGGAGCTCTAAATCCTGCAACAAAGCAGTAAATGTGGACAACGGAGGCAGAAATCATAGGACTAAAAGGTCTATATGTGGACATGCTCTCAGGATTGTTTTGCCCCTGACTAAAACCCATGATTTGGTGCTGTCTGGAAGTGCCCTAAGTGTCAAATAACAGCATATTCTAAGCAGAAATATTATTTTCTATGCAGAACAATCCTGTTTCCAGTATAGGAGGCATGGGCAAACTTTGGTCCTCCCTCCAGTTGTTTTGGACCAACTCCCAAAAATCCCAGTTAGCTTACCAGCTGTTAGGAACTGTGGGAGTTGAAGTCAAAAACACCTGCAGGGAGGACCAAAGTTTGCCCATGCCTGCTGTATAGAAAATGGTGTTTTCTTAGAGAAATAGAGGATATAATGAACATTAAAATAGAAAGAACTCCTAGTATAGCTTTATTCTCATTATATAATAATAAACAATTGAAAAAAGAGGATAAAGATGCGATAACAAGCTTATTAACAATAGCAAGACTGCTTATAGCAAGGAATTGGAAAGAGAAATAAATATACAAATAGAGGAGTGGTACAAGGAAGTATGGAAATGGGCAATAAATGATAAGCTGACATGTCTATTAAAAGTTAAAAGAGGTATGTGGAAACAAAGTGATTTTGATGATATATGGAGAACATTTATTGAAAAAGGATTAAGAAAGAAAGAAGGAAAGTTACCTCTACAAGAAAAATTGAAATTTTGGACAGATGATATGTGGCTTGGGAGTGGGGGAGGGGAGCACAGTGGTGAGGGATAGATAATATGTATAAGCAGAAAAATAACAGTAGATGCCCAAAGTTAAAGTATGGTAGGTTGTATTGAATAATATGTATTTGCTATAAAATAAACAATGTATAACAAATGTATCGAACCATGATAAAATAACAACCTCAGATATGCAGATGACAGCACTTTGATGGCTGAAAGCAAGGAGGAGCTGAGGAGCCTTCTAATCAAGGTGAAAGAAGAAAGTGCAAAAGCTGGCTTGCAGCTAAACATCAAAAAAACCAAGATTATGGCAACAAGAATGATTGACAACTGGGAAATAGAGGGAGAAAATATGGAGGCAGAGACAGACTTTGTATTTCTAGGTGCAAAGATGACTGCAGATGCAGACTGCAGCCAGGAATTCAGGAGACGCTTACTTCTTGGGAGGCGAGAAATGGTCAATCTCGATAAAATAGTGAAGAGTAGAGACATCAGACTGGCAACAAAGATCCGCCTAGTCAAAGCCATGGTATTCCCTGTAGTAACCTACGGATGTGAGAGCTGACCTTAGGGAAGGCTGAGCGAAGGAAGATCGATGCTTTTGAACTGTGGTGTTGGAGGAAAGTTCTGAGAGTGCCTTGGACTGCGAGAAGATCCAACCAGTCCATCCTCCAGGAAATAAAGCCCGACTGCTCATTGAAGGGAAGGATACTAGAGACAAAGTTGAAGTACTTTGGCCACATCATGAGGAGACAGCAAAGCCTAGAGAAGACAATTATGCTGGGGAAATGGAAGGCAAAAGGAAGAGGGGCCGACCAAGGGCAAGATGGATGGATGGTATCCTTGAAGTGACTGGATTGACTCTGAAGGAGCTGGGGGTGATGACGGCCAACAGGGAGCTCTGGCGTGGGCTGGTCCATGAGGTCATGAAGAGTTGGAAATGACTGAACGAATGAACAACAACAACAATGATAAAATAATAGAAATATGTTTTAAAAGAAAAAGAAAATGGTGTTTTCTGTGCAAAACTCCCAAGTGAAATTTTTGCACAATATTAGTCTAAAATTACAAATAGTTTTTTTACAACTGTACTGCTTTTAAAAAACTTTCTCACAGCAGGGGAGAAGTTAGCAAAAATGACTCCTTTCTTCTTTTGAGACCAAAAGCAAGGCGCAAGAGTGGCCTTGAGATCCAACTACAATAAATTAAATCCTTATTCCTCTTCAGTGCAGTCATATCACCAGATAACATTTGACTACAGGGTTAAACCCGAGGAAAGACAAGAAGTAACTGAAATAAGCTACCGATCCGACAATAATAAAAAAAAGATAGGGAGAGGACATGACAGCTACGAAACCTGAATTTCTGCAACCGAACATTGTTCCATTTGTTCTTAGATTAAGGATCCTTTTCATTCCCCCTTCCTTTGCAAAGAGAATCGAGAAGAGGCCTTCTTTTTATCTCTGACACCTGGTGCTATAGGTGAGGAGCCGCTGTCTCCCTTTGAAAAGGAACAGGCAGGTTCCGCAGCCCGCTAATAGCCAGTTTCCTATCGCTGCGATAATGGTTTGGGAGACAGGAGGAAGCCTTCCTGAAAGCTAACAACACTCCCAGTCCTGGCTTAGATTAGTCCTTCCAACCACCCCAATCATCGGATGGTGTAGCTCATCAAAATCACTCTCTTAGACCTTGAGTCAGCAAGCAACCTTTGGGGGGAGAAGGAGAGGGAGCTCTTGCTTCAACAGTCATCTCTCCGGAGAGAGAGAGAGAAAGGACTAGTGACACTGATGATTCTAAAGAGAGACTTGCTTTGTTATCTGTCATTTCCAGCTACACCTAGACGGTGCATGTCAAGGGGCTGGCACACAAGGATCCCATCTCCTTAGGTGCTGGCACCTGAGTGTCTAATCGACTGTCACTTTGAATGCTTAAATTAGATCCGGCTAAAAAAGCGAGAGAAAATTGTGTCTCACACTAAAGGCTCGAAGGGGAAGGGGGGCCCATTCCAGTTCTGGTGACAGCTTGAGTAGCAATAGTCTCCCTGTAATAACTTGGTTAGATACTGTTGATAGTGGTCCAAAAGAGAGGACACGTCCATGAAAGATGGTGACAACAGGAAAGAAAAAAAGAATGGGTGGAATTCACAATTGCAGTTACGAAGATATAACTGAGAGTTATTTATCTGTAACTGACTCATATTAACTATCCCTTCATATTCAATCATGGCAACAGTGTAAAGCAGGCATTCTCAAACTGTGTTCCTCCAGCTGTTTGGGCCTCCAACTCGCAGAATTCCTCACCATAGAAAAAGCTGGCCAGGGCATCTGGGAATTGGAGGGATGCAGTTTGAGGATACCTAGTGTATCACACTGGCAACGAAGGTCCTCATAGTAAAAAGCAATGGTATTCCCTGTAGTAACCTACGGATGTGAGAGCTGGTCCTCAGGGGAGGTTGAGCAAAGGAAGATAGATGCTTTGAACTGTGGTGTTGGAGGAAAGTTCTGAGAGTGCCTTGGACCACTGAAAAACACAGCAGAAGGGGCTTAAAAGGCCAAAAAAGCAAAAGGACACTACAACGTATGTGCAAAATGACTCCCCCAGGCAAACAAAACACACAATAGCATATCCACACTCTCTTCCGGACTACAGCTCCCAGCATCCCCTAGACCAGGCCCTTTAGGAGAGGAGGATGATCCAAATGCATTGCTTCCAGGCTGTAAGCTTTCTTCTCCTTGGATTTCTCTGAGAGCATCCCAATCTCTGCATATTTCCAATTTCCTATTCCTGTAACTCCCAGCAGTCCTCTAGATAGATAAGATAGATAGATTAGATCAGCGTTTCCCAACCTGGGGGTCGTGAGGGGGTGTCAGAGGGGTCGCCAAAGACACAGTATTTTCTGTTAGTCATGGGGGTTCTGTGTGGGAAGTTTGGCCCAATTCTATCGTTGGTGGTGTTCAGAATGCTCTTTGATTGTAGGTGAACTATAAATCCCAGTAACTACAACTTCCAAATGTCAAGTCTATTTTCCCCAAACTCCACCAGGGTTCACATTTGGGCATATTGAGTATTTGTGCCAAGTTTGGTCCAGATCCATCATTGTTTGAGTCCACAGTGCTCTCGGGATGTAGGTGAACTACAACTCCAAAACTCAAGGTCAATGCCCATCAACCCTTCCAGTATTTTCTGTTGGTCATGGGAATTCTGTGTGCCAAGTTTGGTTCAATTTCATCATTGGTGGAGTTTGGAATGCTCTTTGATTGTACGTGAACTATAAATCCCAGCCACTACAACTACCAAATGAAAAAATCAATCCCCCACCCAGCCAGTGTTCAAATATGGGTTTATCGAGTATTTTTGCCAAATTTGGTCCAGTGAATGAAAATACATCCTGCATATCAGATATTTACATTATGCTTCATAACAGTAGCAAAATTACAGTTGTGAAGTTGTCATGAAAATAATTTGCTGGTTGGGGGTCACCACAACATGAGGAACTGTGTTGAGGGGTCACGGCATTGGGAAGGTTGAAAACCACTGGATTAGATATAGATAGATAGATAGATAGATAGATAGATAGATAGATAGATAGATAGAGAGATAGAGAGAGAGAGATAGATAGATAGATCTGGAGGACTGCTGGGAGCTGCAGCCCAAGAATAGGTAGAGAAAGAAGAAAGGAGAGAAAGAGGAAGGGAAAGAAAAGGGAGAGGAGGAATGGAATAGGAAGGAAGGAAAGGGAAGGAAGAAGGAAGGAAGGAAGGAAGGAAGAAGGAAGGAAGGAAGGAAGGAAGGAAGGAAGGAAGGAAGGAAGGAAGGAAGGAAGGAGAGAAAGAAAGGTGGAGAGAAAGAGAGAGGAAAGGTTGGCCACAGCAACGTGTGGCAGGTACAGCTAGTAATAAACAATAAAGTAGAAGATTATGATTAATAACAGTTGCAAAATCACAGTTATGAAGTAGCAACGAAATTAATTTTATGATTGGGGGTCACCACAACATGAGGAACTGTATTAAGGGGTCGCAACATTAGGAAGGTTGAGAAGCAGTGCACTAGATTGTAACCCATATCAAGGTCTAGCTTTGACCCTCTTGCTGGAAGAATTTCCTCACTGTTGGACTAAAATGCTCCCCTCTAGTTGATTCTGTTGCTGATCTTCAGAGTCTGGGATTCAAAGCTTTTAAGCTTGAATTCAGAGTCAGCAACCACACCAGAAGTATGTGTGCATAAAACATGAATCATGGCTTTAAAAGGGGTTGTTTGCAGATGCTTAAGTTGTACAGAAGCCATTTCCAAAATGTTTGGCCTCGGGGGACACATCTCCTTCTCCAGGAGGATAATTAGCATTCCCACACAGTGTGATGGAAGCTGTTATGAACCAGCAAGTTGGGCTCATGATTCCTCTTTAAATGTGTATTAGAGTAGATTTATAAGACGGAATCAAGAGGGGAGAGAATGACCCACACAACCAACCAAATGGAAACACTGATGTCTCTGAAGTGTATCCTCTAAATCAAGACATTCCTCATTATCTCATATTAGTGCCCTAAATGCATTTTGTGCTTACTTTCCATTTCATAAAAATAAGAGACTCCTAGTCGAGCCAAACAATATATTGTGTCATATATCAAAGCAAATTATCTCCATTCTCAAATTTGGTACATAAGCCAAGATGGTAGGGAGGCTCTATTAAAACTTCCAAGCAATGAGGAAATGTCTCCTCCTCTTTCTCCTCTTCTTGTTCTTTCTCTTCTTCCTCCTCTGAATTTCTAGTATTTATTTATTTATTTACAGTATTTATATTCCGCCTTTCTCACCCCACAGGGGACTCAGGGCAGATTACAGTGTACACATATATGGCAAACATTCAATGCCAGTTGACATACAACGTATACAGACATACACAGAGGCTATTTAACTTTTTCTGGCCGCCAGGGGAGCTGTTGCTTTCATTGTCCATCTGCGACACTGAAGAAGTACTTCCACATTCCCTGCATGCTTTTGCTGGAGTGCTTTGCTGGAGTCTTTTTTATGGCCTCATAAATCAGTTAATTTAGCCTCACCACACAAGGTGGTACCTAATTTTCCTACTTGGCAGATGCAACTGTCTTTTGGGTTGCAAAGGTCGACAACAAGCTACACAATTGGTTGGAAGCCCACTCCAACCCGGGCTGGCTTCGAACTCATGACCTTTTGGTCAGAGTGATCGTAATGCAGCTGACACTCAGCCAGCTGCACCACAATCCCGGTGCTTAAGATGCTCTGATAGGGCCGTGGTGGTCCAGAGGGTTAAACTGCTAAATTGCTGATTGGAAGGTTGGCAGTTCAAATCCACAGATGAGGTGAGCTCCTGTTGTTAGCCCCAGCTCCTGCCAACCTAGCAGTTTGAAAGCATGCGAATGTGAGTAGATCAATAGGTACCACTTTGGTGGGAAGGTAATGGCACTTCATGCAGTCATGCTGGTCATATCACCTTGGAGGCGTCTATGGACAACACCGGCTCTTCGGCTTAGAAATGGAGATGAGCACCACCACCACCACCCCAAAGTCAGACACAAGTAGACTTAATGTCAAGGGAAAACCTTTACCTAAGATGTCTTTTCCTAATGAAAGCGTGGTTTGTTCCTCATTCCTGGTTTGTTTTCCTCTCTTGACTCTGCTTTTTGGGCACTCTCTTAGACTGATCCACAGCTTTCCTAATTTGTAGTATTTTGTAGTATCCAGTTCTGACAAGTTGTTTATGCCAGACTTTGAGCCATCTAGAAGCTGACATCGTGTTCTATCCATTCATCTTTCCTCAAAGCCCAGCAGTGTCATCTGCCATCATAGCAATGAAGGTATCAATAGCGAGGATGAACTTGGACAGACACATCTCCATGCCTTTAAATGCAGTCTTGGCTCATGCCTTCCTTTTGCTACTTATCTGCCTCTGAGCACTCACTTCTTCTCAGATGGTTGACCATTAGCAAACTTGAAGTTCTCTGTAACTTGCCAAAGAATTATATATCTTTAAATAAAATTGCCCAGTGCCCAGTGTCGGCATTTTATTTATTGAATGCTTTGGGGGCTTCTGAATGGGTTGTTTGAAATGGGCTTTTCTCACTCATTTGGTCACCGAAAAGTAATTGTGAGCAACAAGCTGTTTGCCTTAATGAGCAATCAAAGCATATTGCCAAGCAGGGAATAGCATGACTTTGACATCTACATGGATACTCTGGCAATGGGAAACTGGGCAAAACCATGAATTTTGCTTTGCAGTGAATTTTTGAGCGAGCTTTCCATCCAATGAGCCACTGTGCCATCTGCAAAATTGTCAGGGGCGTAAGGGCGAAGCAAATGAGTCAGGCAAAATCATTCAGCTTGCATATAGCGTTTCCACGTGCTTGTCGACTCCCTACAGTACAATGATGAGATATTTCTGCAGCATAGAACTATAATTCTTGGGGTAATTTAGGGATGGCTGTTGCAGCTATTCTGAATTGTCAAGGTTTCAGTGGTAGGGGAATGAGAGGAAAACGGAAGACTGTAAGGATATGCTTTGTACTCGAGTCAGGGATCACAAAATCTGAGGATCATGATTCCTACTCCTGGGTAACACATTCTTCCTAAGCTATTTAGTTATGAGGGGCATTCATTAAATAATTCCTCTGGTCCACTTCCTGTGGATGGAGAGCAATTAAGTTTGGCACATTTCTGAATCCTTCTCTCCATAGGTGCCATCTAGGGACACACACTTCTCCCATCTTTTTGAGTAACTGTAAACACCTCAGTTGTTGTAGGTTTTTTGGGCTATATGACCATGTTCTAGAAGCATTCTCTCCTGATGTTTCACCTGCATCTATGGCAGGTATCCTCAGAGGTTGTGAGGTCTGTTGCAAACTAGGAAACTTGGGTTTATGTATCTGTGGAATGTCCAAGYTGGGAGAAAGAACTCTTGTCTGTTAGAGCTARGTGTGAACGTTTCAGTTGGCCACCTTGATTAGCATTTGATGGCCTGGCATTTTTTGGTGTGGCTTGTTAGTGCCTGGGGGAATCTTTTGTTGAGAGGTGATTAAACAAACACCCCAAACATGAATCAAGGAACATGAAAGGCACTGCAGGCTACTTCAACCAGAGAAGTCAGCCATAGCAGAGCACTTGATGAACCAACCTGGACACAGCTTATTATTTGAGAACACAGAAATGCTGGACCTCTCTTACAACCACCATGTCAGGCAACACAGAGGAGCCATTGAAATCCATAAGCATGTGGACAGTTTCAACAGAAAGGAGGAAACCATGAAAATGAACAAAATCTGGCTACCAGTATTTAAAAACTCTAAAATTATAACAGTAAAACAACACTCAAACACAGAGAGGAAACAATCAGGGACAGCTAATTACCTCTCAACAAAAGATTCCCCCAGGCACTTACAAGCCACACCAAAAAATGCCAGGTTATCAAATGCTAATCAAGGTGTCCAACAGAAAAATTCATACCTAGCTCCAACAGACAAGAGTTCTTTCTCCCACCCTGGACATTCCACAGATATATAAACCCGAATTTTCTAGTTTCCAACAGATCTCACAACCTCTGAGGATGCCTGCCGTAGCTGCAGGAGAGAATGTTTCTAGAACATGGCCATATAGCTCGAAAAACCTACAACAACCCAATGAGGTACAAGCAAGGTAAAAACCTCGTTTGTAGAAGTCAACAAGTTGCTCCAAAAGCCATGTTGCAACTTCGGAAATCAAAGTCTCATAATCTGAAAAAGGCTTGCCCCTCAAAAATAACTTCATTGTTAGAAAGAGAGCGAAGTCTGATGGCGCAAGGTCGGGTAAATAAGAGGAATGCGGTAGAATTCCAAAGCCACAGGAGCATGCTTCCATTGTGAAATGGTGCATTGTCTTGCAGAAGGCGGACACTTTTGGTGAGCATGCCACATTGTCTCTTTATTTTGATGGCCTCCTACAATTTCCACAGCCGTGAAACATAGTATGCCCCAGAGATCATGGTACTCTTTGGTAGGAAACCCATTAATCCTATTCTGTGCTGGTCCCAAAATACTGTGAGCATGACCTTGCCTGCCAAGAGTTGGCCACGTGCCTTCTTTCGTGCCGGTGAGTCATGATGCTTCTATTGCATCGACAGGACTTTAGTCTCAGGATCAGAGTGGTGGACCCAGATTTCATCCTGTGGGATCAGTCTGTGGAAAAAGTCCACCTGGTTTCCATGGCACATCATTGTCAAGAGAACCTGAGAGCATTCAACTCATTCCTGCTTCTGGAAAGATGCGAGCAGCCGAGGGAACTCAGTGAACCTTATGCATGTGAAGATGGTCTTGGGTAATTTTTTCCATGGATCTCACACTAATCTTGATATTTTGGGCTAGGTGGAGAATCATCACGTGGCAATTTTCCAAAAATGTGACTTCCACTTGCTGGATGATGTGTTCATCAGTAGCAGAGTATGGTTGCCCTGGAACTGGAGCTGTTTCCACCGAAGTTTAACCATATTTAAATTCACAATACCAGTTCTTGACTACATCATATGATGGGGAATCAACACCATAAAACTCTTTCATCTCATCAAAGTGGGTCAGGAGAAATCTTTAATGAACACCTTTCATACTATTCAAGCTGGTCCATGGGTCAGAAAAAGAGAACTTTTCGCTTTCTTGCTACTTCTAGCTTCATGGCTGCTTGTGGCAATGCTCTGACTCTGCTCAAGACACATTACACAGACTCTGTCCTTCATGCCAATTCTCTAGCCAAATATTGCAAAAACAAAAACAAGGTGTCACTTTAACTGATGAAATTTAAACCACCTGCCGATTGACTTTGCTCTCAGTAGTAATCATCCCGGCAGAATTTCAATGCTAAGTCTGTCAACAAATTTCTATCTTGATCCACAAAGGGAAACAGTGGAAATGACATCTTGATTTTCACTGGTGGGTTTAACCTGTTACATCAAGAGAGGACCAAATGAAGTGCTTCAAATGCAACTAAACAGAAGTGACAAGGAGGGGGGCTGCGTGAATAAGATCCTTCCTAGCTGCATTACCAGGCAGCCATTCTATGAAATTAAATGGAACTAGATTGGATATGGGGGATTCATTGAGGTCTATGACAACATTGGATTCAGGCCAAATGAGCAAGAAAGTGCAGACATGAGAAACTAGAGCAGTGTTTCCCCACCTGGAGATCAGCACTCCCTGGGGGGGGTCATGAGGGAGGGTCAGAGGGGTCACCAAAGAACATCAGAAAGCACAGTATTTTCTGTTGGCCTTGAGGATTCTGTGTGGGAAGTTTGGCCCAATTCTATCATTCAGAATGCTCTTTGTAGGTGAACTATAAATCCCAGCAACTACAAGTCCCAAATGTCAAGGTCTATTTTCCCCAGACTCCACCAGTGTTCATATTTGGGCATATTGAGTATTCATGCCAAGTTTGGTCCAGATCCATCATTGTTTGAGTCCACAGTGCTCTCTGGAGGTAGGTGAACTACAACTCCAAAACTCAAGGTCAATGCCCACCAAACCCTTCCAGTATTTCCTGTTGGTCATGGGAGTTCTGTGTGCCAAGTTTAGTTGAATTCCATCATTGGTGGTGTTCAGAGTGTTCTTTGATTGTAGGTGAACTATAAATCCCAGCAACTACAACTCCCAAATGACCAATTCAACCCCCCTCCCCCCGGCCAAATTGGGCATTTGTGCCAAATTTGGTCCAGTGAATGAAAATACATCCTGCATATCGGATATTTACATTACAATTCATAACAGTAGCAAAATTATAGTTGTGAAGAAGCAACGAAAATAATGTTATGGTTGAGGGTCACCACAACATGAGGAATTGTATTAAGGGGTCGCGACATTACGAAGGTTGGGAACCACTAATCTAGAGGTTGTCTTCATAGCAAATGTTGGGATCAATTGCAATGTGGCAGTTTTCTCTTCTTAGGAATTCCTAGGGACTACTCAACAGCCCCAAATGCCAAAATATCTGTGGAATGTCCAGGGTGGGAGTGAGTAGACACTTGTAGTTTTGGAATAAAATGCATTTTTCTGAATATTAAACAATGCAAGGGGACCTATTTCAAATGTGAATTGTTGCTCTTGGAAACTTCACCCTGCCACTCCTCCTCCTCCAAATGTGATTTACAGTTGTGAGGGTGTAGACTTTTCCTCTTGTCAAAATGGCTTCAAAGTTTCTGGATCAAGAAGGAGTCCCATAGATTATGGCAGAATTGTGGAGAAGGAGCTTTCCAGGGGGGAGAAATGATGCAAGTCTTTGCTAGACGTAATCCCAGCTGGAAGACTTTGCTAGGAGTCACATACACAGAAGTCAATGCACACACAGCAACGAGAGAACAGACAATCATTCCCTGCAGTTCCTCAGTGCTCTGTGGAGGCATCTAACAATGCTTCTGAAACTAGGTGAAGTCATTGTTTCATGCACCTAGAAGCTAGGATCGATGCTGAGCTGATAAAGCTGAAGGCTAGAAGCTGAGTATAAGTGCTTTACCAGACTGGAAGATTGCTCCCACAACTTCTAGTTTTCCTGTGTAAGGAGTATATTAGAAGCAGCATCAGGATCAGAAAAATACTCCATCCTATTTTTGCAGAACCATTTTGTTCCTACAAAATATGGAGGGAGGGATATGTGCCCATGCATTTAAATGTTGAGTTTTGCCAACAACGTGTGAGTTGACTTGTGGTGGATCTGTACTGTGGAATTAATGGAGTTTGGGACCACTTTAACTGATGTGGGTCAATGCTATGAAATCAGAGAAGTTGTAGTTTGCTGGGGGACTGCCACTCTTTAGCAAAGAAGGATGAAAACCTTATAAAACTTGCTTAGGCAATCCCTCAGGGTCCAAGGATGCTGGTCCTCCAAGTGTAATGGGTCCACAGGTGGCTGTGGACCCATTGATCTGCATGTTCTCCTGCAGTGAGGACATTGGTTTCCAGGTGGAAGGCAGTCCTGGTCAGGATTGGCTTTATGTGCTTTCCTCTTGCCACATTTCTCCCCTTTGCCCTCCATTTGTGCCTCTTCAAATTCCACAGTACTGCTGGTCACAGCTGACCTCCAGTTAGAGCACTCAAGGGCCAGGGATTTCCACTTCTTGGTGTCTACACCACAGTTTTTAAGGTTGGCATTAAGCCAATATTTAAATCTCTTTTCCTGTCAACCAACATTATGTTTCCCATTCTTGAGTTGGGAGTAGAGACTGTGATTGGGCATTTGACCAGTCCAATTGAGTTGATGGCATAGGAGCATCTCTTCAGTTCTGGTGCTCTTTGCTTCTTCCAGCATGCTGACATCTGTCTTTCCTAGAGATTTGCAGGATTTTTCGGAGGCAACGCTGATGGAATCATTCCAGGAGTTGAGTGTGACGTCTATAGACAGTCCATGTTTCACAGGCATATAGCAAGGTTGGGAGGACAAACATTTTATAAACAAGTTCTGTGTGTCAAGTTTGGTTCAATTCCATCATTGGTGGAGTTCAGAAGGATCTTTCATTGTAGATGAACTATAAATCCCAGCAACTACAATTCACAAATGACAACATCATAATTTTTTTGAGTGATGGTCACTCCTTGGATTGGCAGGTGTCTTGTGTCCAAATTTGGTGTCAATTTGTCCAGTGGTTTTTGAGTTCTGTTAATCCCACAAACGAACATTACATTTTTATTTCTATAGATTACACTTTCTTGGGAGTGTTTCTCCAAAAAGAAACCACTCGGAGCTTTATGTGGAAACAGAAAGACAAAAACGATAGTGATGAATGGAAAATGGAATGACCCATCCAACCCTCGCCATCACATGGTGGGTCTTTTCATATTTTGAAAAGCTATGGATTTGAATAGTGTGTTTTTTTCAACAGGGGCATTTTGATACCAGGCTAATGAATTCATTTTAAAGCAACATAATTGCTTTTTATCCTGGGTGGGGAAGGATGATTTACTAAATGCCATTTCCCTAATTAAGAACAAGTATGAAAGCCCTCAACGCGCTAACATCTCTGATTTTCAATACCTTTCATTATTCAACAGTAATATGAAATTACGATATATTCAACAAATAACAGAATGGCTTACTGCTGGAGCGGAGATAATGTGGCCTTGAAGGTAAGCAAGAGGAGCCTCCAAAAGAAGTTGCCGTCCTTTTTTTTAATTCTTCCCGCACATTTGGAAAAGCCTATCACGGTAATCTACAATTGCTTATAACAAAAGGTTGGTCGCTCACAAGGGAGCCTTTACACCGAGATCTTTGTTTTGCACCTTATCTTTTTTCTTACTCTCCTGCGGATCTTAATTTGGTTGCTATGGAAGCTACTTTCAACATCCAATTAGTGGATATAAATCCCATTGAAGTAGTCTATGCATTAATTTCGGCTACCGGCGGTGGGTTTCTGCTAGTATCAACCATGCAGCAGGTTGGGCAGTTAGCAGGGACTCAGATAAACAATGACATTCGTTGCCGATGCTTACAAATGCAAGTCAGCCATCGCTCAAACTAGCCCCCAAAGCCCTTTATAGTGCTTGTAATATTCAAATGAATGCATCTTGTTGCCTACAGCAAAGGAGAAAATAAAAAGGCGATCCTTCAGCTTTGAAACAGAGTCTGAATTTTCCATTCATTCTATGCCATGGATACATTTTTAGAAAAACATCCATGTCTGTTCGAGACCAAAAAAAAAAAAACCCAGTAATACGGTTCTTTTTTCCTGCTAGAATACCAAAATCTCTCAAGTTCTTAGGTACTTTTCCAAAGTTTGAAAATTTGCACATTTGTGACACTTTTATTGGAACCTTTAAAATTATTTTGAATGTATTCAAAATAATGTACACAGAGATGCGTGACCGCATCTCTGTGTACGAACCCACACGATCTCTTCGTTCATCTGGAGAGGCCCTACTCACGATCCCGCCTGCATCACAAGCACGATTGGCGGGGACAAGGGATAGGGCCTTCTCGGTGGTGGCTCCTCAACTCTGGAACTCTCTCCCAGCTACACTGTAAAATTAAATTAGTTTGACATCACTTTAACTGCCATGGCTTAGTACTATAGAATCATGGGGAATTGCTTGACTATGTGCTGGAAATAATATTTATTTATTTACTTATTTATGACATTTATATGCCGCCCTTCTCACCCCGAAGGGGACTCAGAGCGGCTTACAAGATATATATACACACACACACACACATACATATACATACAATATATTATATTATTAACATAGTACAATATCAGTATTATAAATTGCTATATTGTACTATACCATTATGTTGTAATATTATTAGTAATATTACATGTAATATAAATATATAATTTTAATATCATATCATTATTAGTAGTATCATATTGCATTATAATATTATAGATATATGTATATACAATATATTATATTATATTGCATTATATCATATCATTAGAATATTATTTATTTATTTAGAGTTTTTATAACCCGGTCTTCTTGACCTCCGGAGAGGGTCTCAGGCCGGAGACAAGATGGAACTGTCTTCCTGGTCCCCTCTCTCTTCACTCTTGCCAGGAGCATCAGTTGGTGCTGGGGGGAGGGGTCCCCAACTGATGACATATGCAGGAGACAAGATGGAACTGTCCTCTGGCCCCTTCTCTTCACTCTAGCCCATAAAATCATACGAAAGCTGACTGGCACAACCTGGGCATCACAACCAGACACAGTGATGACATCTGCCCTTGCGCTTTGCTATTCTGCTGCTAAATACGCATGCCCAGTGTGGGACACATCACACCACGTTAAAGCAGTGGATGTGGTTCTTAATGAGACATGCCACATTATCAAAGGATGTCTGCATCCCACACCACTGGTGAAATTACACTGTTTAGCTGGTATTACACCACCTTCCATCCATTGGGAAGTAGCAGTCAATAATGAAAGGACCGAGGCAGTGACATCTCTGGACCATCCTCTGTTGGAATATCAGCCAGCACGCCAATGCTGTAAATCAAGAAAGAGTTTTCTAAGATCTACAGAGATACTTGCAGGAACACCTCAGCAAGCAAGAGTCCAAAAGTGGCAGGCAAAAACCTGGAACCTCAATCTATGGCTGATACCAAATGGAAGACTTCCCCCTGGACACACAGAAAACTGGGTGACTTGGAAGGGGCAGATCAGACTGTGCTTGGCACCACGAGATGCAGAGCCAAGCTTAAGAAATGGGGCTACAAAGTGGAGTCCATGATATGCGAGTGTGGAAAAGACACAGACCAGCTATTACAATGCTGCCTGAGCCATGCCACATGCACAATGGAGGACCTTCTTACAGCTACACCAGAGGCACTCCAAATGGCCAGCTTCCGGTCAAAGGACAGTTAGTATAATGTTTTGAAGTTTTGAACTTTATTTGTGTGTTTCAATTAATTCAAGTGTACCCTCAATTCACTTTTGAAATAAATAAAGTAAATGGGGGATGTAATTTTACAATTTCACAAGACCTTCTCTGCCAAAGAGTGATGGCATCTCACCAAACTACAGTCACTAAAACTCTATCCAAATTAGATCCACTGAATCAATGGAATTTACCAATGTGTTGTCCTACTGCCAACCTAGCAGTTCAAAAACATGCAAATGTGAGTAGATCAATAGGTACCACTTCCGCAGGAAGGTAACGGCGCTCCATTCAGTCATGCCGGCCACATGACCTTGGAGGTGTCTACGGACAAAGCCAGCTCTTCGGCTTAGAAATGGAAATGAGCATCACACCCCAGAGTCGGACACGACTGGACTTCATGTCAGGGAAAAACCTTTACTTTTAGCCTGTCTTACTGTTCAATAATTCATGAAATCAAATTATTCTAGTTGGGACTAACCAACAGGATCCCTATCTTTTGCCCTTCCATCCCACACCTCTGGAAAAGGACCATTGCACCGGGACTGTGGCACAGCTGGCTGGGAGTCAGCTGCATTAAGATCACTACTGACCGAAAGGTTATGAGTTCGAAGCCAGCCCGGGTTGGAGTGAGCTTCCGACCAATTTGTGTAGCTTGTTGTCCACCTTTGCAGTCCAAAAGACAGTTGCATCCATCAAGTAGGAAAATTAGGTACCACTTATATGTGGGGAGGCTAATTTAACTAATTTACAAGGCCATAAAAATCTCCAGGAAGCATGCGGGAATGAGGAAGTACTTCATCAGTGTCGCAGATAGACGGTGAAGCAACAGCTCCCCTGGTGGCCAAAATACCCTCATAAAAAGCTGGAATGTTAAATAGCCTCTGAAGTGTCTGTCTATATACGTTGTGTGTCTATGGCATTGAATGTTTGCCATGTATATGTACATTGTAATCCACCCTGAGTTCCCTGCAGAGTGAAAAGGGCGGAATATAAATACTGGAAATAAATAAATAAATATTCTGGACAATGAGTGTGTAAAGAAAGAATAATTTTGCCAATAATCTCTCTGAATCTGCTGAAACTTCCCAAATGAAAAAAGGCTAACACAAACCCTCCAGCTACTGTCTGAAGTGTTAATATTGTTCTAGAGAGCCGTGTTGTTTGCACACAGTCTGAGTTTTGACTCCAACTTCTCTGTATTATCTTTTGGTCTCGCAATATTTGATTGACATAACGCTTCGGGAACATACCGTATTCATGTTTCGCATTCCTGAAAGTGTTTGTAGGTGCATGGAAAGCGCCTTTCCTAACATTATACTATTTCCTTGATCGTGAAAGAGGCTTTTTTTTTCAGTATACGGGTAACACACATTAACATTTCAAAAGGGAAAGCAAAGCCACACAATACTCTTCCATCTCTAACCTCTGATCAGATGCTGATCATATCCCTCTGATTTTTCCTACACATCTTTGAACCTGTGTGTATGAGAAGCAGCAAACAAATAAGGTTTATGCCATCTGAAGCTCTACCTCCAATCTCTCTTGCCTGCATACGTAAGCGTGCTACCTTTATATTATCTTTTTGCTGCTGTTTACCAGTGCCCTGTTTTTCTCCCCATATCCAGACATGCCGGTTGCTTTAAAAACAGGGCAATGGTGCAATCATTTCTCATTAGCCGAAAAGAAAGAAGTTAATTTCTGCCTTTTACAATTTCCTTACAAGTTCACAATGCACAGCAGGAGCTAAGCAGGAGACTGACAATTAAATCAGCCCATGGACAATACATACGTACCTTTGAAAAGCTAACAGAACACCTTCCCTTCATCATGACTGTTCTGTTTCCACTGAAGATTCCCTAAACCTGATGTTGCAGTGAGGAAGAACTATTGTATTCTGATTAGCATTTGTGATGGTTGTTTTAAAGTGAAACACAGATTGCATAGAAAATTAGACAGACAGTAGGACAATTGGATAGACTGATGAACAAACAGATAGGTAGATAGGTAGATAGATAGATAGATAGATAGATAGGCTGGGCGGTTTCGTTTCGTTAATTCGTAATTCGTTAATAATTCGTTAATTTTTTCAATTACAAAACGATAACGAACCATTCTGGAGCAATTATTAAAAAAACGAATTTTCAAAAACGTTTTGTAAATGCTTCGTATTTCGATATTGTATTCGTTTCGTTATTGTTTTGAGGGCGTTTCGTTATTATTTCCGCATGTCTGGGCCAGTTTTATGGTTTAATTAGTGAAAAAAAATTATAATATCACACCAACAGTCAACAACAGAGGGAGAGGGAAGCTTCAGAAGGTTTTGGAGGTTTTTTAGCGTATTTCGCGGTCGCGTCCGCCATTAACGAATCGATTCGTTATTGTTTCGGAAATCGATTCGTTAATTTTTTACCATTTATGAAATTTCGTAAATATCGAACTTTTTAAAAGGAAAATTTTGTAATTATTTTAAATATCGAAACAAAAAAACCCCCAAATACAAATCGATTTTAGAAACAAATTTTTCCGTTGTTACCCAGGCCTATTGAATAGGCTTGGGCGGTTTCGTTTGTTAATTTCGTAATTCGTTATTAATTCGTATTTAAATTAGCTTACGATCCAATATTGAGCCATGCAGGACTACTGTGAGGAGTAATTAAAAATCGAAACAATTTTTCCAATTTATTTCGTATTGTTTCGTAATTGGTTCGTAATTATTTCCGTTTGTCTGGTGCAAGTTTTATAGTTGTTGTTTGTTTTATCAGTGATAAAAAATAAATTATCACACCAACAGTCAACAACAGAGGGAGAGGGAAGCTTCAGAAGTTCCCCCTGTCCCATTTGGAGGGTTTTTTTTTTTGCATATTGCGCAATCGCGTCCGCCATTAATGAATCGATTCGTAATTGTTTCGTAATTGCGTATATTTCGAAATTTTTTAAAGTAAAATTTCGGAATTCTTTAAAAAAACGAAACGCAAGGGCCCCCTAAAAACGAAACAAGTTTAGAACCAAATTTTTCCGTGGTTACCCAAGCCTGATAGATAGATAGATAGATAGATAGATAGATAGATAGATAGATAGATAGACAGATAGAGTCAAGATGTAGGGACATTTTGACTCTATCTATCTATGGTAAGCAAACCAACAACATAGCTCGATGATCACAATTGGTGTTGATAGCTATCACACAATGCAGCGTGCATGCTACTACCAGTTTACCTCTGCCCCCTCTCCTCAAGGCTCTCCTATTCCTAGCTATTGATAGGAAAACCTTCTTATTCATGGGTATCTGCTTCTATGAACCATCTCAGACATTAGGATGCAGAGACTAGGACATGGAACAATGGCTTCAAAGTATTGTCGAAGGCTTTCATAATAATAATAATAATAATAATAATAATAATAATAATAATAACAACAACAACAACAACAACAACACTTTATTTATACCCCGCTACCATCTCCCCAGGGGACTCGGTGCGGCTTACATGAGGCCGAGCCCAAAATACAACAATACAAGCAATAACAATAACAATACAAGCAATTTAAAAAAACAACAAAACAGTAAAACAATACATAAGCATTATCAATAGGACAACACACTTTAAAATCTATGGGTAGGCCAAATGTAATTAAAATTTAAAAGATTAAAAAATAATGCTGGACATGGGCGAAAATCCATGGCCAGAATCACTGAGTAGTTGTAGGTTTTTCAGCCTGTATGGCCATGTTCTAGAAGCATTCTCTCCTGACGTTTCGCCTCATCTGTGGCAAGTATCCTCAGAGGTTGTGAGGTCTGTTGGAACTAGGAAAATTGGGTGTATATATCTGTGGAAGGTCCAGGTGAGAGAAAAAACTCTTATCTGTTGGAGCCAGGTGTGAATGTTTCAGTTGGCCACCTTGATTAGCATTTCATGGCCTGACAGTTTTTAGATGTGGTTTGTTACTACCTGGGGGAATTTTTTGTTGAGAGGTGATCAGGCGTTCCTGATTGTTTCTTCTCTGGAGTTCCCCTGTGTTTGAGTTTTGTTTTTTATTTACTGTTATGATTTTAGAGTTTTTAATGCTGGTAGCCAGATTTTGTTCATTTCCTTAGAATCATAGAATCATAGAATCAA
Source organism: Anolis sagrei ordinatus (assembly GCF_025583915.1). Lineage (NCBI taxonomy): Eukaryota > Metazoa > Chordata > Lepidosauria > Squamata > Anolidae > Anolis > Anolis sagrei. Next base: position 9,520,651 of record NW_026844367.1, on the reverse strand, counting down.
AGAGTTGGAAGAGACCTCTTGGGCCATCCAGTCCAACCCCATTCTGCCAAGAAGCAGGAAAATTGCATTCAAATCACCCCTGACAGATGACCATCCAGCCTCTGTTTAAAAGCTTCCAAAGAAGGAGCCTCCACCAAACTCGGGGGCAGAGAGTTCCACTGCTGAACGGCTCTCACAGTCAGGAAGTTCTTCCTAAGTTCAGATGGAATCTCCTCTCTTGTAGTTTGAAGCCATTGTTCCGCGTCCTAGTCTCCAAGGAAGCAGAAAACAAGCTTCCCTCCTCCCTGTGCTTCCTCTCACATATTTATACATGGCTATCATATCTCCTCTCAGCCTTCTCTTCTTCAGGCTAAACATGCCCAGTTCCCTAAGCCGCTCCTCATAGGGCTTGTTCTCCAGACCCTTGATCATTTTAGTCGCCCTCCTCCGGACACATTCCAGCTTGTCAATATCTCTCTTGAATTGTGGTGCCCAGAATTGGACACAATATTCCAGGTGTGGTCTAACCAAAGCAGAATAGAGGGGTAGCATTACTTCCTTAGATCTAGACACTATGCTCCTATTGATGCAGGTCAGAATCCCATTGGCTTTTTTTGCCGCCACATCACATTGTTGGCTCATGTTTAACTTGTTGTCCACGAGGACTCCAAGATCTTTTTCACACGTACTGCTCTCGAGCCAGGCGTCCCCCATTCTGTATCTTTGCATTTCATTCTTTCTGCCAAAGTGGAGTATCTTGCATTTGTCACTGTTGAACTTCATTTTGTTAGTTTTGGCCCATCTCTCTAATCTGTCAAGATCGTTTTGAATTCTGCTCCTGTCCTCTGGAGTATTGGCTATCCCTCCCAATTTGGTGTCGTCTGCAAACTTGATGATCATGCCTTCTAGCCCTTCATCTAAGTCATTAATAAAGATGTTGAACAGGACTGGGCCCAGGATGGAACCCTGCGGCACTCCACTTGTCACTTCTTTCCAAGATGAAGAGAAGCATTAGTGAGCACTCTCTGTTCGTCCACTTAACCAATTACAGATCCACCTCACCGTAGTTTTGCCTAGCCCACATTGGACTAGTTTCCTTGCCAGAAGGTCATGGGGGACCTTGTCGAAGGCCTTACTGAAATCCAGGTATGCTACATCCACGGCATTCCCCGCATCTACCCAGCTTGTAGCTCTATCGAAGAAAGAGATCAGATTAGTCTGGCATGACTTGTTTTTGATAAATCCATGTTGACTATTAGCGATGATTGCATTTGTTTCTAAGTGTTTGCAGACCGCTTCCTTAACAATCTTTTCCAGAATCTTGCCCGGTATCGACGTGAGGCTGACCGGACGGTAGTTGTTTGGGTCATCCTTTTTTCCCTTCTTGAAGATTGGGACCACATTGGCCCTCCCAATCTGCTGGAACTTCTCCCGTTCTCCAAGAACTCTCAAAGATGGTTGCCAATGGTTCCGAAATGACTTCCGCTAGTTCCTTCAATACTCTGGGGTGTAGTTGATCTGGCCCTGGGGACTTGAACTCATTAAGAGCGGCCAGGTATTCCTGGACGACTTCTTTCCCAATTAGGGGTTGGATGTCCTCCAATCCCTCATCCACTCCATCTTGCTGAGGTTGAAGACTCTCTTTTTGTGAGAAGACCGAGGCAAAGAAGGCATTAAGTAGTTCTGCCTTTTCCCTATCCCCTGTCAGCATTGCCCCATCTTCTCCTCGAAGAGGTCTATCGCCTCCTTGTTTTTCCTTTTTCTACTGACATAAGAATAGAAGCCCTTTTTATTGTTTTTAATGTCCCTGGCAAGTCTGAGCTCGTTTTTTGCTTTAGCCTTGCGGACCTTTTCCCTACAGGTGTTGGCTATTTGTTTGAATTCTTCTTTGGTGATTTCTCCCTTTTTCCACTTCTTGTGCATGTCTCTTTTGTGTCTTAGCACAGTTAGAAGTTCTTTGGACATCCATTCTGGCTTCTTTGCACTTGTCCTATTTTTTCTCCTTGGTTTCTTCCTTTCTATTGAAATTGTCCACATGCTTGTGGATTTCAATTGCTTCTCTGTGTAGCTTGAGATGTTAGTTGTTTTTTGTAATCAAGATATATAAACCAATTTTTTCTAGTTTCCAACAGACCTCACAGTCTCTGAGGATGCCTGCGACAGATGCAGGCGAAACGTCAGGAGAGAATGCTTCTAGAACATCGCCATACAGCCCGAAAAACATAAAATATCCCAATGGCTTCAAACTACAGGAATAGAGATGCCACCTGAACATTAGGAAGAACTTCCTGACCGTGAGAGCTGTTCAGCAGTGGAACTCTCTGCCCTTGAGTGTGGTGGAGGCTTTTAAACAGAAGCTGTATGGCCATCTGTCAAGTGTGCTTTGAATTCTATTTTTCTGCTTCTTGGCAGGGGGTTGGACTGGATGGCCATGAGGTCTCTTCCAACTCTATGACTCTAGGAATTAGTTTCTGGCCAAATGCAAAGTGTTGGTTTTGCCCTTGAAAGTCCTACATCGTTTGGATCCATAGAATCATAGAATCGTTGAGTTGGAAGAGACCTCATGGGACATCCAGTCCAACCCCCTGCCAAGAAGCAGGAAAATCCCACACTCCCAACAGATGACCATCCAGCCTCTGCTCAAAAGCCTCTAAAGGATCTCCTTTTCTCCCTAATATCCACATCTTAGGACACTTAAATCTTCCAGGGGATATTTCCCCAACAAGCCAGAACTAGGCTAGCAAATGTCATCCAGATGCCCTTTTCATTAGCCGCCTCAAGACTGTGAATAACCAGAAGAGATCTGGCAGCATAGTGAAGTTGCACTGTGAACAATCCAAACTGTCGCAAGATTGTTGGAATGAGACCACCCTCTACATCTACCAGTTCAACATAAACTTCCAATCCAAGATGGTACTTTGAATCTCTGTGATCCAGCAGGGTGCAGAATGGAAAATAAAGTCTGGATACAGTGGGACAGAAAACAAGGTAAGGAAGAGCTAATTGAAACCCATCAAAAGAAATTCAGCATTTCTTTGCAACTCCCCCTTGCCTGGATCTCATGCACAATACAGTTGCCTTCCCTTACCCCCTCCCATTTTTTTGCCTATACAATACATTAAAATGTTGACAGATGTGGCTTACAAACTGGAAATGGGCCTTTATTCATAACTATCAGCACTATTATGATGTCAATAGAATTCTTTCATCTCCACGATATTACAACAATCCGCATTAGAATATCAATGGAGTGTCATTGTGTTTGCTATTTGGGCTTATTTCTTTCTCCTCTGCATCCTCCTGAGAGAACAGACAATAAACACAATGGCATCGCACTGCTGTCTAATTTAATCCCAACAATGCCAAGGAAACTTTAGGCTAAAACTAGCTCTCCATCTTCAATTTGTTACATCGCAAATGGACATTATACTTCAGGTTAATGCATAAGGACCCCTGAGAGATGTACAATAGGCACACAAAGTGAGCTAATGTTCAAGCGCTCCTACTGTCTTGTCTGAGCCTACTTAAGCGGGACTCTTTACACATTACAATACCCAAATTTTAATAATTGCCTGTGTTATTGTTGTTGGAAACAGAGAGATGATCGCAGTATAGATCATTTCCCACTGTATAACTTCAGAGGGAGAAAATGGAGGTTGTTTCTCTTAGTGCAGTTACATGTTTTTGGCTTTCAAATGGTGGAATCAATATAAATAAACGTGAAAAGAGATTCCAATGAAAATTAAGATTTATCTTTTAATAATAATAATAATAATAATAATAATAATAATAATAATAATATTTATTTATACCTCACCGCCATCTCCCCGAAGGGGACTCGGGGCGGCTCACATGAGGCCAAGCCCAAAAATACAATACAGTAAAATAAAATAAAAAACAACAGAAAAATTGTATCAGAACAAAATACATAAAATCACAAAATAAAATGAGCAATGCAAAATAACATAATAAAAGTCAAACAAATAGGGTGGGCCGAATATACAGATAGAATAATAAAACCCCGGGTAAGATAGGAATAGAAAAAGTGCCTTTGTGAGGGAAGAGGGAGCCATTTTTGTGACCGTTGATAAAACTGAACTCATCTCACCTTAGAGACCAATTTTTGTAGCTTTGTGGTGTATTTCAATGAAAAACACATGCACAATATTGCATGCATGCTTTCGGAGCAATGCAGAAATGTTGTTTTGGCACCATGCAGAAAGCATTTGATGGCCTGGCAGTTTTTAGGTGTGGCTTGTTAGTGCCTAGGGGAATTCTTTGTTGAGAGGTGATTAGCTGTCCCTGATTGTTTCCTCTCTAAAGTTCCCCGTGTTTGAGTGTTGTTTTACTGTTATAATTTTAGAATTTTAATACTAGTGGCCAGATTTTGTTCATTTTTATAGGGTTAGGGATTCCTCATCTTCAGAAGAGGAAGGGGAGTAGGAAAGTGCTCAGGAATTGGAGGGAGAAGAAGAATTAGATGGTGAGGATTTGAAAGTGTCCACATTTCTAGAGAGATGGAAAGAGACAGAGCACAGATGGTGTTCAGCTAGAATAGCTGCTAAAAATGCTGAGCTAATTAGGAGAGGCCCTAGTACCTCCTTTGTGGGGAATTCAGGGCTATAAATCAGAAGCAGGACCAGTCAGCTTTCTCTGGTAACAACGACCCTGATACTGATGTTTTCACTCCAATGGATCCTGCTTTGTGTCTGCTGCTAAGGACTTAGTTCATTGCCCATTGTCTGATGGAAGGCTGGTGTTTCTTTTGGGACTTTGTAAGAGATTTTAATTTGTGTATGGATTAAGACTTCCTTGCTTTATTTTGCACTTTTCAATTGCATTTGCTTATCCTTTGTGTTTGTTGAAACATTTTTCTTTTACTTTCAATATTGCCTAAAGGTCGTTTTTGAAGGGCAATTCAGCACACACGGTTTTTAGTTTTTAGGTGTGGCTTGTTACTAACTGTCAGGCCAGCAAATGTTAATCAAGGTGGCCAATTGAAACATTCACAGCTTAGAAATGGAAATAAGCACCAACCCCCAAAGTCAGACACGACTAGACTTAATGTCAGAGGGAAACCTTTACCTATCCTACCTTTACCTATGTCACTTTCACATAACACAATAACAATGTATATCCCCCCCCCCAAAAAAAAAATCACCCTTCTATCCTTGTCATTGTAAGTGGGAACTTGGCTGGATGGCTCTTTATCAGGGGGGCTTTGATTATGTTTTCTTGCCCTGATGAAGGGATTTGGATTGGATGGCCTTAAGTATTTTCTGTTGGTCATGGGGGTTCTGTGTGGGAAGTTTGCCCCGATTCTGTCGTTTGTGGGTTCAGAATGCTCTTGGATTGTAGGTGAACTGTGAATCCCAGTGACTACAACTCCCTAATGTCAAGGTCTATTTTCCCCAAACTCCATCTGTGTTCATATTTGGGTGTATTGAGTGCTTGTGCCAAGTTTGGTCCAGATCCATCATTGTTTGAGTCCACAGTGCTCTCTGGATGTAGGTGAACTACAACTCCGAAACTCAAGGTCAATGGCCACCAAACCCTTCCAGTATTTTCTGTTAGTCATGGGAGTTCTGTGTGCCAAGTTTGGTTCAATTCCATCATTGATGGAGTTCAGAATGCTCTTTGATTGTAGGTGAACTATAAATCCCAGCAACTACAATTCCCAAATGACAAAATCATAATTTTTGGGTGATGGTCACTCCTTGTGTTGTGAGACGTTTTGTTGCCAAATTTGGTGTGATTTTGTTAATTGGTTCTTTTGTTTTTAAGGTACTCATTATGCACAGAGCATTTTTATATATATAGATTACAGTACTTATATTATAGTGTGTGCTTTCCACCTATGTAACCGTGAAGCCAATAGGAAATTTCCTAGGAAGGCCAAGAGCTTGAACACTGTTCCCACCCTAAATATCTTGGGTCACCATAGATTGAACACAACATTTAGGAAACACTGTATGAATACCAAGCACAAAGTATCTGCATGCAATAACATTCTGTGGAAACTTACTGGCAGCGCATGGTGTGCCGACCCAAAATTAATAAGAACATCAGCCCTTGCCTTGTCTTACTCAACTGCTGAGTATGCCTGCCCTGTTTGGCACAAGTTTGCCCACATGAAGCAGGTGAATATAGCACTGAACAAAACATGTAGAATAATCACAAGATGTCTCAAACCTACACCTGTTGATAGACTCTAAAGCAATGGTTCTCAACCTGGGGTCCCCAGATGTTTTTGGCCTTCAACTCCCAGAAATCCTAACAGCTGGTAAACTGGCTGGGATTTCTGGGAGTTGTAGTCCAAAACACCTGAGGACCCACAGGTTCAGAACCACTGCTCTAAAAGCTAGCTGGCATTGCCCCACCCCCACCCCCCCATGTGTGACAGGAAGTTGCTGCCAACTGTGAGAGAAAAAAGGTTGAACACTGTGAAAGCCATCCACCGCATGGCTATCAGTCTCCTCCCAGTAGACTCAAATCAAGGAAACATTCCCTGAGAACCACCATTCCTCTTAATGTTCCCCAGCAACAGCAAGAATATCCCTCTGAGCAACTAAACCAGGAAATCCCAATAGGGTGCCCCCAAGAATGGGCAAACCAAGAATGGGCAACTTGGAAGACCCTGAAAACACTCAGAAGTGGAGTTGGCAAATCAAAAGACAACCTGGCAAAATGGCACTACCTAGAAGAATCCTACACCTTGTGTGACTGTGGAACAGAACAAACAACTCTGCATCTGTATGCTTGCCCACACTGCTTTGCCTCACACACAGAGGAAGAATGTTTTAAAGCTGCAGACAATGCAGTTGCTGTTGCACATTGTGACGGCCGCGAGTGGAGCCACCTGTGTGTAGAACTTTAAAGTGCAAAGGTTTAAACTGTATAACATGCCCATACTTGCTTAGTTTGTAAATGTATAGTTGGATTGATTGGTTATTTATAGCTGTCAATCAATGTTGTTTGCACCAGTTATATTGCTTCCTCAGCTCAATTGCTTGGCTCCACCTCTTCCTGGAGGAGGGCAGAGCTTTTCCTTTTCCATTCTACCATCAAACTTTCTATCAGATAGACGTGAGAAAGAGACTTGGCTCTAAAGCCCTTAATTAAGTTACCTCTCATCACCAATTCTAAGGTTTTTACCCTTGGGACTCATACTTCATGCCCAGATCGCCCTGGACAACGTTGAGGAGACCCAAGCGCCTTCAAACCGGTCCTTTGGCATCAAAAGGAAGACTCTGTGCCTTCAACATAGGCCATTGGACTGGGGGTTGTGTTTGTTCTGACCTTCACAGCCATTGAGAAAAGAGGGAACAGGAAAAGCTTCTCAGCTGCGAAATCTCCTTGGACCCAAGACAACCAGAGACTGTAATGTATATTTCCTTTACCCCCTTTGAAACTTCCAGCTTATTGCCTTAAAGGGATAACTCTTTGTGAACAATAAAACCTATTTTGAGTTATCTACAGTGTTTTGGTCCTTGGGAGTTCCAGTTCTCTAAAGGAAGGCAAGAAGCAATCCCCTGGGGGAAAGATGTCATGTATATGTCTCTTTCACTAAGAGTTATAGCCCCCAGGCGCGACGGCATACCCAGTTTTGGTCTAAAATTATTTAGCTACTTGTGTTCCCTCTATTTAATCAGTTTTATACTAATTTATTTATGCAATGCTTTTGATACAAAATAAATAAGAAATAACTAAATTATGGATAAGTCAAGTCAGGTTTCTGGGGTTAATTTTCTGAGTAAAATTTCTAGATGTATATATGAGTACATACAGTATCCCTGCATAGCAGTGTGTTGTATTTGATAGTCCCTTCCAGTCTTATCATTGTAAGTGGGAACTTGGCTGATATTTGCAGCAAATTACTTCCTAAAAGCCCCTTTTTTCTGACTCTGCCCTGTTCTTCTTCCTTTATCTTTTATCTTCCTCCCTCCATTTCTTTTTTCATACATAAGTCACCCATTGCATCCCTACTGTGCAAATGCAGCACTGCCCTACATTTTAAGCTCTGGCAAAATGATGGCGTTTCATTTAGAATTGCTGTTGACAATGGACAGCCTGCCTTCTTTTGGAAGGATGTCCTTCAGAGGCGTCTTTTGTCCCAAGAGCAAAGTAGGTTGAGAACAGTGCTTGTCCTTTCAAGTCAAGCAGCGGGACTGAAACTGCTGAGGAACCTAATGGTTTTTTTAATAGAGCATCAAAAGTCCAACATAAAGGAAACTTGTTTACACAAGTGATAAGAAAGACTAATTTGTTAGTTTAAGACAAGTGGAAATATCTCAAAAAACGCCTGACATATTTCATCCTTGCCTTCCAACAAGAATGAGAAAAGGACAAGAGCCCCCAGATTATACTTACCCCAAATCTGATTTGTCTGCATAACAAGTAGATATAGTATTAGTAGTAGCAGTAGTAGTAGTAATTTTATTGATTAGCCCTTAGGGCATATCACACACCTACATCTATATTTTCTATCTATATCTTCTCACTTCTTCTATATATAAAAATGCTCTATGCATAATGAGTACCTTAAAAACAAAAGAACCAATGAACAAAATCACACCAAA
>NW_026844367.1:9459886-9509924 GCF_025583915.1 Anolis sagrei ordinatus | reverse complement strand
ACTACAAATCCATCTGTGTTCATATTTGGGCTTATTGAGTGCATGTGCCAAGTTTGAGCCAGATCCATCATCGTTTGGATGTAGGTGAACTACAACTCCCAAACTCAAGGTCAATTCCCACCAAACCCTTCCAGGATTTTTTGTTGGTCATGGGAGTTCATGGGAGTGCCAAGTTTGGTTCAATTCCATCGTTGATGGAGTTCAGAATGCTCTTTGACTGTAGGTGAACTATAAATCCCAGCAAGGAGTTGTAGTTGCTGGGATTTATAGTTCACCTACAATCAAAAAGCATTCTGAACTCCACCAATGATGGAATTGAACCAAACGTGGCACACAGGACTCTCATGACCAACAGAAAACACCTGAAGGGTTTGGTGGGTATTGACCATGAATTTGGGAATTGTAGTTCTCCTACATCCAGAGAACACTGTGGACTCAAACAATGATGGCTCTGGACCAAACTTGGCATGAATATTCCATGCAACGCATGGCAGGGGATGGCTATTGAATAAATAAATAAGATATTATAACCAGTTAAGAATTGGATGAGGGATGACTTACACCAAGTAACTCCCTCCAACAGAGAGAGAAATATCCTGGACTCGATAATACCTAGAAGAAAAAGAAATGCCAGTAAAAGAGAACAAGGCAAGACGTCCTCAGAGCAACCCTGACTCCAAGACACCCAGAACAAAAAGAAGGTGAGTCAGCCTGCAAGGCCTCCGTCTTCCTGAATAATGTTTTAAAGTTGCAATCGGAAATGTAGGCGAGAGAAGGCTTTATAATTGCCTCGTGCTCTCTTTATTTTATTTTTTTCCAAAGCTGTAATAAAATTTCCTTGAAGCAAGTACTTGCCATTTTATTGCCATTCCGAAATCACCACTCTTTTTGAGGTACAAAGTGTCCTCTTGACACCATAATGAAAGTGCAGTCATACATGTCAACGGTGGCAATTATGCACTTCAGACAAATGTGCAACCTCAGAGTTATTCAGCCCCGTCCCAACCCACCTGCGCTGACATTTTGCAAACATGACGTGCATATTCGAATCAGGCCAAAGTGTGAGAGGTGTTTGCTTTCGTGGCAGCAGATTTTCCATCTCTCTCAGGCCTTGGATAAAAAACAAAGAGACATAGAGAGGGAAGGAAAGCGGTGCATGCTGAAAGTCACTTTCACCAAATAAGACCCCTATTTTATTTAGATTTATAGCCCTGCCTGTCCCCAGGGCTCAAGGAAAGCTTTCATTCTCTCATTAATCCTAACAACAAACCTATGGGGTAGATCAGAATTGCCACCATCTGACAAATAGAGAACTGAGATTGAAAAATAGTTCCTTGGCCAGGGTCACATTTGAAACACCAAACCTTAAAGCCGGACTCAGAAATGCAGCTGGTAGGAACTCCGAGAGGTAAATCTTCGTTTCTTTTTGAAGGAATTGCTCGAGCATTTTGACAAATTTCTTCCCATTGTAAGTTTTGGAAAAATGGAAATCAATGCACAAAAATAAATATAGCAGAGTTTTAGAAGTGTTCTCTTCAATTGCCCCAAAACATCTCTCCCTTAAAACATCTTGGTTTAAATCATGCTCTCAAGAGACCAAAAATAAAGTAGTCTTCTCTTTGTTCTGAAAGTCTAGTAGAATCTGTAAAGCAGTATTTCTCAACCTGGGGGTCAGAACCCTTGTGGGGGGGGCAGCAATTGGGGGTTTCAGAGAGGTCACCAAAGACTATCAGAAAACACATATTTCTGATCTTCTTAGGAACCCCTTTGGCAGAGAAGGCTGAAGATTTCTCTGCCTGTCCTTCTCTTCTTTTTTTGGAAACAGATGGTGAATCCTCCCAACAAAAGCCTTTCTCCTGCTGTGATGGTAGTGTTCACATTTGAGCATATTGAGTATTCATGCCAAGTTTGGTCCAGATCCAGAGTGCTGTCTGGATGTAGGTAAACTACAACTCCAAAACTCAAGGTCAATGCCCACCAAACCCTTTCAGTATTTTTGGTTGGCCATGGGAGTTTTGTGTGCCAAGTTTGGTTCAATTCCATTGTTGGTGGCATTTAGAATGCTCTTTGATTGTAGGTGAACTATAAATCCCAGCAACTACAACTCCCAAATGACAAAATCAACCCCCCTCCAACCCCACCAATATTCAAATTTGGGCATATTGGGTATTTGTGCCAAATTTGGTCCAGTTAATGAAAATACACCTTTCATATCAGATATTTACATTACAATTAATAACAGTAACAAAATTACACTAATGAAGTAGCAACAAAAATAATTTTATGGTTGGGGGTCACCACAACATGAGGAACTGTATTAAGGGATCACGACATTAGGAAGGGTGATAAACACTGTGCTGTCACGCACTGGGCCTATAATAATTGTCTTTTGAACATGACGTGCTCTTTGTGCCCAGCGGGAAGCCGGGTTGCCTTGGCTGAGAGGCCCTAAGGATTTTCCTATACAAAAGTCTTTAGATGCTTGAAAGGTTTAACAAAGTCCTTTATTATTCCTTAGATCTTCAACAATTTAAACAAACACTTCTCAGATCTTCAACAATTTAAACAAACACTTCTCAGATCTTCAACAAGTCAAACAAATGCTTCTTAACTCGCCCAAATGGACAGGTAACTGGCTTCGTGAACTGTTTCTTTTCTTTAAAAGGAAAACCCTTTTTAACCCCTCCCAGGCAATCTACTTTCTATGCTTGCTGGTGTGGGCTCTACTCCTGGCTCCAATTGCTTCTGGATACCCGAGTAGACCTACCAGCCAAGGCTTTGTAGATTCTCCAGCTGGAGTGCTTTTGGATCTTTTTCATGAAAGATGTGGAGCTGTTTCCCCCGGATGCTGTGAGAAACGAAGCTTGTCTACAGATGGAGCTAGTCCACATCCTGTAGCTAAGCTTTCCACTATAAGACTGAACGAAAAATTGTTCCCTTTCCCTCCCAGAGCCCTGGAAAAAGGAGAGGAACCAAAACTTAACAATGATAGACAGGTCATTGGCCCTATAATTGCAAACCAAGGGAAGCCACCTTACTGCAAAATGCATGGAACCTTGGAATATATGCAAACACTCAATAGAAAGAAAATGAAGCTGAAGCTCCTGGTACAGCCGTACTAGCACAAACACTGCTCTAAAGCATTCTGTTTCTACTGACTTCTGAAAGCATACTGTTTCTAAAATGAAGTCTGAGATCTTAAGGCAGTCCCAGATCTGATTGCATGGTCTGTAGCCCCTCCCACAGCAATAGTTAAGGAAACTCCATACCAACACACACATATACAATACCGTAAGAAATCTGAATTATATACAAACAAACTACTAGTGGAGGCTTAAAGAAGGTTGCCATTTCCAACAGTAAGGAAGTTTGTTTGAACTAGAGTTAGTCTCTACACATTACAGGGCTTTTGTATCTTTCCTGGTTGTGTAGAAGAAGGGATTTCAGCAATTGTTGCTTATCATGCAACCAAGGGAGCATGGAGCTCTGGGAGCAGCAATGGTAGTGACATGGGCAGGCACAATACACCCCCTTTTCCTCACATAGATGAGTGCAGAGAAATGGTGATGATGGTGGTATGCCATGTGGACAGTGGACCAGTCCAAATCAGACCTAATCCAGCTCTCCATACTGCCTCAACGTAGTCTGTCTCCCACCCGGATCCACAGCTGTTTCAATACATTGCGATGTTTTGTTGCTAAATTCATAAATACAGTAATAATTACTACATAACATTACCGTGTATTGAACTGCTTTTTCTATCAATTTGTCGTGAAACATTATGTTTTGGTGCTTAATTTGCAAAATAATAATGTAATTTGATGTTTAATAGGCTTTTTCTTAATCCTTCCTTATTATCCAACATTTTCTCTTATCCAACGTTCTGCTGGCCCATTTATGTTGGATAAGTGAGACTTTTCTGTACTTCCTTCTCCTCTCTCTGTTATTGTGGAGTCAGAACTCTGCTCTGCTGTGCATCCAAACAGGCAAAAAAATGCTCTAATCAAGTTATTATTACCACCACTATTACTTATTTAATAGTGCCATCAAGTGTACATGTAAGTTTACAATAAAACAAGCAAAAACAGAGATTTACAATCTAAAATGTGTGTGTGTGTGTGTGTGCTTACTAGGCATGGATAGAGTCATGTCGGATAACTCATTGCTTATAATAAATTCGTTAAAATTACCTCTTTGAAGTGATATTGAAGCTTTTTTTAAAAAAACTGGAAGTCCCTTTGCCCTTTTGAAGCTTTTTCCACCATTTTTGTTATGACACAGGAAGTGAATGGGAAATAATTCAGTTTTCCCCAGCTTCTGGTCCCTGGCCTCAGCTCAAGCCAGAAAAGCCAGTTTTAAACCAGAGAAGGAAGGAATTTCCTGGCTTCAGCTCAAGCCAGAGAAGCCAGTTTTAAAGCCAGAGAAGCCAGTTTTAAACCAGAGAAGGAAGGAATTTCCTGGCCTCGACTCAAGCCAGAGAAGCCAGTTTTAAACCAGAGAAGGAAGGAATTTCCTGTCCTCACCTCAAGCCAGAGAAGCCAGTTTTAAAGCCAGAGAAGGAAGGAATTTCCTGTCCTCACCTCAAGCCAGAGAAGCCAGTTTTAAAGCCAGAGAAGCCAGTTTTAAACCAGAGAAGGAAGGAATTTCCTGGCCTCGGCTCAAGCCAGAGAAGCCAGTTTTAAAGCCAGAGAAGCCAGTTTTAAAGCCAGAGAAGGGAGAAATTTCCTCCTCTTGCTTTTCCCTGCTTCTGGGGTAAATAAACTACTTTCAAAGTAAAGACCACCCAATGAAACAGGAAATAACACTTTCAAACCATTAATGGAAGGATTTGGAAGTCTCAGAAGTTTCAAAAAGTTTTTGAATTTTTTTTCTGTGAAAATCAGAATTGACTTCAGAATTGAACCACCAGCTCCCCCTGCATCTGAAATTAGTTTTGAACCATTTTTAATCAACAAAGCCTAGTACTTACACAAAAATTGGAGGTTGGTGAATTTGCTAGCTTGAGGATTCTGAGAGTTGTCATCCCCCAAAATGGTATTTTTGAAATGTGCAAAGTAAGATTTTTTCCCAATTGTTTAAGCAATTATAAAGCAGGGGGAGTCCACAAATCCCAGAAGGCTTCTTAAATGTAACAGGAAGATTTTGCCTCCCTTAACTATGATTTATTATAGCAGAACGTTGCCTTTAAACCACTTTCCATCCACTGGCTATTGCAAACAGGTTTTTCCATGCCTCATTGTCTCCTGGCGTTGGATTCATAGTCATGCCTAATGATGAATGAAGAAAGGAAGCAGATGGTCCCATGGTTATCCTTGCATTTCCTTATGGGAGAGAAGCGCTTACCTAATTTTTCTCTTCATGATGCAGAGTCCCAAAAGAAAACAAGACTATATACACACACAGCCATATAGTGTTTAAACACATTCTTCACTTTGGAATAAACATTCAGATTTTTGTGTGCCAGGATTTTAAAAATGCTAACATTCCCTGCTTATCAATAGGTCAGCAATGACGTTCACTGAGTCACAACGGAAGCTCCCTGGAGTTGTCTTAGGAGTGACCTCCAGCTGATATCAAGACAACCTGTCTAAAAGATGAGATCCAATTGTGGTCCCTCAGTTCCTCACTTCTTAGCCTTTTTTGCAAACAGAGTATGACAGAGCTAAATTGATAGCGGCATCGACAGCACACAGTGAATTTCTGAGAGGCAGCATTCCCCACAGGAAAAAACAAACCAACAACAAATACCGATTCGTTGGGTATTCAACATACCTTCCAACATTTGATAGATGAAAGCCTGGGCATTGGTGGTCAAGGAACACCAGTTTGTGGTCAAGGGCTCATCTAGACAGGGATTATAACCCAGACTCACTCTGAATTCACTCCTGAATGTCCACATGACATTCCTGCAGTAAATACTGTGGGGTATACTGGGTCAATCTGGTTTAGCACCATGTTAGAAAAATTGTGAGATGTTCCAGAGTTTGCCTGGAACTCATCCATCCAGGGAAAAGGGAATTGATGGAATCATAGAATAATAATAATAATTTATTTATTTATTTATTTATACCCCACCACCATCTCCCCAAGGGGTCTCGGGGCAGCTTACATGAGGCCAAGCCCAGCAGTATAACAATGCAAATGTACAACATAAGAATACTATTATTATTATTATTATTATTATTTTATTTATACCCCGCAAAATCTCCCAAAGGACTCGATGCGGCTTACAAAGGCCGAGGCCGCCGACAACAACAACATACAATACACAGTAAAACTCATAAGCAAATAATAAAACATCAAGCAACAATAAAACAGTAAAACAATGACACCGTGATGCAATTAAAAACCTAGAGGCCGGGTCTGACAGGTAATATGTAGAGGTATTTGGACGTAGGTACAATGTGCAGATAATCCTGAATCTCTAGAGCATTTGGGACTTAATGCCAGGAGTTTCCTATTCTGGAAAGGCACACTGGAACAGCCAGGTCTTCAGGTTCTTCCTAAAAACTGCCAATGTTGGGGCTTGTCTAATGTCCTTGGGCAGAGAGTTCCAGAGTCGGGGGGCCACCACAGAGAAGGCCCTGTCCCTCGTCCCCACCAAACGCGCCTGCGACGCAGGTGGGATCGTGAGCAGGGCCTCTCCAGATGATCGGAGGGAGCGTGCGGGTTCATAAACGGAGATGCGGTCACGCAGGTAGGCAGGTCCCAAACCGTTTAGGGCTTTGTAGGTGAGCACCTGCACCTTGAATTGGGACCGGAAAATGAACGGCAGCCAATGGAGCTCCTTGAACAGGAGGGTTGACCTCTCTCTGTAAGGAGCACCAGTTAACATCCTGGCCGCCGCCCGCTGGACTAGCTGAAATTTCCGAGCCGTTTTCAAGGGCAGCCCCACGTAGAGCGCATTACAGTAGTCCAATCTACAACAATGAAATATAAACAATAAAATAAAATACAAGAAAGCGTATAAAGGACAATTAAAAAATCACAATATTTGAACACAGAACACAGAAAATTGATCATAGAGTTGGAAGAGACAGTGTGGCCATCCAGTCCAACCACTGCCAAGAAGCAAGTGCTCTTCCAGCAGTCACCAGCCAATCCCTCTTGGGAAGACAGGCGGACAAATGGCCATTTCATTAGCAAATGTTGACGATTTCTGCTCCCCAGACAGCCACCTTTCCACAAAAGTCAACATTGACACTGAAATACAACACTGACTGAGCTCTGCGAGTGCAGCATTTTTCTGAATGAAGCAGAGAGTGTTTGAGGACCGGGACATCCATAGGGAGACCAAGGGGCTTGTTTATAAAGCCATTCCCCTCCCAACCCTGCTCTATGCCTGCAAAACGTGGACTGTCTACAGACGTCACATGCAACTCCACGCTTCCATCAGTGCTGCCTCCGGAAAATCCTGCAAATCTCTTGGGAAGACAAGCGAACAAATGTCAGCGTGCTGGAAGAAGCAAAGACCACCAGCATTGAAGCGATGGTCCTCCCGCTGGACTGGCCACGTTGCCCGGATGCCCGACCACCATCTCCCAAAGCAGTTTCTCTACTCCGAACTCAAGAACGGAAAATGGAATGTTGGAGGACAGGAAAAGAGATTTAAAGATGGGCTCAAAGCCAACCTTAAAAACTCTGGCATAGACACTGAGAACTGGGAAGCCCTGGCCCTTGACCGCTCCAGTTGGAGGTCAGCTGTGACCAGCAGTGTAGAATTTGAAGTGGCATGAATGGAGGGCGAAAGAGAGAAACGTGCCAAGAGGAAGGCGCATCAAGCCAACTCCGACCGGGACCGCTTTCCACCTGAAAACCGATGCCCTTACTGCGGGAGAACATGCAGATCAAGAATAGGGCTCCACAGTCACCTACAGACCCACCGCCAGTACACCGATCTTGGAAGACAATCCTACTCGGACAACGAGGGATCGCCTAAGTAAGTAAAGTAAATTGAAAAGGCTAATATCATCATTACTACTAACCATTGTTAGAGTTCATATTGCTCACAAAGTTCATAAAGGGTTTCCAATTGTTGAAAAATCATGTCCTGCCCTGAATATTTCAGCAGCGATAGCTCAGTAACTTACAAGATCCCAGTTGATAATATTCTACAGAGCTATGCCTCCTATTTTTTTCTTTATCCTTTAAGCACGAATCAATAATAAAAAAAACCAGGGAGGGGGAAAAAAAGGATCACTGATCAGAGCAAATGGCTACCGTTGGATGAGAACTGCCGATGGCAAAAGTATGGTTCACTTGCTAAAGTATATTGAGATGGGACAGGAGGAAATGAGAAATGTTTCGCCTGTCTACTCCTTGAATCACTTGGTGTTTCACAAAGCTTTCTTCGTGGCTTCCTTATTATGTTGTTCTACCTTTCCTTTTGTTTTCCCCGACGGGGAGACATTTCTGGGTTCATGTTAGTAATGTCAAAATAATTCAATTGGAAGCAAGAGAGACAGTATGGCAAGCAGACTGCCTTGATGAATTTATTAGTCAGGTAATTGATAAACCTCCCTAAATTTCCCAGTGGAAAAGCCAGCTGGAAAATTGGAAGGGAAGGCAATCATTTTGACTTTGCCTCCAATTGCTCACCTTCAGCGTAACTAACATTTTTCACACAATGGACAGTCCCCACAAAATTATACAGATCTGTTGTCTGAAATGCTAACAGAGAAAATGAAAGAGGAGGGGATTTTTGGATAAGGTCAGTTTGAGTTCCTTATGTCAATCAAGAGTATGTCCATGACAGACACTGAATTAGTTATACTTGGAGAAGCAAAGAATATGTTCAAATTTTCTTGTCCTTGACAGAAAATCCCATTAAATTAATTGTTATCCACTGAAAGATTGTTGTTATTACATAGTTCATATTTTGGAGGGCAGGAACTACACAAAAGATTGGGTTATTGAGAATATGTGTGTGTTTTGATTTAGTGTATTGTAGTTTTCAAAGTTAGTGGTTATGTGCTTAGTAATGTGATGCTTTGTTAAATGCAATGTGCCAAGTTGTAATTCCTATATGGAAAGGGTTAACTGTATCGTGAAGGAGGAGTTGTAAATCTCAGTGCGGAAAGTGTTGTACGCTGTGTTGCATCGTACATCATCACGTCACTGTGGAATGTAAGGAGGTGCCTGATTCTTGATAACAAAGGAAAGCCGAACCATGTAACCACTCGAGATGTTTCTTGTTCTGCTTAGTTTCTAGTGTAAATATTATTTTTGTTTTGTGTTTAATAAAGTACCTTAAATTTAAGATGTGTTTCAGTGCCTTGTGTGTGCTGAGATCATCGCCATTCCATTGACATGGATTTCGCACAAAATGTATTCTTGTACACAATAAAAAGGCCGTGGTTTCACAGCGGGTTAAACTGCTAAGCTGCAGAACTTCCTGATTAGAAGGTCAGCAGTCTGAATCCACAGGTTGGGGTGAGTTCCCACTGTTAGCTCCAGCTTCTGCCAACCTAGCAGTTCGAAAACATGCAAATACAAGTAGATGAATTGCTTCTATGGGAAGGTAACAGTGCTTCATGAAGTCATGCCAGCCACATGACCTAGGAGGTGTCTATGGACAACACCCGCACTTCAACTTAGAAAAGGAGATGAGCACCACCCCCCAGAGTCGGATACAACCAGGCTTAAAGTCAAGGGGAAACCTACATCCAAATCCACAGGATGGGGTGAGTTCCCGCTGTTAGCTCCAGCTTCTGCCAACCTAGCAGTTCGAAAACATGCAAATGCAAGTAGATCAATTACTTCTGTGGGAAGGTAACAGCGCTCCATGCAGTCATGCCAACCATATGACCTAGGAGGTGTCTACAGACAACGCCGGCTCTTCCACTTGGAGATAAGCACGAACCCCCAGAGTTGGACATGACTAGGCTTAAAGTCAAGGGGATATCTACACAATAAACAATGACCCCAAACCCCTTTGTTAGTCCCAAGAGTAGACCCATTGAAAAGTGAGTCAACACATAGATAGATCTCATGAATTCATTGGGAATGTTGTAGGTGAAAAATTGCTCCTTTCTGGTAAAGCATGGAGCCTGTGGTCAATTGAAGACAATGGCTAAGATCCTATGTCAGAACGTGTGCATATATTGAATGGCTCAGGATGGGGTGAGTTCTCACTGTTAGCTCCAGCTTCTGCCAACCTAGCAATTCGAAAACATACAAATGCGAGTAGATCAATTGCTTCTGCGGGGAGGTAATGGCGGTCCATGCGGTCATGCCGACCTCATGGAAGTGCCTGCAAAGAACCCCACAGAGCTGGACACGACCTAGCTTAATGTCAAGGGGGAACCTTTACCTTTACTACACAATAAACAATGGCCCCAAACCCATCTGTTCATCCTTAAAAGAGTAGACCCATTGAAAAGTGAGCCAACGCATAGATAGATCTCATTAATTCAATAGGTACCGCTTCTGCAGGAAGGTAACGGTGCTCCATGCAGTCATGCCAGCCACATGGCTTTGGAGGCATCTATGGACAACGCCGGCTCTTTGGCTTAGAAATGGAGATGAGCAGCAACCCCCAGAGTTGGGCACGACTGGACTTAATGCCAGGGGGGAACCTTTACCTTTACCTTAATATGTAATATATAAACATTTCTTGGAGCCCTATAAGGAACTTTTGCTTCAAAAAGGTTTCAGTGGCTGAAAACGTTGGAGAACCCCTGGCGTAGCTGCATCTCTCATCAGCTACCCTGATGCCCCTTGGGGAGATAGGGCAGGAGACAAATAAAATATTATTATTTGTATTATTTCCATAGTTATGTCTTTAGATGCTAGCCATCCCAAAACAATCTTGTACATAACATATAACAACATGGCAGCAAATATGGCAATGGTGAAAGCAGGCTGCAAAATCAAACACATTTGTGTTGGCCCTTCCTAGTTTAAATCTACATATTTTAATTACCAAACTCTTTGCAATTTTGTCAACTTTTACCTCACCCCCAGTTATTTCCCTTGCACACTTTTCCATGCCCTACACGGATATAAGAACACATTCATGGGCAATCAGTCAGAGCTTAGACAGTGATCAAGGATCCATTTTAAAAAACTGGCTTCAAGGTTCGCTGCACACTCCATCCATATTCAGCTCTAGAAATCAACCTCTGCTGACCTCCTTTGCCCAGGAAATAGCCATATATCTGTCTTGTTTGCCTCCCAGCTGCATGACTCAGACCTTCAGAACTGGAGGATTTGTTAACAACTGTCAATCTTTGCAGGAAAGGCACCGGCAGGCATTGACAGTGACAAGACTGATCTTGAGCTGTACTGAGACTGTTCCGTCACAGAAGAGTCTGCAAAAGGTATCAGAAATGGAAATATTTCTTCCACCAAAACAAAAGAATTGACATTTAGCCGTCCAATAATTGTGATCTCCAGCAATCATAGCCTAAAGCAGTGTTTCCCAACCTGGGGGTCAGGATCCCTGGAGGGGTAATGAGGGGGTTTCAGAGGGATCACCAAAGGCCATCAGAAAACACATCTTTCTGATGGTCTTAAGAACCTCTTTGGCAGAAAAGGCTGAAGACAGTGGTTCTCAACCTAGGGCCCCCAGATATTTTTGGCCTTCAACTCCCAGAAATCCTAACAGCTATTAAACTGGCTGGGATTTCTGGGAGTTGTAGGCCAAAAACATCTGGGGACCCCAGGTTGAGAACCACTGGCCTGAAGATCTCTCCACCTGACCTTCTCTTTCTCTTGAACTACAACTCCCAGAATTCAACCCCCCCACCCCCACCCAACCCCTTCAGTATTCACTGTTGGCCATGTAGATAGTGTGCCAAGTTTGGTGCAGATAAATTGTAGGCTGGGTTCAGGCTGTGCTTTAATTGTAGGTTAACTATAAATCCCAGCAACTACAACTCCCAAATGTCAATGTCTATTTTCCCCAGACTCCACCAGTGTTCACATTTAGGCATATGGA
This sequence comes from Anolis sagrei ordinatus, assembly GCF_025583915.1. Taxonomy (NCBI): domain Eukaryota; kingdom Metazoa; phylum Chordata; class Lepidosauria; order Squamata; family Anolidae; genus Anolis; species Anolis sagrei. The sequence goes on along the minus strand of NW_026844367.1, from coordinate 9,497,983 downwards.
GTATTTGTGTCAAGTTTGGTCCAGTTCCATCAGTGTTTGAGTCCACAGTGCTCTTTGGATGTAGGTGAACTACAATTCCAAAACTCAGGGTCAATCCCATCAAACCATTTTTGTATTTTCTGTTGGTCATTGGAGTTCTGTGTGCCAAGATTCGTTCAATTCCATTGTTGGTGGAGTTCAGAATGCTCTTTGACAGGCCTGTTTGATCAAGAAAAAAATTGTTTCTAAAATCGATTTGTAATTGGGGTGTTTTTTTGTTTCGATATTTAAAATAATTACAAAACTTTCCCCAAAAAAGTTTTGGTATTTAAGAAATTTTGTAAATATTAACGAATTTTTAGAATATTTTTGTATTTTTTAAGAATAATATTAAAATAATATTAAAAAATATTTAAAAATGGAAAATTAACCAAAAATGGCCCAAATGTGGACCAAACACAGGCAGGAGACAGCAAATGAGAGCACACACCAACAGAAGAGTCTTTTCTTTTTTAGAATATTTTTTAAAAATAATATTAAAATAATATTAAAAATAATATTAAAAAATAATATTAAAAAATATTTAAAAATGGAAAATTAACCAAAAAATGGCCCAAATGTGGACCAAACACAGGCAGGAGACAGCAAATGAAGCAAGCAGCACTCACAGCAGCAAGGAATGAATCCAATCCAGTTGCTAGCAGCCAAGCCAACCCAATGCAAACTCCCTCGCCCTCTGCAGCAAGCTAGCTACGGCCGCGCGGAGCCGCTTTGAAAGGGCTCGCCGGCCAATCAAAAACAAACAGCCACGGACCCACGGTGCACTGCTTGGGAGCGCCGGATTGGCTCCCAGGCACCAGCACTCCAGCAGCCTCCACCGAAACGAAACGAGCGGAAGCTCGTTAAATCTATGGGGGTTGCTGGTTCGATATTTTAAAACCCTTCCGGGTTTGGAAATGTGTTTTGATATCGCTTTGGAAATGCCAAAAATAACGAATTAATAACGAATTAACGAATGAACGAACGAAACCGCACAGGCCTACTCTTTGATTGTAAGTTAACGATAAATCCCAGCAACTACAACTCCCAAATGTCAAGCTTCATTTTCCTCAAACTCCACCAGTGTTCACATTTGGGTTTACGGAGTATTCCTGCCAAGTTTGGTCTAGTTCCATCAATGTTTGAGTCCACAGTGCTGTCTGGCTGTAGGTGAACTACAACTCCAAAAATCAAAGTCAATGCCCACCAAACCCAGTATTTTCTTTTGGTCATGGAACTTCTGTGTGCCAAGTCTGGTTCAATTCCAGCCTTGGTGAAGTTCAGAATGCTCTTTGAGTGTAGGTTAACTATAAACCACAGCAACTACAACTCCCAAATGTCAAGGTCTATTTTCCCCAAACTCCACAAGTGTTCACATTTGGGCATATTGAGTATTTGTGCCATTTTTGGTCCAGATCCATCATTGTTTGACTCCACAGTGGTCTCTGGCTGTAGGTGAGCTACAACTCCCAAACTCAATGTCAATGCCCACTAAACCCTTTCTGTATTTTCTTGGTCATGGGAGTTCTGTGTGACAAGTTTGGTTCAATTCCATCATTGGTGAGGTTCAGAATGCTCTTTGATTGTAGGTGAACTATAAATCCCAGCAACTACAACTCCCAAATGACAAAATCAATCTCCCCCAACTCCACCAGTATTCAAATTTGGGTGTAACGGTTGTTTGTGCCAAATTTGGTGCCGTGAATTAAAATACATCCTGTGTAGATATTTACATGACAATTCAAAACAGTAGCAAAATTACAGTTATGAAGTCGCAACGAAAATAATTCTATAGTTGGGGGTCACCACAACATGAGGAACTGTATTAAGGATTCACGGCATTTGAGAACAATTGGCTTAAAGGCAAACCAGAGTTTTGCAAAGTTACTTATTTCAAGTAAAACATTCAGAATCCTCCAGATCTCGGGACAGGAGGAGGATAGGAGGGAAAGTGCTTCAAAACATTTAGGGCACTCAATGTCATCTTCATTATGGATTCCTGGTGATAAATATGTCTCTTCCTCCACTATCTTTAATGCGAGATGCAGCGCTATCACAGAGCATTTTTGTGCGCCTCTTTCATAATTAATAACAAACTTCCTAACCCATCGGTTGACAGGGAACATTACAAGCCTGCCAACTTTCAGCTGATAATACCTTATTCCGCACTAGTGTATGAAAAGCTGTCCTTTGGGGTTCAGACATATACAATCTGTGTTGCTTCCATGTGTAAAGATAAGATTAAACTACAAAGAAGGCAATTAAATTCTTAGATCATATTTATAAAGGCATTGACTGTGTTTACCATGGTTTTATCGCCGGCCACACAACTGTGCCGACTTCAGCTGATTAAAATGGAAAGAAAGAAGGAAAGAAAGTTGGTGTGGATAAACGGGAAGGGAAAATGTTTAAAAGTGCATTATTGAGGGGAGCCCAAATTTTGTCGAAGCAACTCACGCTGGTGCCATAAACAAATTAATCAGCAAACTCTGGAAGTGAAAAAAAAAGTGTGTTTGAAAAATCGGAGCCAATTAAGGCAACCAATTTACATATAAACAAATCAAAGTGGACCGTTCTCCCTTGAACTTTCTGGTCTCTTAAGGAAACTTCAACCTTGATGAGAGATGCATTAGGTACCATTTCTTGTTTATTTTCCATTAGTTTACCCTCCTTGGTCCATTTTTGCAGTAATTAACCAAGAGAGACACCATTTAATAGGAAACAGGCCCTCTCCAAAATTAATCAGTCTAATTAGCAACAAGCATTGGAATCCTGTTGAATATTTATGGCAAAGCCTTCCCACAAGACCCTAGAGAATTCAAGTTCCCATTTTGTCCTGGGGCTTAAGCAAAGATGGGAAGAGGAATTCAGGTAAAACACACAGTAATGCGGTATAGACCTTTGCAACTATTCTATAATTTCGTGGAGTTTCTGTTATACATTGTATTTCTGTTGGTTGCACAAAAATCCCTCAGTTAATGAAGTTAATGTGATCATGAACATCTCTAACAAAAAGAATGGTATCAGATATCAAAATAACACAGAAAGAATAGTAACTGATAGTTTCCACGCCAACTTTTAACAAACCCACTCAATTTAACATATTTCAGCAAACATTTTGTTTACACTTTTTGGGAAATAAAACACTCAGGTCAGGGAAATATGTTTGGTTGGTTACATACTGCAAGTCGCTTCTGGTGTGAGAGAATCAGCTGTCTACAAAGACATTGCATTTAAGTAATCAGATCTAATTTGCCAAATAGTCACTGTTGAATGTTTTTATGTTGAATGCTTTTATATTGTGTAAATGCTATTTTAGACTGTAAGTCACTCGGAGCACCTTGGTGGAGAGCGACTAATTAAGAAATAAAGTGAAGTGAAGTGAAGTGAGATGCCCCAATATGTTACTGAGGGAGATGTGGTTTGAAAAAAGGTCAGAGATCAAAATAACACAGAAAAGAATAGTGAGCGATAGTTTCCACACCAACTTTAAATAGGTACCGCTCGAGCAGGAAGGTAATGGCGCTCCATGCAGTGATACCAGCCACATGACCTTGGAGGTGTCTACGGACAATGCTGGCTCTTCAGCTTAGAAATGGAGATGAGCACCATCCCTCAGAGTTGGACACGACTGGACTTACTGTCAGGGGAAAACCTTTACATTACCTATGTCTTATTTAATCTATACATGTTATATGAGGTATTATTCTGGGATAGTATGTCTACATTTGTTATTTTACTGAGGCATTGAATGTTTGCCTTTTTTTGTTTGTTGGAATCCACCGTGACTCCCCATGGAGAGATAGAGTAGAATAGAAATAAAGTTTTATTATTATTTATTATTAGCATTGGAAGACATAATTCCAATGATGGACCTGTGACAAAAGAATTCAAATACCCTAACTATGTCTCCCAATGCAAGATCTTGGTCAATGGGTTTGTTTTTTCTTTTCTGCACAAAACATTGCACTGTGTACATTATGTGTGCAGGAGAATAGGGATTTATTATTATTATTATTATTATTATTATTATTATTATTATTATTTAGCATTGGAAGATATAATTCCAATGATGGACCTGTGACAAAAGAATTCAAATACCCTAACTGTGTCCCCCAATACAAGATATTGGTCAATGGGTTTTCTTTTCTGCACAAAACATGGTACTGTGTACAAAATGTATGCAAGACAATAGGGATTATTATTATTATTTATTATTAGCATTGGAAGACATAATTCCAGTGATGGACTTGTGACAAAATAATTCAAATACCCTAACTATGTCTCCCAATGAAAGATCTTGGTCAATGGGTTTTCTTTTCTGCACAAAACGTGGCACAGTGTACAAAATGTGTGCAAGGCAAGAGGGATTTATTATTATTATTTATTAGCATTGGAAGACATAATTCCAATGATGGATGTGTGACAAAATAATACAAATATCCTAACTGTGTCTCCCAGTGCAAGATCTTGGTCAATGGGTTTTCTTTTCTGCACAAAACATGGCACCGTGTGTAAAATGTGTGCAAGGCAATAGGGATTTATTATTATTATTATTATTATTATTATTATTATTATTATTATTATTTAGCATTGGAAGACATAATTCCAATGATAGACCTGTGACAAAAGAATTCAAATACCCTAGCTATGTCTCCCAATGCAAAATCTTGGTCAATTGGGTTTGTTTGTTTTTTTCTTTTCTGCACAAAACATGGCACTGTGTACAAAATGTGTGCAAGGCAATAGGGACTTATTATTTATTATTATTAACATTGGAAGACATAATTCCAATGATGGACCTGTGACAAAAGAATTCAAATACCCTAAATATGTCTCCCAATGCAAGATTTTAGTCAGTGGGTTTTCTTTTCTGCACAAAACATGGCACCGTATTTAAAATGTGTGCAAGGCAATAGGGATTGGGTTGTTGTAGGTTTTTTGGGCTATATGGCCATGGTCTACAGGCATTCTCTCCTGACGTTTCGCCTGCATCTATGGCAAGCATCCTCAGAGGTAGGTAACCTCACTACCTCTGAGGATGCTTGCCATAGATGCAGGCAAAACGTCAGGAGAGAATGTCTCTAGACCATGGCCATCTAGCCCGAAAAAACCTACAACAACCCTGTGATTCTGGCCATGAAAGCCTTCAGCAATAGGGATTATTTTGTGCAAACCAAATTTTTGCACACAAAACCATTCTCTAAAATATGCCTATCAAAAGGTGCAAAAGCATTTCGTAATCTCATCCAGGGAGGAGTGAACATCTGACATTTTCCAGTCTCATGCCCAAGAATGAAATGACCAAAGATTGATAGCTCTTTCTTGGACACGGTATTGCTTATCCCTGACTTGACTTCAGATCTCAGAGTTTGGGCCCTGGTGCCACGGAGTAGTATCTCTCCATCTTGACGGCTGCCCATCTGTTGTAAAACAGAGTTGTCAGAACAGTCAATGGGATGTAAGGATTATAAATGCTACAGACCTTGCCAAGCCAGATGGCACTCACACATTAGGCAAAAAAAGGAGTGCCTCTCCCACTGTTTGCTGTGAACGCTGTTAATAATGGAGGAAGGGGGAGAGAAAGGAGAGTCATTTTTAAAACAAGATGCACAGTCTAGTCAATACAGACTTTAACATGCATATTAGAGAGTCTGGAAAGGAAGGAAAACAGCACTTTGAGTTTTATGAGTGAAGTTTTATGAATCCTAAGGGAACAGCGTCTCACTTTGAAATGAGTTTCACCGGCTTTAAATGAGAAGCCTTCTCTCTTTGGCTTACACCATCCAAATGATGTCTGCATTTTGTATCAACAAAGGTGGGAGAGTGTGATACCTTCCTCCACACTTGATGCCAAGAGGCCTCTGAACACTTCCCACTCCGTTTGGGAGCAGAGAAGCTGGATGCACCAGTTTCAAGGGGAGTAGAAAGTGTTAAACATTTAATCAGAGGTGAGGCTCACCATTCAATCAGGACAGACTTTTCAATATTTTGCAAATGAAAACTGGGACATTGTTGGCCAAGGAACCTCAGAAATCCTGAGAAAAATGGTGAAAGCAAAACTCAGTTGTGGATACATTTGGGAAGAACCTTTCATGTGGTCTAAAGGTAAAAGTAAAGGTTTCCTTTGACGTTAAGTCCAATCATATCTGACTGGGAGTTCATGCTCATCCCCATTTCTAAACCAAAGAGCTGGCATTGTCCATAGATACCTCCAAGGTCATGTGGCCGACATGACTGCATGGAGCGCCGTTACCTTCCCGCCAGAGCGGTAGCTATTGATCTACTCACATTTGCATGTTTTCAAACTGCTAGGTTGGCAGAAGCTGGGGCTAACAGCAAGAGCTCACTCCACTCCCCGGATTCGAACCACCAACCTTTCGGTCAGCAAGTTCAGCAGCTCAGCGGTTTAACCCGTTGCACCATCGGGGGCACCTAAATAAGACATAACAAGAAAATTATATCTAACATAAAACTTAAATATAAAACATCAAACATCCACATTAATTTACAAGATAATAACTTTATTTTTGTATCCCACTACCATCTCCCCAAAGATACCCAATGAAGGTTCACTCAGATGTGTGGGTTGGTTTTGTGGCTGGTGTTGTTAGCTGGGATAACATGGTCTAATGAAGCCTGAATACAATAATAGTTTCCAATCCGAGGTCTGGTAGTGGTCTTTCATCGTCTAATCCTCCTCCTCTCCATATGCTAATGAGCAAAAGTAAGTTTTCAGTTGTTGCTGTTTTTTTTGAAGGAGAGAAGGGAAGGGGCCATCTTTAGTTCTTTGGGGAGGGAGTCCAGAGGTGGGGGCACTAACGGAGAAGACCCTCTCTCTCATTCCCACCAAGCATACTTGAGATGAGTATAGGACCAAGAACAGTGCCTCGTCTGATGACTGCAGTGGCTGAGTTTGTTTATAAAAGGAGATGTGACCAGTAAAAAAACCTGGACCCAAGCCATTTAGGGCATTAAAGGTAATGACGAGCACTTTGTATTTAGTGTTGTTTTTGTATATTATTGTGTTTGAACACATGTTGTGAACCAGCCTGAATCCCTCGTTCGAGGTGAGAAGACTTCCAAATAAATAAATAAATAAATAGTCTGGAAGCAGACCAGCAGCCAGTGGAGCTGCCGCAACATGGGAGTGGATCTCTTCCTGTATGGAACTCCTGGCTGCAGATCTCTGAACCAGTTGAAGCTGCTGAACTATCTTCAAAGGCAGCCCCGTGTAGAGAACATTGCGGTAGTCTAGGCAGGATGTGACTAAGGCATGGACTACCATGGCCAGATCGGGTGTCTCAAGGTATGGGTGCAGCTGGAACACAAATTTTAATTATGCGAAGGCGCTCCTGGCCACCACCAATACCTGGAGCTCCAGGTCAGTGATGAGTCCAGAATCACTCCCAGACTGTGGACCTGGGTCTTCAGGGGTTGTGTGACCCATTCAACACAGGCTGTAATCCTGCACCCTCATTCGCCTTCTGACTGACCAGGAGTACCTCTGTCTTGTCTGGATTTAATTTCAACTTATTAGCCCTCATTCAGTCCATCTTGGTTGCGGATCTCTCAACCAGTTGAGAGATCCACAGGCACTGGTTTAGGGGCAGGACAGAATCCTTGGCAATGCTACCCATCCCAACCCTGTCTTTGCAACCATTCGGCCTTCCATACAGAAGGGCATTTGTTGTATGGGGGAACCAAGCACTGAGTGATGGCACATCATCCACCCCTTTCCTGGCACTAAGGTGTAATGTGACAACTATAGTGAAGCCAATTTACCCCAAATCAGCATCCTATGTGATCTTGCCAGTCCATTTGTACATCCAACTCTTTGAGAAAGTTTGATTTGTTAGAGTAATTCTAGCATCGATTTGGAAACATGGCCGCAGAGGATCTGAATGGATATTATATGATATAGAGGAGCAATTATATACTGCGTAATTGCCCAGCATACTGAACCCAACAGGCTGTTAACATAGCTAATTTTTCCTTGTGTTCCCAAATACATTGGGTAAATAAATGCTGCCAAATATAATTTAAAGAAACTTGCAAATCCACGGGTTCCTTTTACATTGTGCCTAAGGAGCCTTGCGTCCTAAATAATTGGACAATTAGCATTTCTATTTTTACAAAACTGCCTCTGGAACCTGTGGTCTTGCTCTGTGTACATCCTCAGTTGGCAAATGTTGCTAGAGAGGTAATAGTGAAAAGTCACGGTCCGCTAGTCAACAAGACTAGTAGAGGGAATTAAGTGCCGATTAGCTATTATTTGGAAGTTAATGGAAGTTGACTTATTAGCTCAATAGTCAGCTTGATGCTCCTATCTGGCTACATTCTGGCACTATCTCTTCAAGTTGCAGACTCCAGTTTTTCTTTGGTAGAACAAATGTATTTACTTTCAGGTTCCTCCCAATGTGAAATATTCACCGTATCCCTTATGTCCAATTAAGGATGGCTGAAGAAAGCCCTGATGACGTTTTGTGAAATAGTTAATGTTTGTGGGAGGACAGAAAAGGATAGGGAAGGAGGGAAAGGGTTTAGAAAGGTCTCTCCAGAATTCTGCTAGAACTCCAAGTCAATGGAGCTGACTGACAATATTGTGTTCAGAACTGATGATAAGCAGAAATCAGTTGTACGGGGCTGGAGTATTCGACTGAAAGTCAAAACCCAACCTTGCATTGGCTGGTGTAAATCTACACTTATGTCAGTGAGTGCGAGTTGAGATACACAATGCTGAATATGGAGCCTGTGCAACCAATTACAAGTCTGTATGTATCCCTGTAGGAAAGAGGCTCTCAAAGTGTGCTCCACGGAGCCTTTGGGGCTTTGCAAAGCATACCGAAGGGCTCCATGGTTTCCCTCTCCTATTCCTCCCCCTCCAAGCTTTCCTTCTTCTTTTCTGCTGCTCCCCCTCTCCCACAAGACTTTTTTACTCACCCACCTCACCCTTACCTTCGTCACCATCCAGATCTTTTTCCACTCACCTTCTTTGCTTCCAAAACCCTGTTTCCCTCCCACTATTCAGGGGATGCTTTTCTTGCATCGCAGAAGGGAGTTGAACTGGATTCCCCCTTGGTTTCTGCTATTATTATTATTATTATTATTATTATTATTATTATTATTATTTATTTATTATCACTACTTCTGAGGATGCTTGCCATAGATGCAGATGAAACGTCAGGAGAGAATGCTTCTAGAACATGGCCATATAGCCCGAAAAAACCTACAACAACCCTATTATTATTATTATTATTATTATTATTATTATTATTATTATTATTATTATGTAGTTGACAGATCGTGATTTTGTCAGTATTTATTGTTTCCATCTTTTGGTACGGCATCCAGTGTGCCAATGACCACTGGGGCAACCTGTACTGGTTTATGCCAGAGCCTTTGCAGTTCGATTTTGAGGTCCTGTTGTTTTTCCTCAATGCGACTGTCACCTGGTATGGCGACATCGATAATCCAAACTTTTTTCTTTTCTACAATTGTGATATCTGGTGTATTGTGTTCCAAAACTTTGTCAGCCTGGATTCGAAAGTCCCACAGTATTTTTGCGTGCTTGTTGTTGTTGTTGTTGTTGTTGTTGTTATTACAAAGGCTGGGTGGCCATCTGTTGAGGATCCTTTGATTTTGCTTTTCCTGCATGGCAGAAGGGGGTTGGACTGGATGGTCCCTGAGGTCTTCCATTGGTCAAAAAGTCTGCCCATTCCTGATATATTCCTGAGTTCCCCAGGGGGTTGAGAAGGGCGGGGTAAAAAAATTATATATATATAGGTAAAGGTTGTCCCCTGACATTAAGTCCAGTCATATCTGACTCTGGGAGTTGGTGCTCATCTCCATTTCTAAGCCGAAGAACCGGCGTTGTCCGTAGACACCTCCAAGGTCATGTGGCATGACTGCATGGAGCGCCGTTACCTTCCCACCGGAGCGGTACCTATTGATCTACTCACATTTGCATGTTTTCGAACTGCTAGGTTGGCAGAAGCTGGGGCTGACAGCGGAAGCTCACGCCGCTCCCCGGAATCGAACCTGCGACCTTTCGATCAACAAGCTCAGCAGCTCAGTGCTTTAACCCACTGCGCCACCGGGCATAGGGAAAGGTATACACTAGTTATATTATTATTATATATTTTAATGTTGTATATATATATATATATATATATATATATATATATATATATATATATATAAAATAAAATATAATAATATAATACAATACAATACAATACAATACAATACAATACATAAACATTTATTGGTGCTCCACAAGAAACTTTGGCTTCAAAAAGGGCTCAGATTCATAGAGTCATAGCACTGGAAGAGACCATCTAGTTCAACCTCCTGCCATGGTAGAAAAGCACAAGTGAAGTAAATGGCTCAAATCCCTTCATGTCTTTCTCTAACTCTAGTGGATGCCACTAAGCATTGATTTGGAAACGGGTTGTTGAATTGTGTCTTGTGCATGTATGCGTATATGTATTCTGTGTATGTCTATATCTCAGAGATGCTTTAATGTTTTTTTCAACCTTTATTTGCCACAATGTTCTTTTTGTCCTTCAGTGACTAATCTGTTATTGTAATAAACTTGATTGATTGATTGATTGATTGATTGATTGATTGATTGATTGATAGGAGCAGCATCAATAATTCCTCAATAGTTGTTCCCATGTGATTATTGACAGTTTGCATTTCACTTCTTATCCCTTCCCTATGCTGGTTGGGAAGGAATATTCCTAAAAAGCAGCTTCACAGGGCTGTTGTGAAGATTTAGTAGAAAAAAGAAAACATTTATGTTACTCTGAAGTCCTAAAACAAAACAAAACAAACAAAAACAATCTTTCCAGCCACACAGGCAGGAGCCCAAAGAATCACATTTTAATTTTTGAATCTTCGCAAACAGTTTTAGGTAAAATGGGTGATGCTATTTGCAGGAAATGATTACTTTTTTCCACTGTACATTAAAATCAAAACTTTAATAAAGAAAACCAGTAATTGTGTGCCTATAATTTTGTTGATTGCAGGACACAGCTTGCATCTATCTAAATTACAGTTTACAGGGACTTGATTCTGATTCTCGCCCATCTTTTTCCCGTTTTCAATATCCAGCCAGGCCCAGCCATGTGACACCAGCCTCTGCAAAGGAAAATGTAATCTCTCCTGAATTGTTGTTTTTGCCTTCTCGCTGTTGGGTTCATCTCCTATGTGTATCTGAGCGATACTTGGCATAAGACTTTGGTTGCAGGGACATGGGAGAAGAAGGAGGATTAACTTTTATAACTCTAAGACTGTAGGTCTTGTGAAAATAACACAACCATATCACTAATAGGCCTGTCAAACAAAGAAACCTTTTCGTTTGAAACGACCTTAACTTGGGCCTTGCGCACTCTATTGTCAGAGCTAGGATATAATTTAGACACAATACCCTTAGCCCGTTGGTGTCTAGGAGCGTCCTTTTGTTTAAGTTATTTCTTCTCTGATGGTTTGATTCAACTGAGTAGCTAGGAGAGTGGCACAGAGTTCTAATCTGGGCACTGTAGAGTCCATGGGTGCTACTTTAGCCTTTGACATCACAAATCCTGAAGAGCAGGTACTGATGCCTCTTTGTCTGGCATATGCGACTGCAGCGATGGCCTTGGTGGATGCATTGCAGAATATGTGCAGTTCCATGATCTCTGAAGGTGAGGAACTGTTTGCTATGTACTGTCTTGGCAGTTGTATGTTTTCTAAGCCTTGGGCTTGGCAAGTCCAATTTTTTCATTGTGACATGAAATCTTGGGGAAGCTCTTGGTCCCAGGTGAGCTTGTGCTGGATTGCCTGTTTGAAAAGCAATTTGGCAGAGATTACTACTGGAGACACTATACCCAGTGGATCATGAATGCCATTGATGGCAGACAACATAAGTCTTTTGGAGGTGACTCTGCCCAATTTGGGGGCTCTTAAAGTAAAACAGTCTGTAGCTACATTCCATAACAAACCTAGACTGGTTTGAGCGTTCAAATCTTGAAACAACTTTGATGCATCCTTTTCCACCAAGTCTTCTGGTGGGAAAGCCTGAAGTATCGCTGGACTATTTGAGTTTATTTTGTAAAGATGGATGTTGGCCTTGCTCAACATTTCTTGAATTTCTTTGACTGTCTTTGAAGCTTGCTGCGCAGAATCAAAGGACGTAAGGAGATCATCGACGTAAAAGTTCTGGTTGACAATCATTGATGTTGATTGGCTAAACAAATGGCCAAATTTGTCTGCAGTCTTTTTAAAACAATAATTGGCAACTGCCGGAGACGGAGTGTTACCAAACACGTGAACCCTCATCTGGTATTCGGTCACGTCAGAGAGGGACTCAGTATCTCTAAACCATAAAAACTTCAAGAACCTTCGATGTTCTGGGCGAACTAAGAATGCGTAAAACATTTTGTGTATGTCGGCTATTACTGCATACTTCTTTTCTCTGAACCTTAAAAGAACTCCAAGCAGGCTGTTAAGCAAGTCAGGGCCTTTAAGAAGAACATGGTTTAAAGCTTTGCCTTGACATTCAGCACTAGCATCAAAAACAATGCGGACTTTGTCGGGTTTCTGAGGATGTGTCACTTTGTGGTATGGCAGGAACCACTGCTCTTCTCCCTCTGCACATGCACTGGCTGGTTCAGCGTAGTTGCTGCTGAAGAGGTCTTCCACAAACTGGGTGATCTGGGTTTTCACCTTGGGATCCTTTAACATCCTTCTTTTTAAGGACAGAAGACGATGAAGGGCAACATCTCTGTTGTTGGGTAGAGACGGTCTTTCTGGCTTGAAAGGTAAAGGCGCGATCCAATTACCTTGAGGGTCTTGAGTGACTTGGTTGTTCATCATCTCAAGGAACTTCTGTTCATCTTTAGAGAAGGCTGTTTGCTCATCTCTCTCTGTGACTTCGAAGATGGAAGAGTAATCAGGCATTACTCCCTGGCAACAAACTGAAATGTGGCTGGCACATCCTTGCATTAGTGAAGGCCTTTTTGTGACAGGCTGGAACATCTTGTTCAGGCAGACCGGACCTAACACCGTCCATCCTAAAGGCAACTGCTGAGCTATGGGGGATCCCTTAGGACCTTCAATCTGGTTGCTAACACGGAACAGCATGGGACAATCTGCGCCGATAAGCATGACAATGTCTGTTTCCAAGTCTAAAGCTGGAATTAGATCTTGGATGCCTTTGAGATGAGGATGGGCTTGTACCACCTCCTTTGTGGCTATTTGTTCTTTGTTTCTGGGGATCAGGCTGCATTCTATAAGGTCAGGAAGTTCATAACTGGCCTTTTGTCCAAAAGGCGAAATTTTGAACTTTGTCGCAACTCTGCCATACATCTTATTCTTTCCTGAACAAGTGGATATGGTGTACTCCACTGTCTTGCTGTGAAGGTCGAACATGTCAAAGAACTCTGGGGTTGCAAGAGAAGCATCACTTTGGGCGTCCAAGGCGACGTAGACCTTTTTTCTGTTCCACGGCTGCTTGTCTGGATACACCTCTGCCAGGCAGATTGGGTGACAAATCCTGGGCTTGTTGCTATTTTGGCATAGCTTGGTGCAGGCAACAGCAGGAGCCTTGAGAGCTACCTGAGGTTCTGTAGGCTTTTGGTCATCTTTAGTTTCTTCTTTGATAGAAGATTTTGACTTTGCTTTGAATTGAGTAGAGTCGAAGTTGTGCATTGCGGAGCAATGCTTGAGGCTATTACAGTGTTGACATTTCACCTTCTCCTTGCAGTCTTTGGAGAAGTGAATAGTGGAGCCGCAACATCTATAGCACACTTTGGCCTTTTGGACTATTTGGAGCCGTTCTTTATAAGGCTTCTTCGCGAACTCTCTACATTCAGCTAGGCTGTGTGGCCGTTCATGAATGGGACAGGTGATGCTGTTGTTGCCAACTGGTTGAACTGAAGCTGGAGGAGTAGTGTCTATCTTGACACTCAAGTTCCTTTTAAGTTCTTTGCCCTGCACTTTGTCTTCTTTGGAGGTCTTTTCAGGCATTAGGCCTTGGTACAAAGCAGGAAGACCTGTTTGAGGGTCATTCCTCTCACGAGCTGCTTCGGTAACAAAATCCACTAAAAAGTTGAAGGGCGGGTATACATTTGCATTCGCCTCCTTGTACTTGAACACCTCTTTCCCCCAAGCTTCTCGAAGGGGAAAGGGGAGTTTGCAGAGAATGGGACTCTGCGACGTGTGCTGGTCCAGACATGCCAATCCTGGCAGCTCTGGATTTCCTTTGGCTGAAGCTAGCTCTAACAAAAGATCACTGAAGTTCCAAAGCTGTTTATAATCTTTCATCTTTAGCGATGGGAACCTGTAGAGTCGATCCATAAGAGATGCCTCTATCTCGGTGCTCGCACCATAGCGCTGGTCCAAGCGAGACCACGCTGTGGACAATGCTCTTTGGGGGTCTGCCACATGAGCAGCATAAAGTCTCTTTATTTGCTCGGCTGAGCTGGGTCCAAGCCACGCCATAAGAAGGGACAATTCTTCGTCAGCTTCTAGCTTGAAATCTCGGATGGCCCTCTTGAAGGTAATTTTCCACAGAAGGTAGTCATCTGGCCGGTCAGTGAATTTCTGGACCCCTTTGTCTCTGATGTCTCTTCTTGGATTCCGCAGGAGGGATCCCAATTGCGAATCCGGTGTGTAGGGGTACATCTGAGGAGTCTGCTGTGGTGTGACAAAGTCAATGTTCTTTGGTTGAACACGTCTCGTCACGATGGTAGGAGATGCTGGGTTCAGAAGATTGCTGGCAGGCAGCACCTCTGAAGCTTTCGTCCTGCTAGGGACAGTTGGCTTGGTATGTAGGGATGGATGTGGTGGTTCACTCCCGGCCATGCCTTGCCAATCTGAGGGGATGACTGGATTGAGTCCGATGGACACTGGATCCTGTTGAAAGATGTCATCCTTTGGTTCCCACATGGACAGGTGGTATCTTTGAGGCTTAATTACAGGGTTGGACTCTGACTGAGACGATGGCACTCTCCCGGCCGTACTTTGCTGCACTTTGGGAGAATAGGCTGGCTTTGAAGCCGCGAACACTGGAACAGGTGAACTATCTTCAGGATGGTCAAAAGAAACATGACCCTGCACTACAGGTGGTTCCAGATGCAGGTGTGCTGAGACCTTTGCTATGGGCTCTTGTGATGGCAGGAGGCTAAGGTTTTCTTGTGTTAGCTCCTGTGATAGAGCTTTGGCTAAAACGTTGGCCCTGGCTATCTTTTGTGCTGTGTCTCTTTTTGCTTGGAGCAGATCTAGGTCTCGTTGTAGTGTATCTTGCTTGGCCTTTGCCACTGCAAACTCTATTTCTCTCTGGGCCTTAGCCTGAGCTAGGTCAGCTTCCTTTTGGGCCCTAGCCTGTGCTAAGTCAGCTTCCTGTTGTGCCCTAGCCTGTGCTAAGTCAGCTTCCTGTTGTGCTAGGTCAGCTTCCTGTTGGGCCTTAGCCTGTGCTAGGTCAGCTTCCTGTTGGGCCCTAGCCTTTGCTAAGTCAGCTTCCTGTTGGGCCCTAGCCTGTGCTAGAAGCAGTTCCTGCTGGGCTTTGACCTGTTGAAGGAGGAGCTCCTCCTCGTCAAAGGCCAGGCCTTGCTTAGCCATCTCCGCAGACGCCTCTGCTTCCAAAACCTCTTTCCTTATTTCCAAACGGACAGCCTCTCTGTTGTAATAGGCTGCTTTGGAAGATGTACTAAGAAATGAATGTGTGGAATGGGAGGAACTGCTATGCCTAGATGAATGTTTGGATCTGAGGGTAGCGGCCTTAGATGGAGGCTTAAGCAGACTGGATCTAAGGCTTGCACATGGGGAGCCTTGAACCCTTTCCTCTGCACCTTTGGATAAGGAACTAGGCTCTGGTTCAAATAGAACCGCGCTGTAGCGCCTCCTCTCTTCCTGTAGGGAAAAAGAAATTTCTTTAGCCCTATCTAAAGACTCTGGGGTATTAATTTTGTTCAGTACATAAATTATTTCCTCTGCAATAGCACTTCCATCATTGAAGGCCTTTAAAAATTCTTGTTTAAGAACTTCTTTTTCCTTTGGGCAAAGAGAAGCCTTAATTGACTCATATAAGGTGGGTAAGTTTCGCCAAGCCCTTTTAAACCTTTGTGTAAGTTCGCTTTCCTGCTGCAAAAAACCGAGCATGGCCTTCTCTGTGGGATGCCTTTCTCTGACAGGGTGGGGGGATTTGACTCTAACTTGTGGGACCTCCAAGTTTTGACTTGCCATAATGCAAAATTCAAAGGAAACTTAACCCACACTTTAAACAGTACAAATGCAATACAATTTAAGCATACAATGGAAAAGGCACACAAAAAGGCAATGCAATTCTTGAAAAAAGACAATTACAATAGTTGCTTTCTTTAAAAGGTAAACCTTGCTTTGTTTAGCCTATTGAAGGCTCTCAGGAACTGTTGCTGGGCAGACTTCAAGTGAAGGCTGGCTCCTCCCACCCCTCAACCCTGGAGGGCTGAAGGCTGGCTCTGCAAAAAAGGCGGGAAGTGCAGAAGGCTGGAAACTTTGCAAAAGTATCAATCCTGCAGAGAGCTGGAAACTGTGCAAAAGGATGAGCTGGAAACTGAGCAGAAATAACTGTAGCTTTGCAGGTTTGTTTGCAGCAGCTGCAAAGACAAGTTGTTACAATTTATCCACTTTGCAAAGCTTGCAAGGAGCTGGCTGAGGTGCAAAAGTTGGTTGTAGCAAATTGCTGAGCTTGAGCAGCAAAAAGGCAGGAAATGTGTCCACTTTGTAAAGCCTGGGCTTCTCCTCTGAAGGCAAAGGCAGGCTTCCTTTTGATTCTATCTTTTCTTTAGAAAACTATAAACTTGGCAAAAATAAGACCCTATGGCTCCTTCTTTTCCCTTTTTAGCATTTCTGGAAAAGAAGGCTTCTCTTAGCACTGTGCCGTCGCGCTTGGGGGCTATTAGTCTTAAAAGGAGGATGGACGTGGCATCTTTCCCCCAAGGGATTGCTTCTTGCCCTCCTTTAGGAAACTGGAACTCCCAAGAACCCAAAACGATGTAAATAACTCAAAACAAGTTTTATTTGTCACAAAGTCATTTCTTCAATGCAATAAACTGGAAAACTTTAGCAGGGTGAAGGAAAAACACACTTTACAGTCTCTATTAGTCCTGGGTCCAAGGGGTTTGAAGCTGAGAAGCCTCACCAGGTTTCCTCTTCCTCAATGGTTGTGAGTGCCGGAGCAAAACCACAACCCCAATTCAAATGGCCTATTTTGAAGATTCAGGATCTTCCTCTGGTGCCAAAAGAACTGGCTTGAAGGCGCCTGGGTCTCCTCAGTATCGTCCAGGATGATCTGGACATAAAGCATGAGTCCCAGGGGAAAAAACCTCAGAATTGGTGCTAAGAGGTAACTTAAAAGGGTCCTTTAGAATGAAGTCTTTTACTCACGTCCATGTTGCAGGAACTCTCATGGCAGAATGAAAAGAAAAGGAAGTTCTCCTCTCTTGCAGGAAGAGGTGGAGCCAAACAGTGCTGATTGACAGCTACAAGTAACCAATCCATACAAATATACAGAAACATGGCAAAAGGGGCAGGATTAAGCATGATACAACAGTTCAAGTCTTACAACTAACAGTTCTATACATAGGTGGCGCCACTCGCGCCGTCACACCCAACCTAAGTGAAGGCTTTCATACGGGGACCATTTCATCCTAGATTTTCTGTTTTTCCTCCACCACAGACATCCCAGTGTTTCTTTCTCTCCATTGGTGTGGAATTTGGGGCACACCTTTCCTATGGCATACCCCAAACAGAGAGAAATTAATCAGCAACTGGTGATACTGGAGGGGTTTGGGGGCCTGACTCAACATAATGGAAGTTGTAGTTCACCCTGCATCAAGACAGAGCACTGGGACACCCAACAACAATTGACCTGGATCACATTTGGCACACAGAACCCCCCCTCCCCCCCATGACCAGCACAAAATACTGGAAAGATTTTGGAAGAATTCATCTTGATTTATAGGAGTTGTGGGCACTGGGATTTATAGTTCACTTATAATTAAAGAGCACTCTGAACCCCACCAGTGATGACCTGCAACTAACTTGGCACACAAAACCCTCATGTCCAAACAAAAAAATACTGGCAGTCTTTCGGTGGATTTATAGGAGTTGTAGTTCACCTACATCCAGAAAGCACAGTGAACCCAAACAATTATGGACCTGGACCAAACTTAGCACACATACTTGATATGTCCAAATTGGAAAATTTGTGGATTTTTTTTTGGGGGGGGGAGTTGTAGGTACTGGGATTTATAGTTCACCTGCAACCAAAGAGCACTCAGAACCTCAGAATTGGATCAAACTTGGCACACAGAACCCCCATGACCATAAAAAATACTGGAGGTATTTGGGGAAAATTCACCTTGATTTGGGGGAGTTGTAGTTATACTCCATTCCAGAATCCAATGAGGACAAAGAGGACAGGGATAAATGATCATGGGTAAGTTATACTCTCTGAACCTCAGAGGAAAGTTAAGTCAAAGCCCTCTGGATAAATCTAGCCAAAGAAACCTCCATGACACCAGAAATGACTTGAAGGGACACATTATATTTTTCTTGTGCCAGTTTATTTGCTGGGTTTCTCTCCTGTTCCAAGATATACTGGAACAAGACAGTCTCCGTTTCTTCTTTTAATTCCTTCTTTTTATCATTTTATATTTTTGATACAATGCATAATTGAAATGGCATTTTTGCATTATAATAGTTGGTGTTGTGTGTCTTCCAGTCATTTCCAACCTCTGGCAACCCCAGGTGAACCTATCACGGAGTTGTCTTGGCAGGATATGTTCAGAGACAGGTTTGGCTTGCTTTCATCCAAGGTTGAGAAAGCACAACTTTAAATCAGTAGTTCCCAACCTTTTTTTTGACCAGTGACCACTTGACCAGGGACCACTCGCCATCATTAGTACCAAAAGGGTTATGAATCTGTTTTTGGTCAACTTTAGATTTGGTTTGGTTATTTGGGGTGCTGATTCAGAAAATTGCATTGCATAGACCACATCAGCTCTAGTTTCTGATACAAAACATGTACTATCCAGTAGTTGTCATCTGCTTGCCCACAGAAAACCATATTTAATCATCTAGAGCTGATGTGGTAGTAGTAATTTTTCATGGGTAGTCAGCCTCTCCACATCCAACATCCCCGTTGCCTTGGCATTATAAGAGAGTTTCACAAGACCAGTCGCTCTCGTTTCTGTGTTGTTTCGTGGCAACGGTGTACTAATGGTGAGGCTGTGGACCATATTTTTGTTCTCACTGGTGATCCATGGACCACAGGTTGGGAAGCACTGCTCTATATAGAAGGCTGTCTTCTATAAAAGAGGGCACATGGCAATCCTAGCTTCAAGTTAGGTAGTCTGGCCATGTGAGGATGTCATCCCAGGGTAAATCTATAACACTTGGAGCAGATTTTTGCCTGAATCCCTTTAAAGCCCGAACTTGTATGTATTTCAGTTCAAAAGGGGAAGAAAGACAAATGAGACAAGGGCTCTCTCTCTCTTTTCCCTCTCTCCATATAAAAGAGTTCTTAAATTAGCCCACATGCTGATAAATTGGTCCATCTTTGGCACTATAAGCACATACCAGCAGCTTCTGACAAGCTGAAGACTTCTTTTCCCTCTCTGATTCACCCTCCTGTGTTCTGTCTTTGTAGGCAGAGGTCTCTTTCACCCCAAGATGCTTATTTAAACACGCTCATTACCTTGACATCTGTAGCTTGTTAACACAACTTGTACTCAGTTGGGTTTATGTACTCCTTATCCAGTTCAAACTGCAAGAAAAGTACCGTATATTCCGGCATATAAGACGACTGGGCGTATAAGACGACCCCCAACTTTTCCAGTTAAAATATAGAGTTAAGACGACCCCCAACTTTTCCAGTTAAAATATAGAGTTAAGACGACTCCCATGCATAAGACTACACCTGCGTATAAGACGACCCCTGACTTTTGCGAAGATTTTCTTGGGTTAAAAAGTAGTCTTATACGCCAGAATATACTGTAATTCCCTCTGTGACGGCACGAGTGGCGCCACCTGTGTGTAGAACTTTAAAGTGCAAAGGTTTAAACTGTATAACATGCCCAAACTTGCCTAGTTTGTAAATGTATAGTTGGATTGATTGGTTATTTATAGCTGTCAATCAATGTTGTTTGCACCAGTTATATTGCTTCCTCAGCTCAATTGCTTGGCTCCATCTCTTCCTGGAGGAGGGCAGAGCTTTTCCTTTTCCATTCTACCATCAAACTTTTTATCAGATAGACATGAGAAAGAGGCTTGACTCTAAAGCCCTTAATTAAGTTACCTCTCATCACCAATTCTAAGGTTTTTACCCTTGGGATCATACTTCATGCCCAGATCACCCTGGACAACGTTGAGGAGACCCAAGCGCCTTCAAACCGGTCCTGTGGCATCAGAGGAAGGCTTCGTGTCTTCAAATATAGACCATTTCGATTGGGGCTGTGAATGTTCAGGCATTTGCAGCCATTGAGAAAGAGGGAACCTTGAAAAGCTTCTCAGCTGCTAAATCTCCTTGGACTCAAGACAACCAGAGACTGTAATGTATATTTCCTTTACCCCTTTGAATCTTCCAGTTTATTGCCTTAAAGGGGTAATTCTTTGTGGACAATAAAACCTATTTTGAGTTATCTACAGTTCCAGTTCTTTAAAGGAAGGCAAGAAGCAATCCCCCGGGGGAAAGATGTCATGTCTATGTCTCTTTCACTAGGAGTTATAGCCCTCAGGCACGACGGCATACCATCTAAACATTAGAAAGAACTTTATGATGGTAAGAACAGATCAAAAGACATAAGACATTCTGCCTCTGAGGCTGGATCTACACTGCCTTATATCCCAGGATCTGATCCCAGATAACCTGGAGTGGAGACTCATATAATCCAGTTCAAAGGAGATAATCTGGGATCAGACCTTGGGATATAAAGCAGTCTAGATCCAGTTTGTGTCTGGTGAAGTTCTCCATCTTTGGGGGTTTTTAAATAGAGGTGGTATGGTCATCTGTTGGAAGTTTTAATTGTGTATCCATGCATGACAGAATGTCGCTGGCACTTGTGGTCTCCCCCAGCTCTTAAGGTTATTTTTTGGAGGACTACAACACCTCCATATAATAATACTAACAACAATAACAACAACAACTCTATTCTTATATCCCACCACCATCTCCCCGAAGGGACTCGGGACAACTTACATGGGAACTAAGTCCAGCATAAAACAAAAATTACAAGGTAAAACAGAAATTAAATCATATGCCAATAAACAATATAATTAAAAAAAGTTAAAACCAAAAAAGTAAAAACATCATAAAAATATAAACAACCAGTAGCTGGAAAAAGTGGGCATGTTCTGATTCAAGAGGGCAGGGCAAGTACTGTGCAAAATGCAAACTATAGGTCAGGACTGGGAGTAAAGTGCTGAAAAAAACCAAAACAATATGTTAAGGCTGGGTAGACTTGATCGGGAGCACATATACATCATATACATGATATACATCTCTTATTCAGAATACTGAAATCCACCATATTCCAGCATCATCCACCTGGATGGCTGAGAGGATCATCATCATAATTGGTAATCACTCGTGTCCAAGTATGATTGCCTTCCAAGTGTAGAGCCTTGTCGGTGGGTCAATAGGTGACTAGAGACCTATTCTTGATCTACATGTTCTTCTGCAGTGAGGACACCCATTTCCAGGTGGAAGGTGGTCCCAGTCAGGATTGGCTAGATGTGCCTTCCTCTGGACACGCTTCTCCCTTTCACCCTCCATTTGTGCCTCTTCGAATTCCACAGCACTGTTGGTAACAGCTGACCTCCAGTTAAAATGCTCAAGGGCCAGAGCTTCCCAGTTCTCAGTGTCTAGGCTACAGTTTTTAAGGTTAGCTTTAAGCCCATCTTTCAATCTCTTTTCCTGCCCACCAACATTCCGTTTTCCATTCTTGAGTTCGGAGTAGAGCAACTGCTTTGGGAGACGGTGGTCAGGCATTCAGACAACATGGACAATCCCGTGGAGTTGTTGGTGAAGGATTACTGCTTCATTGCTGGTGGTCTTTGCTTCTTCCGGCATGTTGACATTTGTCCGCCTGTCTTCCCAAGAGATTTGCAGGATTTTTTGAGGCAACGCTGATGGAATCATTCCAGAAGTTGAGTGTGATACTTGTAGACAGTTTTGCAGGCATATAGTAGGGTTGGGAGGACAATAGCTTTCTAAACAAGCATTTTGGCATCCCCACGAATGTCCCAATCCTCAAACACTTGGGTCATTCGTGGATAACACCTTTCCTATCTGATGGTTTAATGTATGCCAGTTTTGTTTTCACATGCACAGACTTATTGTATGATATTACCTTTGGGCTCTATTCTTAAGGTATATATGGGACATAAATGAATATCATGTGTCTTCCAAAATCTGAAACACTCCTAAACATGAAACAGTTCTGGTCTCAAGTATTTGAGATAAGGAATACGCAACTTGTATCCATAATTCTGCATGCAATTAGCCAAAAAGATAGCCGTGTAGAAATCTCAAAGTGCTTCAATGTACAATCTAAATAACTAAATTATACATCAGAGAATTATAGCTAATATACTGCAAGACTACTCTTGACCTTTCAAATGACTGGCACTTGTTCATAATGGAAGCTTTGAGACCAGCCATAACCAATTAAATTAATTGCTTGTAAAACTTCAAGAGGAGGGAAAGAGGTGTTTACAATTGGCAAGGCAAGGTTTGTAAAGCACTTAAAACAATTAATTTGTTTGTTTGTTTGCTTCCCTTACCCTGAAAGATGGAGGCGTTGAACCCACGCAACTTTTTCCTCCAGTCCTTTGCTGCAATGTCTACACAGAAAGGACATTTCTGGGATCTTTAATAAGAAGTCTTGCCCAAAGGAATTCCAAAGACAGAGGCGTCTGGTTTTCTGATTTTAATAAATAAATTATGCCTGTCATTAAAGTCGGTTGCGGCAAAGCTTCTTCTTTCCTGGAGCGGCACAGAATGTTCACTCATTTTGATTATCACTCTGGAATTAGCATATTTGATGCGGCTGAACTAATTACCTCTCAATAGCCACCTTTCTGAGCATTCGCTTGGATGAAGCTTGGCGCTGGTTTGTCCCCCTGGGAGCGGCTGCTGTGGCTCCACACCATTCTCCTCCTCCGTGGCTCTCACTCTCCTTGACCTCAATTCACTCTCATTGGTCTCCTCTGATGGACCAAGGTGACAAACGCGATTTGGCTTATTGGCATCTGTGGGGTTGTAAAGGGCGATGGTGTGTTGTAAAAGCCACTGACAAAATCAGTTTTTAAAGAATGACAATGAATTCCGAAACCCATCCTCTGGTGACAACTTTTACCATGCTAAGCAAATGATGCAGAACACATCTTTTGAAACTTCATCCGGCAAAGTTCGTAAAATAGCATTAGGGATAGAGAGTGGCAGTGTTGTAGTACCAATATTTACTTTTTGGACATTGCTCTTGCGTTTTTAAAGGGAGGTAGATTTATTTATTTATTATTTACTAGCTGTGGCCAACCTTCCCTCGCTCTTTATCTCCTTCTTTCTTTCTCTCCTTCCTTCCTTCCCTTTTTTATTTCCTTCTCTTCTTCCTTCCTTCTCTTTCTCTCCCCCCCCCCTTTTCTTTCCCTTCATTTCCACCAGCCGTGCTTGAGATGGGGGTGGGACCGAGAGCAGGGCCTTCTCCACTGACCACAGTTCCCAGGTTGGTTTATAGGAGGAGATACAATTAGTCAAATAGTCTGGACCCAAACCTAGCATGACAAAGTACACAATATCAAGCACAGTATCAAACCACCAAAACTAATGTAACAACCATGAAAATGATTGTGAGCGTAAAAACAAAAATGAATGATGTAGTGGTAGCATTTGTCATTGACTTTGTTTTCCCATACACTCCGGCCCAGCTGACTTGTCCAAATGTATCTCCCTCTACGTTCCGCCTCAAAGTTTAAGATCCACCAGGGAGGCCCTGCTCTCGATCCCAGCAGCCTCACAAATGTGTCTGGTGGGGACGAGGGACAGGGCCTTCTTGGTGGTGACCCCCTGCTTGTGGAACTCACTCCCCAGTGAGATTAGATCGGTGTCCTCCCTCCTTTCCTTTAGGAAAGAACTGAAATAGTGGTTGTGGAACCAGGCCTTTGGCTAGCAGGCATAATGGCACTTTGGACATTGAACTGGACCATATGATTGTTATAATAATGCTATTGTTTTAATCTATTGTGTATTTATGGTTTTATATTGTTATTTATTGTGATATTTGCAGCATCGAATATTTGCCAGTGTTAGCTGCTCTGAGTCCCCCTCGGGGATTGAGAAGGGCGGGGTAGAAATGTAGTAAATAAATAAAATAAATGTATTGTCGAAGGCTTTCATGGCTGGAATCACTAGGTTCTTGTGGGTTTTTTCGGGCTATCTGGCCATGTTCTAGAGGCATTTTTCCTGACGTTTCACTATCTCTGAGGATGCTTGCCATAGATGCAGGTGAAACGTCAGGAAAATGCCTCTAGAACATGGCTATTTAGCCCGAAAAAACCCACAAGAACCTAATAAAATAAATACTGGATCCAGAATGACGTGGAAAAATAGAGAGAACAACAAAGGCCCAGGCATACGCATCATTACCAGTGCCCCTTAGGCAAAGAGTAAATTATAACCCCCAACATGTTGGACTGCAGATCTCAACTCCCTAGATTAATGGGAATTGTAGTATAACACATCTGAAGGGCACCAGGTTGGAGAAGGTTGCCTTAGGTTCCAGCTATGGCCTGATGAAGAGTGGTTTCTTTTCTTTCCAATGCTACAGAGGACAGAAGGTGCAATGTGCTATATTGTTTCCTGCAAAATATTTTGCAGCCTGCATCTCCAGCTCAGATCTTTTCCCTCTGCGCAAACTCCCAGTCTCCCTGCCACTGCTTAGTATTCTCCATGCGCTTCCTTCCTGCAGATCACTAAGCATGCCTATCAATAATGGTATGTGAATAATCACATCATTAGTCAGTCAGCGCTGATTGATGCTCTGCTGTCACAACGTGGCAACTTTTACTGCCGAGTAGGAATTGCCAGCTGTCCCTTGGTTTTAAGAGAATGTTCTCTGTTTTGGAATAGCTCTAGATCTATGGATGAAGCATGGCAAAGCTGATGTGGTACCTTAATGTTTGGAAAACATACCAGACAACCTGTTCCATCTGTCAAGATCATCTTTGATGATCCCTGCATAGTATCCAATCAAGACAGGAAGAATGTCATCCGCAAGGCTGTTTCAGGGGCACTCAGGGAATGAGAAATGTCCTCCAAAACATGAGACTGTGTGTAACTATCCTGTAGTTATTCAGAAAATATAGTTGAGTATTAAAGATTCCAAGATGCTTCATTAAGATGAGGAAATCTGATAATTTTGGTTTTCTCAAGCCAGGGAAAATGGAGCACTGAGATGGTACATACTTCGTTCTTTCAGTTTTTCTAGCTGTTGGACCTTCCAGAGTACCTCAACCATCTTTTTTTCTGCTTCCTCCCTAAAGAGCTGCTTTGCCACAGTTAGAAACTTCCAAGAATGGCCAATGCAATGCATTGAAAAGAATCACCTCCCTTCACAGCTGTGCTGTCACGTCTATAGCAGTTGGCTTTTGAACAGAACGTGCTCTTTGTGCCTAGTGGGAAGCCAGGGTGCCTCGAGTGAGAGGCCCTAAGGATTTTCCTAAACAGAGTCTTTAGAAGCTTGAAAGGTTTAACAAAGTCTTTTATTATTGCTTACGTCTTCAACAAACAATCAAATACTTCTCAGATCTTCAACAGGTCAAACAAATACTTCAAGGCTTTGAATCAACTGGTGGCTTTCTTAATCTTGTCCACAAGGGACAGACAACTGGCTTCGTGAACTGTTTCTTTTCTTTAAGAGGAAAACCCTTTTTAACCCCTCCTTGGGCAATCTACTTTCTAAGCTTTGCTGGTGTGGGCTCTACTCCCGGCTCCAAACTGCTTCTTGGGTCCCGAGTAGACCTACCAGTCAAGGCTTTGTAGATTCTCCAGCTGGAGTCCTTTGGAACTGTTTCCCCCCGGAATTTCCCCGGATGCTGTGAGAAACGAAGCTCCTCTACAGGTGGAGCTAAGCCACGTCCTGTAGCTAAGCTTTCCAATGCAAGACTGACCTAAAATGGCTCCCTCTCCTCCCAGAGCCCTGGGGAAAGGGGCGGAACCAAAACTTAACAATGATTGATGGGTCATTGGCCCTATAATTGCAAACCAAGGGAAGCCACCTTATTGCAAAATGCATGGAACTTTGGAATACAATCAAACACTCAAAGAAAGAAAAGGAAGTTGGAGTTTTTGGTACAGCCGTACCAGCACAACAGCATTTCAGTCTCAAGGAGAATATGGGGATTCAGAGGACCAGAAAAGATAGTCCTTCATCCATGGTGATTTAGTGGTTAATGGAGATCAGAGCAGAACTGGAGAAGGATTTGGCAACGTCCATACTGCAAATTAAAGAAACCACCTAGCCCTAGACACCAGTCTTTGAGGTTCTTGTTGTGAAATTATTTAGGAGCCTGTGAAAACCACATTATAAAAGTCTGGTATAAAATACAGTGTTCACTTATAGAGCTTAACAAGACTTTATGCTTCAGGCCTTTTTTCTGCTTCAGCAACCTCTTGTATCCATTAATTACCCAGCTTTCAACAAAGAGCTACATGTCTCCAATAAAGGAATGGCTCTGCATTATAAGCTAAAACCGCAAGCTGAAGAATGCGCATTCAGGAATGGACTTCTGGACCCTCTACGGCAGAGTTTGAATAAAAGAGTTGCCCTTCAGGGTGTGGACCAAACTTTCAGGCCCAAATAAAAACAAGAAACCTGGAAAACCACCCATTCTCTGCTTCCCATAACCAATGGACTCATATGGCAAGAAAGAATCCACCTAAACATTCAGAAGAGGGGAAAGAGAAATAGAAGACCTTAGGAGGTTGAGAACTGTCCTTCACTGGGAGGTCTTTAAAGTGTAGTCGATGACCATCTCTTGAGGTTTTTTTAACTGTGGATGCCTGACTTACTTTGTAGCCTGAGGATGATGGTCCTCCAAGTGTAGTGTTTTTGTGGTGGGTCCGTAAGTGACTGTGGAGCCCTATTCTTGATCCACATGTTCTCCCGCATTGAGGACATCGGTTTCCAGATGGAAGGCAGTCCCGGTCAGGCTTGGCTTGACACGACTTCCTCTTGTCATGTTTCTCTCTTCCTCCATTCATGCCTCCTCAAATTCTGCAGCACTACTGGTCACAGCTGACCTCGAGGACCAGGGCTTCCCAGTTCTCTGTGTCTATGCCACAGTTTTTAAGGTTGGCTTTAAGCCAATCTTTAAATCTCTTTTCCTGTCTACCAACATCATGTCTCCCATTCTTGAGTTGGGAGTAGAGGTTGTGATTGGGCATTTGGACAACATGGCCAGTCCAACAGAGTTGATGGCGTAGGAGCATCGCTTCAGTTCTGGTGGTCTTTGCTTCTTCCAACATGTTGACATCTGTCTTTCCCAGAGATTTGCAGGATTTTTTGGAGGCAACGCTGATGGAATCGTTCCAGGAGTTGAGTGTGACGTCTGTAGACAGTCCATGTTTCACAGGACTGTCTACAGTCAGTGTTTGTCCTCCCAACAACAGTGTTTGTTGGGAGGAGAAACACTTTGTAAACAAGCACCTTATGATTATATAGCATTGAATCCTAACAGTTAAATCTCTTTTCCTGTCCACCTACATGATGTTTCCCATTCTTGAGTTGGGAGTATAGTAAGTAATTGCCTTGGGAGACGGTGATCGGGCATTTGGAGAACGTGGCATTCAGTCCAGCAGAGTTGTTAGCATAGGAGCATTGCTTCAATGCTGGCGGTCTTTGATTCTTCCAACACGCTGACATTTGTCCACCTGTCTTCCCAAGAGATTTTCAGGATTTTTCAGAGGTAACGCTGATGGAATCATTCCAGGAGTTGAGTTTGACATCTATAGACAGTCCATGTTTTGCAGGCATATAGCAGAGTTGGGAAGACAATAGCTTTATAAACAAGCACCTTGGGTCTCCCTATGGATATAGGATGCCTGAACATGTGTCAAGGAGAAAGGAAAGAAACTGCCCCTCCCCCCTCTCTCTCTGGACTCTTTGGGTCAGTCCTTTCCCCTTCTGCTTCCCCTAAAGAACATGAGGAGGAGGGTCATCAAGGAAGGGAAAGAACTGGTATTCTCCTTAGGAGAGGGAATGGCAAAGTAGTGAGTGTGAGAGAGAGAGAGATGTGTCTGCTTTGGGGGGACTTAACCCAAGTTATGGAAATCATTGTGAGGCGCATTGGCACTTCAAAATCTACCAGCGCATCCCTGAGATTCAAGATGCCAAGTATGGACAGCTGGCCTCCATAAATATATTTAAAACCAAAAGTGAGATCTCAGTTGAGGCCATAGATTGCAATATTACCTTTAAAAAAAACTACAGCCCCCCAAAATCTCCTATGAGTTATAGTACAAAAAAATATAAATGTCCCAAATCCCAATTGTCCCCCTTTGAAAGCCTGTGCCATCTAGCTGACAAACTGGAGGCAGTCTGCTGAGAAAGAATTTGTTGCTGAATAGTGTATTTAACTGGATTAAGATGCCATGCTTATTTAAGCATTTGAAAGGACATTCAAATGCAAAATGTAAAGCAGAGAGGGACAGGTGGTCCTATGAATAATTAACTGAGCATTTACTTCTATAATGAGAAATTAAATTCTAAATACACACAGGCCCACAATGGTGGGAGCCCAAGAAGTCAAGTTCATTTTCTTCTCTGTGTCCTCTTCTGGAAAGGGAAGTGCTGGCTCGCTTTTTTGTCGCAGGCGTTTCTGGCTTCCTTCAAATTCTCCCATTGTTCTCTTTGGAGATGAGGAGGTGAAGGACTAGAGAAAGAGGACAAAAACAGGGGGGCTGTGATAAGGGGAGGAAGAAAATGGGGGGAGAGAGAATAATAATTATTAAATGAAGCACCAGGAGATAAAAGAGAGGATTACATTAGAAAGAACGTTGGAAGTAATGAGTTGAATAAAACATAGCAAAGTTCTCCACATAATAAGCGAAAGCTTCCTTCATCTAAAACATTTTGTAATGGTGGTATACCTCCACAGTCAATGAAGTAGAAGTGTTATTTGGGCATCGTGTGCACCCCGAGATCTGAGGATGACCTGGGAAGGAATCCCACT
This sequence comes from Anolis sagrei ordinatus, assembly GCF_025583915.1. Taxonomy (NCBI): domain Eukaryota; kingdom Metazoa; phylum Chordata; class Lepidosauria; order Squamata; family Anolidae; genus Anolis; species Anolis sagrei. The sequence continues at coordinate 9,468,706 of NW_026844367.1, read as the reverse complement.
GGAGCATTGCAGTGCACCCAAATACCTGGGAGTCACTCTGGACCATGCTCTGACATACAAGAAGCACTGCCTGAATATCAAGCAAAAAGTGGGCACTAGAAACAATATCATACGATAGCTAGTTGGCACAACCTGGGGATCACAACCAGACACAGTGAAGACATCTGCCCTTGCACTTGGCGACTCGGCTGCTGAGTATGCATGCCCAGTCTGGAACATATCTCACGATGCTAAAACAGCAGATGTGGCTCTTAATGAGACATGCCGCATTATCACAGGGTGTCTGTGCCCTACACCACTGGAGAAATTACACTGCTTAGATGATATTACACCACCTGAAATCCACAGGGAAATAGCAACCAAGAGTGAAAGGTCCAAGGCAGTGACATCTCCAGCCCACCCCCTGTTTGGGTATCAGCCAGCACGTCAACGACTTAAATCAAGAAATAGTTTTCTAAGATCTACAGAGACACTCGCTGGAACACCTCAGCAAGCGAGAGTCCAAAAGTGGCAGGCTCAAACCCAGAACCCCAATCAATGGCTGATACCAAATGAGAGACTCCCCCCAGGGCACACAGAAGACTGGGCGACTTGGAAGGCGCTGAACAGCCTGCGCTCTGGCACCACGAGATGCAGAGCTAACCTCAAGAAATGGGGGCACAAAGTGGAATCCACGACATGCGAGTGTGGAGAAGAGCAAACCACTGACCACCTGCTGCAATGCACCCTGAGCCCTGCCACATGCACAATGGAGGACCTTCTTGCGGCAACACCAGAGGCACTCCAAGTGGCCAGATACTGGTCAAAGGACATTTAATCAACTACCAAGCTTGCAAAATTTGTGTTTTGTTTGTTTGTTTGTATAAAAAATGCAATACAACTATTTGGTTTGCTCCTGACACAATAAATAAATAAATAAATGTCCATGACCAAAAAAAAAAATAGTATCTGAGTCAGAGATAGGGGCCATGGTAGCACAGTGGGTTAAACTGCCAGCTGCAGAAAATCTTACTGACTGGAAGATTGGCAGTTCAAAGCCATGGGTCAGGGTGAGCTCCCACCATTAGCCCTAGCAGTAAAGACTTTCTGTATATATTTCAGATTTCAATATTAATGTCAAAAATACATAGTATGATTTTACATAGGATTTGTGCTACATTAGAACAGTAAAGACAAATATCACTTCAGTAAAATAAACATCAAATATTAAATAACCAGAAAAATAAAATAAGGTGTAAACACTAAACCAGGGCTCCTCAAACTTTTTAAACAGAGGGCCAGGTCACAGTCCCTCAAACTGTTGGAGGGCCGGATTATAATTTGAAAAAAAAGAATGAATTCCTATGCACACTGCACATATCTTATTTGTAGTGCAAAAACACTTAAAAACAATACAATAATTAAAATGAAGAACAATTTTAACAAATATAAACTTATTAGTATTTCAATGGGAAGTGTGGGCCTGCGTTTGGCTGATGAGATAGGATTGTTGTTGTTGTTGTTGTTGTTGTGTGCTTTCAAGTCATTTCAGACTTAGATTAACCTGAGTGAGGGCCAGGTAAATACCTTGGAGGGCCATATTTGCCCCCCCCCCCCGGGTCCTTAGTTTGAGGTCCCCTTGCACTAAACTAATCTGGGAATCTGCTATTGCAACACATCCAATGAAGTGGATTAAAACCAGTATAAAAATAATTAGGACTAAGTATGTTCCAGTCTACTAGAAACAGTAATGTGAGTAAATCAATAGGTACCATTTTGGCGAGGAGGTAAAAGGCGGCCATACAGACATGCCAGCAATTTGATCAGAAAGTCATCCACGGACAACAGGCTCAACGGCATGGAAAATGGAACAAGAGTACTTCACTATGACTGGTGCAACCCTTGTGCTGACAGGACTGAAGATCGACAGGTCAGAAGTTCAAATCTGAGGAGAGCATGAATGAGCTCCCTCTGTCAGCTCCAGCTCCCTATGCAGGGACGTGAGAGAATCTTCCCACAAGGCTGACCAAAAGGTTGGTGGTTCAAATCCAGGGAGAGCTCTTGCTGTTAGGCCCAGTTTCTGCCAACCTTATAGTTTGAAAACATGCAAATGTGAGTAGATTAATAGGTACAACTCCGGCAGGAAGGTAACAGAACTCCATGCAGTCATTCTGGCCACATGAGGTATCTATGGACATTGCCAGCTCTTCGGCTTAGAAATGAAGATGAGCGCCAACCCCCCAGAATTGGACATGACTGGATTTAATGTCATGGGACTAGGTTGTGGCGCAGCTGGTTGGGAGTCAGCTGCATTAAAATGACCAAGAGGCCATGAGTTTGAAGCCAGCCTGGGTCGGAGTGAGGTTCCAGCCTTTTGTCTAGCTTGCTGTCAACCTTTGCAGCCCGAAAGACAGTTGCATTTGTCAAGTAGGAAATTTTGGTACAGCTTATGCGAGGAGGCTAATTTAACTTATTTATTTATTTATTTATTTATTTATTTATCGTGTCATCAGCAACCATACCATTGTATTACATTTCTAACAGAACAAAGCAAACAAACAGAGAAAATACAAAATGTGTGAGTTTGGTAGTTGATTAAATGTCCTTTGACCAGTATCTGGCCACTTGGAGTGCTTCTGGTGTTGCTGCAAGAAGGTCCTCCATGGTGCATGTGGCAGGGCTCAGGGTGCATTGCAGCAGGTGGTCAGTGGTTTGTTCTTTTCCGCACTCGCATGCTGTGGATTCCACCCTGTAGCCCCATTTCTAAAGGTTGGCTCTGCATCTCATGGTGCCAGAGCGCAGTCTGTTCAGCGCCTTCCAAGTCGCCCAGTCTTCTGTGTGCCCAGAGGGGAGTCTCTCATCTGGTATCACCCACGGATTGAGGTGCTGGGTTTGGGCCTGCCACTTTTGAACTCTCGCTTGCTGAGGTGTTCCAGCGAGTGTCTCTGTAGATCTAAGAAAACTATTTCTTGATTTAAGTCGTTGACGTGCTGGCTGATACCCAAACAGGGATGAGCTGGAGATGTTTCTGCCTTGGTCCTTTCACTATTGGCTGCAACTTCCCTGCGGATGTCAGGTGGTGCAATACCAGCTAAGCAGTGTAATTTCTCCAGTGGTGTAGGGCGCTGTCACCAAGTGGACAGTGAAGCAACAGCTCCCCCGGTGGCCGGAATTCAAAAAGCATCCCCTCATGAAGCTGGAAAGTTAAATAGCCTCTGTGTCTCTGTCTATATATGTTGTGTGTCTATGGCATTGAATGTTTGCCATGTATATGTGCATTGTGATCTGCCCTGAGTCCCCTGAGGGTGAGAAGGGCGGAATATAACTACTGTAAATAAATTTTAAAAAATCAAGGGCAGGGGCGGCTCGTCCATTATGCGAAGTAAGCGGTCGCAGAACACTTTTTTTTGCCAGGGGCGCAGAGGTGCCTCTGTAAATGCCCCTTGACCACCACTTGAGGAGCGCCCCCTCAGCTCACAACAGCCCTATCAGTCCGGGGGGAGCCTCGGCTTTCTTGCCTCGCTGCGGGTGATCCTCTTCCCAAAGGGGCCGGGCCCTTGAGCCTCGCCTAGCCCCTCTCGTTCCTGCTCCACCGGGTGCGCGAGCAGAGCCGGCGCTCAATCGTTCTCTGCGTTCGATCCCTTCCCCATGACCAGCTCCCTTTCCCGATCCCCCGGCGCTCCACCCGCCTCCTCTCCTCTCCCCAATCCGCGGTGGGCCAAGGGGTGGAGCCACCGCGCCTGGCCTGCTTCGGGTCCGGAGGCGTGTCTGAAGACCCCAGCATGCATACCAAAAGTCGCTTCTTCTCCTGACTTTCTCTTCAGCCATTGGACCAAGAGAGAGAGAGAGAGAGAGAGAGAGCCCCTCCGGCTGGAGGTATCTCCCACCTCCTCCCTCCTTTGTTTTTGCGCCTACCTTCAGGAAAGGTGGGCATCTCCACCTCTCTCTCTCTCTCTTCTCTCCTGGTCCCAATGGCTGAGGAGAAAGTCAGGAGAAGAGGTGACTTTTGGTGCACACGCCGGGGTCTTCAGGCACGCCTCCAGACCCAAAGTGGGCCAGGCAAGGGAGCAAGTGCAGCAAGTGTAGTTACTGGGATATATAGTTCACCTACAATCAAAGAGCATTCTGAACTCCACCAATGATGGAATTGAACCAAATATGGCACACAGAACTCCCACGACGAACAGAAAATATATATCAATGATTGGTTGGGGGGGGGGCGCCAAAATACTGTTTGCTTACCGTTGAAAATTACCTAGGGCCACCTCTGATTAAGGGGAAACCTTTACTTTTTATGGAGCACAGGGAAAATGGGAGAGCAGCTTTGAACCATGTGGATAGCTGGCCCAGTCCAAATTAGACCCAATCCAGGTGCCCAGACCAACTGCCAGAGCATTCCCTGACATCTGGACATCTGGATGGATCCAAAGTCTCCCAAAACATCCTCCACTGCTCTTCCTGTTCTTTGTGAAGCAGGAACCTACGGCTATTCTTTCCATGTTATTTCTGCTTCTGCACCAGATTTTCCATTAAAGAGATCATGCCTCGGAACACATCTATTTTGTTAACCGAGGTGTACCTGCGATAATCAAATAAAGAAAAACCAAACCGCTGCCTGTTCTGGGTATTCAAAACTGCTGCCTGCGTTCGTCATCTCATAGAAGGGCCAACTCTGCTGCCTCCTCAGGTGCAGCCTGTGTATTTCTTCCATCATCACAGCGTTGCCCCCTCCTTCATTCTCAATGGTATCAGTGCATCCTGCTAAGTCGAGCTCTTAGGCCTCAATTTTGCAGGGCTGCAATAAAGAACACCTTTGACAAGTCTATAATTAACAATTAGTCACTTATTGTAAGATCCAGTGGACATCTCATTAAATATCAGTCAAAATAGTCCCGAGCCATTGAACCTCATTTTTTAAAGAGCATTTTCCAACCTTCTGCCAACTGTAATCAGGGGAGCTAAAATTACTCTTGCCATTACATTGCCCACTTACATTCGGCGGGCTGCTGAGAAGTTACAAAAGATTTCCCCCTCTCCCTCCCCCTCCGCCCTCCCTCAGCCGAGCTTGTCAAAAGGGGAATACTGAGCGCAGGTTGGTAATGGAAGGGGACTTTCAGAAACCCGCTCAGCAGTCAGTGCAGAGAGCAAGAACAGAAGAACAGTCCGCCTTGATATTCCTTCTCTTCGGCTATTAACGGCCCCTTTTAATCAATCATTAGATGCTCAGTGAATGGGACCATATTGCCAACATGTTTCCAGGATCTCCACATCTGTTTGCCTTTCTATTCGGGAGGTATGAACATTGCCCAATCTCAGCTGAGACCCTACACCGGGAAAACATTGCATGATGTCCCATCACTACTCCATATCTCGTCTCCCACCTACTTCCAAAACTTACATTTATCTACTACAGCTCCCCACCCGGAGCCCCCAGTGGCGCAGTGGGTTAAACCCCTGTGGTGGCAGGACTGAAGACCGACAGGTCACAGGTTCGAATCCAGGGAGAGGCAGATGAGCTCCCTCTATCAGCTCCAGCTTCTCATGCGGGGACATGAGGGAAGCCTCCCACAAGGATGATAAAAACATCAAATCATCTGGGCATCCCCTGGGCAACGTCCTTGCAGACGGCCAATTCTCTCACACCAGAATCGACGTGCAGTTTCTCAAGTCACTTCTAACACGACAAAAAAAAAAGCTCCCCACCCAACAAACATCACCATTTAATGATCACTAGAGACTAGAATAGGGTGACCGAAGGCCTGTCTAGATTAGCCTTTCTCAACATGGGGGTCTGGACCCCAGGGGGGGGTCATGAGTGAGTGTCAGGAGGTCAGCAAAGAACATCAGAAAACACAGTATGTTCTGTTGGTCATCAGGGTTCTGTGTGGGAAGTTTGGCCCAATTCTATCATTGGTGGGGTTCAGCATAATCATCATCATCATCATCATCCTGGGAAAAATTGAGAGCCAAATTGACAAAGAAAAAACATGGCTGTGGCTCACAAATGGAACTCTGAAAAAGGAGACAAAGGAGGGCCTGATTCTGGCAGCCCAAGAACAAGCCATTAGAACCAATGCCATCAAAGCCAGAATTGAAAAGTCGACAACAGATCCCAAATGTAGACTCTGCAAGGAAGCTGATGAAAATATAGATCACATCCTGAGTTGCTGCAAGAAGATCGCGCAGAGAGACAACAAGCAGAGGCACAACAATATAATACTAGTAATAATAGTTCAATATTATAATTATAATTATATATTTAATTACATGTAATATTACTAATAATATTACAATATAATGGTATAGTGCAATATAGTAATATATACTGATATTGTACTTTGCTAATAATATATTGTATGATAATATATATTGTAAGCCGCTCTGAGTCCTCTTCGGGGTGAGAAGGGCGGCATATAAGCGCCGTAAATAAATAAATAAATAAATAAATAAACACCGTTGCTCAGATGATTCATTGGAACTTGTGCCACAAAGACCATCTGCCTGCGACAAAGAACGGGTGGGATCACAAGCCGGAAAGAGTTACAGAGAATGAACACGCAAACTCCTCTGGGACTTCCGGATTCAGACAAACAGAGTTTTGGAGCATAATACTCCTGACCTCACAATTGTGTTAAAAAACAAAGTATGGATCGTTGATGTTGCAATCCCAGGTGACAGCAGGATTGCAGAGAAACAACTGGAAAAGCTGACACGATACGAGGATTTAAAAATTGAACTGCAAAGACTCTGGCACAAGCCAGTAAAGGTGGTCCCAGTGGTGATCGGCACACTGGGTGCAGTGCCTAAAGACCTTGGCCTGCACTTAAACACAATCGGCACTGACAAAATTACCATCTGCCAGCTGCAGAAGGCCACCTTACTGGGATCTGCACGCATTATTCGCTGATACATCACACAGTCCTAGACACTTGGGAAGTGTCCAGCGTGTGATCCAATTCAACAGCCAGCGGAGTGTTTGCTGTGGACTCATCTTGTTGTGTTTCAAATAATAATAATCTTTATTTATACCCCGACACCATTTCCCCAAAGGGGAGTCGGGATGGCTAACATGAGGCCATGCCCCAAAATAATACAGCAAAATAAGATACAAAACAACAGAAAATTAAACACAACAAAATGCATAATGTAACAAAATAAAATGAACAGTGCAAAATAACATAATAACACAAAGGGCGGGCCAAATGTGCAAGATGAAATGTTAAAAAATTAAAACCCTGCGGGAGATAGGAAATAGAGAAAGAGTATTCGTAAGGGAGGAGCCCAAGAAGGAGGAGCAGTGGGGTTTGGTCTTCATTAAGGACAGGGAAAAGTGCATCGTGTGGACAACTGTAGATGGAAACAAACAAAATGGGTTGAATGGTCACTTTCTGAAGGCACATCGGAAAAGCCAAGTTTTTAGATCTTTCTTGAAGTTCTCCCATGCTTTTTAATTGCAGGGGAACTATAAATCCCAGTAACGACAACTCCCAAATGTCAAATCTATTTTCCCCAAAGTCCACCAATGTTCGCATTTGAGTATATTGAGTATTCATGCCAAGTTTGGTCCAGATCCATCATTGTATGAGTCCACGGTACTCTCTGGATATAGGTGAACTACAACTCCAAACTCAAGGTCAATGCCCACCAAACCCTTCCAGTATTTTCTTTGGTTGTGGGAGTTCTGTGTTCCAAGTTTGGCTTAATTCCATCATTGGTGGAGTTCAGAATGCTCTTTGATTGTAGGTGAACTATAAACCCCAGCAACTACAACTCCCAAATGACAAAATCAATCCTTCTTTTTCTCTCCCTTTATATTTCCTGGTCAGTTCAAGCCAGCTTTGTGGTTTCACTTCAGCGCAATATTGAATTGCTAAACCTATTGCTTGAGCATCAACCTGTCACACCATAAAAACACTATCATTCATTCCTTGAAAACGGCCAAACTTTCACATAAAATTATAGGAGAGTGTCTGATCTGAACAATAAAAAAATGGGATTTTAAAAAAGTGAATCTGGAAACTGATGACATGCCTCAAAAGTAACATCAAGGCATCATTCCGCAGACCTTTGTAATCTCCTTTTCTAAAGCTCAGGAATTACTTTGACACGTGTCACTCATGCCTAGCAATTTATCACAATGGGTTCTGCTTGAACTGGGTATTTTTTTCTCCTTGAACAGTGCAATTCTTCACATTTTTACCTGGCAGTTCATCCCATTGACTTAAATAAGACATACTCCCAGGCAAGTGGCCATAGTGACTAGCACCACCTAACACAGTGGTTCTCAACCTTCCACATACCGCAACCCCTTAATGAAGTTCCTCATGTTGTGGTGACCCCCAACCATCGCATTATTTTTGTTGCTACTTCATAACTAATTTTGCTACTGTTATGAATTGTAATGTAAATATCTGATAGGAAGGATGTATTCTCATTCATTGGACCAAATTTGGCACAAATACCAGATACGCTCAAATTTAAATACTGGTGAGGTTGGGGGGATTGATTTTGTCATTTGGGAGTTGTATTGTTGGGATTTATAGTTAACCTACCGTTAAAGAGCATTCTGAACTCCACCAAGGATGGAATTGACCCAAGCTTGGCACACAGGACTCCCATGACCAACAGAAAATACTGGGAGGGTTTGGTGGGCATTGACCTTGAGTTTGGGAGTTGTAGTTCACCTACATCCGGAGAGAACTGTGGACTCAAACAATGATGGTTCTGGACCAAAGTTGCCATGAATTCTCAATATGCCCATATGTGAACACTAGGCCTGGGTAACAACGGAAAAAATTGTTTCTAAAATCGATTCGTTTTTTGGGTTTTTTTGCGTTTCGA
>NW_026844367.1:9295759-9459680 GCF_025583915.1 Anolis sagrei ordinatus | reverse complement strand
GATCGACCAGAAGGACCTCTGTCTTGTTGGGATTGATCTTCAGCTTGTTCCTCCTCATCCAGATAGACACAGCGGCCAGTCACTCATCCAGCACCCGAGAGGCCTCCTTGGAGTTAGGTGGAAAGGAGTAGTAGAGCTGTGTGTCATCTGCATAGAGGTGGCACCTAGCTCCAAAACTCCGGATGACCTCTCCCAGCGGTTTCATGTAGATGTTAAAAAGCATGGGAGACAGAATAGAGCCTTGCGGGACCCCACAGGTCAAAGGCCAGGGGTCCGAGCAGGCGTCTCCCAGCTTCACCATCTGGGATCGACCCTCCAGGAAGGATCGGAGCCACGACAGAACCGTGCCCCCGAGACCCATCCCAGAGAGACGACCCAGAAGGATACCATGATCGATGGTATCGAAAGCCGCTGAGATGTCCAAGAGAACCAACAGAGTCACACTCCCCCTGTCCAGCTCTCTACGGAGGTCATCCACCAAGGCGACCAAGGCTGTCTCGGTGCCATGACCAGGCCTGAAACCAGACTGTGACTGATCTAGGTAGTCTAGTGAAGTGAAAATAGAGAGATGTGTTTTAAACCATGGAGAACAATTCATATTTGGGTGCAAATTCTAATCTGAAGTTTTCTATATATGGAAACAAGATGGAACAGATTTATGATGGGACGGGCACAAAAGTGACAGATTGTAAACAGACAAGGAGCAACAGAGCTGTGTTGGTTCAATACCACTCTAATTTGGAAAATAAAACCTCTATATTATTTTTTTTCAAAAAGTTTTTGGTTGAATGAAACCAGCATGTAAAGGTCAGAGCGAAACCGAGGCAGCGGCTACCAATATCCTAGTGAAGTCTTCAAGGACCCTGCACATGAGTAGAATTCGATTCAAGATAAATCACTGCCTTCCCATGTCCATAAGGAATTTTAAACCACACTTCATCTCTTATTTAAGGCAGGTTTTAAAAAGCCAATCAACTCCTCATTTATGCTTGTGCCTATAGGGGCGATTGTGGGGGAAGGATGGAGGAAAAGGGGTGAATAGTAGCAACAGAAAAGAGTGAAGGGGGGGGGGTCAAAGCCCGCCTGTGCTTCACATTTATCATTCACAATCCAGCATCTGCAACAGCATCACCTGGAATGGCCTCATTATATCTCCCTTAATTGAGCCTTAACAAAAAGGGCTGTTTTGAGTGTGATATGTATTAATTGGTTTTCAGCCAAAGCTGCTGGAAGCCATTCAGACGTCTCAATTAGAAGGCGCCACTCTTGCAGTTGCTTCGACTACAACTGTCTCGCAACTATCTCCAGAGTTGAGTTCGGCGCTGAATAGCTTGGGAAGGAATGCAGCACACTGGAGGCACTGTATATACTCATGGATAAGCCTGGATATTTTATTCAAATGAACCCAAAAATACTGGGTCAACCTATTTATGGGTCAATGGATGGAGTGCACTGTGCCTTAAACTCCCTCTTTCACCTGGATATAGTGACAAAGGTAACACCTCAGTCCAGGCATGGGCAAACTTTCTAACGTGGGGGCCACATACTAGCACTCCCTGCTTGGAAGATGGGCTGTCTGGTGATGGACAGAAGGAAGGGAAGGAGGAAAGAAAGTGGGAAGGAAGGGAGAAGAGAGTGGAGGAGGAAGAAGGGAAGGAAGGAGAGACAAAAAGAGAGGAAGGAGGGATAAAAGGAAAAGAAAATGGAGGGAGGGAAGGATGGATGGATGGAAATAAGGAGGGAAAGGATAAAGGAAAGAGAGAAAGAAGGAAAGACAAAAGCGAAGGAAGGATGGAAGGAGGAGAAAGAGGGAGGGAAGGGAGGGTGGTAAGGAGGAAGGAAAGAGAGAAGGAAGGAAAGACAAAAGGGAGGGAAGGGTGGAAGAAAGGAAGGAAGGATAAAAGGAAAAAGAGAAGGAAGGGAGGGATGAAGAGAAGGATGGAAGGATAAAGGAAAGAGAGAAGGAAGGAAAGACAAAAGGGAAGGAAGGATGGAAGAAGAAAGAAGGAGGGAAGGGTGGATGGTAAGGAGGAAGGAAAGAGAGAATGAAGGAAAGGCAAAAGGGAGGGAAGGAGGGAAGGGTGGAAGAAAGGAAGGACTTCCTGACTGTGAGAGCTGTTCAGCAGTGGAACTCTCTTCCCTGGAGTGTGGTGAAGGCTCCTTCTTTTGGAGGCTTTGAAACAGAGGCTGGATGGCCATCTGTCGGAGGTGCTTTGAATGTAATTTTCCTCCTTGGCAGAATGGGGTTGGACTGGATGACCCACGAGAGAAGGAAGGAAGGAAGGAAGGAAGGAAGGAAGGAAGGAAGGGAGAGGAGAGGAGAGGAAAGGAAGGGAGGAAGGAAGGAAGGAAGGAGAGGAAGGAAGGATGAAAGAGGGAAGGAAGGAGGGAAGGAAGAGAAGGAAGGAAGGAAGGAAGGAAGAAGGAAGGAAGGAAGAAGGAGGAAGGAAGGAAGGAAAGGGAGGGAAGGAAAGGAGAAGGAAGGATGAAAGAGTGGAAGGGAATAGAGGGGAGAGAAGAGGAAGGAGGGAAGGAAGAGAAGAAGGAAAGAAAAGGGAGGGAAGGAGGAGGGAGGAAGAAGCAAGCAGAAGGAGGAGAGAGGAAAGAGTAGGGAAGGAAAGGAGAGGAAGGAATGATGAAGGGTGGAAGGGAAGGAGAGCGGGGGAGGGAAGGAGGAAGGGAAGAGAGAGAGGAAGGGAAGAGAGAAGGAAGAATGGTGAAAGAGAGGAGGGCCTGAGAAAAGAGCCTCAGGTTTGCCCATACCTACCTTAGTCCATCCCTTGGGAACCTAAATGAAGCACAAACTCTATTCTCATCATGATAATACCATTTCTGGCTTTTTTGAATGCCTGACAAGAAAAATGGCAGTGACTAGAGGCAACTGGAAAATGGCAGTGACCTGAGACACACCGGCACGTTCTGCTCTGAATGACCTTCATCTTATCCACAAATCATATCAAAACCCATACTTTTGGCCCCCAAACCTGTCCTTGACTTATACATGAGGCTGACTTATATGCAACTACATACAATTCAGATATGAGTCCCCAGCTCAACACAACAAATTGTTGTAGCTCCTTGCAATATTTGCTGCAAATCTGATGCTCATTCCAGAATTTCCTGGACTAGGTATATGTAGTCCACCCCAGATTTTCTATTATATGACTACAAAGGTTGGAAATGTTGCCTTGCAGTTTCCGAAAGAGGAGGAACTACAAAGCAATAAAGCCTGCATTTCTACTTCAACAAACTCCAGCTCTTAAAACAACACTTCTGTTGCTACCGGAATAGAAGTGCATTGCTTTTTGGAGAGATGGACTTCTTAGAAATGAAGCTACAGGAAAAAAAAAGAAGCTGTGAGATTGGCTTTTAAAACAGAGCACATCACGAGCCGTGTTTGAGCCTCCTGGAAGTGGCAATTGTGTTTAAAAGTGTGATGTTGACATCCAGTGTATTATGTTTAAAAGTGGCTTTTCCTGTCATTGCTTTGCCATGCAAATGCAGCACTGTGGGGCCAAAAAGCCCTGCAAAAACACAAGAGGGGTTACATAAAGAACATGCTCCAAATCTAAAACATGGAGATTTAAAAAATCTGGTAGCAACTGCAGAAGCATATCTATCCGTTGTCGATTATCAGCAGCTGGAGACAAACACAGATGTGGACCTGGCATGCTACTAGCCAGCTTGAAAAAACAAATTAATTCCTCTTTGTTGGTTGCTGCTCAGCGGAAGCCATTAAGGAGAATGGTTAGCTCTTAATAGAAATTGAACAGAGCTTGTAAGCAAGTAGCCACAAATAATTAGTTACTTTTAACTCCAGGCCATTTTATTTGCCAAAGATTTGTCTAGCGCTTCTTTTCTTTCCTTCTTTTTTTAAAGGAGGTGAATAAGGAATAAAGGAGGTGTTGGAGAAGTTGAGATGTTACCTGCTACCGAGGACGTATAAAGCCCTAAACCAGTGGTTCGCAACCTTCCTAATGCTGCAAACTGAAATACTGGTTGGGCTGGGGACTATTAATTTAGTCATTTGGGAGTTGTAGTTGCTGGGGTTTATAATTCACCTACAATCAAAGAGCATACTGAACTCCACCAGCTATGGAATTGAACAAAACTTGGCACATGGTCGCAGATTCAAATCTGAGGAGACCACGGATGAGCTCCCTCTGTCAGCTCCAGCATCCCATGCGAGGACATGAGAGAAGCCTCCCACAAGGATGGTAAAAACATCAAAACCTCCGGGCGCCCCTGGGCAACGTCCTTGCAGACGGCCAATTCTCTCACACCAGAAGCGACTTGCAGTTTCTCAAGTCGCTCCTGACATGACAAAAAAAAAAGAGGTAACAAGGAGCAATAACATACACACCCAAAATGGAGTTCTGTTCAATCTTGGTATGAACAAACCATAATGTTCAAGGAAATGAGGGGAAAGTCCCTCTGGCAAGCTAGGTGGAATTGAACTAAACTTGGCACATGGTCGCAGGTTCAAATCTGGGGAGACCGCGGATGAGCTCCCTCTGTCAGCTCCAGCATCCCATGCGAGGACATAAGAGAAGCCTCCCACAAGGATGGTAAAAAAAATCAAAACATCCTGGCGTCTTCTGTGCAATCTCTTTGCAGACAGCCAATTCTCTCACACCAGAAGCGACTTGCAGTTTCTCAAGTCGCTCCTGACATGAGGATAAAAAACTGTAATGTTGCTACTGTTATGAATTGTAATGTAAATATCTGCAGAATGTCTTTTCATTCACTGGACCAAATTTGGCACAAATCCCCAGTGCACCCAAGTTTTAATACTGGTGAAGTTGGCAGGTGGGATTGATTTTGTCATTTGGGAGATGTAGTTGCTCGGATTTATAGTTCTCCTACAATCAAAGACCATTCTGAACTCCACCAGTGATGGAATGGAACCAAACTTGGCACACAACGATGGAATGGAACCAAACTCCCACAACCAACAGAAAATACTGGAAGAGTTTGGTGGGCATCAACCTTGAGTTCTGGAGTTGTAGTTCACCTACATCCAGAGAGCACTGTGGATTCAAACAATGATTGATTTGGACCGAACTTGGCATGAATACTCAATATACCCAAATATAAACATTGGTGGAGTTTGGGGAAAATGGACCTTGCTATTTGGGAGTTGTAGTTGCTGGGATTTATAGTTCACCTACACTCAAAGAGCATTCTGAACCTCACCAACACCATAAAAATGCTGAGCACCCGACTGTTAAGCCTAACTTACTGTCCACCTAAGCAGTTCGGAAACAGCTGAGCTGTGAGTAGAGAAATTAGGCATTGCTTAAAGCAGGGAGGTATTTTACAACACCATAAAAATGTTGGTGATCAAAGAACAAGGAGGAAATACCGGGTGAGGCAGCATAACTTCCTTTTTAAAAATGCGCACCATTCAGTCGGTTGAAGACATAGGGAGCACTAGTGGTCTCGTTCACGAGGCGGGAGTACAAAGTTTTGTCCTGACACAGTTCAGTCACCATCATGCGTTGGAACAGTGAGGAGCATGCTTTTGTTGTTGAGGCCTACTTTTCGAGCGGATTTAAGGTAGCTGGCCCACTCTCCAGATTTGGCCCCTTGTGATTTTTTTCTATGGGGTTTTTTGAAATCCCGTGTTTATGTGAACCGTCCAAGGACCCTACAAGCTTTGAAGACCAACATCCAGGAAGAAACTGTCAACATAACACCTACGATGCTGGCAAGAGTCATGACAAACGCCAGAAATCGGTTTACTCGGTGTATGGAGAATGGGGGACGTCACCTACCTAATCTCATCTTCAAAACTACAACTGTGCTGAAAATCAATAAAAATTATTACAAAAAAAACCTACATAAAACAAAACTTTAGGTATGCACCTGCATTATAAAAAATTAATTTAAAAAATCTGATTCATACAATGGGTTTTATTAAGTTTTGAAAAAAGGAAGTTATGCTGCCTCACCCTGTACTATGATCAAAAGGGTTCGGCGTCATATTGGATGAAGAAACAGCACCCCATTGTGGCCGGAATCGAGCGTAACCTCCAGGTACCGAAGTTGGAAAATGCCAAAATACCTCTATCTGTTTGTCTGTCTTGTATGTCTAAAAATGACATTGGATGTTTGCCGTGTACGTGCACCTTGTGATCCATCCTGAGTCCCCTTCAGGGTGAGAAGGGTGGAATATAAATATTGTAAATAAATAAATAAACCTAGCAGTTCGAAAAGAGCTTTCTAATGTTAATAGATCAATAGGTGGAAATAGTAATCGATGCAGTCATGGTAGCCACATGACCTTGGAGGCGTCTATGGACAACGCCAGCTTAGAAATGGAGATGAGCACCACCCGCCAGAGTTGGACACGACTAGACTTAATGGCAAGGGGAAACATTTACCTTTTATTTCTTGCACCCAGAATGTTTTGCTTTTTGAGCAGCCACAGGAAGATAAATATGGTCTTCATTTGCAAGTCTAACTATTGAATCATATATCTCCGATGAAATCCTATTAAGCTTCAACTTAAAGAATACCCATGTCCCTTAATGTTTACTTTGACCTCTCAAGTAATCTCTCTCCTTCCCACTGCCAAAGCCAAGCAAGTTGCAGTGAATTCCCTCTTTGCAGAGCTTCTCTCTTCACCCTAAAAGCACCATCTAGAGGACGTTCCGTATGCAGCAGATGCAAAGGTTTCCTTTGAGATGTGATGCCTGAGTTCTTCCTCTGGTATCATAGGACTCTCCCACAAAATATATTTCTCTCCCAGTCCATCATGGTGCGGAGATGAATGGGAACTTTGGATCTTTAAGGTTTATGGACACAGAGAAGAAATGCTGGCAAGTTCTTCCAGGGTAGAAAGGTTCTGAGCAAGACCCTTGCAGCAAGCTGTGTATTTGGCATCCAAGGATCAGATTGGTTAATGTACCTACAGACTACATTTCATAGGAAATGCAAATAGCTTGTGTAATGTGATGATGATGCTTTTATTGTATTTATATTTTAATGTGTAATGATGATGCACTGTGTTGTTTTTGTATATTATTGTATATGAACACATGTTGTGAACTGGCCTGAGTCCCTCCTTGGAGGTGAGAAGACTAGTATATAAAACTTCTAAATAAATAAATAAATAAATAAAATAGGAAATGCATAGTAAATATATAGACTATGTGCTACTTAAAGCATAGAGAAATAATTCACCAGATGACAAACAGGCCATGATGACTGTATGCAATTTCCTGTGCCAGTAAAATCACAGATTTTCTGAGTACTAATAGGACTGAGAAAATATTTGAATTAAAATACTTAAGGGAATGAGACTTTCCCACCTATTAATGCCACAGGACATTATGATGAGTGTTTCTCCCATTTTTCCAGTCCTTGGGAAAGTTACTACAGCCAATTGTACATGCCAACTCCCATCATGGTGAGTCAGTCCCTTCAAACCCTTCCAGTAGGTTGAGTTAGTCATGGAGGTTCTGTGTGCCAAGTTTGGACCAGGTTCATCATCAGTGGAGGTCACAGTTTCTCTGGTTGTGGGTGAACTACAACTCCCAGAAAGGAAGGTATATTCCCCCCCCCCCTCCCCAAGCCCTCCAGTAATCAAATTTTGGCATATCAAGTCTGTGTGCCAAGTTTGGTCCAGATCCCTCACTGTTTGGGTTCACAGTGCTCTCTGGATGTAGGTGAACTACAACTCCCTTAAATCAACGTGAATTTTCCCCAAAGACCTCCAGAATGTTTTGCTGCTCATGGGGGCTCTGTGTGCCAAGTTTGGTCAAATACCTTCTTTGGTGGAGTTCAGAGTGCTCATTAATTGCAGGTGAACTAATAATAATAATAATAATAATAATAATAATAATAATAATAACAACCACCACCACCACAACAACAACAAAAATAACTTTATTTTTATATCCTGCCACCATCTCCCCAAAGAGACTCGGGGCAGCTTACAAGGGACAAGCCCAAAAATGCAAACACACACACACAAAAAAAAATAAAAATAAAATAAAAACAAACTAAAATCGACAACAAGCATCAGGAAAACATTAGAATCACAGTACAAATTTTAAAACAGTATCATGGCTGGAAGATTAAATCCCAGTACCTACAACTTCAAAATGCCCAGGCCAATTCCCTTCAAAACCCACCAGTAATCAAATTTCGACATATCAATTTGATCCAGATTCATCATTGTTTGCGGTCATAGTGCACTATGGATGTAGGAGAACTACAACTCCTATAAATCCCTCCAAAGACCTCCAGTATTTTTGTTGGTCATGGGGGTTCTGTGTGCCAAGTTAGTTCCAGGTCCATCATCGGTGGAGTTCAGAGTGCTCTTAGATTGTAGGTGAACTATACATCCCAGGATCTACAACTCCTTTGAATCATGGTGAATTCTCCCCATATCTCTCTAGTATGTTCAGTTGCTGATCAATTCCTGTTTGCTTTGTGTCATAGAAAAGAATAGGAAAGGGTTATGAGAGAGGCAGCAGGTGGGATCATGCAAATTCCACACCAATAGGGAGAGTCAGAAACACTGGGATGTCTGTGGTGGAGGAAACACAAAAAATCTAGGATGAAATGGTCCCCATATGAAAGCCTTCATTTGGGTGGTGGGCAGTATGGTGTTTACAGAGGACATTGGCAAGGCTGTTGTACATGTTCATGGCACTTGCTATAACTATAACTTGCAATGTCATTTGGGGGAGGGCCTTTGGTGTCTCCTGAGCAGTGGGAGTTATACCTGTTTGTGGGGGCAGGAGCTTGTCTGTGTGGACACCCCAGTCATATACACATATATGTATTTTCATTTTTATTATGTGATAGATTTTCAAGCAGTGGAAGGTTGAATCTATGGATACAGAAAGCCAACTGTAGTTTGGACAACAACTCCCAGAATCCCCAAGGCAGGCCTGTCCCTAAGGCTGGATCTACAGTACCCAAATCCCAGGATCTGATCGCAAATTATCTGCTTTGAACTGGCTTATATGAGTCTTCACTGACAGATAATCTGGGATTAGATCCTGGGGTATAGGGCAGTATAGATCAAGCCTAAGTGACCAAAGTGAGGACCAAGGACCCTTCTACACTACCATATACAATCCAGATTATTTGCTTTGAAGTGGATTATATGGCGCTGTAGATTCATATAATCCAGTTCCAATCAAACAGTGTGGATTATCTGATTTGATAATCTCGATTATATGGCAATGTAGAAGAGGCCCTAGTCTGTTGG
Source organism: Anolis sagrei ordinatus (assembly GCF_025583915.1). NCBI lineage: Eukaryota > Metazoa > Chordata > Lepidosauria > Squamata > Anolidae > Anolis > Anolis sagrei. The sequence continues at coordinate 9,450,451 of NW_026844367.1, read as the reverse complement.
AATACATGTCTCTCTATGCATAAAAGTAAAGGTTTCCCTTGACATTAAGTCTAGTTGTGTCCAACTCTGGGGGTTGGTATTCATCTCCATTTATAGGCCGAAGAGCCAGCGTTGTCCCTAGACACCTCCAATGTCATGAGACTGGCATGACTGCATGGAGTGCTGTTACCTTCCTGCAGAAGCGGTATCTATTGATCTACTCACATTTGCATGTTTCCAAACTGCTAGGCTGGCAGAAGCTAGAGCTAACAGCAAGAGCTCACCTTGTTCCCTGAACTCAAACCACCAACCTCTTGGTCAGCAAGTTCAGCAGCTCAGCAGTTTAACTCACTGCGCCATACATATATCAAAATCCTTTTGATGGCTTACATGACCCCTACATGACCAAGTGAAAATTTTTTTCCAGCATGAAATGTCCATATGCAATTCAAGGCTGTGGCAGCTGTATTGTAAACACATTGTGTGGACACACACACAGGTATTGTTCATGGGATGGGCACTGAGTTCTCATTGGGATGCAGATTTGGTGTTTTGGTTTAGTTGTGTAGCATTATCATTCAACACAATGTCTGTGCTGAACAGATGATGCATAATTATAAGTATATGTTTTTGTGCTACACAACTCTGGTACAGATTTACACAACATAACATGTGTGTGTGTGTGTGTGTTTTCAAAGAAAAGAGATATTAGCTGCAGGATTATATGAAGAAGTAACTCTAAAAAATTTTTGTCCCATCTCAGTAGAAAAATACCGCCATTATTGGACTCAGATGTTATTTCCTGCTCTTCCAATTTTGTATCAGCCATTTGAAAAAAGACAAGGAGTTCCAGCAAACATTGCAAACTGTACAAGTGAGTGCCAGTTCTTTTTGCAATTCTGGAAATCCTTCTCTTTCCCCTTACATGCCATGGGAAAGATGAAAAATGTTGATGTTGTTGTTGCAGGCCAGCCAGCAAATCCTTGCCCAGGACTGTTTGTGCTGTGTCTCCATCTGTACCCGACCACCCCATGTGCCATTTGCTTTTTCATTAGGGTGGCTTCCAAAAGACGTCACAGGGAAAGTTCAAATTGTAATTAAGCAAGGTCCCCATCTCTCCCCGCTCCCGCATAGCTGCTTTCCTTTCATTTCCTGTTTTGCTCATTTTCGTGCTTTCTCCCTTTGCCTCTCTCCTCGGCTCCACCTGGCATTTCCACTCGGCATCTTGATTCATCTTGGAAACCAGCGGTTCTCTTCGTTCACCTTCACGAAGGCATTAAATAAAAGCCCCAAAGCTGGTCACTGTTAAATCTTCAGAGATGAGAAACACGGCATAAAAGGAGAAATGGTGGTGAGGTGGAGAGAAAAAGTAATATGCGAGCAAATGGAAGGATTTGTCCTGCTTTTGGAGCGCAGCGTGGCAGAACTGTTTGAAGTGGAGCCGATCACATTGCTTGCTTCTCTCGCTCAGCAGTGCCAGTTTCTGGAGCTCAGACAGTTCTGCTGGGATAGTGCTAAATTCTGAAGCTCAGATGTTTGTTGTGGCAAATCCCGAGGGCCACATCCCCCCACCCAAAGGTCCAAAAGCCCAGGCATTGGTTGTGAGACGAGCAACAATGCCTAGCACTGAAGACAGGGTCAAGAATGTTCAGAGTGAGCAGTAGAGATGGGGAGAGGTACAGATGGAGCCATTTGGAGCCATGGAGAAGAAGAACTAAAACAGGTTCCTAAAACAGGTTCCTGGACCATCTTAACAGCATCCACCCAAACATCCAATTCACCATGGAAAAAGAAAATGAAGGAAGACTGCCTTTTCTAGATGTCCTAGTCATCCGTAAACCAGATCAACAATTGGGTCACACCGTTTACAGAAAACCCACACACAGAAATAGATGTCTACATAAAAACTCCAACCATCACCCAAGTCAGAGAAGAAGCACCATTAAAGCCTTGGCAGACCGTGCAAAAAGAAGCTGCAAAGCCCACCTCCTCCAAGATGAACTGAGCCACCTAAACATTGGGGCTCTGCAAAGCATACTGAGGGCATCTGCGGTTCAATTCTCTCCCTCCAAGTTTCCCCCCTCTTTTCTGCTCCTCTCACTTCCTCCACTTCCCTTGCCACCAATAGCCTTTCCCCTGCCTCTCTAACTGCCATTTTTCCCTTGCTTTCCTCACTGCCCAGATCTCTTTCTCCTCACCTTCTTTGCTTCCAAAACTCTATTTCCCTCCGACCGCTCAGGGGGTGCTTTGAATGTGTTTTTCCTGTATGGCAAAAGAGGGTTGATCTAGATGGTCCCTGGGGTTGCTATTATTATTATTATTATTATTATTATTATTATTATTATTATTACAAAAGCTGAGTGGCCATCTGTTGGTACATGCAAGGAAGCCTCCAGAGAGGCATAATGGTGGCCAGGTAAGTTTTTATTTTATTTAAAAGGTTTTGGGTTGTTCCCATTCCAGCGCGATAGTTACCCACAGGAAAACCCACTTCTTTTGAAAACTCTTGTGGACAGCAGCACAGTCGAAAACATATTACTTTAAACTGTTTTCACCCACAGTCAATTGCTGTCTGGAAACTCCCTGAGTTCAAAGTGCAAAAGGAAAGGAAGACAGACAAAATAGAAACACTAACCCAAAAAGTGCAATAGAATGATTTCAGGCCTGACTTTAGCACAGCAGGTTCACCACCAGATGCAGGAAATCTGGCCAACCAAAAGGTTGGCAGTTCAAAGCCCAGGTCAGAGCGATCTCCTGGCCTTTAGCCCAGCTTCTGCCTACCTAGCAGTTTTGAAAACAATGTGACTAGATAAATAAGTACCACTTACGCGGGGAAATATTTAAGGCACCTATAAGGAAATGCCAAAAAAATGCCGACGATCTGATCAAGGAGGAAGTTTACCAACAAAGCTCTTTGGCAGGGAGATGGACACACACACACCCCATGGACGGGACCAAGCACAGCCTCCAAGATGCTGAATATGGGAAAGCCTATCTATACCTCTATCAATGTACAGTTGTCTGTCTTATGTGTATAACGGCATTGAATGTTTGCCATATATGTGTTCCGTGATCTGCTCTGAATCCCCTTCAGGGTGAGAAGGGCGGAATATAAATACTGTAAATAAATAAACAAACAAATAAATAAAAAGCGGGACCACCCAGGATTAACAGGGACTGTCCTGATAAAAATCAGGATCGAAGGAGTATGGCTATGTCTTCTAAACATTTCACAGAAGTTGAGAAAATTGTTCTCCTCAAGGAAATATACTACTTGCTCATTTGTAGCAGCAGCCTACCTGAGGGGAGGAAACATATTGAGAGTTCTTTAAAATGTACTTACTCCTCCAGCTTCCTAGTCCTATGATTTCTGTAAACAAATCTGTAAATGCTATGCTACGAAATGACAAGGATAGTTTTCATATTCATTTAACAGAGTTTTCTGCAAAAGTAAAATTGTGAAAATTCTAGGAGGTTTTCTTTAGGACGTCGAAAACACTTCCTTTTATCAAGCTTACCTTTTATAAAGCCAGTTCCCCTTATAAAGCTGCTATTGCAAAGCTCCCCGAGGAGACACATAACTGCTGATATAGTTTAAGCCTGCAGACCTCCATAAACACAGAGGAAATATCGCTCTTTCAAGGCTCATAAATGTAATATTGTAAAAATGTAGAGCTGGGAGGGAGAGACGGGCGAAAGAGACAAACAGGGAGGTCGTCTAGGTTAGGAATGAGGAATGAGGAAGAATTTCATTTGGTCTACATTTGGAAATGAACTGAGCCATTTCGCATTTCGTCAACTGATAGATACATGGGTAAATATTTTGCACTTCCTGGCTCAGAGAATTGCTTACAACAGTGTTTCTCAACCTTCCTAATGCCATGACCCCTTAATACAGATCCTCACATTGTGGTGACCACCAACCATAACATTATTTTTGTTGCTACTTCATAACTGGAATGTTGCTCCTGTTATAAATCGTAATGTAAATATCTGATATGCAGGATGTATTTTCATTCACTGGATCACATTTGGCACAAGTACCTGGTACACCCAAATTTGAATACTGGTGGGGATGGTGTGGATTGATTTTGTCATTTGGGAGTTGTAGTTGCTGGGATTTATAGTTCACCTACAATCAAAAAGAATTCTGGAGTCCACCAGTGATGAAATTGAACCAAACTTGGCACACAGAGCTCCCATGACCATCAGAAAATACTGGAAGGGTTTGGTGGGCATTGACCTTGAGTTTTGGAGTTGTAGTTCACCTACATCCAGAGAGCACTGTGGACTCAAACAATGATGGACCAAACTTGGCACGAATACTCAATATGCCCAAATATGAACATTGGTGAGTTTGAGGAAACAGACCTTGACATTTGGGAGTTGTAGTTATTGGGATTTATAGTTCACCTACAATCAAAGAGCATTCTGAACCACACCAACAATAGAATTGGGTCAAACTTCCCATACAGAACCACCATGACCAACTGAAAAGACTGTGTTTTCTGATGGTCTTTGACAACCCCTCTGATACCCCCTCATGCATGCCCCCCCCCAGGAGTCCCAAGCCCCAGGTTGATAAATGCTGCCCTAAATGGTTCTGACCCAGCTTGCCTGTCTGAACTTATCCCCTTCTATGAAACATCTGATAGCCATATATAAATATGTGAGAGGAAGCCACAGGGAGGAGGGAGCAAGCTTGTTTTCTGCTTCCTTGGAAACTAGGATGCGGAACAATGGCTTCAAACTACAAGAGAGGAGATGCAATCTGAACATGAGGAAGAACTTCCTGACTGTGAGAGCCGTTCAGCAGTGGAACTCTCTGCCCCAGAGTGTGGTGGAGGCTCTTTCTTTGGAAGCTTTTAAACAGGGGCTGGATGGCCATCTGTCAGGGGTGATTTGAATGCAATATTCCTGCTTCTTGGCAGGGGGTTGGACTGGATGGCCCATGAGGTCTCTTCCAACTCTTTGATTCTATGATTCTATCTTGGGGATTAAGATCGTTCGGGGAGGCCCTGCTCTCAGTCCTGCCTCCTTTGCAGGTGCAACTGGTGGAACTATGTTTTCTGATGGTCTTTGGCGACTCCTCTGATGCCCCCTCACAACCTGCCCCCCAAGGGTCCCGAACCTCAGGCTGAGAAACGCTAGCTTACAAAAAAGTATCTGCTAGGGACATTGTATGCAAAATATTCAGGAATAGTGCATTTTTTTAAAAAAAAACAAAAGCTATGCTACAGAAATGTGTGTAGAGAAATATGTGCCATCAAAGAAATGGTGGCCAGTATATCAGTATGTAAGCATAAATTGTAATAAAATCTTGCCTTTGTGAAAATTACGCACCAATGTTAAAAATACACAGAATGAAATTATGATTAAGCACACATGAAACTGACAAGTATCCGAAATCAGCTAGGATAGGTTAGGCTGTTAACCTACATTTTGCCAGGCAAAGCATCTCCCTTTGCCTCCCTGATATTTGCTTGTTTGCGTTCCTTGAATTCCATTCAGAAGTGACCTTTCTGAGGCTGACACTTGGTGATGGAGGAAAGCTTGGCAAAGCACCTAAATGATACATATCAGGTTAATTGCACCTGGCATCGCTGGCAAGAGAAAATTAAACAAGGTGGACGAAGAGGCTCAAAAAGCCATCAACCTTCACTTTAAAAGCCAAAACAGCGGCTCGGATTTTAAAGGTGTCTATTTGCTATGTTATCTTCATTTTTCCTTCATTCAAGAGCATCACTCTTTGCATTTGCATTGTACGTAGCTTGGGAAGGATTCATGTTAACCGGAGTTTGGACACGTTCATCTATTTATTTATTTATTTATTTACGACATTAATATACCGCCCTTCTCACCCGAATGGGGACTCAGAGCAGCTTACAAGATATATATACATACAATATATTATGTTATTAGCATAGTACAATATCAGTATTAAATATTACTATATTGTACTATACCATTATATTGTAATACTAGCCGTCCCCTGCCACGCGTTGCTGTGGCCCACTCTGGTGGTCATGGGAATTCTGTGTGGGAGGTTTGGCCCAATTCCTGGGATCAGAATGAAGTTCAGAATGCTCTGTGATAGTAGGTGAACTACAAATCCCAGCAACTACAACTCCCAAATGTCAAGATTCTATTTCCCCCAAACTCCACCAGTGTTCACATTTGGGCATATTGAGTATTCGTGTAGAGTTTGGTACAGATCCATCATTGTTTGAGTCCACAGTGATCTCTGGATGTAGGTGAACTACAACTCCAAAACCAAAGCACATTGCCCACCATGCCCTTCCACTATTTTCTGTTGGTCATGGAAGAACTGTGTGCCAAGTTTGGTTCAATTCCATCATTGGTGGGGTTCAGAATGCTCTTTGATTGCAGGTGAACTATAAATCCCAGAAACTACAACTCCCAAATGACAAAATCAAAAGAAATTGAGTGAAGGACATACATTGGGTTGTTAGGTGTATCGTGTCCAAATTTGGTGTCAATTCCCCCAGTGGTTTTTGAGTTCTGTGAATAGCACAAACGAACATTACATTTTTATTTATATAGATTATTAGTAATATCACATGCAATATAAATATATAATTATATCATATTATTATTAGTAGTAGTAGTAGTATTATATTGCATTACATCATTATAAATATTATATGTATATACAATATATTATATTATATTACTAGCATAGCACAGGAGACAAGGTGTTCATATTTTGAGCAGGACAAGATATCCCAGAATGCATCATCAAGCATGGTTCTGTAGGGTCTGAGTGCTGAAGCCCTAAAAAGTAACTTTTCCACGCTCTGGTGCCAATAGTGAATAACGCAGCATGTGTAGAATAATAGAATCCTAGAGTTGGAAGAGACCTCACAGGCATCCAATCCAACCCCATTCTGCCAAGAAGTAGGAAAATCACATTCAAAGCACCCCCGACAGATGACCATCCAGTCTCTGCTTAAAAGCCTCCAAAGAAGGAGATTCCACCACACCCCAGGGCAAAGAGTTCCACTGCTGAACAGCTCTCACAGTTGGAAAGTTCTTCCTAATGTTCAGGTAGAATCTCCTTTCCTGTAGTTTGAAGCCATTCTTCCACGTCTTAGTCCCCATGGCAGCAGAAAACAATTTTGCTCCCTCCTTCCTATGACTTCCCCTCACATATTTATACATGGCCTTCATCATGTCTACTCTCAACCTTCTCTTCTTCAGGCTAAACATGCCCAGCTCTTTCAGCCACTCCTCATAGGGCTTGTTCTCCAGACCCTTGATCATTTTAGTCACCCCCCTCTGGACACATTCCAGCTTGTCAACATCTCCCTTCAATTGCGATGCCTAGAATTGGACACAGTGTGATTCCAGGTGTGGTCTGACCAAGGGAGAACAGAGAATTAGCATGACTTTCCTGGATCTAGACCACTGGTTCTCTGAGAGCTCCTGCCTTTGCTGTGGAGTTCCCCAGGGTGCTATCCTCTCGCCCCTGTTATTTAACATGTACATCTGGCCACTTGTTGGACTGGTGCGGAACTTTGGCATAGAGTGCTACCAGTATGCAGATGATACCCAGCTACTCTTGTGTCTCGAACCTGGGACAACCGCAATTCCTGAGAACTTTAGATTGTGTTTGGAAGCAGTGATGAGTTGGCTGCGAGTGAGCAGACTAATAGTGAATCCTGCTAAAACTGAGATACTCTGGCCCGGCCAGCCACCAGAATTAATCCAGTCTCTGCCTGATTTCGATGGGGAAGCTCTGGTTCCGTCTGCCACTGTTAAAAGCCTTGGGGTTGTGTTGGACTCATCGCTGACGATGGAGGCCCAGATCACTGCCATAAGTAAGCAGGCCTTTTTTCATCTTCGCCAGGCAAGGAAATTGGCATCCTACCTTTCGGTAGAAGCATTGGCAACAGTAATCCACGCAACAGTCACCACGAGGTTGGACTATTGCAACGCCTTATATGCCGGCCTTCTGAAATAAACAACCTAGAAGATTTGGATGGTCCAAAATGCAGTGGCCAGACTGCTAGCGGGATCATCTATAAGATCCCACATTACACCGATTCTGCAACAACTGCATTGGATCTCTAACAAGATATTGATCCTGACATTTAGAGCTCAAAATGGCCAAGGACCTTTATATCTTAGGGACCGCCTCATTCCTTTTCTCCATCAGTGGTCACCTCGATCCACCCAGGAAAATCTCCTATACATACCCCTAGGGAGGTACACCTGGAAGCTACAAGGCGTAGAGCTTTTTCGACCTATGCTCCAATTCTGTGGAACTCACTGCCTCCATACATTAGAGCAATGTCGGAGTTGCAACCTTTTGTAAAGGCACTCAAGACTTGGCTGTTTGGTTGTGCATTTAAGTAATCAGATCTAATTTGCCAAATAGTCACTGCTGAATGTTTTTATGTTGAATGTTTTTATATTGTGTAAATGCTATTTTAGATTGTAAGTCACTCGGAGCACCTTGGTGGAGAGCGACTAATTAAAAAATGAAGTGAAGTGAAGTGAATCTGTGGGTCCCCAGATGTTTTGGCCGTCAACTCCCAGAACAGTTGGTAAACTGGCTGGGACTTCTGGGCATTGTAGGCCAAAACACCTGGGGACCCATAGGTTGAGAACCACTGATCTAGACACTAGACTCCTATTTATGCAGGCCAAAATCCCATTGGGTGTTTTTAGCCACTGCATTACATTGCTGACTCATGTTTAACTTGTCCACAAGGACTTCAAGATCTTTTCCACACGTACTGCTGTTGAGCCAGATGTCCCCCATTCTGTATCTTCACTACACAGTCAAATCAGTTTCATACCACATTGACTCTGGGTGGAATCCAAAAGTTATTGGATCAAATATTGTGCAGTTGTGCAAAATATTTGAAATTCATTACCAACAGGTGCAAGAGCTTTCCAGGAGAGAATTCTAAGATCTCTCCAAAAATAGTCCAAGAAAATCTGAGAACCCAAGAATGGAACTACTTTTCTGACCATTTCAGTTGGCTATCGGAATTGCACTTGGAGATCACGCCAAGAAGCCGTCGTCCAAAAGTGTCCATGTGGACAAGATTGCAAAGAGAACAAGACAGATCTATCCATCTTGTGCCGTTTCTCTTCAGGATCTGGCCTCCCCAGACGTGGGGCCGACGTTTCTGCTTATTGTGATATGGTGGCTCCTGCCCTTCTTAGATGCAATCTAATCCTTTTAAAAGCCATTTCTGCAAGTAGCCATCATGACATTAATAAATATTATTTATCTACCATGCCATCCCCTATTAATGTTAACATTTATCCAAGTCTGGTCCTTCAGGCATTATGACATTAAACACAAAAACAGTTTTAGCAGGCGGGGAGTTGGGGTGGGGGTGAATACAGGCCCATCTTTGTTATTAGAATTGCCTGCTTTTAAAAGTTCAGTTTAAACTACACAGTTGCAATAAGAAAGAGAGAGAGATAGGGAGCACATCATGCTGTTAAAAAGGAAGAATTGCAATATAGCAAAAGCTATAGCCACAAATAGAAGCCCCCGGTGGCGCAGTGGGTTAAACCGCAGAGCTGTTGAGCTTGTTGATCGAAAAGTCACAGGTTCAAATCCAGGGAGCAGTGTGAGCTTCTGCTGTTAGCCCCAGCTTCCCCCAACCTAGCAGTTTGAAAACATTCAAATGTGAGTAGATCAATAGGTACCGCTCCAGTGGGAAGGTAACGCCGCTCCGTGCAGTCATGTCGGCCACATGACCTTGGAGGTATCTATGGACAACACTGGCTCTTCAGCTTAGAAATTGAGATGAGCACCATCCCCCAGAGTCAGACACGAGTGGACTTAATGTCAGGGGAAAACCTTTACCTTTTACCTATTGCCACAAATGTGTCGCATTATAGATCCGATCTTTATGAACCAGACATTCACCCGCTTGGACAAAACCAGGATGTCTTGGACCAGTGGTTCTCAACCTTCCTAATGCCGCGACCCCTTAATACAGTTCCTCATGTTGTGGTGACCCCCAACCATAACCCTAACATTATGAATCGCCATGTAAATAATGATCTGCAGGATGTATTTTCATTCACTGGAGCAAATTTGGCACAAATACCCAGTATGCCCAAATTTGAATACTGGTAGGGTTGACAGGGAGATTGATTTTGTCATTTGGGAGTTGTAGTTGCTGGGATTTATAGTTAACACGTAAACAAAGAGCATTCTGAACCCCACCAACAATGGAATTGAACCAAAGTTGGCACAGAGAACTCCCATGATCAACAGAAAATACTGGAAGGGTTTGGTGGGCATTGACCTTGAGTTTGGGAGTTGTAGTTCGCCTACATCCAGAGAGCACTGTGGGCTCAAACAATGATGGATCTGGACCAAACTTGGCACAGATACTCAATATGCCCAAATATAAACACTGATGGGGTTTAGAGAAAATAGACTTTGACATTTGGGAGTTGTAGATAATGAGATTTATAGTTCACCTAGAATCAAGGAGCATTCTGAACCCCACCAATAGTAGAATTGGGCCAAATTTCCCACACAGAACCCCCATGACCAACAGAAAATATTGTGTTTTCTGATGGTCTTTGGCAACCCCTCCGACACCCCTTTGTGACCTCTTTAGGGGTCTCGACACCCAGGTTGAGAAACACTGTCTTGGACAATCAAGAAGATGAGACCAAAGCTAAGATCTCTTTCTTAAAAGAGATTAAGTTAATTAAAATTAACTACAGAGTGGCAAAGCATCGAGGTTGGCTGTCCCACAAAGCAAAGTATTGGTGCTCTAAGCTGTGCCCATACCTTGGGAAGTCTGACTTGGCCATGATGGTCCATGCTCTGGTTACATTTCGCTTAGATTACTGCAACACACTCTGCGTGGGGTTGCCTTTGAAGACTGTTCGGAAGCACCAAATGCTTCAACAGGCAGCAGCCAGACTGTTCACCAGAGGTTGTGTGCACAGGGAGCATACAGCCAGAATGGCCAGAATGGGATCTGCTTGCCTCTTAGATACAACCCAAGATGTTCCAAGGAATAGAAGGATGCCTCTCCTTTCGAAGCAAGAGAGGAGAACAACATCTCTGTCCAACTTTGGATTCTTCTTGCTCATTTTTGTGCCATTGTCCATGAACAGTATCAAGCATTTTGTGGACCTCCTGTGAAGTTTATCATTTGTCAACCCATGCTCTCATCCTATCCAATTTGGGGGCAATTCATATTGTAACGACATGATATCACGATCTCTTCAGTGCAGCCACATCTCCTGCTGCTCTGGACACATCTGTTAGATGGGACTCACATGGAGGCAATGACATCTCTGGTTGATCCTCCAAATAGATGAGTCCAGAATGGATGGGATCCAACCATGCAGAAGCAGCATCTCTCTTACTGCTCAGATAGCCTTCAGCATCTCATGATGAGCCAAAGAAATGTTATTTCTGTGACTGAAAGATTGCTGAAGCATTGAGCACAAATTCCAGAAGAGTCCAGAAAAACAAATACATTTATGGTTTCAAAAACAAACAGTTTTTAAATTGCTTTTTATTAGCTTTAATGGTGTGTTTTAAATTTGTTTTGAAACATTGATAGTTTAATTGCATCTTGATCTTTAATCCTCTTTTAATGCTGATGTTTTTATCTATATGGTATTTTGAATTGTAAGCAGCTTTGAGTCCCATTTCAGGGGGAAAGGTGGCATATACATCTCACTGAGGAAAAGAAGGAGGGAAATTAGTTGTAATGCTGGTGTCATGGATTTCACCTTTGAAATGTTTCCAGTGAAAACTTTGCCCCACAATTCCCTCTCTGGATGATATAACACCATATGTTGTTCTTTTACTACCTGAGACTTCTAAGGAACCAACAACTGAATGAAAAACTACTGGTGACTTTCTACCAATGTGCTAACCTACTGCGTCTGCACATGATTTGGTAACGGCATGGTGGCAGATAGTCTTGGATAAATGATGCCATAACCTTTTGGGAAATTGAAATGTCCATAACTTTTTGGAAAATGGCATCGATTACCATTTGAGAAAATTAGGAATCTCCCTGGAAAGAGTTAAAAACTTGCTTGAGTCAACTTTCTCCTTAATGGTAAACATCCACCAGTAATCGTGCAAGGCAATTAGGTGTCTCGGCTATTAGACTGATATACCTAGATATCTCTTTGAACTGTTAGACACACAGATATGACCTCTCTCTCTCTCTATCTCTCTCTATCTATACACACACACACACACACACACACACACAAGCTGTATCTGCCATGCATTGCTGTGGCCAACCCCTCCCTCTTTCTCTCCTCCCTTCCTTCCCTCTTTCTTTCCTTCCCTTTTTTTCTTTCTTTCTCTCCTTCCTTCTTTCTCTTCCTCTTCCCTTCCCCCCTTTTCTTTCCCTTTTGCTTTTTCTCCTTCTTCCTTCTCTACCTATTCTTGGACTGCAACTCCAGCAGTCCTCCTGATTGATCTACCTCTATCTACCTACCTCTCTCTATCTAATCTATCTATTGGAGGATTGCTGGGAGTTGCAGTCCAATAATAGGTAGAGAAGGAAGAAGGAGAGAAAGCAAAAGGGAAAAAAGGGGGAGGGAGGGAAGCATATCCACACTCTCTTCTGGACTACAGCTCCCAGCATCCCCTAGACCAGGCCCTTTAGGAGAGGAGGATGATCCAAATGCACTGCTTCCAAGATGCAAGCTTTCTTCTCCTTCCATTTCTTTGAGAGCATCCCAATCCCTGCATATTTCTTATTTTCTATTCCTGGATTGCAACTCCCAGCAGTCCTCCTGATCCATCTATCTATCTACCTACCTATCTATCTCTATCTAATCTATCTATCTGGAGGATTGCTGGGAGTTGCAGTCCAGGAATAGAAAAGAGGAAATATGCAGGGATTGGGATGCTCTCAAAGAAATGGAAGGAGAAGAAAGCTTGCATCTTGGAAGCAGTAGTACATTTGGATCATCCTCCTCTCCTAAAGGGCCTGGTCTAGTGGATGCTGGGAGCTGTAGTCCAGAAGAGAGTGTGGATATGCTATTGTGTTTTTGTTTACCAGGGGGAGTCGTTTTTGCGCATGCGCTGTAATGTCATTTTGTTTGTTTTTTAAAGTCCCTTCCACCATGTTTTTCAGTGTTTTTATGAGTTATGGTCACTCGTTGGCCTGATAGGTGTCTTGTGTCCAAATTTGGTGTCAATTCGTCCAGTGGTTTTTGAGTTATGTTCATCCCACAAACTAACATTACACTTTTATATATATATAGATATGGAGAGAGAGAGAGAAGAGTTTGAGAAGTGGACCGGGCTGTAGCACAGTTGGTTAATCGCCAGCAGCAATTGATCACTGCTGACCAAAAGGTGGCAAGTTCGAAGCCTGAGTCAGATTGAGCACCTGACCGTTAGCCTAAGCTCACTGTCCACCTAAGCAGTTTGAAAAAACAGCTAAGCTGTGAGTAGAGAAATTCGGCACCACTTTAGCGGGGAGGTACTTTACAACATAAAAAATTTGCCAGCAATCAAAGAACAAGGAGGGAAATTCTATAATAAAAAAGGGCTTATTGTCACAGCAGCTGGAGTGACAGCACACACACACACCCATTGCCGGAATCGGGCATAACATCCAAGCGCCAAAGTAGGAAAATGCCGAAATACCTCTATCTGTTTGTGTGTCTTGTATGTCTAAAAATGGCATTGAATGCTTGCCATGTGCATTGTGCTCCACCCTGAGTCCCTTTCGGGGTGAGAAGGGTGGAAAATAAATACTGGAAATAAATAAATAAATAAATAAATAAATAAATAAATAAATAAGTGTTCTTTTCAGTTGCCCAAAAAAACTTCTACTCTCTCTTAATACATCTTGGTTTAAAAAATGATCTAAAAAATAATCTCCTTTCTTCTTCTCTGCCTTTTTCTTTTCTTCTGTCTTTCCTTCCCTCTCTCTTTCTCTTCTTTCTTCCTTCCTTTCTTCTCTCTTTCCTTCCGCCTTTTTCTTTTCCACTTTCTCTTTCCTTCTCTACCTCTTTCCTTCCTTCTTTCTTTTGCTTTTTGCTTCTACCCTTCCTTCTGTCTTTCCTTCCCTCCCTCCCTTTCTTTCTCTTCTTCCTTCACTCCCTCTTTCCTTCCTTACTTTTTTCTTTCCTCTCCTTCCTTCTTTCTCTATCCCTTTCTTTCCATCCTTTTTTTCCTCTTTCTCTCCTTTCCTCCTTCTTTACCTCTTTCTTTCCTTCCTTTGCTCTTTGCTTCCTTACTTCCATCTCTCTTTCCTTCCTTCTTTCTCCCCTTCTCCCTTCCTCTTCCTTCCCTTTTTTCTGTATTGTCATTTAGCTTTTTGAGGTTTTTAAGTCCTTTCCACTGTTTTTTTTTTTGGGGGGGGGGTAATGAGTGATGGTCACTCATTGGTCTGTTAGGAGTGTAGTGTGCAAATTTCGTGTCATTTCATCCAGTGGTTTTTGAGTTATGTTGATTCCACAAACAAACATTACATTTTTATTTATTTAGATGATTCACTCTGAGCTGTCCATGGTTCTCATTTGCACTTTGAGAGACTTGTATTCATTTTCTTTGAAGAGACTCAGGACTTCATCACAGAAGGCAATCAAACTGCCATTGAAGTTGGACCATCACCTTCAGTAGCATTCTCTATCACACAGAGCCATGTGTATCCAATGCCAGTGCAACTTCTCACCATGATTATCTCGTCATTTGCTATTGATGAGTAAGATCTCGTCAATGGGTCACAATCCCAATAGACGATCTCACAAAATCTTGTGTGATGGGTTGCTGAAACAGTGCAATTGCACAATTGGAGAGAGATGTAATATCAAAGTTGCTCAGACCAGTGTGTACCCTCTATCATTGATAGTAGGGCTGCCTGTAATTGTTGTTGTTGCTCATTCGTTCAGTCATTTCCGACTCTTCGTGACCTCATGGACCAACCCACGCCAGAGCTCCCTGCCAGTTGTCACCACCCTCAGATCCTTCAAGGTCAATCCAGTCACTTCAAGGATGTCATGCATCCATCTTGTCCTTGGTCGGCCCCTCTTCCTTTTTCCTTCCATTTTCCCCAGCATCATTCCCTTCTCTAAGCTTTCCTTTTTTCTCATGATGTGGCCAAAGTACTTCATCTTGGCCTCTACTATCCTTCCCTCCAATGAGCAGTCGGGCTTTATTTCCTGAAGTATGGACTGGTTGGATCTTCTCGCGGTCCAAGGCACTCTCAGAACTTTTCTCAAACACCACAGTTCAAAAGCATCTATCTTTCTTCGCTCAGTCTTCCTTATGGTCCAGCTCTCACATCCATAGATGACTATGGGGAATACCATTGCTTTGACTATGCTGATCTTTGTTGCCAGTGTGATGTCTCTACTCTTCACTATTTTAGCGAGATTGGACATTGCTCTCCTCCCAAGAAGTAAGTGTCTCCTGATTTCCATTGCACTGGAATACTAGGTGATAAAGTCCTCAGTCTGACCACGTCTGTTTCTCCTATGTATACAAACCCAAGAGGCATAGCATAATTTAATGGAAAGATCCCCAAAAATGTTTTTAAAAAATCTTCAAATTGTGAACAACAAATAATACATTGACACAATTTGTTTCCCATTCCATGAAATACATAAAAAGTGGGGAGAAACTTAACTAAAACTTTGAGACGTCAAGTTATCCCAAGCTTTTCCATGCTTTGACAAACAACCACAACAATATAAATTTGCATTTTCACTTTCTTATGGGGAAAAGTTCCTTGTATGCCTGAGTGATTATCATACGTGTGTCATTTTATGATTAATATGACCTTTACCTGGCCTTAAAAATATCATTGAATTAATGAAGGACAGAAATTTCTAATGAATTGGATAAACAACTATACAGGGAATAAAGGATTTTGCACGTAATAATCCACAACGACATTTTATGCATTTTCATAAGCAGCTTCCATATACCCAATATTTATTTCGTACAGCCTCACTACATTGCGAATGCACAGCCCAATTAGCATTTAAATGGAAATTAGTACATTGTATGGGGACTCGGCTACTTTGTCAGAGAGGAAAGAGGAAGGAGGGAGGGAGAGGAAAAAATGACTCAATGATGATGCCTTCATACTGTTTGCCATTCTTCTAATAAGGACAGAATAATGCCCTCTGGCGTAGTTTATAGATTATGAAAAACTGTTTTTCCAATATTGTTTTTGTTTTCTTCATTTTTTCTGTCTGCATTTTTGAATAAAATAATAATAAATAATGTCCTCTGTTTAATATGCTCTGAAGCTGATGGTTGAGTTACTTTTGTATTTGTTGTTGTCGTTGTTATTACTGTTGTTATATTTCATTTTTCTCCCAGGCTTTAACTTAGTAAAATAGAGGGTGTTCAATGTAGTTTAGAGGTGTGAAAAAATGGATATGGGGGTCTACCAGAATCCGGCCAGCAGAAAATGGATCAAGATTCAGCTAAAATGCACAATCCTTCTATCTTGAGCTATACAGGATTGTAGCTTGTGTCCACTAATAGGAAATGCATCTTGGGCTAATTATAATCACCACTGTCATGTCACTGGAAGATTAAAGGTAGTCACCATCAACATTCTACGCTTCTAATATCCAGGCGACTCATAGCTTGTAAGTTGAACGCTTCAATGCAGTAGTGAAGTAGACTTGCTGAAGCCTGCACAGGAATAAATGGCTGGAGGGTTGCTGCTATATATTACTCAGCTTTTGTGCTCTTGTGCTTCCTAATATTTTTGCCAGAGGAATGCATTATGAAATCGTCATTTCTTATTGTTTCTTCTCGCATGCTGAAAATGTATGCAGCACAACACAGTTGCAATGCAGGGAGAGAAAGAACAAGAATTGCTGAGCAGGCATTCGTTGGTTCTCCGTAATAAGACTCCGCGTCCATATAGGAGATGGAAACTTCAAAAGCAATCATCGGGGCCATTTGCTAGGTGTCTTGTTTTTCTATATGGCATGATTGTACTGTTTAGACATCTCTGGATTCAGCAAGATTGCACCAAACTTAAGTAAATACTGGTTTCCCAAGTGGCCTTGTTGGCTGAGGTCTCTGGTCATTATAGACAAGGGCAGATGGACATGTGGGTGCTTAGCCTAACTTAAACTCCATGGCTGGGTTCTATTCGTGGCTTAATAGCATCAACCCCAACATCCTTGGCAAAGGATCTACTTACCTACATATTGACAAAGCTGTAGTGGTGCAATGGGTTAAACCCTTGTCTTGGTTGAGCTGCTGACCTGAAGACCTGAAGGTCGGTGGTTCAAATCTGTGAGACAGTGTGAGCTCCTGTCTGTCAGCCACAGCTTCCCATGTGGGGACATGAGAGAAGCCTCCCACAGGATGGTGACACATCTGGGCATCGTCTCTGTAGCCCAATTCTCTCACACCAGAAGTGACTTGCAGTATATTTCCAATTTGCTTCTGACACGATAAAAAAGCTACGTATCTATCTGTCTTATCTATTTATCATTCTACATCATCAGGGTCTCATGATACTGTTCAAATGAATCAGATGAAAATATTTGTTTACGTTGCTATTCTGGCCTTCAGCCAAAAATGGTTCTTCGAGCATATTGTTGTTGTTGTTAGCCTTCAAGCCATTTCCAACCTATAGCAATCCTATGATTAACATGTCATGGGGTTTACTTGGAACTACATGTTTGGGTTGTGTCATTGTTCTCCTCAGCAGTTAAAAGGGAGTAACTTGCCCACAATTACTTAGTGGTTTCCAGTGATTCCAGCAAGCCCAACTCTGCTCCAAACCTAACCCAGCACCCAAATCACTATACCCCACTGGCACAGAGCATTTCAGACAGTGTTAAATTGACAATTTTAAATCTAATTAAGACAGGGTACACAAGGAAAAAAGGATGACAGTGTATGTGACAGGAGGAAGTTAAGTCTGGAGAAGTTGGCCTCTCATTCAGAGGCCAAAGCCATGACAGTTGGTGTATGGAGTAGAGTGCTCTCCTTGACTATTGGAGCAAGGCATGACACAGCTGTGGAACAAAAAAAATTAGCTTAAACAGACTGAAAATGTATTAAACAAGTTTCCATGTTAAAAATAGTTCAAAACCATGTGTAAACATTTAAGGTTAATTATTAATATCCTTTTTCTGACCTGTTATCTCAAAAAATTCTGGAAATGCAGAGCCATTGCATTTAACCATCTAGATGTATTTTAGTGCTGGCTTTAAGGTTGAGACCTGTTAGGGAAAACTACTGTAAAATATACAGCAGAGCATCCAAAACCAAACAGGATACAAAAAGTTGAACATCAGCTCATTAGTGAGCAAAGAGTGAAGTACCGTGTGATGTGGCTTAGGAGGCAAGCAGGCAGAGTCCAGTCTTTAAAAAAATCACAAAAGGTGTATTTACAATAATAAGAAAAAACTGCATTTCTTAATAATCAAGAACTGGGTCTGAGCTACTCTAACACCCATCTCTTCTAAGGTTTCAAGAGCGGGGAAAACTCTTATCACTGCATCTCTCCTGAAACACAAGAAGAGAGAGATCTCAAAGCACACAGCACATACTCTCCATACTAAAGTCTAAGAAAACAAAAGTCTGATTCAAAAAAGTTTGCAATAGAAAAAGTATTTATTTATTTATTTACTACATTTATATATTGCTTTTCTTCCACTAAGGGAGTTCAAAGTGGTTTAAACAACCAATCAGAATAAGAAAAGTAACAGAGAGAAGAAATTAGATACAGTCCAATTGTCATACAGGAGACATGCGGGAAGGGAAACCCTTAGTCTATACTAAACTAACTAACTGCTTCCCATTAAGGACCTGATACTTAGGCAGTGTATTTTATAGCAGAACATGCCATCCTAACCCAACTGGGCTGCCATGATTATTTCTTTATTAATGGTGCATAACTAAGTGGTGCAGTGGGCTAAACTGCTGAGCTGCTGAGCTTGTTGACCAAAAAGTCACAGGTTCGAATCCGGGGAGCAGCGTGAGCTTCCACTGTCAGCCTCAGCTTCTGCCAACCTAGCAGTTAGAAAACATGCAAATGTGAGTAGATCAATAGGTACCACTCGGGCGTGAAGGTAACGGCACTCCAGGCAGTCATGCTGGCCACATGACCTTGGAGGTGTCTACAGACAATGCTGGCTCTTTGGCTTAGAAATTGAGATGAGCACCACACCCCAGAGTCAGACATGACTGGTCTTCATGTCAGGGAAAAACCTTTACCTTTAACTAAGTGCCTGAGAGATTAGACTAGTAGCCCTCCCTCCAGGCAAGCTGCAATGCTAATGCTTTAATCTGACCATCTCTTGCACAAAATGTGGTTGACCAAAGTTGGGGTTTGTACAACTCATGAGGACATGGACACATGACTGTCTTGAATTACAGCTCCCAGAACATCTCATTGGCTATGAGGTTGCGTGTCTGTTTTTGGAAGTTGTGGTCCAACAAAATAAACGCAAAAGCTCCACCACCTGTTTTGCTCTCATGAATCCAATCCATTCCTTGGGTGGTCAAAAAACTGACAGTCTGATGCTTCCTATCCCATCATGACCTCCTTCCCGTGGAGGCTGGTATACCTGCAGGTGTTGACTGACACTTTCAGTAAATGGGAAGAAATAAATAAATACATTTATTTCTCTGCTGGATGCTGTTGGCTTTCTGTAGCAGGAGGCACGAAAAAGACAGGCAGAAGTAGGTTTCTCTCCAAATAGACACACAGAAGGAGAGAGGAGAGGAGAATTTGCAGATAAAGCCAAGAAACTGAAGAATAACTGGAGAAAAATACACCCGTTTCTCCATTTATTGAAGACAAAGTGCAATTCCTACAAGCTAAAGGAGACCATAAACTCCCTGAAGCAATGTGTGTACATCCATATATATTCACAAAGGTTAGATGGTTTAGATGTTCAGACTGGATAAATGATTTATTAATTATCCGAAGTCACTAAGTGCTTCCCTACCCTAGCATCATGTGTGTCTTCAGAGGTCTTGTCTGGTGCAGAGTTCAACCATTTTAAAGAGATCGGATGTATTCTAGGCACACAACACAAGACCAGAACTTTGCCCATAGTATGCCTTGAAGGTGACATACATACAAAATGGCAAATGAACACACTAATGTGGTTAATGAAGTCATAAGAATGGGTGGGAAAATAGCAAGATCACCAGAAAGGTCAATCATAGATGAGCATAACTCAAAATCTCAGAAATTATCAAAGGCTCAGAACAAGAAGGGAGTGCTATGAGGTTGCCACGTGATTATATTTTCCCCTCACTTTAAGATTCATTTCTTGTTTTTGCCAAGAATGGGAGGGAAATACTTTAATGTCTGCTCCAGGATTTTCTGCATTTACATATTCTTCAATATCAACTGACCTATGTTTTGAAATCTTATGAGGAGGGCCATCTCTTTTTCCACTATCTCCACATTATACCTTATTGGGAACATGGGAGAGGGCCAAAAAGAAGCTCTATTACAGCGTTTCTCAACTTGGGGGTCAGGACCCTTGAGGGGGGTCACGAGGGGGTGTCAGAGGGGTCACCAAAGACCAGGCGAAAACACATATTTCTGATAGTCATAGAAACACAGTGCTCTTCATCTACATCTCCCCTAAATCACTGTCAATTTCTCCCAAATCCCTGTAGTATTTTCTATTGGTCATGAGGGTTCTGTGTGGGAAGTTTGGTCCAATCATATCATTGGTGCTTTTTGATTGTAGGTGAACTCTAAATCACAGTAACTACAACTCCCAAATGTCAAAGTCTATTTCCCCCCAAACGCGACCAGTGTTGACATTTAGGTATATTGAGTATTTGTGCCAGGTTTGGTCCAGATGCATTATTGTTCGAGTCCACAGTGCTCTCTGGATGTAGGTGAACTATAACTCCCAAAATCAAGGTCAATGCCCACAAAACCCTTTCAGTATTTTCTGTTGGTTATGGGTGTTTTGTGTGCCAAATTTGGTTCAATTCCATTGTTGGTGGAGTTCAGAAAACTTTTGATTGTAGGTGAACTATAAATCCCAGCAACTACAACTCCCAAATGACAAAATCTATCCCCCCCCCCCCCCATACCTCACCAGTATTCAAATTAGGGCGTATCGAGTATTTGTGCCAAATTTGGTCCAGTGAATGAAAATACATCCTGCATATCAGATATTTACATTACAATTCAGAATAGTAGCAAAATGACAGTTATGATGAAGCAACGAAAATAATGTTATGGCTGGGGGGGGGGGGGTCACCACAACATGAGGAACTGTATTAAGGGGTCATGGCATTAGGAAGATTGAGAATCACTGTTCTAGAACAACCCAGTTCTGGAGATTTCCATTTCCCAAAAAGATGAAACCAGGTTTTGTGGGAAAGATGAGATCCAAAAGAACAACGGAGACAGTAGCAAACCTGAAATCCCTTTGGTTCAGCATCTAACGAAGTTTTATGACTTGCAACTGCAGAAGGGTGACAGCATGAATTTAGCTGGCTTTGGTTTTGGATCTTGGCTTCCAGCGAAGGAGAAGTTTCCTCCTGTGATTCTTCTAGCTTCCTTCTACCAATGGTAGGACTCCAAGTTGACTCACGCAAACTAGAGGGGGTCTGCCTGAAGCATTGTTTCCTCCACTTCTCTTTGAGATGTTAAAAATGATATGTTGTGAGTGCCAAAGGGATGCCATTGGGTGCTCCAATCATCATGTGCATCCTCATGGCTGTATTTCTGCCCAACTGCAAAGTTTTTTTCTCACCAGTGTATCTGGATGGGAAAAGAAAGAGAGAGCTTTTATAAGCAGTGTAAAGGGAAAGCTAAATGTAACTCATAAGCAGCTGTGCCAACGGAAATATTGCCGAAGGGGAACTCTGCATGGTAGGCTGAAACCCACACTGTGGTGCCTCTTTTTTGACTTGCTGTGGTAGAACTCTTCTTTTTTTATTACCTCACTCATTAACCTTTCAAAGTATTCATTACCTCTTTCCCTCCTCCGTGTTCAAGCCACATTACTCACGAGCCTACAATTTCACAGCAGGGCAAAAACAAAAAACAATTGCAAAGCAGAAAGAGAATGAGGCTAGAACGTACAGTTGTCATGACAGTTACCAAGAGTCTTGCTCCAAAGCGTGGTGGGGTGGAGGCTGGGCTGAACTTCTGAAGACTAATGATAAACTAACCCCAGGAAAAGAAAGATTTAATGGTATGTTATCCAGCTTCCTCCTTCCAGTCTTTCTCTGTGAAAGTTGTCTTGTTAAGTCATCTCTTTAACCCTGCCTAAAGCCTTGTTCTCACCAACAGCTTCACGTCAACACACAACTTCTGCTCCACATGATACACTTAAACTTCTGTTTTGTGACTTTCATTCTCCTTCCCTTCTACAGATTCGATGGCAGTGCCTCCCTTCTCCCTTGACTGAAATTGACAGGACTCCATCCCATCTCTTTCCTTCTTGCTTCTTCCATGTGTTCTTCCCTTGACTCTTTTTTTTTATTTGTTGTTCATTTGTTCAGTTGTTTCCAACTCTTCATGACTTCATGGACCTGTCCATGCCAGAGCTCCTTGTCGGTCGTCACCACCCCCAGCTCCTTCAAGGTCAATCCAGTCACTTCAAGGATACCATCCATCCATCTTGCCCTTGGTTGGACCCTCTTCCTTTTACCTTCCATTTTCTCCAGCATCACACTCTTCTCTAAGCTTTCCTTTCTTCTCATTATGTGGCCAAAGTACTTCAACTTTGTCTCTAATATCCTTCCCTCCAATGAGCAGTCAGGCTTTATTTCTTGAAGTATGGACTGGTTGGGTCTTCTTGCAGTCCAAGGCACTCTCAGAATTTTCCTCCAGCAGCACAGTTCAAAAGCATCTTTTTATATATAATCTTTATTAAAGGTTTTGTTTGGGGGTACATATTTAATGGTTGTTAATCATCAGTATATTATACATTAAAAATAGTGGGTGTCGGTGGTGAGGGGAGGAAAAGTAGGGTTGTAGGGGAGGATGTAGAGTATGAGGTATGGAGGGAGGGGGAGGGAGGGGTGGATTGTGATTGGATATTGGGGGTTGAGTGCAAAAAGGTTAGTAAGTTACTTAATAATTCTCCTCCATATAACATTGTTAGTGGTGTTGTTTCATCCGAGTCTTCTTCTTTTAAGTCAGTTATCTACTTGATGTTGACTGTTCTATCTTCCAGGAGCTTGGGTTGCATTGCACTTTAGTTGCTTGAAGTAGCACCCCTTTGCATTTCCCTCAGGGTTGCTACAGTCTTAGCAGCCCCCTAATAGTCAAACATTAACAGAGGCTGGAAGCCAGCCTGCAAGCCTTTTGCAGATATTGGCTTTAAAAAGTATCTCTTTGGTCCAGAGACCACCCTTTTTCCTGGGGATGAGATCTCCATTTTGGAGAAGCTCTCCTGCCTTCTTCAGTATAGAAAAAGCTTCAGATGTGCTGGTGGCCAAGCTAGGCAGCTTGGACAGGCCATTGTGAGTATGGTTACCCTCTTGCCTTAGAAACTGGTGCTGAGCTCAGATAGGGGAAGACCTGCTCTTTCTCAAAGATAGCAGCTCAGGGTTAGGGTAAAAGATCTCACAATTTTTCTACCGTTGGGGAAAGTTAATTCAGCAGCTGAAGAAAAAGGGAAGGAAAGAACATCTATATGGTTTCACAAGTTGACTGTTTGTGTTTGTAACTTCATCAAGCTGTGCCAAGTCTGTCAAGGACTTTGAGAAATAAATGTTCTGTTTGATGTTCAAATCTGGAGTGGTCTCAGTTGCTGGGAATTCTGAGCTTCTAAGTAAGGCACTCACAGTTCACCCGGATAGAGAGAAACACATCTTAGTTTTAACTTTATAGTGTCTGGGTGCAATGGCACATTGAGGTAATTTTGGACTGGATCACAGTCTCTGGATCACAGTCTCTTGTATCCTATGGGCTTTGATGCAGAGACTTTCTCATCATATTACCTCGACAAGGAAAAACTTACTATCGTTTGATGGATGGCACCCTAGATCCTTGCAAAAAAAGTATATATATGGAGGTGTTAATTAGGGATTTGTTCTCTGGACATGCCTTCCAGAAAAATATGCAAACAGGCCAGAAGAGCTAGGCTGAAGTTTCACAGTCAGAAAATCAAACATAGCTCATCAAGACGTGACCTATTCAAATGGCAAATAAAGCAGCAAGGAAAGATCATTGCAGTGGCAGGGTATGTGTAAACCCTGCAGAAATTGTCAGCGCTTTTAAAGGCAAACGGCCCATTACCGAGGACAAATGTTGTAAAGCATTAGCACTGCCAAAGTAATGTAGGAACATCTTTCCCCAAATGGAGAACCTGGCACGTTGGCATTTGGTAGCTTTTCGAGATCCAATTAGAGGATGCAGATTCAAATAAACTGCCTGCCTGGAAAGCAGCAGAAACTAAATGAAAGCAACAAAATTCATCAGTGGCAGACAACTTGAGTGAAAAGGTCAAGAAATACTCTTTTTCAAAATAATAATAAAAGCAATAGCTAATGATGTTAGTGGAGGAAGGTGCCTTAGACTGGGCAGTTTGGAGACACTCACTTTTGTGGGAACTTTTTGTACTATGTTCATGCATTATAACAAAAGGATAAAATAGATTTATTTATTTGTCATGTCAGGGCAACCAGTCAATTGTATTACATTTCTAACAGAACAAAACAAACAAACAGACAAAACACAAAATTTGCAAGTTTGGTAGTTGATTAAATGTCCTTTGACCAGTATCTGGCCACTTGGAGTGCTTATGGTGTTTCTGCAAGAAGATCCTCCATTATGCATGTGGCAGATTACATTAGAATAGATTAGAATCATAAAATTGGAAGAGACCTCATAGACCATCCAGTCCAACCCCCTGCCAAGCAGCAGAAAAATCACTTTCGAAGCATCCCCAATAGATAGCCATCCAGCCTCTGTTTAAAAGCCTCCAAAGAAGGAGCCTCCACCACAGTCCAAGGCAGAGAACAATTCTCACCATTAGGAAGTTCTTCCTAATGTTCAGGTGGAATGTCCTTTCTTGTAGTTTGAAACCATTGTTCTGTGTCCTAGTCTGCAGGGCAGCAGAAAATAAGCATGCTCCCTCCTCCCTATGACTTCTCCTCACATGCATGGTCCTCATCATGTCTCCTCTCAGCCTTCTCTTCTGCAGGCTAAATATGTCCAGCTCTTTAAGCCACTCTTCATGGGGCTTGTTCTCCAGACCCTGCATCATTTTAGTCACCCTCCTCTGGTCACATTCCAGCTTGCCAACATCTCCCTTAAATTGGAGTGCCCAGAATTGTACAAAGTATTCCAGGTGTGGTCAGGGGTGGCTCAACCCATTACGCAAAGTAAGCATTTCCAGTATAGTTGATTTTGCCCAGGGGCGCTATTGAGGCGCTCTTGGGGGAAAATAGACCTTGACATATGCGAATTGTAGTTACTGGGATGTATATTTCACCTACAATCAAAGAGCATTCTGAACTCCACCAATGATGGAATTGAACCAAATATGGCACACAGAACTCCCACGATGAACAGAAAATATATATCAGTGATTGGTTGGGCGGGGGGCAAAATACTTTTGCTTACCATTGAAAATTACCTAGGGCCGTCTCTGGGTGTGGTCAATAACAGCACTCCTCAACAATATTTTTGGAAACACAAAATATTGCAACACTTTGTGTAAATATAAGATAGCTGTGATACAGGAAAGAGTTAGAAGAGGAGTGAATGAAGAAGGTCTTGCAGGTAGCAATGCCTAAACTGGTGGTTCTCGACCTGTGAGTGCAAGTGTTTTGACCTACAACTCCTAGAAATCCCATCAAGTGTACCAGCTGTTAGGCTTTCTGCAAGTTGAAGGCCACAACATCTGGGGACCCACAAGTTGAGAACCACTGGCTTAACTATAAAAGGTTCTGATTCTATCTTGCAGGTTGAATTCAGCACCTTGGACAGCTGACATAAAGTTCCACTGACATAAAAGCCACCACTGCATCCTTAAAAGTGCCAATTTATTAGGAACAAGATACTAAGTTTATACTATTTAACTTAGGCATGGGAAACTTTGGCTCTCCAGGTGCTTTAGACTGCAATTCCAACAATTCCTAACAGCCAGTAGGGCAATAGGAATTGTGGGAGTTGTTTGGAGGGCCAAAGTTTGCCCATGCTTCGTTTAACTTGATTCTCTTGTACCTTACAACCTTTCTTGGCTCTTCTCTGCAAAAACTGTTGTATTATTTTTGCATCTCCTACAGATATGAATACAAGGTACAAATGAATCTATCAATTACACATTCCTTCTAGTTTTCATCATTCCAGTGTTATCTTCAACTCATCCTGAACTTAACACATTTCTTTTTTAAAAAATGACACTCAAGATGTTCATTTCTGTGAGAGCTGTTCAGCAGTGGAACTCTCTGCCCTGGAGTGTGGTGGAGGCTCCTTCTTTGGAAGCTTTTAAACATAGGCTGGATGGCCATCTGTCAGCGGTGATTTGAATGCACTATTCCTGCTTCTTGACACGAAGTTGGACTGGATGGCCCATGAGGTCTCTTCCAACTCTTTGATTCTATGATTCTATGTATTTTTCCAAATATTATCTCAGTTTTGCTTTCCACATTTGTTCATATCAGTGTGTGTGAAAGGGACATAGGAATTATAGTCGACCACAAGCTGAACATGATCAACAGTATAATGAGACAGCTAAAAATACCAATGCAATTCTAAGATGCATCAATAGAAGTATAGTATCTAAATCAAGGCAAGTACTACTATAGTCTTTTTTTTCCTGATCTTACCTGGAACACTGTGTCCAGTTCTGAGTACAACAGTTCGAAAAGGATATTGTCAAGCTGTGGTTAGCTCAGTGGGTTAAACTGCAAGCTACAGAAAATCTTGCCAACTGGAAGGTTGGCAGTTCAAACCACAAGTCAGGGTGAGCTCCCACCTTCAGCCCTAGCTTCTGCTTACCTAGCAGTTTGAAAACAGTAATGTGAGTAGATAAATAGGTAGGTAAAAGGCTCCCTGAAGACATGCCGACAAAATTCTGTCAGGAAGGCATCCATGGACAACAGGTTCCTCAGTATGGAAAATGGAACAACAGCACCTCCCCATGACCGAATCGAGCACAGCCTCCACATGCCAGAGATGGAAAAGAAGGAAGCCTTGCCTTTGTCTATGTACTGTCTGTCTTTGTTGTTAATTGTATAATGGCATTGAATGTTTGCCATATATGTATTCTGTAATCCGCTCTGAGTCCCCTTGGGGAGATAGAGCAGAATATAAATAAAAATTATTATTATTATTATTATTATTATTATTATTATTATTATTATTAACACAACAAGATGAGTCCACAGCAAACAAGATCCCTCTGCTGGCTGTTGTATTGGATCACACATCGGACACTTCCCAAGTGTCTAGGACTGTGTGATGTATAGGTGAATAATGTGTGCAGATCCCAGTAAGGTGGCCTTTTGCAGCTGATAAGTGGTGATTTTGTCAATACCGATTGTGTTTAAGTGCAGGTCAAGGTCTTTAGGGACTGCATCCAGTGTGCCGATCACCACTGGGACCACCTTGACTGGCTTGTGCCAGAGTCTTTGCAGTTTGATCTTTAAATCCTCATATGGTGTCAGCTTTTCCAGTTGTTTCTCTTCAATCCTGCCGTCGCCTGGGATTGCAACATCAGCAATCCATACTTTGTTTTTTTAAAAAAAAATATGATTGTGAGGTCAGGAGTACTGTGCTCCAAAACTCTGTCTATTATTATTATTATTATTATTATTATTATTATTATTATTATTAAGAATAAGACATAGAACAATGGATTCGAATTGTAGGGAAATATTCTCCCTGAATATTAGGAATTGGACTACTGTAATGTGCTCTACGTGGGGCTGCCCTTGAAAATGGCTCGGAAACTCCAACTGGTTCAACGGTCGGCAGCCAGGTTGTTAACTGGCGCTCCTTACAGAGAGAGGTCAACCCTCCTGTTTAAGGAGCTCCATTGGCTGCCGTTCATCTTCCGGTCCCAATTCAAGGTGCAGGTGCTCACCTACAAAGCCCTAAACGGTTTGGGACCCGCCTACCTGCGTGACCGCATCTCCATATATGAACCCACACATTCCCTTCGATCATCTGGAGAGGCCCTGCTCACGATCCCACCTGCATCGCAGGCGCGTTTGGTGGGGACGAGGGACAGGACCTTCTCTGTGGTGGCCCCCCGACTCTGGAACTCCCTCCCCAAGGACATCAGACAAGCCCCAACGTTGGCAATCTTTAGGAAGAGCCTGAAGACCTGCCTGTTCCAGTGTGCCTTTCCAGAATAGGAAACTCCTGGAATCATGTCCCAAATGCACTTTGTTAGTTTTAGGATTGTCTGCACATTGCACCTACCTCCCAAAAAACCTCTACATATCACCCGTCAAGTCTAGCACTTTTTAAATTTTGTCCATTACAATTGGCCCGGCCTTTAGGTTTTAAATGCGTCATGGTGTCATTGTTTTTAGTGTTTTATTGTTTTGTTTGATGTTTTATTATTTGCTTATGAGTTTTATTGTTGTATTTGTATGCTGTTGTTTGTTGGTGGCCTTGGCCTTTGTAAGCCGCATCGAGTCCTTTGGGAGATTTTGCGGGGTATAAATAAAGATAATAATAATAAGAAGAAGAAGAAGAAGAAGAACTGTTTGACAGTATTATATGCTGCCGTGAAGAATGGAGGTTTTTAAACAGAGGTAGGATGGCCATCAGTTGGGAGTGCTTTGATTTTATGTTCCTGTATAGCAGAATGGGATTATACCGGATGACCCTTGATGAGTCTATGACACTATGAAAAGTATCAAAATTAAATAAATCCACATTAAAATGCAAGTTAATTTTTCTGTCATCACTAATGGCAATGCATCAAGTGTGTAATTAGACTGGTACTGAGTTAACACCTCAAAAATGGACAGTGCATGGATAATCATTCAACACTTTGGACACACACACAGAGTTCCATGACGGACTAGGTTTGTACACATTTATGTCTGACAGTCCTGAAAATCTGTTGGGAATGGGAGGACCAATTCCAGAACTGTCAAAGCTGACAGCACTAAATATTGGTTGGGGATCTGAGGTTAAGAATTCTTGCCAAAGGGCCTGTCTCTTCATCTCTCAGATTTCAGTAGTATGGGGAAAATAGCCTTTTTTTCTGCCAAATATTTTCAGAATCAAGAATGAGGGTGTCTGTCTGGACAGAATAATCTGAAGTTAAACAAAATGCTGATGTTGTTATCTGTTTTCAAGTTAAAATCTGATTTCTGGTGACCCCATCGTGGGATTTTCTTGGCAATGTTTATTTAGAGAAGGTTTGCTATTGTCTTCTTCTGCGGCTGAGGGAATATGGTTTACCTAAGGTCACCCAATCATTTCTGTGGCAGAAGAGGAATTGGAACTATAGTCTTCTAGACCCCTCATCCAATGTTCAATCTATGGGAGTTCTGGAGTTATTTCTTTCATGATAAGGAAGAGACCATAGGAAATGATGCATTAAATGTCCCACCAATATTATTTATTTATTTATTTACATTTATATCCCACCCTTCTTACCCTGAATGGGACTCAGAGTGGCTTCCAAGTTATATGTACATACAATATATTATTAGCATAGCACAATATTAGTATCATATATGGCTGTATTGTACGATACCACTATCTATATAAATAAAAAATGTAATGTTCGTTTGTGGGATTAACATAACTCAAAAACTACTGGATGAATTGCCGCCAAATTTGGCCACAAGACACCGACTAACCCAAGGAGTGACCATCACTCAAAAAAAAACCCCCTGATTTCGTCTTTTGGGAGTTGTAGTTGCAGGGGTTTATAATTAACCTACAATCAAAGAGCATTCTGAACTCCACCAAGGATGGAATTGAACCAAATGTGGCACATAGGACTCCCATGACCCAGCAGAAAACACTACAAGGGGTTGGTGGGCATTGACCTTGAGTTTGGGAGTTGTAGTTCACCTACATCCAGAGAGCCCTGTGGGCTCAAACAGTGATGGGTCTGGACTAAACTTGGCATGAATATTCCATATGCCCAAATATGAACACAGATGGCGTTTGGAGGAAATAGACCTTGACATTTGGGAGTTGTAGTTACTGGGATTTATAGTTCATCTACAATCAAAAAGCATTCTGAACCCCACCAACGACAGAACTGGGCCAAACTTCCCACACAGAACCCCCATGACCAACAGAAAACACTTAAGGCCATCTAGTACTGCAATATTATTAGTAATATTACATGTGATATATAATTATTATATTATGATATTATAATATTAGTATTATATTGTATTACAACATTATGATCAATGTTACATGTACATGCAATATACTATATGATTAGCATAACACATAGTATTCATTTTATGGTAATTGTTTCTGATATTGCTGCTATTTGCCTTCCAGCTAATTCAGATTTATGGTGACCCTATCATAACATATTCTAAAACTACAAGTCCCATGATTCCATACCATTGGGTCATGGCAGTTATAGTGGCATCAAACTGTATTAATTCTACAGTGTGTAGATGCACTCCAAGATGTATTTTGACCACATGTGTCCTGATTTTCATCAGGAGAGCCCAGAATGAGAACTTCGTCTACAGGTGAGAGAAGACGGCGGAAGAATGAAAATGTTAGTAACACCTGATCTCATATTGTTTTCCTATTTTGCATAAATTCAGCATAAATGGCAGAAATGAAGATGACATATATCACTCAGAGATGACATTAAGGGGAATGCATGTTGCCTATAATTAACTCATTGTCCCTGCAATGATGGGTATTTCTTCAGAAATGTGTATCTCCACAATCAAACCTGGAAATTAATTCCATGTAGACCGTCCACTAAATGCAAGAGAGGTAGGATAGGAAAAATGGCACATATCTTTCACTACCTTGTCATGTTTTGGTATTCAAAACCAAGCTTTGTTTAACTTTTCATAATACTTTCACTTATGAAACTAGGTAAAGGTAAAGGTAGTCCCCTGACATTAACTCCAGTCATGTCTGACTCTGGGGTGTGGTGCTCATCTCCATTTCTAAGCCGAAGAGCCAGCGTTGTCCGTAGACACCTCCAAGGTCATGTGGCCGGCATGACTGCATGGAGCGCCGTTACCTTCCCGCTGGAGCAGTACCTATTGATCTACTCACATTTGCATGTTTTCGAACTGCTAGGTTGGCAGAAGCTGGGGCTGACAGCGGAAGGTCACGCCGCTCCCCGGAATCGAACCTGTGACCTTTCGATCAACAAACTCAGCAGCTCAGTGCTTTAACCCACTGCGCCACCGGGGGCTCCACAAGGGATGGTAAAACATGAAAATATCTGGACCCCCCTGAGTAACATCTCTGCAGATGACCAATTCTCTCACACACATTACCTAGGGCCGCCTCTGTTTGGGTGGTATCTTAAACTGCAAATCTGTCAGTTCCAGACGTTGTTGCCATGGCTGCAGAAATGGAATCAAAGTGCTATAACCCTGCAATGCAGAACACTGACATGTGCTCAAGAGCTTTGGAAAGACACCCTACAAAATTTATTCAGCCAAGAGAAATGCATTATTTTGATGACAACCCCATGAATGCTCTATTCTGTGGCAAAACTGGTGGCCAGGGGATTCTGAGAGTTATGATCCAAATGTACGCCACCCCCATTACTCTGAACAGTACCAAATCCTGATGTTTACAGCTCAGTCACGAGTCTCTGTAGAGAGAGGAAAGAAAGAAACCTAGATGGTGACACCAATCTCTGCCCTTTAGCTCGGTGCTCCCACACAGGTGGCAAAGTGAGACAGGCGTGCTTTTCGGTTGACAGGCAGCACATAAACAGGACAATGAGTGACAGATTCAATCTCATTCATGAGATATTTTCCAGGGAGATCAGGCTCTGTGGCTGACGGCTTGTCAAGAGACTTGCTTGATATTAAAGCTCAACAACTTTAATGAAGAAACTACAGAGGATGTGCCTGTTGCGGTTTTTCAAGCTGACTGGCTGACATTAAGTGGCACGGTGGCCTTGCCAAAGTGACAAACATTCGATTTTTCAGTACGGTTTTCAGGCTGGGTCCACTTCTCTGGCTTCCGTTAACATTTGTGAACTTGCCTTTTCTCATATTCCATGGTTAACATTCGTTCACACTTTTCCAATATGTATATCCATAGTATGTTTATATCCTTCTGTCCTGTATAAAGGAATCTCAGAACAGCACACAAATAAAATCAATGTAAAGCTTTAAAACAGTTTAAACTACAAAAAACAATACAAATAAAGATTTTGGAAGTAAATTGAACCATTTAAAAACAATGCAAAGCCATGCATATGTACATTTTGGAATAAATTAGTTCGGTCCCAAAGACTTTAATAAGCAGTCATGGCCAGAATCCTGTTTGAGATTTGCACCTTTCTAAGGCCCCTTCTACACTGCCACATAATCCAGTTTATCAAAGCAGATTACCCACATTATCTTCTTTGCACTGGTGGTGCAATGGGTTAAACCCTTGTGCCAGCAGGACTGAAGACCAACAGGTCAGAGGTTCGAATCCGTGAAGAGCATGGATGAGCTCCCTCTGTCAGCTCCAGCTCCCTATGTGGGGACATAGAATCATAGAATCATAGAATCAAAGAGTTGGAAGAGACCTCATGGGCCATCCAGTCCAACCCCTTTCTGCCAAGAAGCAGGAATATTGCATTCAAATCACCTCTGACAGATGGCCATCCAGCCTCTGTTTAAAAGCTTCCAAAGAAGGAGCCTCCACCACACTCCGGGGCAGAGAGTTCCACTGCTGAACGGCTCTCACAGTCAGGAAGTTCTTCCTCATTTTCAGATGGAATCTCCTCTCTTGTAGTTTGAAGCCATTGTTCTTGCGTCCTAGTCTCCAAGGAAGCAGAAAACAAGCTTGCTCCCTCCTCCCTGTGGCTTCCTCTCACATATTTATACATGGCTATCATATCTCCTCTCAGCCTTCTCTTCTTCAGGCTAACATGCCCAGCTCCTTAAGCCTCTCCTCATAGGGCTTGTTCTCCAGACCCTTGATCATTTTAGTCGCCCTCCTCTGGACACATTCCAACTTGTCAATATCTCTCTTGAATTTTGGTTCCCACAAGGATGCAATGTTCTTGCAGGTGGCCAGTTCTCTCACAACAGAAGTTTGCAGCTTCTCAAGTCGTTCCTGACACACACAAAAATCTTCTTTGAACTGGATTATCTTAGTCTACACTGCCATATAATCCAGTTCAAAGCAGATACTCTGGATTTCATATGACAGTGTAGAAGGGCCCTTGGTGAGCTCATGTCCACAGGAATTAATACTGCACCATTGAGTTTTTTCTGCAACTATGAGAAGGCCTTCTTTATGTGTTCCTACTAAGAGGGTCAACAAAGTGTCCAAGGCATACTGGTGCCCAATGCACATTAGTGCTGTATGCACAATGGGACTGATCCATAACAGAACTAATGTGCATCACATTGGTCCTAATGTTCATCACATACACACCAATGCACACCATGCATGTGTTTATGTTTATTATTATTATTCTCACTGATGTCCCATTACGTACCTTTGCAATTTCTTAGCACAGCTACTATGTAGCTAGGAATCACCATCACCATCATCATCATCATCATCATCATTGCTTATCTGCCTCTTCCTATGGATCAAGGCAGGGAACGATAACATATTAAAATACAACATATACCATTAGTTACAAGTCCATAAACCAGTTAAAACATCAGTTTAAAAAAGAATACCTGCAATCAATGAATATTAAATACAGCCAGGTTTAAATTCATAATATAAGATTCATAATATAATATTTATTTATTTATTCCATCCATTTCTACCCCGCCCTTCTCCCCTCAAAGGGGGACTCAGAGCGGCCTCACATAAGCATCATGTGATGCTGTCAGCATGTAACAACAAAGATTACAATTAAAACAGTAAAAATCATTAAAAACATTATACAAATTCATAGAATCATAGAATCAAAGAGTTGGAAGAGACCTCCTGGGCCATCCAGTCCAACCCCCTGCCAATAGGTAGGAAAATTGCATTCAAATCAACCCTGACAGATGGCCATGCAGCCTCTGTTTAAAAGCTTCCAAAGAAGGAGCCCCCACCAAACTCCGGGGCAGAGAGTTCCACTGCTGAACGGCTCTCACATTCACTTACAAGTTCATTGAAAAATAAATTAAAACATGCCAATTAAAAACCAAGACCAGATTGGGTAAATCCAATGTCACTGATGTCCTAAATTTCCTTTCCAATTGCCGCTGTCCACTAGTTGAATACCTGGTCCCAAAGCCAAGTCTTCAACTGTCTTCTAAAGGACAGGAAGGAGGTGGCCAACCTGATGTCCTTAGGGAGGGAGTTCCACAGATGGGGGCCACTGCCGAGAAGGCCCTGTCTCCCGTCTCTACCAACCGCATTTGCGAGAGTGGTGGGATCGAGAGCAGGGCCCCCTCTGACGATCTTAAGCTTCGTGATGGTTCATAACAGGAGATACGTTCAGACAGGTAATATCATTTGGATAGGCAGGCTGGAAGAGACCAATCTTTATTGCCAGTGTGCCGTCACACCCAGATCCTATAAAATTCAAACTAAGATGTGCTTCTCTCTTTGTCTGGGTGGACCGCGGGGGTCTTTCTTTAGAAGCTCAAAAATTCTCAGCAACTGAGGCCACTTCAGGTTTGGAACATCAAAACAGAATATTTATTTCTCAAAGTCCTTGCAGACTTGGCACAGCTTGTCAAAGTTACAAACAAAACAGTCAATTGGTGAAACCATAGAGATGATCTTTCTTTCTTTTTTCCTTCAGTTACTGAGGTAACTCTTCCCCAAATGGTAGAAAATATCCTGGGATCCTTTCACCCTAACCTTGAGCTGCTATGGTTAGAAAAAACAGGTTTTTCCCTATCTATAGCTCAAGGTTAGCTTTGGAGATGAAGTAATGCTCAATAATATTCAATAACTCGATATCTATCTATAACTCAATTGCTCACTTGCTATCTATCTATCTCAATTAGACCCAATATTACTCAATCATATCTCAATTGCTATTCTATCTATCTATCTCAATTAGCTTCTTTATCTATATAACTCAATCCTCAATTGTACTTACAATGATTTTTTCAGAGCTACCTGCCTGACCAACAGCACATCTGAAGCTTTCTTTCTCTACTGAAGGAGGCAGGGGAGATTCCAAAATGGAGATCTCATCCCCTGGAAAAAGGGCGGTCTCTAGACCCAAAGAGATACTTCTCTAAACCAATAACTGCAGAGGGCCTGCAGTCTGGCTTTGCAGACTCTGATACTGTTTAACTTCCAGGGTGCTGCTGGGTCTGTAGCAGCCCTGGGGAAATGCAAAAGAACACTATTCCATGCAACTAAAAGGTAATGCAAACTATGCTCCTGGAAGATGGAACAACCAGGTTAAATGTAATGTATTCATTTTGTTAAAGTGTTTCTGGCAGGTCATTCCACAATTTAGGGGTGGCTGAAGAAAACATCCTTTGTGTGGCCATCACGAATCCTGACTGGTAATGGTCAACATCCCTATGCATGTGGGTGGGTTATTCAGGGTGAAGGGAACCCTGTAGGTATAGATAAAGGCTTTCAGCATATGTTGTTAGTTCATACAATAAACTGAGCCATTCTCAATGATATTCAAAAATCCAGTAGAAGAACGTCCTTCAACCTGGATGCCAAAGCAGAAAGGTTTCCTTCTATGTCCCCATGCTTTATTTTGCTTCCACCAATGAAGTCCAAAGAAGCACTTCTCCATTAGTCCTCAGTCCTGTGGCAATTTTTGTATAAATGCATCTGGGTTCTTACATGGACAAGTGTTGAACAGTACTTTTTTTTTAAAGGCTTCCTGGTATAGTTCAAACTTGCTTTCTATTCCACTTACATAAAACATAGTTACTTTCATTCTTTAGACGGTGT
The DNA here is from genome assembly GCF_025583915.1 of Anolis sagrei ordinatus. Lineage (NCBI taxonomy): Eukaryota > Metazoa > Chordata > Lepidosauria > Squamata > Anolidae > Anolis > Anolis sagrei. Next base: position 9,414,515 of record NW_026844367.1, on the reverse strand, counting down.
CTCTTGTGCGAGTTTTATGATGGTTGTAACCATGTTTACAATCTTGAGCTCTAAGTGGTTGAATAAATATTCATAAGCAAACAAGTAAATTGCATGCACGCACACAGAGTCTTGGTTGTCACTTCATTGAATTATACAATATATATGCGTGTCAACTTGTATATCTGTATGTCTGCAATCCATATGTATGTCTAACTCAGAGATAGAAAAAATGGCATTCAAGGGATCCAATTGTGCTTCTGATTTTTAAAGTGAATCTTTAAAAAAACATTATTTCTTTTTGTTACTTTGATAGACATGATGCAGGATGGAGCTGAAGAGCTTAGGTTGATAAGAGTGTCATACAAGCCATTTGAGGTAAGAAAGTTTATTGGGGGAAATTGTTGGAGATCAGATACAGAGACTGATGATTATTTGATGATTTAGAGAGGATTGTTAGCTTTTCTGTGGCACAAAGCGATGCCTTTTCTGTCTGGGAGATTTTCTGTCTGAGAGATTATGTGAGAAAGTTATGAAGGAAATTCACAGGAAACAAAATGATTTCATGGGTGTTTGTTAAACAACAAGTTGTTAAACTTAAAGTCAGTACAGGCAACACTGTTTTAGAGTGAGAAGCTAGGCCTGAGTTCTCTTGTTCCTAGTTCAAATCAAGCTTTGATTTTAGATTTAATATGCTGGAAGTTTTCTATGTTTATGTTCATGTACCCCTGTTCAAGTTTTACTAGTCATATCTTCTGGATTGTGGATTTATACTCTATCTGTGGTTTCCAGCTGTTCCTGGACTCTGTCACCTCTGGAACTTTATGAGACATTTGAATTATTGTTTGGTTATATACCTTTTTGGATTATATATCTTCCTTTCTTATTCCTTATTTTTATATGCTTTTTATGTTTTTACAATAAACTGTTGCTTATATTCCTGTATTCTTGTGTGGTACAGTGGTCATAGGTGTTTCCTGGAGTGCAACAGAAATTAATTTATCAGGAGGGAAAAGAGAGGGGAACTTGCCCTACCCAGTAGGTTTGGGCAAAAGCAAACTGCTGCAACCTTCCCCAACTTGTACCTTCTTCCACATTAAAAACTTTTGCTATCTTAACCACACTTTGCTGTTGCTTGGTCACACATGTCCCAGTTTTCAGCTCTTATAAGAGGATATTGTCGGAAAGCTCCCTTGCAACCCATTAATTTAATGGGTCCAAAATACTGGGAGAAGTGGTACCTGTTGATAGACTATGACCACTTGATCAAGAAAAAAAATTGTTCTAAACTCGTTTCGTATTTTGTAATTATTTCCGAATTTTTCTTGAAAAAAAGATCTGAAATATCAGGAAATACAAATCGCTTCGTTTGTTTCGTTAATGGAAGGTGCCCCTACCTCCCTCTAGAACCATTAAAATCTTGCAGTTTTCCTTCTACTATTCCTGCATGGCTAGATATTGGATCAAAAGGTAATGTAATACGAATTCATTACGAGTTTAGAAACTTCCAAACAAGATCAACCAAGCCTAATGACCAGGGAAGGCATGGATTCTATAGCATGCTTTAATTTAAACCATCACAATTTCTGTACAATGTGATCAAGGAAGGCGACTGCCCTTGAAGCTATCTAGCATGGATTTGCTGCATTTGATTTATATCCATGCCAAGACAATACCTCCTTCTAAGCAACAATGAATATTTACCAACAACAAATGTGCTTGATTTCGAAGCCCTAGAGGCTCGCAGTTCAAGTTCCAAAAGAACCTGCTTTCTGTGTAATTAGTCTAACTTTATTCATTCACTCCCCACAGGACTTTGTCTTTTCCCCAAGAAACTGGATCACTCGGCAACATTTGCATAGTCAACATATGCCAGCAAAATCAGAAGTGACAAGGTTGCAGATTAAATGCTTAATGATTTATATCAGGGTTCCTGTGTTGTAAAAGAAAAGAAAGAAAAAACAAGAAGGAAAGTTTTCCATTAAGAAAGAACCTTGCTGCCCCCATCAATGCTCTACTGAAAGACTCAGGAGCCTTTAGAATATAAGAAGTATCCAGGTGGATCAGAGTGCAGTGCTATCTAGTCTATAAATTTGGTTTATATACTGGATAATCAATAGCCCTTGGAAAACTCACCAGGAGAACAGGACTGGAATCATATCCTCCTGGTGCTGACTGGAGAAAAAGTGAGTTAGAAGTGCAACTAATATGCAAATAATAATAAACACAGACTTATATATTTATGACTAGCCGTCCCCTGCCACACGTTGCTGTGGCCCGGTCTGTGTATATGTGTCTTGTGCGTGTATATATATGTGTATATGCATGTTTATATGTGTGTGTTTGCATTTATATATGTGGTTTGGTAATGTATTTTTTGTTTTGTTTTTTGGCTTTTTAAGTCTCTTCCACTGTGTTTTTCGGTGTTTTTATGAGTAATGGTCACTTGTTGGCCTGAGAGGTGAATTGTGTCCAAATTTTGTGTCAATTCATCTGGTGGTTTTTGAGTTATGTTAATCCCACATATGAACATTACATTTTTATTTATATAGACTAGCTGTCCCCTGCCACACATTGCTGTGGCCCTCATGGGGGTTCTGTGTGGGAGGTTTGGCCCAATTCTATCGTTGGTGGGGTTCAGAATGCTCTGTGATTGTGGGTGAACTCTAAATCCTGGCAACTACAACTTCCAAATGTCAAAATTCTATTTTCCCCCAAATCCACCGGTGTTCACATTTGGGCATATGGAGTATTCATGTAGAGTTTGGTCCAGATCCATCATTGTTTGAGTCCACAGGGATCTCTGGATGTAGGTGAACTACAACTCCAAAACCAAAGGACACTGCCCACCAAACCCTTCCAGTATTTTCTGTTGGTCATGGGAGAACTGTGTGCCAAGTTTAGTTCAATTCCATCGTTGATGGGGTTCAAAATGCTCTTTGATTGTAGGTGAACTATAAATCCCAGCAACTACAACTCCCAAATGACAAAATTAATTTTTTTTGAGTGAAGGACATACATTGTGTTGTGAGGTGTCTTGTGTCCAAATTTAGTGTCGATTCCCCCAGTGGTTTTTGAGTTCTGTTAATCCCACATACGAACATTACATTTTTATTTATATAGACTAGCCACCTCCTGCCACGTGTTGCTGTGGCCCACTCTGTGTATATATGTTTTGTGTGTTTATATATGTGTATATGTGTGTATATATATTTGTGTATATGTGTATATATGTGTGTTTGTGTATATTTATGTAGTTTTGCGCATGCGTTGTAATGTATTTTTTGTTTGTTTAGGGTTTTTTTTTTTTTGCTTTTTTAGTCCCTTCTGCTGTGTTTTTCAGTTTTTTATGAGTGATGGTCACTCCTTGGCCTGATAGGCGTATTGTGTCCAAATGTGATGTCAATTCGTCCAGTGGTTTTTGAGTTATGTTAATCCCACAAACTAACATTACATTTTTATTTATATAGATATCAGTGAGAAGTAAGGAAGAAGGAGAAAGATGGAACTCTGTTGCTTTAAACTCAACTGAATTTAATAGTTTTTTAATTGCATGTTATTCTTTTATTTTTGTGTTTTTTATTTTCAATTTACATATTCATAAAAGACAACACACACATATACATAAAGAATACAATACTATTTGACATCTACACAATTTTTGTAATTGTTTATACCCTCTCCTCCTCCCATCCCTCCCATTTTGGTCACTTCCTGTCCCTTGGGTTGGAGACATTCACATACTTTTTGTATAATGCTCTTTCCAAAGCTTGTTGACAACTCCCCACTCAGGGAATTGCCATCTAAAAAGTAACTTTTACAAATTTAATTCATTCACATGAAAGACATCTTGAACAGGGAATATTTGGAGAAAGTGCAGCTCAATCTAAACTGACTGGAACACAACAAACATCAAAGCATTAACTTCATAATTTAGTCTATTTATGTAAAGAATATGTCATCTTTAGTGTTGGAAATTTGCTCAAGGATCGGGGGAGATGCTTGAGCCACGCAAAACTACATCTTTACAGCCAAGTAAAAGGAGTGCATTGAACTTTATTTTTAAATGCCAAAGCAACTGTAAACTTTGCTATGCCTTTTATTTATTGCTGCACTAAAATAATGAGATGCTTCTTTAAAAAAAGAAGAAGGTGGAGTTGGGCAAGGATCACAGCTCTTCAATCGTGCGAGAAGCCCACAGAGAAATATATTAAGAGCATGAATTTGGTGAAAAGGAGAAATTCATCCATATAATGTTGATGACCCATGCAATCAGCAAGCCCTTAAAGGCGTACAATATTTATACAGTTTTACATACAGATCGGCACAGTGCTTAATGTGAGCTACCGTTGTTTGCCCAATGGCCTCCGCACTATCCAAATGTGACAAACTGGGAAATATAAAAGTAAATGTGGGGAAAATCCTTTGGCCACGGCCCAATAATTCCCTTCCTATTTGTATTTCGGAGATGTTAACAGCAGAGAGAAAAACACATTCAGTGCAGACTACAATAGCCTTGCAGTAAAGATCAATGTAATGGAGGAGCAGCGAACGGAACCTCGGCTAAGAACACCTTGGTTACTTTTTTAAAGGGAGTAGAAGAGATAAATCACAACTGGTTACCCAGTCAGTTCCTATAGGCTTTAGCTACCATGGTTCAATCCACAGCTTAATCGCCTGTGGACAAAGCATGTCGACATTGAGAAAGAATTGTGGAGACCTTGAGCCACAATAATACTACAAGGATTAGCCAAGATACTTCTGTGGTGGTGGAGTTAATCCAAGGGCCTTCAACGGTGCATCTACACCGGGCATGTCTAAAGCAGTGGTTCTCAACCTGTGGGTCCCCAGATGTTTTGGCCTTCAACTCCCAGAAATCCTAACAGCTGGTAAACTGGCTGGGATTTCTGGGAGTTGTAGGCCAAAACACCTGGGGACTCACAGGTTGAGAACCACTGGTCTAAAGTCTGACCCTGGGGCCAATTGTGGCCCCTGTTCAAACTTCCACTGGCCCTCTCTCCCAGGGCCTCCCTTCCTCCTTTCCTTCTTCCCTTCCTTGACTTCCTTCCTACCTTTCTTGACTTTCTTCCTCTTTTCGTTCATTCTTGGGGATCAGGGTTCTGGAAAAGGCAGACTCCTTGGAAGGGGAAAAAGAGACATGTGTCCATTTACCCTGATTAAATGTCGGCTTCTCCTTGGTAGTTCTGGCCTTGGGCATCCTCTTTCTAATGGCCTCTTCTCTCTCTCTCTCTCTCTCTCTCTCTCTCTCTCTCTCTCTCTTCTTCCCCTGTAACTTTTTCTTTGCAAAGGAAGACTCCCCAATTGCCCTCTTTGCCTCTGTTGAGGAATTATGAAGGTGGAGGCATTACTTTTCATTCAACCCTTGTACTTATGACTTCAGGTATCTAGTCTTGAAATGCATCCTTTGTGATTACTGGTTTTATTTATTTCTTATAAAAAACATTGCACAAATTAGTATAAAACTGATAAAAATAGAAGGTGTGCAGGTGGCTAAATATCTTCTGACCAAAAACGGGCAAAAGCAACGACATTGTCTGGAGCCTCCAACAACTCTTCCTCTGTACATGAGGCAGGGTATAGTAGACAAGCATACAGATACAGAGTTGTCTGTTCTGCTCCACAGAACAGACAACAGTTGTGGGATTCTTTTAAGTAGTGCCATTTTGCCAGGTTGTCTTTTGATCTGCCCACTCCACTTCTGAGCCTGTTCAGGGATTTCCAAGTTGCCCACTCATGGTTTGTCAATGGAGGAAGTCCCTCGCAGGGGGGCATCCAGTTGGGATTTCCTTGTCTAGCTGCCCAGAGGGAGGCACTTGCTGTTGCTGGAGGGACACCAAGAGGAGTCGTAGTTCTCGTAAAGCTTTTCCTTGATTTGAGTCTACTGGGAGGAGGCTGGTAGCCATGTAGTGGGTGGCTTTCACAGTGTTCAACCTTATTTCTCTCACATTTAGCAGCAACTTCCTGTTGCACATCGGGGGGGGGGGGCAATGCCAGCTAGCTTGTAGAGTTTATCAACAGGAGTAGGTTTAAGACATCCTGTGGTTATTCTTCATGTTTCATTCAATGCTTTGTTCGCCTGCTTTGCATGGGCAGACCTATGCCTAAGAGGCAGGCATACTTAGCAGTTGAGTAAGACAAGGCTAGGGCTGATGTTCTTACTAATCTTGGGTCTGCACCCCATGTGCTGCCAGTAAGTTTCCGTAGGATGTCATTGCATGCAGTTACTGTGTGCTTGGTGTTCAAGCAGTGTTTGCTATATGCTAGTGTTCGATCTAAGGTGACACCGAGATATTTAGGATAGAAACAATGTTCAAGCTCTTCACCTTCCCAGGTGACTTTCAATTTCCTGTTGGCTTCACGGTTGCATAGGTGGAAAGCACACACTTGTGTCTTGACAGGGTTAGGCTTCAAGTGGTTATCTTTGCAGTAGCTGGAGAGATCTTTCAAGGCATTAGTAAGTTGGATTTCAACTGTTTCAAAGTCAGTTAGGGGACACGGAAAGAGCCTCCTCAAAGACTGAGTAAATACAGTCGGGCGTCTCCTGGACAATGTTTCTTGTAAGCGGCTAATCTTTCCAAACCCAAAAGCATTGTTTTTGAAATGCTTTTGAAATGTTTTAAATTGGAGGTGTGTCTTTTTTTCCTCCACATATGGATGAACACCAAAGGTCTTTATTAAGACCATTGTTAACTATTGTGTCTATTCATATAGAAGGTTTGTCACTTGCTAAGGAAGAACTACTGGCCAAAATGTCTGAGGACATTTCGTGTGACATCTTATGCATACAGGAAACACACAGAGACATCACAATGAGAAGACCAAAAATCCTCGGAATGCAACTGGCAGTGGTTACTGGGTAATGCTGCATTTCAAACTGATTTTGTATGAAGTAGTTTCATATGTTTCATAACGGCGCTCCATGCAGTCATGCCGACCACATGACCTTGGAGGTGTCTATGGACAAAGCTGGCTCTTCGGCTTAGAAATGGAGATGAGCACCACACCCCAGGGTCAGACATGACTGGACTTCATGTCAGGGGAAAACCTTTACCTTTACCTAGTTTCAAATAGTTAATTATAGGCAACATGCATTCCCCTTAATGTCATCTCTGAGTGATATATGTCATCTTTATTTCTGCCATTTATGCTGAATCCCGTTCAGCACACAAAATAGGAAAACAATATGAGATCAGATGTTACTAACATTTTCATTCTTCCGCCGTCTTCTTCCACCTGTAGACAATAAAGTTCTCATTCTGGGCTCTCTTTTCATGCTTGGTTGAATCTCTCTGCTTTTCCTGTCCCCCTTGACTTGGTATTTCAGTCCTGGAAAGAGCTCCAGATGCGCCGGGAACGTCTTGAAGCAACAGCAGTCGATTCAACCCTCTTAGTACCGTGGATGCTAGTAACATATTCTGACAGAATGAAGGTCTGGGTTGGGTGTCGGGGGATTTGAAAGAGATTCTCTGTCGTTACCTGCGCCTAGATGTAAAGTAGAAGGAGAACAAAAAGAGAATGAGACAACTGAACATATTCCATATTTAAGATGACAAGAACAGTACAGTCATGTAAAAAAACTTCTACAAGTAGACCGATGCTATGTGCTTGAGACTAGATAATATTTGCAAGGTTTGGGGGTCCACACAAGACCCCTAGCAAAGAAGGATGGGGAGAAGGCCAAGGGGACATCAACGTTGTAGGATTAATGCAATTTTCTCCCTCATTTTTATAGCTATTGGGGTGAAACTTGCTACAATGGTTGAACACTTTTACCACTGTTAGCCCATCAAGTTTCTGAATATTTTATTTATCCACGGATTTTGAGGGAATTTTCAAAGATTTTATAACTGGCCCTCAGCTTTAAAAAATTGAGCACAGTTGAACGAATCAATTTTGACACCACTTAAACAATTTTACACCACCTTAATTGCCACGGCTCAATGCTATGGCATCCTGATGAGCTTGATGAGACACCAGTACTCTTTAGCAGAGAAGACTTGTAAAACTACAACTCCCATGATCCCCATAGCATGGTTAACCAAATATTTAAAATGTTATGTAGTTATTGAATTGATGCTTTACTTTTCTCTTGTGACTGGAGAATGTGTGCTTGCTCAGAGTAGTTCATGCTCCCTCAGCACTTTGGGAAGGGCAGACTATAGTTTGGAAAAAAAAACATGAATGCATTCCTATGCACACTGCATATGTGTTTCTCCACTTATAGTAATTATGTGCAATTAGTATAACAAAAAGTAACACAATTTTATAGTAATGAAATGTTCACTAACTATACTTTAGAAACACTTTAGAAATGAAACGCCAGCACCCCCAATTTTTTAATGACTTTTGGAACATTTTTGTTAGCGATCACACATGCCTAGATAGCAGATAGTTCCAAAGCCCAGATTTCAGACACTGTTTTTAGCATTGTTATCCACATTGAGTTGTTTATAAGAGAGGAAAAGAGGATGTTGTTGTTGTTGTTGTTCAAGCAAGCTCCACATTTTCTTCCAACTTTGCTTCAAGTGAGGCAGTATTAAAATACAGCCAAAACTAAAAAAAATAAATGGAATACTCACAGTAAGCCATTGCACTGTGAAAACCGCCAACAGTCCAATTGCAATGAGTACAGGCTTTTGGGCCAGTATAGACAAGAGTCACTGAATCAATTGTGCTTACCCACATATTGACTCACTGTTCATCCATTGATTCCAGTTAGTCTGGTTGGGAAAAACAATAGGATTTCAACCTTAGTTTATGTCTTAAAAGATAGAGAAATAGAAAGGAGGATGAGAGAGGAAAAAAAGAAAGATGAGAGGGAGAGAATATAGCAATAAAGATAATAGGGACAGAAATAATGGAGAGAGATGACACAGATATGTACTTTAAATAAACACATACATTTTGACCAAAAGGAAGACAATTGCTTGCTAAAAAGTAGGGTTATGGGCGGAACCATTTTCCTTTGGTACATCCATTCTTTTGGGAGCACGTAATGGGAAAGCCCCTCCCAGTATGAAAATCAGCTCAACACGAAAGCAAGCAGGAACCGATCGCAGCTCCAAACCTGTTTTTTGTGAGCACATGGCACTCCATGCCTCCTTGCCTTGGAAACAGTGCACGTGTGGCATGCATGCCCAGAAAGCACATGAGCCAGTGCCTGCAGTTGAGCACCTCCTCTGGAGTAAGAAGCAAATAACTTGCCTCCTTGCCTTGGAAAGTGCATGTGGCATGCAGGCCCAGAAAGTGTACACACCAATGCCTGCAGCCAAACACCTCCTCTGGATTAAGAATTAAGACTACTTGCCTCCCTGCCCTCGAAAGTGCATGTAGCATGCAGACCCAGAAAGTGTGCACGCCAGTGTCTGCAGCCAAACACTTCCTCTGGATTAAGAGAACTTGCCTCCTTGCCTTGGAAAGTGCGTGTGGCGTGCAGACCCAGAAAGCATGCACGTCCATGCCTGCAGCCAAACACCTCCTCTGGATTAAGACAACTTGCCTCCTTGCCCTGGAAAGTGCATGTGGCGTGCACACCCAGAAAGTGTGCACACTAGTGTCTGCAGCCAAGCACCTCCTCTGGAACAAGAGAACTTGCCTCCTTGCCTTGGAAAGTGCATGTGGTGTGCAGGCTCAGAAAGTGTGCCTGCTAGTACGTGCAGCCAAGCACCTCCTCTGGCGGAGAACTTGTCTCCTTTCCTTGGAAAGTACGTGTGGCATGCAGGCCCAGAAAGCATGCATGCCTGCCTGCAGCTGAGCTCCTCCTCTAGAATAAGAAACAAGTAAAAAGCCTCCTTAAAATGCAAGCCTACCTGCAGCTGAGCACCTCTCCTCTAGAATAAACCATTTAGCTCCACCTGCAGCCAAGCAAAGCTTAAGATGCGGGAAGCATTTTGAATTACCCCATGAAGGAGGCAGACTTGGTTTGGGCCAGCTTCTTTTGCTGGCCCAGGCATGTGAAGGGGCGGAGCAGCAAGTTGGGTGAGGCTGCTCTGTTCCTCTCTTTCCGTTTCCTTTTGACGGCGTGACCCACCCTCCCTCCCTATGGACAGTGTGAGTATAGACTGGTCGCACATGGGCCAGGTAGGAATTTTCCCCCCCCAAGTTTACATTTGGGGTTTTTTTTGCCTACCCCATACTGTTTCAGATGGGTGTGGTAATTGGCTTTGAGGTGGTGTCATTTAAATAGGTTTCCCTGAGTATTAATAAGTTTCCATGGCATGTTAAAGGTTAAATGGTTATGGTAGGCACCGTGGCACCCCCGCCTTAGGGGGTGAAGGGTGGACTCCCACAAAAGTCCCCAGAAGTTTTCATAAAATGGGAGCTACCCTTGGGGCTGGATTGAGGGTTCTCACTCTTGAAAAACTCTGAGGTTTGGGAGGGAGCGCCCTCAGGATGGCCTTCCAACTATGATCGGCCGAGAGGTGCAGACAAAGAATTTTGCTTGGCCCTCGGGATCCTTGGTGCACGCTTGTCCTTGGAGGTGGTCAGAGGAAGGGACACCTGGCCCAGGGACTAGGCTCACTAGGTGGCCATTCAGCCAGGAGTTATATGTTGCATTTTTACAGATTTTCCCTCTACAGCTTCTTACAAGTTATTTCAATAAATAGGTCAGAAAATGGCCCTTTAGATCCATTTTCTTGTGTCTGACTCTTTATTTCATGGTGGGGGTTCAAAATGCCTAAACTAAGGGGAAGGGGAGCCTGGAAATGCCTCTCCCCAATTGGCCGATAGAAAACAGATCTTTCGGCACCTCAGAGCGAAAACAGATATTTGCCCTCCCAATTTTGGGAGGCTCTCAAAAATGGATTGGGGGTCCCCAATGAAAGCCGGGACATGAAATGGGTCAAGGTTTACCCCAAAGGCACAAGCCTACAAAAAAGTAGTAGTTTCACCTCTAAATGTTGGAAAGGAGCTGTTCCCATCAACATTGCCAATAGTAAGGGCTGATGGAAGTTGGAGTCCAGGAGTATTCAGTTGGTCACAGGTTATCCATTCAGGCTTTAGACATCCCACACCCTTCAAGAAACACATGACAATCTCATGTAACTTTCCACGAATTCCACTCCACAATCTTATTTTTTTTATTCTGTGATGTTTTCCTGCCAAGTCATTAATAAAAGAATCCCTTTGTCCATTTTTTGCTTTCACAAACCAGTGGTCTGGAAGTATTACATGAACCATTCTGTGCCTAATCCATATAGAGGTTCATTAGGTCGATAAGTACCAGGTTGGCTTAGCTTCAAATACGGCAGCTTCTGCTTTTAGCAAGTTCAGAGTCTTTTAGTTCAGGCTGGCAAAGTGTTACCAGAAATGAAGGTCATATATCTGAACAACCTTCACAGGAGACGCAGGAGAGACAAACTCATATTCACTTCATGAATTCATTGCTTGTTTACTCTGGCCTAGATAGACAGCTGTTAGTGGCATGGTTTGCATCCTGCTCCTATAGTTCTGTGCTTATTCAAAATATAAAGAATGCTTTGATTGTTTGGGAGGAACTGTGGTGGTGCAATGAGTTAAACCCTTGTGCCAACTGAACTACTCACCTGAAGACCTGAAGGTCAGTGGTTTGAATCTGTGAGATGAGGTGAGCTCCTGTCAGCCCCAGCTTCCCATGCAGGGACATGACAGAAGCCTCCCACAGGATGGTAACACATCTGGACATTCCCTGGGCAACGTCCTTAAAGGTAAAGGAAAGGTAGTCCCCTGACATTAAGTCCAGTCAAGTCTGACTCTGGGGTGTGGTGCTCATCTCCATTTCTAAGCCGAAAAGCCAGCGTTGTCCGCAGACACCTCCAAGGTCATGTGGCCAGCATGACTGCATGGAGCGCCGTTACCTTCCCGCCGGAGCGGTACCTATTGATCTACTCACATTTGCATGTTTTTGAACTGCTAGGTTGGCAGAAGCTAGGGCTGACAGCGGAAGCTCACGCCGCTCCCCGGAATCGAACCTGCAACCTTTTGATCAACAAGCTCAGCAGCTCAGTGCTTTAACCCACTGCGCCACCGGGGGCTCCTGGGCAACGTCCTTGTGGATGGCCAATTCTCTCACACCAGCAGCTACTTGCAGGGTATTCTCAAGTCGCTTCTCACATGATAAAAAAAATTGTTTGGGGAAACAACTGAAGGTGATATCAGTAAATCCATATATTTTAAGGACAAACATCAGTGGGTTTTTTGTTGTTGTTTATTCATTCAGTAGTTTCCAACTCTTCGTGACCTCATGGACTAGCTCACACCAGAGCTCCCTGTTGACCGTTGCCACCCTAGCTCCTTCAAGGTCAAGACAGTCACTTTAAGGAGACCATCCATCCAGCTTTCCCTTGGTCAGCCCCTCTTCCATTTTCCTTCCATTTTCCCCAACATCTTTGTCTTTCTTCAAGCTTTCCCGTCTTCTCATTATGTGGCCAAAGTATTTCATCATTGCCTCTAATATCCTTCCCTCCAGTGAGCATTATTTCCTGGAGCATGGACTAGTTGGATCTTCTTGCGGTCCAAGGCATTCTCAGAATTTCCCTCTAACACCACAGTTCAAAAGTGTCTATCTTCCTTCGCTCAGCCTTCCCTATGGTCCAGCTCTCACATCCATATCATTGCTTTAACTATGTGGATCTTCCTTGCCAGTGTGATGTCTCTTCACAATTTTATTGCGATTGGTCATTGCTCTCCTCCCAAGAAGTAAACGTCTTTTTATTTTCTGACTGCAGTCTGTGTCTGCAGTCATCTTTTCGCCTAGAAATACATGTTCTGTCACTGCCTCTATTTCCCTCTATTTGCCAGTTATCAATCTGTCTGGTTGCCATCATCTTTTTGATGTTTGACTGCAACCCAGCGTTTGCCCTTTCTTGTTTCACAAGGGTTAGAAGACTCCTCAGTTCCTTCTCTCTTTCAGCCATCAAAGTGGTATCATCTGCATATCTAAGGTTGTTAATATTTCATCCAGCCATTTTAACTCCAGCCTTTATTTATTTATTTCGGTTACTTCTACCCCGCCCTTCTCACCCCGAAGGGGACTCAGGGCGGCTTACAAAAGCAAAGGCACAATTCGTGGCCCGCATCACATAACAGTCGTAAAACAAAATAGCATCAATTCGCAATTAAACAACAATTCCTGCATTACAACCATAAAACCAATAAAACCAATACAAACCCAATTACTCCTCATAAACGGTCAGCGTTCGCTATCTCATAGTTCCAATTTCAATTCCACATTGTCCGTCCCGTCAGTCCTACTCGTCTGATTGTCTTGTCTAGTTGTCAGATTGCCCAAAGGCCTGGTCCCACAACCACGTCTTTACCTTCCTCCTGAAGGAGAGGAGGGATGTTGATGCCCTAATTTCCCCTGGGAGTGAGTTCCACAGGTGAGGGGCCATCACTGAGAAGGCCCTGCTTCTCGTCCCCACCAGCCTCACTTGTGACAGCGGTGGGGTCGAGAGCAGGGCCTCCCCAGATGATCTCAGATTCCGGGGTGGGACGTAGAGGGAGATACGTTTGGACAGATACACTGGACCGGAACCATACAGGGTTTTGTAGGTCAAAACCAGCACCTTGAATTGTGCCTTGGATGATGCTTCCATTGTTTGGGGAAATGATTGAAGCTGATATCAGCAAATCATTATTTGAAACTCCATATTTTTTAAGGACAAACTTCAGTGTTTGGAGAGCACTAATTGAAAAGTTGAGAACTAATGAAACAAGAGGTGGCAAACGCTTGGACTCTACCCAGTCTTTGATGATCTGAGTCTTTATTAATAACTGGGAATTAATTTTAATTCAGCGAAGCACATAATTGGCATCAAGGTTTTTTTCTTTCTTCCTGAGATCCACTCAGGTGGCAGCGCTCAGATTCCAAAACAGTTCTCATCTTTTCTTCCTCTCATTATGAACTTTTTTTTTGATAAAAACCGAGAGAGAGTGAAGAGATATTTTCATTATTTGCATTTTTAAATTGGGTTCCCGCTAGATAGCATAGACTAATTATAAACCGCTTGGATTTTATTGAACCCAATGAGATCCAGTGGCCAGTGACAAATCTTTGTAGGTCTTACCTTGAATTCCCTGGTAATTATTCCGCACTCAGCCAAGACTGTGGCTTGGAGATGAATGGGTTCTCCTGGGACGGCAACACCTTGAATAATCGGAGGAGGGCAACAAGGTCAATTACTGTTTCAGTTTGTCCCATTGCCACTGTATGTAAATCAGTTTACTCCCAGTTCTGGCAATGCTTTGATAACATTTCTTCTGCTGCCTTTATCTCGCCCATTGCAGGCACTCAACGATCGGGCGAACAAAAGCAATTCCCCAGCAGAAATGTGCTGAATTGTGGAGAAGTAGCAGCAGCTGCTGCAAACAAAAGCACTCGCTCAAGTTTGCCAAGGAGGAAACTTTCAGGGTTTTGTTTCCTCAAAAACAAAAAGCAGATTGCATTCAAAACTGATTGCATTTCCATAGTTTGCAGGGAATATGGAGCAGTCAGCAGGAATTGGCTGGCAATCCGTGACGTCACAGAAGGTCCTTCTCAACAGATGTGTCATTGTCACACCATTGCTTCGAGCTTCTTGGAAGTGAATCAGTGATGTAGAGGTCAAAGAGATGGGACAGTCATATCATTTTCCATTCGAATGTCTATTATCGATTTATTTATTTACAGTATTTATATTCCGCCCTTCTCACCCTGCAGGGGACTCAGGACGGATTACAATGTACATACACATGGCAAACATTCAATGCCATAGACACACAACATATATAGACAGACACAGAGGCAATTTAACATTCCAAATTTTCATGAGGGTATTCTGGCCACCAGGGGAGCTGTTGCTTCACCGTCCATTTGTGACACTGATGAAGTACTTCCTCATTCTTTGCATGCTTGCTGGAGATTTTTATGGCATCATAAATTAGTTAAATTAGCCTACTTGACAGATGCAACTGTCTTTCAGGCTGCAAAGGTTGACAGCAAGCTACACAAATTGGTCGGACACTCACTCCGACCTGGGCTGCCTTCGAACTCATGACCTTACGGTCAGTAGTGATCTTAATGCAGCTGACTCCCAGTCCTGGTCCTGCAATGCAATTCTGTGGTCACCTTCCAATGGATGTTGACCATAGAATCACACTGTAGGACTTGGTGGCATCTAAAGAATTGGAAATAGCAACCTTCTTCAAGCCTCCACTAGTTATTTGTCATGTATATAATTCAGATTGCTAACTATACTATATATGTGTGTATTGGTATGCACCAATACTGGAGCATGTGATCAGATCTGGGACTTGTTCAGTCTCAGACTCCATTTTAGGAACAGTACAAATTAGATGCCAGTAGAAACAGTATGCTTTTAGAAGTCAGTAGAAACAGAATGTTTTAGAGACTCGAATAGATTCTCCGAACAGAGAGATGCTTTTGACTTTGTACTGTTAAGATTCTAAGCAAGATGCCCTGAGTTTTATTTACACAGGGAAACTACTTCAAATCATATCCGTAACTGGATTTATATCAGTGTTTATCAACCTGGGGGTCAGGATCCCTGGGGGGTTGTAAGGAGGTGTAAGAAGGATCGCCAAACACCATCAGAAAACACAGTATTTTCTGTTGTTTATGGGGGTTCTGTGTGGGAAGTTTGGCRCAATTCTYTTGTTGGTTGGGTTRAGAATGCTCTTTGATTGTAGGTGAACTYTAAATCCCAYCAACTACAGCTCCCAAATGTCAAYGTRTATTTTRCCCCAAACTCRACCAYTGTTCACATTTGYGCATAMTGAGTATTCYTGCCAAGTTTGGTCCAGATCCATCARTMTTTGAGTCCACAGRSCTCTCTGGYTGTAGGTAAACTACAACTCCAAKWCTCAACGTCAATGCCCACCGAACCCTTCTAGTATTTTTTGTTGGTCATGGGGGTTCTGTGTGCCAKGTTTGGRTCAATTCRATCATTGGTGGAGTCCAGAGTGCTCTTTGATTGTAGYTGTACTAAATCRCAGCAACTACAACTCCCAAATGACAAAATCAATCCTACRACAACCCCACCATTATTCAAATATAGGCYTATTGGGTYTTTGTGCCAAATTTGGTCCAGTGAATGAAAATACACCCTGCATATCATTTATTTTCATTYCYATTCATAACAGTAGCAAAAGTACTCTTATGAAGAAGAAACAAGATAATGTTATGGTTGGGAGTCACTACAACATGAGGAACTGTATTAAGGGATCATGGCATTAGGAAGGTTGAGGACCACTGATTTATATGCAAACTACCTGTATGCTGAATACATGAAGTTTGTGAATTAACCAACTATGTTTCTTTTAATGAAGACTTCTTATTTGTGTCTCTTGAGAGCATGATTTAAACCAAAATGTTTTAAGGGAGAGTAGATATTTTTGTTTTTTGTGCATTTGGCGGATCTTTGTTCCTAACAGTTCAAAGAGATATCTAAGTATATCAGTCTAACAGCTGAGAAACCCAATTGCCTTGCATGAATGCTAGCAGAAATTTACCACTAAGGAGAAGGTTGACTCAAGTGAGTTTTTAACTCTTCTCAGGGAGAGTCCTGGTTTTCTCAAAGGATAATGAATGCTATTTTCTAAAAGGTTATGGAGATTTCAATTTCCTCCCTGCAAAAAAGAAGTATTCTCTCGGATTAAAAAATAGTAAAATTTATATTCATTTTTTCTTCTTTCATAGACTAGCCACCTCCTGCCACACGTTGCTGTGGCTCACTCTGTGTATATATGTTTTGTGTGCGTAGATATGTGCATATGTGTATATTTATGCACATATATGTGTATATGTGTGTATATTTGCATTTGTGTATATGTGTGTAGTTTTGCGCATACGTTGTAATGTATTTTTAGTTTTTTGGCTTTTTTAGTCCTTTCCACTGTGTTTTTCTGTGTTTTTATGAGTGACTAGCTGTGCCCGCCACGCTTTGCTGTGGCCAACCTTCCCCTCTTCTCTCCTTCTTTCCCTCCTTCCTTCATTCCCTTCCTTCCTTCCTGTCTTTCCTTCTCTATCTCTTTCCTTCCTTCCCCCTTTCTTCCTTCTCTCTTTCCTTCTTTCCTTCCCTCCCCCTTTCTCTACATCTTCCCCCTTCCTTCGCTCCCTCTTTCCTTCCTTCTTTCCCTTTTTTCTTTCTTTCTCTCCTTCGTTCCTTCTCTAACTTTCCTTCCTTCCCCCTTTTTCTTTCCCTCCCTGTTTCTCTCCTTTCTTCCTTCTCTGCCTCTTTCCTTCCTTCTCCGTTTCCTTCCTCCTTTCTTTCTTTCCCTCCCTCTTTCTTTTCTTTCTTTGTTTCTTTCTTTCTTTTCTCCCCTTCCCTCCCTCTTTCTTCCTTTTTTCTGTATTGTCATTTAGCTTTTTGTCATTTAGCTTTTTGGGGCTTTTTAAGTCCCTTCTGCTGTGTTTTTCAGTGTTTTTATGAGTGAAGGACATACATTGGGTTGTTAGGTGTCTTGTGACCAAATTTGGTGTCAATTCGCCCACTGGTTTTTGAGTTCTGTTAATCCCACAAACGAACATTACATTTTTATTTATATTCTTTACCCTAGACCCCATGTATTTTTTGAGGGAAACTATTTTTTATTGACTTAAAACTTATTTTTTCATTCTCCGATTATAACTGAACTGTTGTCTTGCAACAGCCACGCAAAAAATTGAAGCAGGTTTAATGAATAAGGACCCGGAGCAATGGTCAAACACTGATAGAAAAATGATTGAAAAACAAACACAGTTGCAATATTTTTTTCATTCCGAAGTTATTGTTTGGAATGGAGGTTCTGCAATTAAGTAATGATAGCCTACTTTGTGCAATAAGTTACAATTCATGATTCGGGCGCAATGTTCAAAGGCCGCTTCTACCTGTTCAAGATGCAAAGCTCTTTCTTCCTGAAAGAAACTCACGGCTCAATAAACAGTCAACATCAGGAGCAATTCAAAATTGCCACTGGCCAGATTTCAATTATTACAATACATCACTTCAGAAGGAAAGAAAACAAAAAGGCTCACAACATCGTTGGCTTCTGATAGAAAGGTCACATTGAAAACTTGCTAAATAAACCACTTGGAATGCAGTAGTTCTCAAAGTGAGTTGTGGAGTTATGTGGAGAGGCACAAAAGAGTAGCTAAGAAGGGAAATGGTGTAAGTGTATTAGTTCCACAAAGCCTCAGAACCTCTAGTGGTGCAGTGGGTTAAAGTGCTGAGCTTGTTGACCAAAAGGTTGCAGGTTCGAATCCAGGGAGCGTGGCGAGCTCCTGCTGTTAGCCCCAGCTTCTGCCACCCTAGCAGTTAGAAAACATGCAAATGTGAGTAGATCAATAGGTAGCGCTCCGGTGGGAAGATAACAGCACTCCATGCAGTCATGCCAGCCACATGACCTGAAGGTGTCTACGGACAATGCCGGTTCTTCAGATTAGAAATGGAGATGAGCACCACACCCCAAAGTCAGACACGACTGGACTTCATATCAGGAGAATCTTCATATCAATAAACTTCATATCAATGGAGCCCCAGTGGCGCAGTGGGTTAAACCCCTGTGATGGCAGGACTGAAGACCGACAGGTCGCAGGTTCGAATCTGGGGAGAGGCGGATGAGCTCCCTCTACCAGCTCCAGCTCCTCATGCAGGGACATGAGAGAAGCCTCCCACAAGGATGATAAAACATCAAATCATCGGGCGTCCCCTGGGCAATGTCCTTGCAGACGGCCAATTCTCTCACACCAGAAGTGACTTGCAGATTCTCAAGTCTCTCCTGACACGACAAAAAAAATATATCAGGGGAAAACTTTTACCTTTACCTTATATCACTTCCAGTAAGCCAATGGGACTGTGGTGCAGCTGGCTGAGTGTCAGCTGCATTAAGATCACTTCTGACCACAAGGTCATGCAAGTTCGAAGCCAGCCCGGGTCAGAGTGAGCTTCCAACCAATTGTGTAGCTTGTTGTTGACCTTTGCAACCTGAAAGACAGTTGCATCTGTCACGTAGGAAAATTAGGTACCACCTATGTGTGGGGAGGCTAATTTAACAAAATTTATGAGGCCATAAAAAAGACTCCAGCAAAGCACTCCGGCAAAAGCATACGGGGAATGCAGAAGTACTTCATCAGTGTCGCAGATGGACGATGAAAGCAATAGCTCCCCTGGTGGCCAGAAAAGGTTAAATAGCCTCTGACTGTTTGTCTATATCTGTTGTGTGTCTTTGGCATTGAATGTTTGCCATATATGTGTACATTGTAATCCGCCCTGAGTCCCCAGCGGGGTGAGAAGGGCGGAATATAAATACTGTAAATAAATAAATAAATAAAAAGAGAGAACAACATGTCATCTCCCAATGAGCAGCACTGTTGTCCAAACAGTTCAGGTTGAAGTCAGAAATCTTAGGGCTCCTCTACACTATAGAATGCAGTTTGATGCCACTTTAGCTCTCATGACTCAATGCTATGAAAGCCTGGAAGAGTTTGTTGCATTCTAGCTATTCACCCAGCACCACACAGAGTCCAGAAGTAGCTAACTTCAGTTTATTTACAAAAAAAACATATACAAAAGGGAAAATGGCAATTGGCAAAAAGCAGTAGAAAGATTGCTATGAAATAGCAGTAGTCCAAAATACAAAGATCAATCGTCCAAAATAGCAAGGTACAAGTAATCCATGGTCAAGAGCATAGGCATAAATTCAGAAGCATGGTACAGGAACATAGTCATTGATCCATAAGCATGAAAACAGGGACTTTTCCAAGGCAAAACTATTTCAGGAACATAGGCGACTTGATAGCTAAACATGAACATGATTTTAAGACAAAGTTGTCTGCTCTAAAGAGGCCAGGAAATCATCTCTTAATTTATGTTCAAACCTGACCATGAAGCCATGAGATCATCCCTTCGACACCTGTGTTTCAAGGACTGCTTCTCACAGAGTCTTTCTAATTAATCTTTCCTTTACTCTTTCCATGCAGAGACCTAATCTCATATTGCGGGATAGCACCTCATCTTCTGAAGGCCAAGAAGGCAATGAAGGCCTATTCAAAAGAGAAACAGAATCCCAAACATGCTGTATCTCTTCTGCCGCTACCAGCCCTTATCTCTGATCTATGGCCTACATTTCCGTCTGTTTTTCAGCCTGTTCACACACAGACTAAGTGAAAAATGCATCATTCCCCTCATCCTCTAAGGCAGAATCCCCCGCATTCCCAGCATCTTGCTGCTAAGCCCCAACATACTTGATGTTGCACTAACACTCTTTGGCAGAGAAACCTAAAGATTTTATAAAGCTACTATTCTTATGGTTAAGGAATAACAGTAGAAAGGCGGGGCTATGAAAATGTGAAGAAGTGCAATATTGGGACCAGAAATTCATGCAGCGGTATGACTGTGCAACCAAAAGAGGTGCAATATTGAGGGTTGTCAGTGCATTATATATGCACTATCAAGAATAATGCATACATAATGCATTGACCACCCTCAATATTGCACCTCAGTGGAATAGCAGGTTTGTGCAGTAAAGTCCCCTAACTACTATGTAACCTGTCCTTTAAGCCCTCTGAATATTCTCATCTGTAGTTCTACTCCTTTGCTCCTGAACCAGATCCTCCCTCCTTTCTAGTTGCAGCTAATGGTTCCCATGATCATTAAACCTTCAAATGACCTCTCCATGGTGCTGAACCACATTCACAAAGAGGTTCAAGAATAATGCAACTGTGGTGGAATAGCAGGTTTGTGCAATAAAATCCCCAACTATTATGTAAACTGTTTTTTAAGCTCCCTGAATATTCTCATCTATAGTGTTACTACTTTGCTTCACTTCACTTCACTTTATTTCTTAATTAGTCGCTCTCCACCAAGGTGCTCCGAGCGACTTACAATCTAAAATAGCATTTACACAATATAAAAACATTCAACATAAAAACATTCAACAGTGACTATTTGGCAAATTAGATCTGATTACTTAAATGCACAACCAAACAGCCAAGTCTTGAGTGCCTTTACAAAAGGTCGCAACTCCGACATTGCTCTAATGTATGGAGGCACTGAGTTCCACAGAATTGGAGCATAAGTCGAAAAAGCTCTACGCCTTGTAGCTTCCAGGTGTACCTCCCTGGGGCCCGGTATGTAGAGAAGATTTTCTTGGGTGGATCGAGGTAACCACTGATGGAGAAAAGGAATGAGGCGGTCCCTAAGATATAAAGGTCCTTGGCCATTTTGAGCTCGAAATGTCAGGATCAGTATCTTGTAAGAGATCCGATGTTCTATTGGTAGCCAATGCAGTTGTTGCAGAATCGGTGTAATATGGGATCTTATAGATGATCCCGCTAGCAGCCTGGCCGCTGCATTTTGGACCATCCGAATCTTCTAGGTTGTTGACTTCGGAAGGCCGGCATATAAGGTGTTACAATAGTCCAACCTCGTGGTGACTGTTGCGTGGATTACTGTTGCCAATGCTTCTACCGAAAGGTAGGATGCCAATTTCCTTGCCTGGTGAAAATGAAAAAAGGCCTGCTTACTTATGGCAATGATTTGGGCCTCCATCATCTGCAATGAGTCCAACACAACCCCAAGGCTTTTAACAGTGGCAGATGGAACCAGAGCTCTTGGACCAGATCCTCCCTCCCTCCTAATTTTGGCTAATAGTCCATGTCATAGATGTAGGAAATCCATTCCATGATAATTAAACCTTCAAAGGACCTCTCCGTGGTGCTGAAACACATCCGTAAAGAGGTTTGACAGCTAGCACAGCTCCTTTGAAGCTCAGGCTCAAATCTAGAGTGGGTTCACCAATTCACTCAGGTAGAGACCACGAAGCTGCACCTGAATGGTTGTCTATGAAGAATAGCAGGCCTTTGGCTGCAATAGAGGCCATTTAGAACTTCTAAAGCCCTCTCCCATAAGTTTCTCGTTTTGGAAACTCTTTCAAATGACAGAGTGGCTATCTGCATGAAAATCCTGGTTATATTGGATTGTTCTCTTTTCTGCTTTCTCGAGTTAGTTAGATTGGATTCACATTCATTTCATAAATGGCAAGGCATGGAGATTTTAATTGCACACATCATTGTCTAATTCCTATGAATATTTAATACAAGTCAAAATCTTAACTGACATTTCTGAATCTTTCAAGATCTCATTTTCTATGCCTTCCGCAATTTCTCCCCCCAGCCAGCCATTCGGCAGGCTGGCACAATATGCTAACAAATTTCTTCGGGAACATTTTGGAAATTCCAATTGACTCAAGGAGACTTTCAAGTCCTAACCAGTCAAGTTACTTTTCTTCCCCCAAGAACCTTTGGAGTATCTCACTCCTGCTGTGGCCCAGCAGGCAGAATTAATTGCAAACTCAAAAACAAAGCAATCTGGAAATTAAAAAAGAGAACCAAAACACCCTCTTGTAGCAATATTTAAAACATTTACAGATTGGTAACACTCTTTTCCCAACTATGGTCAGCAATTTGCTTTGAAGGAGTTGATAAAATTAATCTCAGCCTGCAAAGCCTTTCAAGAAGTAAGCTTAGAAACAGCTGACCTTTAATGTCCCAAAGTAAATTATCATAATGTTGACTATAGGCACATCCAGACTAATTAAAATGACCAGAAAGTCAGAGTTTTCATTCCAGTGCTGTCTTATTTTATTTTAGAAATCCATCCACGTTGTGTTTATCCAAGAGAATTTAATTTCATCTTGTATTACTTCTAGATACTTTTAACTCCATCTCCCCAAGTTGTTTTATCTTAAACCAGCTGTCTGCAAGACCTGAGCCAAGTTGTTGATAGCAGGGTGACTTGGAGGTCCTACTGAAAGAGGTGGTCAATGTGGTCAATGCATTGTGTATGCACTATCAAGAATAATGCAACTGTAGTGGAATAGCAGCTTCGTGCAATAACCATCCATGGGGATGCCACAAGTTGAAATCTACTTCATTGCATGTAACAGCAAATGCAGGAAAGAGGAAGTGTGTTATAGTGGTTGGAGTGCTGGACTGAAGCCCACTTGTGTTGTATGTCAGCCTGTTCAGCCTATGATTGTGTCTGATCTTCATGCTGATGTTCTGGATGGGAATGGGGATGATGTTCCTCATGGTGGGGTGGGATCTGTTGGAATTAGGGGTGAGGGTTCGCTTGGTCCTGAGTTCAGCTAAGACAAGAGGCCCAAACTGTTTCAGGAAGACTCACAAGGCCACATTCTTGGGAGGGGCCCTTCACAGCTTTTCTCAGAACAACTGTCTGAAGATGATTTGTCAGGTGCAGAAGTTAAAGAGAGAGAAGATAATGAAAGCTTGGACAGAAAGCAAAGTCAGTAAGCGAGACAAAGTCTTCAGAGACTTAGATGATCCATTTGTTTGCAGCAAAACTTTATCTGGTGGGAAGGTCAAGAGAATGCTTTCAGTTTTGGGATCTGAGAAAGCCTTATAATGATTCATGGAAAAGAGTTGCCTCAGTTGGGTCAACATAATTTTATCATGATCTTGATTTCAAGTGCTCTTAGTTTCATGTACCAAGTTTTTGCAATGCTTAAGATTTCTCTATGAAATTTTTGCTGTTGTCTCGTTTCATGGATTCAAGTGCCTAGTTTCATGGATTTTTATGCACTCGTGGATCTTGTTTTCCCTTGAAGTTTATGGACTATTTTATATATTGAACCTTTACTGCTTTGCCTACATATATTCTAGGCTTGGCCGGTTTTGTTCGTTAATTTCGTAATTCGTTATTAATTCGTATTTAAATTAGCTTACGATCCAATATTGAGCCATGCAGGAATTGTGTGAGGAGTAATAAAGATTCGAAACAATTTTTTCAATTTATTTCGTAATTATTTCGAAATTATTTCGTAATTATTTCATAATTATTTTCGCATGTCTGGTGCAAGTTTTATAGTTGTTGTTTGTTTTATCACACCAACAGTCAACAACAGAGGGAGAGGGAAGCTTCAGAAGTTCCTCCTGTCCTATTTGGAGGTGTTTTTTTTTAGCATATTGCGCAATCTCGTCCGCCATTAACGAATCGATTCGTAATTTTATGAAATTTCGTAAATTTCAAAATTTTAAAGGAAAATTTCAGAATTATTTAAAAAAACGAAACGCAAGGGCCCCCTAAAAACAAAACGAGTTTAGAACCAAATTTTTCCGTGGTTACCCAAGCCTATTCTTCAATACACTGTTTGCTGGTTTTAACAAGCTGATGTGGTGTTTAAGGTCAGAGGTGTTCCTGCTTCGGTGTATGACAACTTGGCCATGGAAACCCATTGGGTGATCTTGGGCAAGTCACATTCTCACAGATTCAGAAGAAGGCAATTGTAAACTGTCTGTAAAGAAATCATGCCAAGATATCCCCATAATAGATTTGCCAAAGGTAAAGGTTGTCCCCTAACATTAAGTCCAGTTGTGTCCAACTCTGGGAGTTGATGCTCATCTCCATTTCTGAGCCGAAGAGCCAGCATTCTCTGTAGACTCCTCCAAGGTCATGTGGCCAGCATGACTGCATGAAGCGCCGTTTCCTTCCTGCTGGAGCAGTACCTATTGATCTACTCACATTTGCATGTTTTCAAACTGCTAGGTTGGCAGAAGCTGGGACTGACAGTGGAAGCTCACGCCACTCCCCCTATCGAACCTGTGACCTTTCAGTCAACAAGGTCAGCAGCTCAGCGGTTTAACTGAGCCACCGGGGGCTCCCTTTCCATAGGGTACCTGTAAATCAGAATCGACTTGAAGAACACACAACAACCACAACCACAACCACAACCGCAACAACAACAACAACAACAACAACAACAACAACAACAACAACAACAACACAGTTGATTTCCCTGAGTGTGAAATAATCATACTGGGATATACAAAAGGAATTAGGATAATACCTGTTCAGAATAAGCTCCTGAATACACCATTTAAAAATCAATATTATCTTTGATCTGTCACTCTTCATTTTCAGGGCAGGACCCTATGGGAATGACAGGGACCCTATGGGAATGACAGGGAGACAATCAACAGGTCATGCATTCAACTTGTAGCAAGCCACATCTGTTGGATTTGGCAGAATCCTATGGGGATGTTAGGCAGCAATTCAACAAATGATGCTTTCCTGAATATAGATATGATAGTATGGAGTAAGCTGCACCTGTTGGATTCGGGTCTGCTGTTTAACATACTAGCACGGTGTTTCTCAACCTTCCTAATACCGCGACCCCTTAATACAGTTCCTCATGTTGTGGTGACCCCCAACCATAACATTATTTTCATTGAAACCTCATAACTCTAATTTTGCTACTGTTATGTAAATATCTGATATGCAGGATGTATTCTCATTCACTGGACCAAATTTAGCACAAATACCCAATACACCCAAATTTGAATATTGGGGGGGGGGGGATTTTGTCATTTGGGTGTTGTAGTTGCTAGGATTTATAGTTCACCTACAATCAAGGAGCATTCTGAACTCCACAAATGATAGAGTTGAACCAAACTTGGCACACAGAGCTCATATGACCAAGAGAAAATACCTGGAAGGTTTTGGAGTTGTAGTTCACCTACATCCAAACTGTGGACTCAAACAATGATGGATCTGGATCAAACTTGGCATGAATACTCAACAATGTGAACACTGGTGGAGTTTGGGGAAAAGAGACTTGACATTTGGGAGTTGTAGTTCCTGGGATTTATAGTTCACCTACAATCAAAGAGCATTCTGAACCCCACCAATGATACAATTGGGCCAAACTTCCCACACAGAACCCCCATAACCAACAAAAATACTGTGTTTTCTGATGGTCTTTGGCAACCCCTCTGACACCTTCCCACGACACCTCCCCAGGGGTCTCGACCTCCAGGTTGAGAAACAGTGTACTTGGACCTTCTTAGAAGCAAAGACACTGAAACAATGTGGTCCCAGAATGCTGCTTCGATATTTAGCAATATCACCTCTGAAAGAGCTGGAAGCTTCAGGAAATTATCGTTTCACCCTTGTCCTTCAGTGTCTTGAAACGCTTTGTTCTTCGGCATCCTGGGCTGTGCTTTTTCATTTCCTTATCGAGGCATCCTTCGATTAATGCCTTTGATTGATTTTCTCCCCAGCCTTCTTCTTTGACTGAAAAGATCATCATCTCTAACAGACTTTTGCAGCACTGATGGTTAATTACAATCAGGGCCTGTTTACTTATGGGGCATCTGGCATTTTCCCTCTCATCAAGACTGAAGGTGACATTGACATGCCCCTTAAAAAATTCAGGGGTCTGTTGGTCCAGTCGGCTTAATTTCCCATTTCTGACACTGAGCCAGTCAATTTCTCATCATATGCAGCATGTTGCTCATTTATTTTATGCTCCCTTTTAAACACAGATTGCACTTCCATTTCATTCATTCTGCCTTGTTGGGCAATTCAAGTCATTTCTGCCTTATGATGACCCTAAAACAGTGTTTCTCAACCTGGGGATCGGGACCCCTGAGGGGGTCATGAGGGGGTGTCAGAGGGGTCACCAAAGACCATAAGAAAACACAGTATTTTCTGATGGTCATGGGGATTACATGTGGGAAGTTTGAGCCAATTCTATTGTAGATGGAGTTCAGAATGTTCTTTGATTGTAATGAACTATAAATCCCAGCAACTACAACTCCCAAATGTCAAGATCTATTTTCCCCAGACTCCATCAGTGTTCACATTTGGGCATATTGAGTATTCATGCCAAGTTTGGTCCAGATCCATCATTGCATGAGTCCACAGTGCTCTCTGGATATAGGTGAACTACAACTCCCCAAACTCAAGGTCAATGCCCATCAAACCCTTCCAGTGTTTTCCATTGGTCATAGGAGCCAAGTTTGGCTCAACTCCATCGCTGGTGGAGTTCAGAATGCTCTTTGATTATAAGTGAACTATAAATTCCAGCAACTGCAACTCCCAAATTACAGAATCAATCCTCCCCCAACCCCACTAGCATTCATATTTGGGTGTATTGGATATTTGTGACCAGTTTGGTCAAGTGAATGAAAATGCATCCTGCATATCAGATATTTACATTATGATTTATAACAGTAGTAAAATTACTGTTATGAAGTAGCAACGAAAACAATATTATGGTTGGGGGTCACCACAACATGAGGGATGGTATTAAGGGGTCACGGCATTAGGAAGGTTGAGAACCACTGCCCTAAAGCAACCTATAATCAAAGTTTATTCAGAGGTGGGTTGTGTTTGCCTTCCTCTGAGGCTGAGAAATTATGACTTGTCCAAGGCGACCCTGTAGGTTTCCATGGCTGACCATGGATTTGAATTCTGGAACTAATGCACCACAATGGATTTCCTTGTCCTTGCATGCCCTTCAAAACATCTCAGACTAACATTAACAGATTTATGGGAGGAGGAAGTAGGCACAAAGATAACTGAAAAAGAATGGGAAGAGATATGGAAAGCAAGACAATTAAAAAACATGTTGATTAGAATAAAAGAAAGATTCTGGAAAAGATTCTTAAGGAAGTGGTCTGCAAACACTTAGAAACAAATGCGGTCATTGCTAATAACCAACATGAATTTATCAAAAACAAGTCATGCCAGACTCATCTGATCTCTTTTTTCAATAGAGCTACAAGCTGGGTAGATGCGGGGAATACCATGGATGTAGCGTACCTGGATTTCAGTAAGGCCTTCGACAAGGTCCCCCATGACCTTCTGGCAAGGAAACTAGTCCAATGTGGGCTAGGCAAAACTACGGTGAGGTGGATCTGGAATTGGTTAAATGGACAAACCCAGAGGGTGCTCTCCAATGCTTCCTCTTCATCCTGGAAAGAAGTGACAAGTGGAGTGTTGCAGGGTTCCATCCTGGGCCCAGTCCTGTTCAACATCTTTATTAATGACTTAGATGATGGGTTAGAAGGCAGGATCATCAAGTTTGCAGATTACACCCAATTGGGAAGGATAGCCAATACTCCAGAGGACAGGAGCAGGATTCAAAACGATCTTGACAGATTAGAGAGATGGGCCAAAACTAACAAAATGAAGTTCAACAGTGACAAATGCAAGATACTCCACTTTGGCAGGAAAAACGAAATGCAAAGATACAGAATGGGGGACAATGCCTGGCCGAGAGCAGTACATGTGAAAAAGATCTTGGAGTCTTCATGGACAACAAGTTAAACATGAGCCAACAATGTGATGTGGCAGCAAAAAAAGCCAATGGGATTTTGGCCTGCATCAATAGGAGCATAGCGTCTAGATCTAGGGAGGTCATGCTACCCCTCTATTCTGCCTTGGTTAGACCACACTTGGAATATTGTGTCCAATTCTGGGCTATAGAAATGGAAGACCAAAGATACCATAGAATTGCACTGGTGGACCTAGAGTTGTGGATAAATTAAATCACAGATAACTATCCCGTGGATATAAGGGTTGCATTTTATCTGACCCTGTATAGCTCATGGAAGAATAGAACCGAGCTGTTTATAATGTTCCAAAAAATGGGTAAATCTCCAAGTTTCAACAAACTTTGCCATAAGAGACAGAGGGGAAAATGAGAAATTATTATGATCCAGACTGGCAATTATGAGCTTGTCTCCGAGCAGAGATGTAGTTTTGTTTGGAAAAGAAAGAAAACAGAAACGATGCTCCCTAGTCCTTCCTCTGCCCTTCACGGGAGATAAAAATCTCCTTTTCTGTCTCACTGAGAATGACAGTCAAGCGTCCTCTGGCTTTTGTGAAATGGTTGCCGGGATATGAGACAGCACAAGAAAATTGCTAACCTTTGCATGAGGAGACGGTATTTGGAGGTTCTTGCTGGCATCCGGTATTTTCTCCCTTTGCATCCACCACAAATAGTTTTATTTGAATTGGCGTGATCACGAAAGAGCACCCAAAAAAAGCTTGGCATGACTACAATTCTAATAAGTTAGGCTGGGAGTGGAGAAGAGAGGCTATTTTTCCATCCTTTTTGGAAGATCTGGGGCATATCCACAATGCACAATCATGGCAGTTTAATACTGCTTTAGTTGCCATGGTTCCATCCCAGTTGATGCCAGTATTGGGCTTTCCCAGTCCCATCAGTCCCCAAAGCATTTATGTGTTATCATTTATGTGCTTTTGTGTTATCTTTCATCTTTGGCAGTGATTTCAAAAACATGCTGCTTCCTTTTGTGCATCTCATTTACATCTCAAGCAAAGCTGTCATTCGAAAAGCAATAATAAAGGAGGGAGGGTGATCTTCCAGAGTTAGTTCAGGGGCAAAAAATACAAGACATTACAGTATAAGGCTTATGGCTGAAGTCAAACATGAACCCCCCCCCCCCAAGAGATAGTAACTTATAGTTTTGCTAAGGGCTGGATAATATGGGTTACACCTTGGTCAATTTGGTGTGTATCATTTAATCAAGGCTTTATGCCCTATTTTTATATGTTTATAGCAGAAGGTAACCAATTTATTACTGAAAATCATGCCACAAAAGTATTTGACTTTTCCCATCTGAGACTCACCTGAGCTCCTGATGGTCC
Organism: Anolis sagrei ordinatus; assembly: GCF_025583915.1. Classification (NCBI taxonomy): domain Eukaryota; kingdom Metazoa; phylum Chordata; class Lepidosauria; order Squamata; family Anolidae; genus Anolis; species Anolis sagrei. Next base: position 9,385,077 of record NW_026844367.1, on the reverse strand, counting down.
CCCATCTCCCAAACAAGGGACTCTCTTTCCCCCTCATGGATATAGTTCCCTTTATGGACCTTCCTATGAATAATATGAACTATGGACACTGGGGGAGAGTAGTTGGGTTTACTCTCTGTATTATGATTTCTATATTTTCATATTTTCTCCTGTGTATGTAACCTTCTCCTGACCCTTTCTGCCCTATTCCCTTTGTTGGAAAAATGTATAAGGAAGTTGCCTTGCCTCTGAAAAGAAAAGCAATTAGCGATTGTGGAAACCTTTATCTAAGGACATTTCTTGCATGGAAAAATAACAAAGAAATATCTCTGACTTCGGAGGATTTGACCATCAGGGAGATAATCGCTTGGCAGACTTTTAATCATATTACAATAGGAGGAAAGAAGACCTTCAGAAAGTCCTTCACCCCTGACCTGTTTCTTTTCAAGCCTTTCCATTGAAGGCATTCACCAAAGTTTCCCCCTTTGTGCTCCTGTCTGACCGCAAGAGGAAACCTCGGATTAAGTAGTCAATGCTTATCTCAGATCAACCATGACACAATAAACAGGTTTCACTTGAAGGCCATTTAGGACTCGCTGAGCCACATGGACATTTCCTGAGTTCCATAATCCATTCAAGAATGCATTGTATTCCCTTGTCCCACCTCCCTCCCTCTTGATTTGTTGACGCGCCAAGGCGGAAGAAGCCCTGTAATTGGCCCAGGTGCTCGAGGGGCAGACAAGCCTCCTCCCAGCTGTTGAGGCGCCAGCCAATCACCTTCAAGCCAGGCCGGGGGGGGGGGGATTCAAACCACACACACTGTTTTTTTCTATAAAAATGGCATTTATTTGTGTACATGTATGCTTAGCTTGGCGAATGATTGCTGCTTTGCATCCTTTTCAGCTGAAGCGCTAATAAACATCTCGGTGGCGCTTTCTTCAACTTTGGTGAGATTCTTTTTGGGAACTTAGGGAAAATAAATTGCTTAAAATTAGGCTACTCTTTGCTCACCAATGTAGCGATCCCTCGTTGGTGGGGCCTCAGGGTCTCTCATTCTGGGGTAGACCCTTCTAAAGTTCCCATCGACTTCATGGCTACACGTGAATGCTGACAATCCAAAACATTTTTTTCCAATGTTTTTATGAGTGGTGGTCACTCATTGGCCTGTTAGGTGTATTGTGTCCAAATTTGGTGTCAATTCATCCAGTGGTTTTTGAGTTATGTTAATCCCAAAACCGAACATTACATTTTTATTTATATAGAAGACTAGTGGTCCCCTGCCACACGTTGCTGTGGCCCAGTCTGTGTATATATATTTCGTGTGTGTATGTGTGTATATATTTGTGTATACATGTATATGTGTGGTTGCATATATATGTGTGTATGTTTGCATATGCGTTGTAATGTAATTTTTTTTTGGGGGGGTGGCTTTTCAAGTCTCTTCTGTGCGTTTTTCAGTGTTTTTATGAGTACTAGTCATTTGTTGGCCGGATATGAGTCTTGTGTCCAAATTTGGTGTCAATTCGTCCAGTGGTTTTTGAGTTATGTTAATCCCACAAACAAACATTACATTTTTATTTATATAGATGATGATGGTGATGGTGATTGTTATTATTATTATTATTATTATTATTATTATTATTATTATTATTATTGGAGGAAAGTTCTGAGAGTGCCTTGGACAGCGAGAAGATCCAACCAGTCCATACTTCAAGAAATAAAGCCTGACTGCTCACTGGAGGGAAGAATAGTAGAGGCCAAGGTGGTCACATCATGAGAAGAAAGGAAAGCTTAGAGAAGACAATGATGCTGGGGAAAATGGAAGGAAAAAGGAAGAGGGGCCGACCAAGGGCAAGATGGATGGATGGCATCCTTGAAGTGACTGGATTGACCTTGAAGGAGCTGGGGGTGGTGACAACAAACAGGGAGCTCTGGCGTGGGCTGGTCCATGAGGTCACGAAGAGTCAGAAACGACTGAACGAATGAACAACAACAACAAATTATTATTATTATTCATCCACGGAAACAAAATTATCTTCCTGAAGATATTGCTGTAATGTGCATGCATGAGGTCAGACTTGGTGAAAACAAGGTGTGAATTCTGAGTAATCTTGACATAGTCATTGGCCCCAGCTCCACTGCCATATCATGCATTAAACTGCATTATATGAGTCCACACTGACGACATAATGCAGTTTCAAACTGCATTATATTGCTGTGCAAATGAGGCCATTGTGTTCAGCATGACTTATCTCCCAGGGTTATTGTGACAAAAGCATTGGAAAAAGGGTGCCAGATGTGAATCTGTTGCCCTCCAAATGACAAGGAATACATCTCCCATAAGCCACAGCCACAGGTATAGCCAATGATCAGAAATTTAGTGAGTTGTAGTCCTAAAGAACTGGTGGGTTAAATCACTGAGCTGCTGAACTTGCTGACCGAAAGGTTGGTAGTTCAAATCCGGAAGTGGGTGAGCTCCTGCTGTTAGGCCCAGCTTCTGTTTTTGAACCAAGCAGTTCAAAAACATGCAAATGTGAGATCAATAGGTACCACTCTGTGGGAAGGTAACAGCACTCCATGTAGTCATGCAGGCCACATGACCTTGGAGATGTCTATGGACACTGCTGGCTCTTCGTCTTAGAAATGGAGATGAGCACCAACCCCCAGAGTCAAACACAACTAGACTTAATGTCAGGGGAAACCTTTAACTTTAGTATTCCCAAACATCAGAAGAATCCAGCATGGTGCAGTTTTGTTATATGCCAACAACAACTCACTGGAAACGCAAGATGTAAATGTAATATGTAATGAATGATAAAGAGGGGAGCACAGAGAGACATAATAAAACACTGTACAATTTTTCAAACTAGAGCTGTAAAAAAATAATCATGCGTAACTGTCTTCTAAATCTAAGTGCTTAATGGCGGTCATTAAAATGCTCTTCAAGCACAAATAGCAGTAGCAAATTACACTGATTAAAATGTTGATTCCTTCCCTTTTTTTTCTCTATAAGGATCTGGTTTTGCCCCCAAGAGCAGTGCCACTTGGTTGCCAATGTCAATGTCATTGCCTACTAGGTTTTAGTCTAAACCACTGGTGGCGCAGCAGGTTAAACTGCTGAGCTGCTGAACTTGCTGACCAAAAGGTTGGTGGTTCGAATCCGGGGAGCAGGATGAGCTCCCGCTGTTAGCCCCAGCTTCTGCCAACCTAGCAATTTGAAAACATGCAAATGTGAATAGATCAATAGGTACCACTTCTGTGGGAAGGTAATGGCACTCCATGCAGTCATGCTGGCCATATGACCTTGGAGGTGTCTATGGAAAATGCCAGCTCTTCGGCTTAGAAATGGAGATGAGCACCAACCCCAAGAGTCAAACACAACTAGACTTAATGTTAGGGGAAACCTTTACCTTATAAAGAAACCCGCCAAAATGATGGGGTCTGTACCAAACAGATTTAGTAATGTGGAAATTCAAACTAAAACCCAAAGCACATCCCATACTTCACTAGCATGGAATGCAATAATAATAATAATAATAATAATAATAATAATAATAATAATAATAAAGAACAGGACATTAGAACAAATACCATCAAAACCAGAATTGAAAAGTCGGCAACAGATCCAAAATGTAGACTTTGCAAGGAAGCAGATGAAACAATAGATCACATCCTCAGCTGCTGCACGAAGATCACACAGACAGACTACAAGCAGAGGCACAACACCATTGCTCAGATGATTCTTTGGAACTTGACCATCTGGACCATCTGCCTGTGACAAAGAATTGGTGGGATCACAAGCTGGAAAAAGTTACAGAGAATGAACACGCCAAACTCCTCTGGGACTTCCGGATTCAGACAGAGTTTTGGAGCATAATACTCCTGACCTCATGATCGTGTTAAAAAACAAAGTATGGATCATTGATGTTGCAATCCCAGGTGACAGCAGGATTGAAGAGAAACAACTGGAAAAGCTGACACGATATGAGGATTTAAAGATCGAACTGCAAAGACTCTGGCACAAGCCAGTAAAGGTGGTCCCAGTGGTGATCGGCACACTGGGTGCAGTGCCTAAAGACCTTGGCCTGCACTTAAACACAATTGGCACTGACAAAATTACCATCTGCCAGCTGCAGAAGGCCACCTTACTGGGATCTGCACACATTATTCGCCGATACATCACACAGTCCTAGACACTTGGGAAGTGTCCGACGTGTGATCCAATACAACAGCCAGCAGAGTGTCTGCTGTGGACTCATCTTGTTGTGTTTCAAATAATAATAATAATAATAATAATAATAATAATAATAATAATACTCTTTATTTGTATTCCACTTTGTATTCCCTAAAGGAACTCAGAGCAGATTACATTACACATATGAGGCAAACATTCAATGCCTTTTATACACGGTGAACAACAACATACAACACAGACAAAGGTAAACCCCTTTTTTCCCATCTCTGGTGCCTGGAGGCGATGCTCAATGCCAGCCATGGTGAGGTGCTCTTGTTCCATTTTTTTCATGCTGAGGAGCCTGTTGTCCATAGATATTTTTTATTGTGTTGCTGACATGTCTGAATCTATGCATGGGGTGCCCTTTTACCTTCCTGCAGAGGCGGTACCTATTGATCTACTTGCATTACATGCTTTCAAACTGCTAGGTTGGCAGAAGCTAGGACTGACAGTCGGGAGCTCACCCCAACTCATGGCTTCAAACTGTCAACCTTTTGATCAGCAGCTTTCTGCAGCTAGCGGTTTAACCCGCTGTGCTATCGCAGCCCCAGGTCATGTCTAACAGGGGATTCTGGGAATTGTACCCGCCCCCCACCCCCCCAAGCAACTTTCCCAAACTCTGAAGAAAACGGATTATATTTGCCCTTCCCTGGGGTTCCCATTAAGATCGTCTACCTTCAGCATTGCAACTCATCTCTGCTCTCAAATAGCCTCATTTTTGGAAAAACCAACAACACCGCAACTCTATGTTTCCCCAACCACGGGATATTGTACCCTAAGGCACAATCTCAGAAGAAGGCCAATTTCCCCCTTAATGTCCTTCTTTTTTGCGTTTGGATGCAAAGCCCTAATGCTGGGAGGGGGCTTTGAACAGCCCCAAGATCTGTTACGTCTACTATTACAGCAAATGTAGCACGACACTCTATTTAACCAGAATTCACTTCATCGGAAGGCATGGAAAATGAGACCGCTAGCCGTTCATGCATTACCGAAAGCATTTAAAAGAGTTTATCATTTTAACTAAATCCCGTTAAGTAGGCAGCAGGGTCCATTAATACTCTTAACGAACTCTCATTCCAGTATAAATGAGGAGCTACTCCTTCATTTCAGATAATTATTAGCTTGGGTTTTCAATCCTCATGGTGGAAAAAAATAAAACTCCTGAGCAAGGCAACCATATCGCCAAAAGTAGGAGCCATCCATGTTTCTCTTTCGGAACCGCTCTTCCGTCTGATGGCAAGATAAAGGTCATGGTGCTTGTAAATATTGAAACAACATTTCTGTATTACACAGCATGGCTGTACAAAAGAATGCCTCATTCATATCCTCTCTCACTTGTCAGGGAATTTATCACATGCTCTTGTTTTTCTTACTAAAGGCCTATTTTTCCACACGTTAAAGTATTTGCAATTTAGGAAAGGGTGAAATCCAAGAAATGGAGTGATGGAACTGCATTATATGGCACTGCAGATGGGGCCATAGTATGAGGGTTGAATAAAAAGTAATGCCTCCACTTCGTAACTCCTCAACAGATGGGAGTACTGGCATGTGGCAGGTACTGGCTTGTTCAGTAGACTCTCCTCTACAGTTCCATTTTAGCATTGAATGGTTGTGTTGTTAAAGTGTGAAGTATAGAACCCTGCGCAGACGGTCAGTCAATGAGACTTAAGCAACGTGCAGTCATTCAATAGGATACTGGAAATGCAGTTTCTTATTCCAAGAAGGGTTAGCAATAGGTGATAACCAAACAGTAATTCAAACGCCTCATGCAGATCCCAAGGTGACACCAGCATCAGTCCACAAGCAAAAGATATACTTAGTACAACTTGAACAGGAATACAAACACAAGAAGATAGATAAATTCCAGGATACTTAAATCTAAAACGAAGGCTTAACTTGAAATAAGAACCACAGAACTCAGGCCTAGGTCCTCGCTTGAACACTACATTGTCTGAACTAACCAACTTGCAAATTAATAGGCACTCATGAAGTCATTCCTTTTTCCATAAATTTTCTCCCCAACTTTCCCATGTAATCACTCTGACAGGCGCTATTTTGTGGTCTAATCTGTAAACAAAGATTTTTGTTGATCTCCGTAGTGCCAGGTGTTTTTTCCTGGGAGCTTTCCCTGTCACTTAGTTTTTCGCCCAACTCCTTATCTAATGTTGCTGTTTCTGGCTCCTCTGACTGACCTTGAAGCACTGCACTTTCTGAGTCAGATTTCTCCCAGAGAGAACCATCATTTCCCTGACTTGAATCTTCATCACTTTGTGCCCCAGGAAATGCCCCAGGAAATCCCACAATCCCCTCTAAATTATCAGTAAACCCATCAGCCTTAGGCTGTACTCCAACAGTGGTCTCTTAATTTACTTAGTTAATTTCTTCCTTCCCTCCCGATTATTGAGGTATGCTTTAACATCTACCTTCTGACTTGAATCAAGCAGGTCAATCGGCTCTAATGGATCAGGAGGAAGGTGCCTGTTGTTCACATTGACCATTTCCCAAGGATAAATGCCTATCCGTTCCCCCAGGTGCTCCATCGAGCACCCTTCTGCAAATATTAAAATTCACTTAAAAATTCCTGTAAATATTTTAAAGTGAACAGCAATGTGTATTTTCCCTTTGGCCTTTGCCCATGCATATTCATTCCTTGCGATGGAAATGCCAAGCTGAAATCTCGACAAATATTTAATTCTATGGAATGCATTGTGAATAATTTACTAGGCCAAGGGCAGCTAGTTCAGTGAGCTGAACAGGGGGATAAACCCACCCGATGAATTTCCTTCAAACTGGCTGAGAGGAGGAGGAAAACTCATTCAGACATCCCTGATATTGTGTTAACAATATTTATGTCACTCCACTAGCAGTACGGTTAAATCTATGGAAAGCATAGGTTACAGAGGTGGGCTAATTTTATACTTTACCAACAGATTTTGCAATAAGTTGTTACTCTCCAGATAGCCTCATCCATGAAAACCCATTATGCCCAGTTTTTTAATTCCCTTAAACAGCAGCTTGAGTATTCAATGGCCGTTATTGGATTGTTCTGGATACACACACTTATTGTATATCTCTCCAAGCCTCTGTTCAGTTTTGGCTACTTAACCAATAACTTGCATGACCTAAAAACAGAAAATCAGGAGTATCATATTATTAATTTATATTCAATCAACACACTCCCAAGTCACTATTCTGCTGCTGTCACATAAGCATAGACAATGAATTAATCCTTCATTGAATACTTTTGATATTGCAGCTCTCTTCAGTAGCACAATTGCGTCGGACAGTGCACACCCTCATAATTCTGCCTTCCTCCACTACTGCAGTTCCTTTATATTGTTCCTTCTATTTCATTTGTGCAATTTCAGCATTGCCACCACCTCAATGTAAAGTCTTTAACCATGTCTATCATGTCCCCTCTCAACTGGGACTGTGGCACAGCTGGCTGGGAGTCAGCTGCATTAGATCAATACTGACCGAAAGGTCATGAGTTCGAAACCAGGTTGGGTCAGAATGAGCTTTTGACCATTGTGTAGCTCGCTGTCGACCTTTGCAGCCCGAAAGACAGTTGCATCTGTCAAGTAGGAAATTTAGGTACCGTTTATGTGGAGAGATTAATTTAATTAATTTGCGATGCTATAAAAATCTCCAACAAGCATGCAAAGAATGAGGAAATACTCCAACAGTGTCACAAATGGACAGTGAAGCAACAGCTCCCCTGGTGGCCAGAATATCCTCATGAAAGCTGGAATGTTAAATTGCCTCTGTCTGTCTATATATGTTGTGTGTCTATGGCATTGAATATTTGCCATGTATATGTACATTGTAATCCGCCCTGAGTCCCCTGCGGGGTGAGAAAGGCGGAATATAAATATTGTAAATAAATAAATAAATATAAGGACAAACCATGCCATTGCCAAAAAAATTCTAGAAAGAAAAAAAATCAAGGGATGATCCAAACATCATAAAACTTGGTGGGATAAAAGTGGTAGATGTGCGTTCCATGTGTGGCCATTTTCACCCCACTAGCTCTAAAACTGAGGGGAAGGGGAGCCTGGGGGAGCCCACTCATAGTGGCTAATGGGTCGAAAATTTTCAGATTTTTGCCTGTGTAACGAAAACGTCCATTCGGCAAAATGCTAGAGATTACGAACATGGACAGACTTACCTATTGGCTTTCATCTAATCAAGGCTTACCTAAGAAACAAACCAACTGGGACCTTGTAAAAAACTCCTTAAAACACATGGAAATAGATCTCATCTGCTGAAGACATTCAATCTTAAGGGAAAAAGAAGACGTAGACGATGCAGAACAATTATAACGTAACATTAATTCCAAATAAACTTAATGACCATCAAAAGCAAGAAGGAAGTCAACAAATATCTATTTTTCTTTTTTACAATTTTTTAAGTTTCAAAAATTTCATTTTTTTCTCTTTCTTTCCTCTTTTTCTTTCCTCTTTTTTCCTACATTCTATACAAGCCAGTGTTCTCCCACTTTCAATGTAAAGGAAATACTATATCTTTAGATTTCTTTTTTCATTTTATTTCATTCATATGATAAAATTTCAATAATATATTTCAATCATAAAAAAGAAAACATCCATTCGGAAAGGCACCCTTTTTCAGAAGGCGTGCAAAAACAAGGGCCTTACAAATGAAACAAACAGAAACAGATAATGATTCTATACCAGTGTTTCTCAACCTGGGGGTCGGGACCCCTGTGGGGGTCGCGAGGGGGTGTCAGAGGGGTCACCAAAGACCATCAGAAAACATAGTATTTTCTCTTTGTCATGGGTGTTCTGTGTGGGAAGTTTGGTCCAATTCTATCATTGGTGGGGTTCAGAATGCTATTTCATTGTGGGTGAACTATGAATCCCAACAACTACAACTCCCAAATGGCAAGGTCTATTTTCTCCAAACTTTATCAGTGTTCACATTTGGGCATATTACTTATCTGTGCCAAGTTTGATCCAGATCCATCGCTGTTTGAGTTCACAGTGTTCTCTGGATGTAGGTGAACTACAACTCCAAAAACTCAAGGTCAGTGCCAAGTTTGATTCAATTCCATCATTGGTGGAGTTCAAAGGGCTCTTTGATTTTAGGTGAACTATAAATCCCACCAACTCCAAAATTCCCAAATGACAAAATCAATCCCCTCCAACCCCGCCAGTATTCAAATTTGGGCGTATCAGGTATTTGTGCCAAATTTGGTCCAGTGAATGGAAATACATCCTACATATCAGATATTTATATTATGATTCATAACACTAGCAAAATTAAAGAAGTAGCAACGAAAACAACGTTATGGTTGGGGATCACCACAACGTGAGGACCTTTATTAAGGGGTTGTGGCATTAGGAAGGTTGAGAACCACTGTTCTATACAAATGCACAAGTCTAAGTCTCCAGACCTTTAGCTATCCGACTTGTCCTTTTCTTGACACCTTCCAGCTTCTCTAAATCTTTCTTCAATTGTGATACTCAGAACTGGACATCGTATTCAAAGTGAGCAAAACAGAAGAGTGTAATAGTCCTCTTTTCCTTCATCTAGACGCTGTGTTCCTATTCATGCAGCTGAGAATTGCACTCATTTTCCAATACAAACAGGAAATTCGCGTCCAAGAAACTGCATGTTTTCTCTCGAATCAAACAGCATTTATCACTTTCTAAAGTGAACAATTCAAGTTTCTGACTTTCTAAAATGGGTTTGTCTGATCGCTTGGCCTACTGATAATGTGCAGATGGATATAAGCTCTAAAATGATGACATATTCCACCTATTAAATATCTCTCTGTGTGTGTTCCAGTGCTACTGGCTATTAACAGTGATTATTGCTTAAATGTTGCACTGCATTCTTTCCCCAAGCGATGCTTTAATGCCTTCCCCCAAAGTCTCTAGCTTTGACATTTCAAAAGCCGGATTTAGACAGCAACTGCTGTGACATATGGCTAAGCAACAAGCTCAAAAAATAAGCAAAATAATTGAGATAGCCACAATAGATCTATACTTTTCAGAGTTTAGGAACATCATTTATGAGCTCTACATAAAACAGAAAATATACCTTTGGTCGCAGCCAGATACTTTGGAAAGCAGTCCAAGGTGACCTGGGGCAGGAAACTAGGAACCACTAGAAGAGATAGGGCCAAAGAGGGGGACACAATGGAAGGACAAATTAACAAGTGTGACAAAAAATAGATCAAGGTTCAAGAATACATCAGAATAGAGCAGTGGTTCCCAATGTTTTTTTGACCAGGGATGACTTGACCAGGGACCACTTTGACCAGTGACCACTCTCCAACATTACGACTAAAGGGTTACGAATCAGTTTTTGGTCAACTTGAGATTCAGTTTGGTTATTTGGGGTACTGATTCAGAAAACTGCATTGGATAGACCACATCAGCTCTAGTTTCTGATACAGAATTTTTATTTATTTATTTACAACATTTCTACTCCGCCTTTCTCAACCCCCAAGGAGGGACTCAGAGCAGCTAACATTGGCAACAATTCGATGCTGGAATATCACAGTATAACACAATATAAAACCATAAATACACAGTAGATTAAAAATACTAACATTACTTATACAGTCATATAGCAGTTTCCATTATCATAACAATCATGTGGTCGAGCTCATGGGGATCAAGTATCCAACACCGCGCAGGGGAGCTCAATTGCCATTCTTAAATATCTTAAGACAAGAGGGGGCCACTTCACACCGGCAGCGCTCAAGCTGTTTGAAGCCAAGTCATTAGCCCAACTCTTGTATGGTGCTCAGCTGGGCCCCTTCCCCAGTTTTGCCCCATTAGAGCTGGTTCAGTCAAAGTTTCTGAGATCGGCCTTGCAGGTCCCTAAATGTGTTTCTAATGCCACCCTGCGACTAGAGACGGGCTTTATGAGAGTGGAGGCCAGGGTGTGGGTGGCCATACTCAACCTCTGGCTCAGACTGTCCCGTGCACCCCTTGGCCTTGCCCCACTAACCATGGAGGATGACTTCCAATCCACATGGAAGCAGGCGGTAGCATCCAAAATCTCCTCATTGGGATTTTCTCCAGGTCTACTATTAGCTATGGATTACAATCAAGCCAAAGCACTTATTAAACAACGTATCACAGACACAGAGCGACAACTAGATCTGGCCTCGGTTCCAACCTTCCTTATCAGTGAAGACAGCAGATACCTTGCCTCCCCTATGGCATATTTAACATACTTAGAGGTTCCTATTCATCGAAGGGCTTTCACCCTGGCCCAATGCCACGCTCTCCCATCAGCTGTACTCGAAGGCCGCTACCGGAAGATCCCTTTCCCAGAGAGACTCTGCCCCTGTGACTCGGGTCATGTAGAAACAATAGAACATGTGCTCCTTCAGTGCCCGTTCTACAGGGATATCCGTGCCAGGCTTATCTTACCTCTGATAGACAAGCACCCAGGCCATTCAGGACAATTTTATACCTCCCTGCTACTTGCAGATACTAATTCAGCTACAACCTACAATGTCGCAAAGTTCTGTGCAGCAGCATACAAAATCCGCCAGGGAATGACTAGTTCCAAAAGTCAACTGTGTGTCCAGTAATCTTCTTCCCTGAATCTACAATTTGGTGATGGATCTGGGCATTGTATGTTTTTACCCTGTTTCCCCTTCTGCTCCCTCACCCATATTGTGTTTTTAGTAGTTATATTTATATTTTTAATGTACCAAACATGCCAGGTTTGTATGGAAATGTGACACTATTTCCTGTGCTGGTCAATGACCGAAATAAATGTTTTGATTTGATTTGAATATAAAACCACAAATACACAGTAGATTAAAAATACTAACATTACTTATATAGTCATATAGCAGTTTCCATTATCATAACAACCATGTGGTTGAGTTCAATGCCCAAAGTGCCGTTGTGCCTGCTAGCCAAAAGCCTGGCTCCTAAACCACGATTTCATTTTTTTCCTAAAGGAAAGAAGGGAGGACACCAATCTAATCTCACTGGGGAGTGTATTCCACAAGCGGGGGGGGGGGGGGGGTCACCACCAAGAAGGCCCTGTCCCTCGTCCCCACCAGATGCGTTTGCAAGGTCAGTGGGACCAATCTTAAGTTATAAAGCAGAACGTATAAGTTATAAAGCAGATACGTTCGGACAAGTAAGCTGGGCCGGAGACGTATAGGGCTTTATATGTCATCCAGTACATATGTCATCCAGTAGTCACTATCTGCATGCTCACAGAAAACCATATTTAATCATCTAGGGCTGATGTGGTCTATCCGATGCAATTTTCTGAATCAGTACACCAAATAACCCCAGGAACAGGCCTAAAAACGAAGACACCAAGACATCCCTGCTTCCAGGCACCAGATGGAATGGCTTCACTCAGAGGGAGGGAGAAGGAGAAGAAGCAGCAGTCAAGAGGCATGTTGTCACACCTTTTGTGGGTAGTCATCCTCTCCCCTCCTGACATTCCCATTGCCTCAGCATTATAAGAGGATTTCATGAGCCTCTCTCGTTGCAACTGTGTAGTAACAGTGAGAACGCATACCATATTTCAATTCTTGGGAAACACTGGTGGTCCATGAACCACAGGTTGGGAACCACTGGAATAGAAGAACCATGCAGTTTTCAAAATTTATTCACAAGTTATTTGGCATAACATTCACACGAGCCTATTTGCATACAATGTTTTTGCACAGAAAATAATATTTCTGTGCAAAATATTATTTTCTACACAGAAAATATTGCTTTCTATGCAAATCGGTAACTTGTAAATAGCACGTTCTGTGCAGGAAATAATATTTCTGCATACAAATATTAGTTTTTGCACAAAACAACCACATTGTTTTCTGCACAAAACAACCACATGGAAATTTTGCACAGAATAAATTTTGCTCTGCAAAGATTCTCATTAGTCCAGGATTCCTCTCATCAGGGTTTCTCAGCTCTCAAATAACTTGTTTCAGGGCCATTTTCTAAATATTTTTGAACGAACTTATTTGAAATATAAGATTTTTTTTAATCGTTTCAGAAGCGACTTGAGAAATTGCAAGTCACTTCTGGTGTGAGAGAATTGGCCACCTGCAAGGAAGTTGCCCAGGGGATGCCTGGATGTGATGATAATAATAATAATAATAATAATAATAATAATAATAATAATAATCTTTATTTATACCCCGCTACCATCTCCCCAAGGGACTCGGTGCGGCTTACATGAGGCCGAGCCCAGAATACAACAATACAAGCAATAAAAACAACAGTACAAGCAATTTAAAACAGCAAAACAATAAAACAATAACATAAGCATTAACAGTAGGACAACACACTTTAAAATCTATGGGTAGGCTGAATGTAATGAAACATTTAAAAAATAATGCTGGACATGGGTGAAAAAGTGATGGGGCGTTTGTGGAAACATACACGCAGACATAAAACAATATAAAGTGCTTTGGAGGACAAAGTGCTATGGGATCATTATTCTGGGAAGGCACACTGGAACAACCACATCTTCAAGCTCCTCCTAAAGACTGCCAGAGTTGGAGCAAGCCTTATGTCCTTAGGAAGTGAGTTCCAGAGTCGAGGGGCCACCACCGAAAAGGCCCTCTCTCTTGTCCCCACCAATCATGCTTGTGATACAGGTGGGAGCGCGAGCAGGGCCTCTCCAGATGATCGAAGAGATCGTGTGGGTTCGTATACAGAAATGCGGTCACATATTACCATCCTATGGGAGGCTTCTCGCATGTCTCCACATGGGAAGCTGGAGCTGACGGACAGGAGCTCACCCTGTCTTGAGGCTGGATTTGCAAGACCTGAGCAGAGTAGTTAATGACCCTGGAGCTCTTTCACTCATAGGGTTTCTAAAAGTCAAAACTGACTTTAGGGCAACGAGGAACAACAAGGTAATTTGGTAATGATATAGAAACCCTATGGAAGCCGAGGGCATTTTGACGCGAGGGTTATAGTAGTCTTTGCTTCCATTGCTTTGTGATGTAAATATAAAACCTACATTGGCCAGAGAGTTCATTAACATTATAAAGGCCTTTCAGCTCAGAATTTGCCTGCAGGTTAACAATGATCAGCCATTCAAATGAATAGCAAAACACTGGTTGAAAGGCAGGCGATTTAAGCCTCTCTGGTCTGATCAAAATACCAGGCTGTACTAATCCAACTACGATAAATTTTTTTTCAGTTAAAGATTAGGTGTGGTTAATTTTCTACAAAAATTCCACCTATCTGAGACTATTGAGTTAATCAAGGTATTTGAAATGTATCAGACTTTGCATAATAGGGATGCCCATAGAGGACAAAGCTTGCCAATTCACTTGCAAATGGGTTTTATCATTTCGTTCGCAGGAGGCATCCATCAATAGGCTATTGCATTTCCAGTATCTTATTCCAATACCTACTTTTTGTTTGTGCGTCATTCTTCAGACGTTCCCCCAAGAACCACAGGTTTGAGGCGGAGTGGTGGAAATTAAATAATAAACCCTTGGAAAGGAAAAGGCTTGTGTTGACTTCCTTCTTAACATAAGGAATGTTGTAAACATTTCTCTTAACTTGAAATAATCATTGTCACCCTTCTTATCACAGTTTACTTTTCAGTTCTCATTAGCAGGTTTTAATCACAGTCCAGGAAGCAGATAGTTAGTCATTGCAGGCCTTAATATTATATTGGTGTCTCCAAAATTATTAACGCCATCCATCCATACATCCTTCCATTCAACTCATTCATTTCCACACATCATATTAAATTCACATTTCTCAAATCTGCATATTATATTTTTGTGACAGATGGAGGAATCAGTTGACAAGAATCAATCAGGGCCAGCTAACATCTCCCAACAAAGGATCCCCAGACAGCAACCAGCCAGGCTTTCATAGAATCATAGAATCAAAGAGTTGGAAGAGACCTCATGGGCCATCCAGTCCAACCCCCTGCCAAGAAGCAGGAATATTGCATTCAAATCACCCCTGACAGATGGCCTTCCAGCCTCTGTTTAAAAGCTTCCAAAGAAGGAGCCTCCACCACATTCCAGGCCAGAGAGTTCTACTGCTAAACGGCTCTCACAGTCAGGAAGTTCTTCCTCATGTCCAGATGGAATCGCCTTTCTTGTAGTTTGAAGCCATTGTTCCGCGTCCTAGAATCATAGAATCAAAGGGTTGGAAGAGACCTCATGGGCCATCCAGTCCAACCCCATTCTGCCAAGAAGCAGGAGCATTCAAATCACCCCTGACAGATGGCCATCCAGCCTCTGTTTAAAAGCTCCAAAGAAGGAGCCTCCACCACACTCCGGGGCAGAGAGTTCCACTGCTGAACGGCTCTCACAGTCAGGAAGTTCTTCCTCATGTTCAGAGGAATCTCCTTTGTAGTTTGAAGCCATTGTTCCGCATCCTAGTCTCCAGGGAAGCAGAAAACAAGCTTGCTCCCTCCTCCCTGTGGTTCCTCTCACATATTTATACATGGCTATCATATCTCCTCTCAGCCTTCTCTTCTTCAGGCTAAACATGCCCAGCTCTTTAAGCCGCTCCTCATAGGGCTTGTTCTCCAAACCCTTGATAATTTTAGTTGCCCTCCTTTGAACACATTCCAGCTTGTCAGTATGTCTCTTCAATTGTTGTGCCCAGAATTGGACACAATATTCCAAGGATGGTCTAAGCAAGGTAGAATAGAGCATGAGTAGCATAACTTTCCTGGATCTAGACGCTAGACTCCATTGGCTTTTTTTGCCGCCACATCACATTGTTGGCTCATGTTTAACTTGTTGTCCACGAGGACTCCAAGATCTTTTTCACACGTACTGCTCTCGAGCCAGGCATTGTCACCCATTCTGTATCTTTGCATTTCATTTTTTCTGCCAATGGTAATCAAGGTGGCTAATTGCAACATTCTCACTTGCTTCAAGCCAACAAGAGATCTTTCTCCCACCCTGGACATATATAAATCTCACTTGCCTAGTTTTCAACAGACCCCACAACCTCTGAGGATGCCTGCCACAGATGTGGACGAAATGTCAGGAGAGAATGCTTCTGGAACATAGCCGTACAGCCTGGAAAACTCACAGCAACCCAGAGAGAACTAGGTTTTGAAGGATTTGAGTTTTGATTTGCATATGTGTTCAAAAATGCAAAATTAGATACAGTAATATAAAAATGCAAACTGAAAAGAAATCTCTCTTATCCTTGCTTTCAGGCTTTTGCAGGAGAAAGTGATATCTAATGGAAATGTTGTTTTGCCTGTGTGTGTAGTATAAAGGAGCCCAGTCTGTAAGGCCTTAAAGACTTCTAAAATGATACAGGGGTGGATTTTGCTTCTTCTCTCTGCTTATGGGGGAGACATCAGAGGGGAAGAGGTCATGGTTGCCACCCCCATTGAATTATTCATGGCCGTACATGCAAACACAGGCAGATTGTGCCGTTACAAAAAGGTCAGTCCTTTTCTGATGTTGTGATTCTTTCTTGTGTGGACTAAAGAGGCAGCACCCCATGAATATGCAGCCTCACACCCCTTGTAACACTTCACTCGCCGCGCATTAATGCCCTTTCCGCCGTATATTTCAAAGTCAAGCAAATAATGCCCGTCATGAACATGAATATCTTCCATATTTCGTTTTCAAAAATGAAATGTCAGGATGATGGGGAAACATTTCCGAGACTGTTTCCAGTGGGCAGGAGCTGGTAAGGGAAAGGGGGGATAAGAAGAAATGTGATTAATAGCTCCGCAGTGGTGGAGATATAGAAGTTCTCTTGCAGTTTTAGCACATTGTTCCTTTTCAAAGAAAGCATGTCCCCCTTCCAGGTCTCACATGTTTAGTCAAAAGGTGAGCAAAGACCCAAAAGAGGTTGGAAAGATTGCCTACAGTTTTGTGGGATCCAAATGATGACCAGTCAAAGCTGCATCTACACCAGGCACGCTCAAAGTCCAGCCTGGGGGTCAATTGCGCCCCTGTTCAAGTTTCCACTGCCCCCCTCTCTCTCTCCCTTTCTATATATCAGGGGTCCTCAAACTAAGGCCTGGGGGCCAGATACGGCCCTCCGAGATCATTTACCTGGCCCTCGCTCAGGGTCAACCTAAGTCTGAAATGACTTGAAAGCACACAACAACAATAATCCTATCTCATCAGCCAAAAGGAGGCCCACACTTCCAATTGAAATACTAATAAGTTTATATTTGTTAAAATTGTTCTTCATTTTAATTATTGTATTGTTTTAAGTGATTTTTGCACAACAAATAAGATATGTGTGTTTTGGAGTTGTAGTTCACCTACATCCAGAGAGCACTGTGGACTCAAACAATGATGATCTGACCAAACTTGGCACAAATACTCAATATGCCCAAATGTGAACACTGGTGGAGTTTGGGAAAAATAGACCTTGACATTTGGGAATTGTAGTTGCTGGGATTTACAGTTCACATATAATCAAAGAGCATTCTGAACCCCACGAACGACAGAACTGGGGCTAACTTCCCACACAGAACCCTCATGACCAACAGAAAATACTTAAGGCCATCCAGTCCAACTCCTTCACCAGGGCAAGAAAACATAATCAAAGCCCTCCTGACAAAGGAGTCCAATCAGAGACTAAGGAGTAGGCTTGGGCGGTTTCGTTCGTTAATTTCGTAATTCGTTATTAATTCGTATTACGATCCAATATTGAGCCATGCAGGAATAGTGTGAGGAGTAATTAAGATTCAAAACAATTTTTTCAATTTATTTCGTAATTATTTTGTAATTATTTCGTAATTATTTCGTAATTATTTCGTAATTATTTCGTAATTATTTTCGCATGTCTGGTGCAAGTTTTATAGTTGTTGTTTGTTTTATCAGTGATAAAAAAATAAATTATCACACCAACAGTCAACAACAGAGGGAGAGGGAAGCTTCAGAAGTTCCCCCTGTCCCATTTGGAGGGTTTTTTTGCATATTGCGCAATCGCGTCCGCCATTAACGAATCGATTCGTAATTGTTTCGTAATTGTTTCGTAATTTATGAAATTTCGTATATTTCAAACTTTTTTAAAGAAAAATTTCGGAATTCTTTTAAAAACGAAACGCAAAACCCCCCTAAAAACGAAACGAGTTTAGAACCAAATTTTTCCGTGGTTAACCAAGCCTAATAGATATAGATAGATATATATGATTAACCACACACACACATACACGCACGCACGCACACACATGTATATGACATGCCCAGCTCCTTAAGCCACTCCTCATAGGGCTTGTTCTCCAGACCCTTGATCATTTTAGTCGCCCTCCTCATCACTCAAAAACATCACTGGGCGAATTGACACCAAATTTGGACACAAGACACCTCTCAGGCCAACAAGTGACCATCACTCATAAAACACTGAAAAACACAGCAGAAGGGACTTAAAAAGCCAAAAAAGCAAAAAGATGCTACAGCATGCGCAAAAATGACTCCCCCTGGCAAACAAAACACACAATAGCATATCCACACTCTCTTCTGGACTACAGCTCCCAGCATCCCCTAGACCAGGCCCTTTAGGAGAGGAGGATGATCCAAATGCACTGCTTCCAAGATGCAAGCTTTCTTCTCCTTGGATTTCTTTGAGAGCATCCCAATCCCTGCATATTTCCCATTTCCTATTCCTGGACTGCCACTCCCACCAATCCTCCTGATAGATAAGATAGATAGATTAGATAACGGTAAGTAGATAGATCAATGAATCAGGAGGAGTGCTGGGAATTGTACGTCTAGAATAGGTAGAGAAGGAAGAAAGGGGAGAAAAAGGAAGGGAAAGAAAATGGGAAGGGAGGAAGCAAGGGAAGAGGAAGAGAAGGAAGGAAGGAGAGAAGGGAAGAGAAAAAAGGAAAGGAAGGAAGGAAAGAGGGAGGGAAAGAAGGAAGGAAGGAGAGAACGAAAGAAGAGAAAGAGGGAGGGAAGGTTGGCCGCAGCAACGCATGGCAGATGCAGCTAGTCATTAGATAAAAAGGGCTAGATTGTGATGGAGATATTGGAGCTCTTCAGGCTAGTAATTCAGATGTACACAAAAGTTAGAAAATGTCAAACTTATTGTTCCATTGTTTTTCCACTGCCTCAGGCCAGAAGCCAACACTGTCATTTCCATGTGATCCCAGAACTAGAAAGCCTGAGGTAGAGTATCTATATTTAGGCCACTATATTCCTACTGGAGTGCTGAAAGAAGAAATCTGTCCTGAACTCTCACTAGAGGCCAAAATGACTAAACTGAGGCCATTGCCCTTTCACTATATCATATAACATGATTCATTGGAGGGAGAAAGATAGTGTTTTATGGAATGGAAAGCAGGAGAAAAAAAGAGGAAGACTGCATTGTAGGTGGAGTGCAAAGGACCATGGCCCTGAGTTTGCAAGGCTTGAGGGGGTCGTTAATAATCCAGTGCTCTTGGAGGTCTGTCATTCATAGATGTGACGGCGCAAGTGTGTGTAGAACTTTAAAGTGCAAAGGTTTAAACTGTATAACATGCCCAAACTTGCCTAGTTTGTAAATGTATAGTTGGATTGATTGGTTATTTATAGCTGTCAATCAATGTTGCTTACACCAGTTATATTGCTTCCTCAGCTCAATTGCTTGAATCCACCTCTTCCTGGAGGAGGGCAGAGCTTTTCCTTTTCCATTCTACCATCAAACTTTCTATCAGATAGACGTGAGAAAGAGACTTGGCTCTAAAGCCCTTAATTAAGTTACCTCTCATCACCAATTCTAAGGTTTTTACCCTTGGGACTCATATTCATGTCAAGATCGCCCTGGACAACGTTGAGGAGACCCAAGCGCCTTCAAACCGGTCCTTTGACATCAAAAGGAAGACTCTGTGCCTTCAACATAGGCCATTGGACTGGGGGTTGTGTTTGTTCCGACCTTCACAGCCATTGAGAAAAGAGGGAACAGGAAAAGCTTCTCAGCTGCGAAATCTCCTTGGACCCAAGACAACCAGAGACTGTAATGTATATTTCCTTTACCCCCTTTGAAACTTCCAGCTTATTGCCTTAAAGAGATAACTCTTTGTGGACAATAAAACTTATTTTGAGTTATCTACAGTGTTTTCGTCCTTGGGAGTTCCAGTTCTTTAAAGGAAGGCAAGAAGCAATCCCCTGGGGGGAAGATGTCACGTCTATGTCTCTTTCACTAAAAATTATAGCCCCCAGGCGCGACGGCATAAACAGAAAGATGGAGTAGCTATGGGGAGCCCTCTCCGTCTGGTCATAGCGAATTTCTACACGGAACACTTACAACAGTTCTAACAAGGTTGCTGTGAGTTTTCTGGGCTCTATGGCCATGTTCTAAAAGCATTCTCTCTTGACGTTACACCCAGATTTATGGCAAGCATCCTCAGAGGTTGTGAGCCTTCAACAACACAGTTCTAACAAGCCAAATTTGGATTAAAGAATGCATCTGCCAAGGCATGGGAACATATCCAGAGAAGGGCAACCACAATACTCAAAGGCATGGAAACCAAGTCCTGTGATGAACATTGATGGAGTTCAGAATGCTCTTTGATTGTAGGTGAACTATAAATCCCAGCAACTACAACTCCCAAATAACAAAATCATAATTTTTTGAGTGATGGTCACTCCTTGTGTTGTGAGACGTTTTGTTGCCAAATTTGGTGTGATTTCGTTCATTGGTTCTTTTGTTTTTAAGGTACTCATTATGCATAGAGCATTTATATATATATATATATATATATATATATATATATATATATATTGTTGGGCTTGGCCTCATGTAAGCCGCCTCGAGTCCCCACAGGGGAGATGGTGGTGGGATATAAATAACGTGATTATTATTATTATTATTGTTGTTGTTATTATTATTATTTGAAACACAGCAAGATGAGTCCACAGCAGACACTCTGCTGGCTGTTGAATTGGATCACACGTCGGACACTTCCCAAGTGTCTAGGACTGTGTGATATATCGGCAAATAATGCGTGTGGATCCCAGTAAGGTGGCCTTCTGCAGATAGTAATTTTGTCAGCGCCAATTGTGTTTAAGTGCAGGCCGAGGTCTTTAGGCACTGCAACCAGTGTACCGATCACCACTGGGACCACCTTGACTGGTTTGTGCCAGAGTCTTTGCAGTTCAATTTTTAAATCCTCATATTGTGTCAGCTTTTCCAGTTGTTTCTCTTCAGTCCTGCTGACACCTGGGATTGCAACATCAACAACCCATACTTTGTTTTCTAACACAATCATGAGGTCAGGAGTATTGTGCTCCAAAACTCTGTCTGTCTGAATTCAAAAGTCCCAGAGTAGTTTGATGTGTTCATTCTCTGTGACTTTTTCTGGCTTGTGAGCCCACCAGTTCTTTGTCGCAGGCAGATCGTATTTGTGGCACAAGTTCCAGTGGATCTTCTGAGCAACGTTGTTATGCCTCTGCTTGTAGTCTGTCTGTGCGATCTTCTTGCAGCAGCTGAGGATGGGATCTATTGTTTCATCTGCTTCCTTGCAGAGTCTACATTTGGGGTCTGTTGCCGACTTTTCAATTCTGGCTTTGATGACATTGGTTCAAATGGATTGTTTTTGGGCTGCCAGAATCAGTCTATTATTATTATTATTATTATTATTATTATTTTATTATTATTCAAAGTTCCATTTGTGAGCCACAACCATGTTTTTTCTTTGTCAGTTTGGCTCTCAATTTTTCCCAGGAACTGTCCATGGAGAGCCTTATTATTATTATTATTATTATTATTATTATTATTATTATTATTATTATTATTGTCTCACCCACATCTGGACAGAATATGGCTCCATGACTTTCACTCATCAAAGTCATCCTTTGGTTTCATTGGATCAAATCCTACCTCTCAGCCTTACAATATAACAAGATGTGTATGAAAGGCTCAAGTCAGTCCTTTTGTGAGATCTTTAAGTGAAGCAATCCTTTGATTTATGTATAAGAGCATTTTCCCATTAAATAGTGGATTAACAACACCCCGTAGGTATTTGCTTTCTTTTGTCTCCGGCATCAATGAATCTTTTATGCAACTAATTCCAGTTTTCATTAGACTGCCCAAGCTTATAGAAGAAGAGTAAGTCATTAAGCCCAGTGACAGAATTTTATCAGCATCTGAGGAATATGGAGACGTTTTTTGGAGACGAGGGAGAGGAATATATATCGGCATGGTTTCTGTCAATTTCTTCAAGCATTAATATTTCATTCTTGTTGTGGTCCATCCAAATGCAGCGCTCATAAGATGAAAAGACTGATCTCACCCAAAACAGATAAGAAAACACATTGATTTTTTTTCTCCCTCTAGAAGGACAGCCCTTCACAAGCATCCATATTACCTGTGCTGTGATCTCGGGGTGATCAATTATTAACCAGCATGTATGAACATCATTTTGTTGTGATCAGATTTCACTTAAATTTTAATTTTGAAATAACCGCACGGGAACAGAGCAGCAGTCGAGTGCGATGAGGAAGTCAGTCAAAAAGTTTTTCTGCTAGCGTATTTTTATTTTTCTTCATATTATGTTTTTGTTGTTTGTGTTGGGTTATCTGAGAATCTTATCATTAAAGGCAGCATCAAATTACTGAGAACTACATTACAAATGTGGATCCTCATTTTGGGCCGAGTTTTCTTTCCCTCCCTCTAAGATTCAAAGCTATAAATAATTAAGCAGATGAGACATCTGTTATTTATGAGCTGAAATGACAGTTTTAATTTAGTTTTTTGTTTATCTGGGGCCAATATATTGAGGGGTGGGGGTGGAGGGAGGGGAAGAAACCTCGGGAACAGATAAAAATGACAATGGGCCATTCTAGTATTTACCAAAGAAACAAATAAAATGAGTTATCTGGCTCTTCTTGTTTTAAAAGAAAAGAATAAACATTTCTCTCTGGAACAATATTATCTACTGAAGAGTTTTCAGAATGGCAATCAAGTACAAACATTGTGGCATTGGGTATCCCTGTCTCATAATACTAGAGCTTGATGAAGCTCAATTGTTGGAGATTTGGGACAGATAAAAACAAATGTTGCCAAAATCCTCTCCAGGTGTTATTTCAGGCTCCAAGGAGCTAGCCATGGTCTTCCATCAAACCACATTCAGGATCTGGGAAACTCATTCCACCATCTACATCAAAACACAGAAACCACAGGAACAGATAAAAATGACAATGGGACATTCTTGTATTCACCAAAAAAACAAATAAAATGAGTTATCTGTCTCTTCTTGTTTTAAAAGAAAGGAAGGAACATATCTCTCTCTAGAACAATATTGTCTACTGAAAGTATTCGGAATGGCAATCAAACACAAACATTGTGGCATTGGGTATCCCTGTCTCATAATGCTAGAGCTTGATGAAGCTCAATTGTTGGAGATTTGGGACAGATAAAAACAAATGTTGCCAAAATCCACTCCATGTATTATTTCAGGCTGCAAGGAGCTAACCATGGTGCTCGACTCTTCCATCAAACAACATTCAGGACCTTGGAAACTCATTCTGCCATCTACACTAAAACACAGAAACCACAGGAATAGATAAAAATCGGACATTCTTGTATTTACCAATGAAACAAATACAATGAGTTATCTGGCTCTCTTTCTGGAACAATATTGTCTACTGAAGAGCTTTCGGAATGGTAATCTAGTAAAAACATTGTGGTGCTGGGTATCGCTGTCTCATTATACTAGAACTTGATGAATTGTAGAAGATTTGTGACAGCTAAAAACAAATGTTGCCAAAATCCACTTCAGGTATTATTTCAGGCTCCAAGGAGCTAGCCATGGGGCTGGACTCTTCCATCAAGCCACATTCAGGACCCTGGAATCTCATTCCACCAACTACATCAGTGTTTCTCAACCTTCCTAATACCGCAACTCCTTAATACTGTTCCTCATGTTGTAGTGACCCCCAACCATAACATTATTTTTGTTGCTACTTGATAACTGGAATTTTACTACTGTTATTAATTGTAATATAAATATCTGACATATAGAATGTGTTTTGATTCACTTGACCAAATTTGGCACAAATACCCAATATGTCCAAATTTGAATACTAGTGCTGTTGGGTGGTTGATTTTGTCACTTGGGAGTTGTAGTTGCTGGGATTTATAATTCCCCTACAATCAAAGAGCATTCTGAACTCCACCAACGATGGAATGGAACCAAACCTGGCACACAAAACTCCCATGGCCAACAGAAAATACTGGAAGGGTTTGGTGGCTATTGACCTTGAGTTTTTGGAGTTGTAGTTCATCTCCATCCAGAGAGCACTGTTGACTCAAACAATGATTAATCTGAACCAAACTTGGCACAAATACTTAATATGCCCAACATTGACATTCAGGAGTTGTAGTTGCTGTGATTTATAGTTTACCTACAATCAAAGAGCATTCAGAACCTCACCAATGATAGAATTGGGCACACAGAGACCCCCATGACCAACAGAAAATACTAGAGGGATTTGGGATGAATTGACCCTAAGTTAGGGGACATGTAGTTCACCTACATCTGGAGAGCACTGTGAACCCAAAAGACTATCCCAAATTACTATGCCCAAAATAAATATGAGTTTTCTGATGGTCTTTGGTGACCTCTCTGAAACTTCCTTATGACTCCCCCTCCAGGGGTCCCGACCCCCAGGTTGAGAAACACTGATCTACATTAAAACACAGAATAGATTGCATAAAGATAGTTGGGGAATTCATTTTTTTCTCACTCTGGATTATTAAGACTGAAAGAGCAGTCAAAGGAGAAATGTTTTGCAGAAATGCCTTTAGACATGGAGCCCAAGCAGCTCTTTCCCCACTGAGATTCTTCTGAGGAACAGGTCACATCCTATATTTATTTTCAATGCTTGTCTCTAGTAGCTGCCGAAAATGTTTGACAGGCTGACAGACATCTGGAAGGCAATTGCCTTTGAGGCAAGAACCTCATAGCCTTGAGTTCATTTCTAGGATGTTGCTGCCGTCAGGGAAACCGAAATCTGCTTTGTCAAGATATGAAGCCATAAATCTGAACATTGCTAATATAGTCTGCCTTTGCCAACTGGTAGATTTTTGTAACAAATCTTGGGGTGTGGAGGGAAGGAACTCTGATTAAAGGAGAGCGATGGGCCATTTATTGCTGTGCTCCTGCCACCATCCAAGGACAGCCCATGATGAAAGGAGCATTGATACCAATTGGAACCGAGCTTTCAGAAATGGAAAGGGTGACAGACTGCATTCATCAAAGCATTTGGGCGGTTATTTATTGCTAAAGAGAAGAAGAAAGTTGTGGAAGTGACCCAAAACAGCCACACAGAGGAAGAGCCAGAATTTAAAAAAGTTTTAAGATTTTGACAGCAGATTTGCCCTTGCCTTCCTCTATGACTGAGAGAGTGTGACTCGCCAAAGGTCACCCATGCCCAAGTGAGGATTTGAATTCTGGTCCCCCAGAGTCCTGGCCCAATATTCAACTACTATATAATGCTGATTCTCAGTTCTAATAATACTAATAAGGCTAACAACAAAAGGACACTGACTTAAAGTTTATTTAAAGCTCAACTCAATGGGATTCTAAGAAAAATCAATTGGAAATAATGCCAGTGTTAATGTCACCTCTTTATGTGTGAGGCTTTATAAATACTTCATTTTACTGGCTGATCTTTTAATATTTTGAAATACTTTTCTGCATAGATTATTTATCTTTATAATCTGTGATATGAGAAGTATTAATGCATATTATAAGAGACCTGAACTGTCACTCTATGTTAGAAAAGTGCAAGTGAACCAATGGCTGAATGGTAAGTAAATACTTACAAAGGGCACTCATTAAAGGTTTCCCCCAACCCACTTCCTGTGGACTGAGAGCAATGAAACTTGGCACAGTTATAAGTCCTTCTCTCCATAGGTGCCACCTAGGAACACACATTTCTCCCATTTTTTTAAGCAACTGTAAACACCTCGCTTGTAGTAGTCAATAGGTTGCTCCAAAAGCCATGTTGTGGTTTCGGAAATCAGAGTCTCATCATCTGAAAAATGATTACCTTCAATGATGGTGCGAGGCCGGTGAATAAGGAAGGTGCGGGAGAATTTCGAAGCCACAGGAGCATGCTTCCACTTGGGCAACATGTGAGTTGTGAACTGGTGCACTGTCTTGGAGAAGGTGGACACCTTTGGTGAGCATACCACATTTTTGCTTGGTTTGGATGACCTCCCAATTTCCACAGCAGTGAAGCATAGTATGCAGGCCTGTAGCGAGGGGGGGGGGGGTTAGAGGTTCAACCCCCCCCCCCAAATGTTTCAGATTTTTTAAAAAACCCGGCTTACTCATGAATTTTAACTGGTTAACCAAATCCCCATGCTAAGTCTATGAGATACAAAAACTTAAGAGTCCCTCCAGAACTGCAAGCACTATCTCAAGCAAATATTGACGATTTATTCACACTGTCATTACTTGCAGCAATAGCCAATGTAGTGAAGCAACCAAGTTGTGGGTGTGGGTGTTGAATGCTCTCATTAAGGAGCTGCAGGCTATGGAAGGCTGCTCTGCCCCCTGCTGTATTCTTTGCTTCAGCGTGAGCTAGGAGGCATGTTTCAAGGCCCCCCCCCCTGAAAATTTCAACACCCCCCCTGCAAAAATTTCAACCCCCCACGAAAATTTCAAACTCCCCTCACAAAAATTTCAACCCGCCCCCCGAAAATTTCAACCCCCCACCCCGTGAAAATTTCAACCCTCCCGGCAAAAATGTCAACCCCCCCCCCCCGCGAAAATTTCAAACCCCCCCCCCCCACGAAAATTTCAACCCCTCCCACAAATTTTTTCTGGCCCTGATAGTATGCCCCAATAATCATGGGACCCTTTGCTAGGAAATCCATCAATCCTACTCCATTCTGGTTCCAAAATACTATGACCATGACCTTGCCTATCGAGAGTTGGGCACATGCCTTCTTTGGAGGCGGTGAATCATGAAGGCAATCATTTTTCAATCATTTGCCTTGACTGGATTTTAGTCTCAGGATCATAGTGATTGACCCAGCTTTCATCCTGTGTGATCAGTCTGTTGAAAAAGTTCTACTGGTTTCCATGGCACATCATTGTCAAGAGAGCCTGAGAGCATTCAACTCGTTCCAGCTTCTGGAAAAGTGTGAACAGCTGAGGGACCCAGCTTTTGAGGAGAGAAAGTGGCAACCAATAAGTTTGTGTGAAATTGTGAAGATGGTCTTGGATGATTTTTTCCATAGATCCCATACTAATCTTGACATTTTGGACTAGGTGGTGAATGGTTACGCTGTGATTTTCTAAAATGGCGACCTCCACTTACTGGATGGTGTGTTCATCAATAGCAGAGTAGGGTCACCCTGGAGTTGGAGCTATTTCCACCAAAATCTGACCACTTTTGAATTGACAATGCCAGTTCTTGACTCCATCATATGATGGGGAATCCTCACCATAAACCTCTTTCATCTCATCGAATGCCTCCTTTGGTGTGCGGCCTTTCAAAGAAAGGAACTTGAGGTCTGCTCTGTATTCCAATAGGTCCATTATCAAACCTCACAGCACTTCAGCATCTGTACAATCAAGATTGTTCTCAGTTCTGAGTTGTAAATTGGCACGTCACCTATAGAGACTTCTATCATTACACAAGTGCAGTTTCAGCCTCCTGTGATAAATAGAAGTGGGTCAGGTGACATTTTTAATGAATGTCCCTCCTATGTAAATCACATTGCATTCGATGGACCGACTCTAGTTGTGACTAACAATTGAATTTAGGGCATAATAATAATAATAATAATAATAATAATAATAATAATATGCCTTGGGGGTTTTTTTTCAGAAAAAAGACACCCAAGACATGATGTTGCTGCTATGTGGATTTGTTGGCAGACCTGAATCAACCCATTGTTCGGCTGCCATCATATTTGTTTGTGCCCAAACTGACAAGTGGAATCTTCTAGGAATTTTGAGACCTTTATGCTTGTTACTGAAAGTAAACCAGGTCATTATGAATATTTTATCTGGTTCCTGTTGCAGCTTGTGGTTAGACAACAAGTCAACAGAGGCACTGGGATGTTTTCAGGTCAGATGGCTGCATTGGTTTGACATGCACTCCCTGTTTGGAATATTTCGTAGCTTTTAAGCATTAAGAGGTACTGGGGGATTTCCAAATGGCTGGCAGTTTCCAAGACAAAAAAAAAGAGAGTGGCTGGTTCCTAGTGTTGAATTCAAGCTACAGTAGATCCATTCAATCAATTGGACAAAGAATGTATTGTCGAAGGCTTTCATGGCCAGAATCACTGGGTTGTTGTAGGTTTTTCAGGCTGTATGGCCATGTTCTAGAAGCATTCTCTCCTGATATTTTGTCTGCATCTGTGGCAAGCATTCTCAGAGGTTGTGAGGAACCTAACAACCTCTGAGGATGCTTGCCATAGAAGCGGGAGAAGCATCAGGAGATAATGCTTCTAGAACATGGCCATACAGCCCAAAAAACCTATAACAACCCAATTGGACAAAGAGTTCAAAGAAGCTGGTGATGGATTTCAGTTGGGGACCTAAGCAGGGACCAGATGCTTCCCTGGTAGATACACATACATAATTTCCACCATCTACTGAATGGCCAATGGGGCTGCAGCAGCTCAGCATTAAGTCCAAGCTGAAGTATAGTTTCTCATGCAAAAATTAAACACTTTAACAACACAATTGTTCAATGCTAAGGCTTCTCAGCAAAGTGGAACTGTAGAAGAGAGTCTACTGAACAAGCCAGTACCTGCTGCATACCAGTACTGCCATCTGTTGAGGAGTTATGAAGGTGGAGGCATTACTTTTCATTCAACCCTCGTATTACAGTACTCCGTGCCATACAGCTGCACCAGTAGAGCCCTCAGTGGTGCAATGGGTTATGTTACCAGAGCAAAGGAAAATGATAGTATAGGACAAATTCAATAAAAGAAGCTGATTGCCACATTAATAGAAGGGAGAAATGGAGACGCAGTCAACACAAAGAAAGTTGCAATGGAGAATTTCAATACCACAGTGAAGAAGATTGGAAGTTTTATGAACTTTCCACCCCTTTAACATTTTTTTACTTCAAGCCTACTTTCCCTAGTTCTATACTTCTATTTTACCCTCTCTTAAGCTTTACTTCTCTTTCTTACATCCTTTTATTTTAGCTTTATGTAAAAAAAAATATCTCAACAAAAATCTATATATATAAAAATGTAATGTTCGTTTGTGGGGTTAACATAGCTCAAAAACCACTGGACGAATTGCCACCAAATTTGGACACAAGACACCTAACAACCCAAGGAGTGACCATCACTGAAAAAAATTGATTCAGTCATTTGGGAGTTGTAGTTGCTGGGATTTACAGTCAAGGGCGGCTCAACCCATTACGCAAAGTAAGCATTTGTAGTATAGTTCATTTTGCCCAGGGGTGCTCTTGAGGCGCTCTTGGGGGAAAATAGACCTTGACATATGTGAGTTTGAGTTACTGGGATGTATAGTTCACCTACAATCAAAGAGCATGACTGGTTTTTGGGGGGGGGGGGGGGGTAAATATTTTGTCTATTTGAAGTTGCTGGGATTTATAGTTCTCCTACAATCAAAGAGCATTCTGAACTCCACCAATGATGGAATTGAACCAAACTTGGCACACAGAACTCCCATGACCAACAGAAAACACTAGAAGGGTTTGGTGGCATTGACCTTGAGTTTGGATTGTAGTTCACCTACATCCAGAGAGCACTGTGGACTCAAACAATGATGGATCTGGACCAAACTTGGCACAAATATTCCATATGCCCAAATATGAACACTGGTGGAGTTTGGGGAAAATAGACCTTGACATTTGGGAGTTGTAGTTACTGGAATGTATAGCTCACCAACAATCAAAGAGCATTCTGAACCCCACAATGACAGAATTGGGGCAAACTTCCCACACAGAACCACCATGACCAACAGGAAATACTTAAGGCCATCCAGTCCAACTCTATGATGTTCTATTGTACTGTACTGTACTATTTTAATATGTAATGACTTTGCACTTTGTTGTTCTTATATATGATTGTATTTTTATATATGCTGTAAACCGACCTGAGTCCCTCGTTGAGGTGAGAAGGCCGGTATAGAAAACTTCTAAATAAATAAATATAAATAAATAAATAACTCCCTTCACCAGGGTAAGAAAACATAATCAAAGCCCTCCTGACAAAGAGCCATCCAGCCATAGATATAAATAGACATATATGATTCACACACAGAGAGAGATATAGTATCATAGATTTGAAAGGGACCCCTTAAGAAGGAGAATTATATGTTGCATGTTCCAGAGTAGGCAAACCAGACAATCTCCACATCAACACTGACAAAGAAACAGCAAGAAATACTGATTACTCACAAGCATAAAGAAATTACGTATATTAAAATCCAACACTTTCTCATTACTTTATTTTCCAGATTACCAGACAGGGCCACAGCAACCCCTGGCAGGGGATGGCTAGTCATTTATTTAAAAAATACATCATTTCATAATAGACATCTGAATGCCTTGAATTTTTGGGGTGGGGAATATGAACTTAAATAGATACACAAGTGTGTGAAATGAACCATGTTTAATGTTGTTAGTGGGGGCAAAAATCAGGAGATCAAAGGCTTCCCACATCTTGGGAAACTATCCTCCGTGCTGACAAGAGTCAGGGCTGCCAATTCCACTGTGGGATCCAGCCATTCCCATTCAGTCATTCCAAAGAACTTCTGAATGCATCCCTTTCATTTCCTCCCAAAGATCTACATCACAATACGGCTTTGTGAATATTCTCAGTTTAATTCACAGCTAACCCATGTGCATTGTGGAAAACAAGGGCTGAAGATCCACAACTGAGGAGACTTCATGGATTTCCGATCAAAGGTTGGTTCGTGCACAGCCACAGAGCTTGCAAACAACTTGGCACAAATAATGAGTTATTTGCAACGAACTATGCTTCCAATAATGAAGATGTCATGACTGTCTGTTATGAGAACAACCTAACAAAATCATGCTGTTTGTAACATAATGGAAAGCTTTGTTACTTCTATATAAAAGTAGTTTACTTTGAGTATTGGTTATGAGTCTGACATTTGGAGATCTGATTATTTATGGATTTGATTTAATGTTCTTTGGAAATCTCTAGCTTCTCCAGTGTGACTTTATGGTTGACTTCCACCAAATGTTAACTATGAAGTCCCACTAAGGATATGGAGATTCCTAAAGAAAACACCTCTCCAAGAATACATCTAATCCAGCATTTCTCAACCTGGGGGTCAGGACCCTTTGGGAGGTCATGAGGGGATGTCAGAGGGGTCACCAAAGACCATCAGAAAACACAGTATTGTCTGTTGGTCATAAGGGTTCTGTGTGGGAAGTTTGGTCCAATTCTGTCATTGGTGGGGTTCAGAATGTTTTTTGGTTGTAGGTGAACTATAAATGCTAGCAACTACAGATACCAAATGTCAAGGTCTATTTCCTGCCAAACTCCACCAGTGTTCACATTTGGGCATATTGAGTATCCATACCAAGTTTGGTCCAGATTCATCATTGTTAGAGTCCACAGTGCTCTCTGAATGGATGTGACTACAACTCCAAAACTCAATTTCAATGCCCACCAAACCCTTCCAGTATTTTTGTTGGTTTTGGGAGTTCTGTGTGCCAAGTTTGGTTCCATTCCATCGTTGGTGGAGTTCAGAATGCTCTTTGATTGTAGGTGAACTATAAATCACAGCAACTACTACTCCTAAATGTCAAGATCTATTTTCTCCCAAACTCCACCAGTGTTCACATTTGGGCATATTGAGTATTTGTGCCAAGTTTGGTCCAGATCTATCATTGTTTTAGTCCAAGTTGCTCTCTGGATGTAGGTGAACTACAACTCCAAAAGTCAAGGTCAATGCCCACCAAACCCTTGCAGTATTTTCTGTTGGTCTTGGGAGTTCTGTGTGCCAAGTTTGGTTCAATTCCATCACTGGTGGAGTTTGGAATGCTCTTTGATTTTAGGTGAACTATAAATCCCAGCAACTACAACTCCCAAATGACAAAATAACCCCCCACAACCCCACCAGTACTCAAATTTTGGCGTATTGGTTATTTGTGTCAAATTTTGTCCAGTGAATGAAAATACATCCTGCATATCAGATGTTGACATTACAATTCATAACAGTAGTAAAATTACAGTGATGAAGTAGCAACAAAAATATTTTCATGGTTGGGGGTCCCCACAACAACAGTAATTGTATGCAGGGGTCGTGGCATTAGGAAGATTGAGAAACACTGAACTAAAGGATCTGGAGATTCCTAGAGAGAACACCTCTCCAGGTTGCAGAACTCTCTTCATTTAGAGCTGTATGTCTTTAGTGGCAGAACGCCATGCCCTCCATCAACCAGAGGAAACGTGGTGGTACCAGTGGGTAGGTGAGAAGGCTTAAAAGCTAATGCTTCTTTTGCATCAGGACAAAGTTGAGTTTCTTTTATCTCCATCAGCCACATGCCTTTACAATCTGTGTCAGGGCAAAAAAAAAAAAAGAGGATGCGGATTTGCATAATGTGTACACATATGCTAATCTCTTGCTTTAACGGCAAGTTTAAAAATAATTACTGTCATTTCAGTAGAATGGAAACAATACAGTGCACTATCTGAAAACTAAGCAAATAACCTGTGCCATTACAGCTTGCTCTTACTATTCAGGAAGTCACTGTTGGTGGCCAACTACTTCTCCCCAGTCTTCAAGTCCTTTCGACTTTGAACCAGCCATTCAAATAGAGGACACTCCTCTGTAAGCGGGTACCAATCTGCTGTCCGTCAGAAGTTGTGAATTCCTATCATTGAGCATTGGCTAAGCACATCTGGGATGTGAAACATTTGAAGGATACCAGGTTGCCTGCAATATTTTTGAATAATTAAACTTTCACCCTCCATTCATTCCTCTTCGAATTCTGCAGCACTGCTGGTCACAGCTGACCTCCAGTTAGAGCGCTCAAGGGCCAGGCTTCCCAGTTCTTGGTGTCTATTCCATAGTTTTTAAGGTTGGCTTTAAGCCCATCTTTCAATCTCTTTTCCTGTCCAACACTACATTTCACATTCTTGAGTTATTTATTTATTGTGTCAGGAGCAACCAGACATTTGCATTACATTTTTAACAAAACAAACAAACAGACACAACTCAAAGTTTGCAAGCTTGGTAGTTGATTAAATGTCCTTTGACCAGTATCTGGCCACTTGGAGTGCCTCTGGTGTTGCCGCAAGAAGGTCCTCCCTTGTGCATGTGGCAGGGCTCAGGTTGCATTGCAGAGGTGGTCAGTGGTTTGCTCGTCTCCACACTCGCATGTCGTGGACTCCACTTTGTAGCCCCTTTTCTTAAGGTTGGCTCTGCATCTCGTGGTGCCAGAGCGCAGTCTGTTCAGCGCCTTCCAAGTCGCCCAGTCTTCTGTGTGTCCAGGGGGGAGTCTCTCATTTGGTATCACCCAAGGATTGAGGTTCTGACTTTGAGCCTGCCACTTTTGGACTCTCGCTTGCTGGGGTGTTCCAGTGAGTGTCTCTGTAGATCATTCTTGAGTTGAGAGTATAGTAACTGCTTTGGGAGACAGTGAACGAGCATTCGGATAGCATGGCCAGTTGATGGCGGAGCATCGCTTCAATGGTGGTGGTCTTTGCTTCTTCCAGCACGCTGACATTTGCCTGCCTGTCTTCCCAAGAGATTTGCAGGATTTTTTGAATGCAAAATTGATGGAATCATTCCAGGAGTTAAGTGTGATGTCTGTAGACAGTCCACGTTTCGCAGGCATATAGCAGGGTTGGGAGGACAATAGCTTTATAAGCAAGTACCTTGGTTGTTGTTGTTCATTCGTTCAGTCGTCTCCGACTCTT
The DNA here is from genome assembly GCF_025583915.1 of Anolis sagrei ordinatus. Classification (NCBI taxonomy): domain Eukaryota; kingdom Metazoa; phylum Chordata; class Lepidosauria; order Squamata; family Anolidae; genus Anolis; species Anolis sagrei. Next base: position 9,351,051 of record NW_026844367.1, on the reverse strand, counting down.
CGTGACCTCATGGACCAGCCCACGCCAGAGCTCCCTGTCAGCCGTCACCACCCCCAGCTCCTTCAAGGTCAATCCAGTCACTTCAAGGATGCCATCCATCCATCTTGCCCTTGGTCGGCCCCTCTTCCTTTTTCCTTCCACTTTCCCCAGCATAATTGTCTTCTCTAGGCTTTCCTGTCTCCTCATGATGTGGCCAAAGTACTTCAACTTTGTCTCTAGTATCTTTCCCTCCAGTGAGCAGTCAGGCTTTATTTCCTGGATGGATGGACTGGTTGGATCTTCTCGCAGTCCAAGGCACTCTCAGAACTTTCCTCCAACACCACAGCTCAAAGCATCGATCTTCCTTCGCTCAGCCTTCCCTAAGGTCCAGCTCTCACATCCGTAGGTTACTACAGGGAATACCATGGCTTTGACTAGGCGGATCTTTGTTGCCATTCTGATGTCTCTACTCTTGACTATTTTATCGAGATTGGACATTGCTCTCCTCCCAAGAAGTAAGCGTCTTCTGATTTCCTGGCTACAGTCTGCATCTGCAGTAATCTTTGCACCTAGAAATACAAAGTCTGTCACGGCCTCCACGGTTTCTCCCTCTATTTTCCAGTTGTCAATCATTCTTGTTGCCATAATCTTGGTTTTTTTCACGTTTAGCTGCAACCCGGCTTTTGCGCTTTCTTCTTTCACCTTGATTAGAAGGCTCCTCAGCTCCTCCTCGCTTTCGGCCATCAGAGTGGTGTCATCTGCATATCTGAGGTTGTTAATGTTTCTTCCAGCAATTTTCACCCCAGCTTTGCATTCATCCAGCCCCGCACAACGCATGATGTGTTCTGCATACAAGTTAAAAAGGTTGGGTGAGAGGATGCAGCCTTGCCGTACGCCTTTCCCAATCTTGAACCAGTCTGTTGTTCCATGGTCAGTTCTGACTGTTGCTACTTGGTCCTTGTACAGATTCCTCAGGAGCGAGACAAGGTGGCTTGGGATGCCCATCCCACTAAGAACTTGCCACAATTTATTATGATCCACACAGTCAAAGGCTTTAGAATAGTCAATGAAGCAGAAGTAGTTGTTTTTCTGAAACTACACCACTTGAGAAATTACACTGCTTAGCCGGTATTGCACCACCTGACATCCGCCGGGAAGTAGCAGCCAATAGTGAAAGGACCAAGGCAGAGACATCTCCAGCTCATCCCTTGTTTGGGTATCAGCCAGCACGTCAACGACTTAAATCTAGAAATAGTTTTCTAAGATCTACAGAGACACTCGCCGGAACACCTCAGCAAGCGAGAGTCCAAAAGTGGCAGGCTCAAACCCAGAACCTCAGCCCAATGAGAGACTCCCCCCTGGGCACACAGAAGACTGGGCGACTTGGAAGACGCTGAACAGACTGCGCTCTGGCACCACGAGATGCAGAGCCAACTTAAGAAATGGGGCCACAATGGAATCCACGACATGCGAGTGGAGAAGAGCAAACCACTGACCACCTGCTGCAATGCAACCTGAGACCTGCACAATGGAGGACCTTCTTGCAGCAACACCAGAAGCACTCCAAGTGGCCAGATACTGGTCAAAGGTCATTTAATCAACTACCAAACTCGCAAATTTTGTATTTTGTCTGTTTGTTTGTTTTGTTCTGTTAGAAATGTAATACAATTGACTAGTTGCCCTGGCACGACAAATAAATTCAGAAAAATGCTGCACTTGCACAGCTCAAGTGATGTTGTATTTCAGTGTCAATGTTGACTTTTGTGGAGAGGTGGCTGCTGAGGAAGCGGAAATGGTCAACATTTTCTAATGTTACACTACTAAGCTGTATTTCTGGCCTTGCAGAGAGATTGGCTAGTGACTGCTGGAAGAGCACTTTGGTATACCCGATGTTCAATGAGAAGCCAAGCTTCTCGTATGCTTCTGCAAAGGTATTTAGAGTGGCTTGTAGATCTTCTTCTGAATGCAACCTCCAAATGTTAAGGGACACCATCCAGCATCAGCCTTACCTAGCATGGCAAGTGAGAGCTGAAGTTTTGCCAACTTTGCCCACCTCTCATATTTGCTTAGAGGTAACAAGGGAGACCCCGGTGGCACAGTGGGTTAAACTCCTGTGCCAGCAGGACTGAAGACTGACAGGTCGCAGGTTCGAATCCAGGGAGAGCACGGATGAGCTCCCTCTATCAGCTCCAGCTCCTCATGTGAGGACATGAGAGAAGCCTCCCACAAGGATGGTAAACATCAAAACCTCCGGGCGCCCCTGGGCAACGTCCTTGCAGACGACCAATTCTCTCACATCAGAAGTGACTTGCAGTTTCTCAAGTCGCTCCTGACACGACAAAAAAAAAAAAGAGGTAACAAGGAGCAATAACATAGAGACCCAAAATGGAGCTCTGTTCAATCTTGGTATGAACAAACCGTAATGTTCAAGGAAATGAGGGGAAAGTCCCTCTGGCAAGCTAGGTGGAGCCCCCATGGCTATTTTGCAGGAACCCAAAGTTTTTGGAAAGTCCAAGGTTGTTGAAGTTAGAGGAAAAGTTTGACATGCAACACAAAGCCACTAAATTTCCCAGTCCGAATTTTAATAGCCAAGTCAGATGCATGCTCACATCCCCTTGGATTGATATGAAAAGCTTGTGGATATATTGCATTTCTCTGAAATAAAGGTATTCGGACCATAAGAGGCACTTCAAGGACAGGATATTAAGACGTGGCGCTCGGAGAGGAGTAAGTCATCAAGCAAAGAGGCGATCACTCAGAAAGCAAAGGAGCGATCAGATGCTGGAGGCATGTTTACTGTAACCAAGCAATTCCCTTCCCATTTGGGATGCCACTGCTCCTGGCCTCCCTCTTCGTTGTCTGATCTCGTTAATCACGGGGCGCTTATTCCTGCCTGCATAACTACCTAATCAAACACCAAAGCACCCGTTCTCAGCGTCCCCACTCACTGACCTGGGGAAGCAATTTTTGTCAAGCAGCAAATTAGTTTGGGTGGCAATGACCCATCTTGCTAATTGGCACAGAGAATTATCTGCATGTCAGGGACAGGTAGGGCAGGAGGAAGAGGACAGTGCTCCGTGTCAAGAGGTAATGATCAGAGACTAGGCAAAGAGCTAATATTGGACACAGCGCACACTTCTGCAGGAGAAATCGCTACGGTCATAAGATGCATCCTTTGGTTCATTCTCACAACTGGTGACAATTTCAAGATCAAAGGCAGAATGTACATATATACACCAGGCATGGACAAACTTCGGCCCTCCAGGTGTTTTGGACTTCAACTCTCACAATTCCTAACTTCTTCTTGATCGCCTTAGGCACTTCCTTTTTTTGACCTGAAAAGGGACCCCAGAAAAGGAGGTGGGAAAGGGAGCCAGCTTGGATTTGTAGTTTGATGAAGCACCAGCACTTTTTGGCAGGGAAGGTGAAAGACTTTGCAAAACTACAACCCCCATGATTCCATAGTATGAAGCCATGGCAGTTAAAGTGGGGTCAAACTGCACTCATTCTGCAGTCTAGATGCACCCAGATAATTCTATATCTAAATTAGCCCAAGGGACATGAATTATTCCGATATGGGCACCACCCCCAAGGTAATTTACCCAGCCCTGAGTGAAGGCCGGGTAAATGACCTTGGAGGGCCTTAGTTTGAGGACCCCTGACCTAGGACCTTAAGATTGTCCAAGGAGGCCCTGCCCTTGGTCCCCCCACCATCAGAATCGTGCTTGGTGGGGACGAGAGACAGGGCCTTCTCCGTGGTGGCCCCTCAGCTATGGAATTCCTTCCCAAACAAGATAAGATCTGCCCAATCACTCCTGACCTTCCAGAAACAAAATGAAATCCTGGCTGTGGGATCAAGCCTTTGCAGACCAGACTGTGTTGCTGGCAAAGTTATGCTTTAAATGGATTATGATGGACTGCTTTTTAGGATGATGACTCCAATTGGCAATCTGTTTTAATGTTTTATATTGTTTTTATTATAATACTAGCTGTACCCACCATGCATTGTTGTGGCCAACCTTTCCTCCCGCTTTCTCTCCTTTCTTTCTCTCTCCCTTCACCTCCTTCCTTTCTTCCTTTTTTTTCTTTCATTATCTTCTTCCTTCCTTCTCTTCATCTTCCCCCCTTTTCTTTCCTTTCCTCTTCCTCCTTTCTTCCTTCTCTACCTATTCTTGGACTGCAACTCTCAGCAGTCCTAATCAATCTATCTTCCTTTCTACCTATCTCTATCTAATATATCTATCTGGAGGATTGCTGGGAGTTGCAGTCCAGGAATAGGAAATTGGAAATATGCAGGGATTGGGATGCTCTCAAAGAGATCCAAGGAGAAGAAAGCTTGCAGCTTGGAAGCAGTGCATTTGGATCCTCCTCCTCTCCTAAAGGGCCTGGTCTAGGGGATGCTGGGAGCTGTATTCCAGAAGAGAGTGTGGATATGCTATTGTGTGTTTTGTTTGCCAGGGGGAGTTGTTTTTGCTCATGCGCTGTAGTGTCTTTTTGCTTTTTTGACTTTTTACATCTCTTCTGCTGTGTTTTTCAGTGTTTTTATGAGTGATGGTCACTTGTTGGCCTGAGAGGTGTCTTGTGTCCAAATTTGGTGTCAATTCGTACAGTGGTTTTTGAGTTATGTTATTCCAACAAACAAACATTACATTTTTAATTATATAGATTTATATTTATGCTTCTTTTTTGTTGTAGGCACTGTGCTGGTTGTTAGATGCCCTGAGTCCCTCTGCGGAGGATGAGATAGGATGGAATAGAAATGCCCTAAATAAATAAATAAATAAATAAATAAATATTGTACTACAACATTAGTAAACAGTGGTTTGAATCCCTGCTTAATGGTATTGGGCAGGTCACACTCTCTAAGAGGAAGGTAAGGATAACCTCCTCTGAACCGATTTTCAATAAATAAAAATTAAAAAACGTTACAAGATGGCCATAAGTCAGAAATGAGTGGAAGTCGCGCAACAACAACAAAGATGTTCTTAAAAAATAGGATGCAAGCCCTGTGGTGCAGCTGGCTGAGTGTCAGCTGCATTAGGATCACTTCTGACCAAAAGGTCATGAGTTCGAAGCCAGCCCGGTTCGGAGTGAGCTTCCGACCAATTGTGTAGCTTGTTGTCAACCTTTGCAACCCGAAAGACAGTTGTATCTGTCAAGTAGGAAAATTAGGTACCACCTATGTGTGGGGAAGCTAATTTAACTCATTTACGAGGCCATAAAAAAGACTCCAGCAAAGCATGTGGGGAATGCGGAAGTACTTCATCAGTGTCGCAGATGGATGATGAAAGCAAAAGCTCCCCTGGCGAAGCCAGAAAAGTTAAATAGCCTCTGACTGTCTGTCTATATGTGTTGTGTGTCTTTGACATTGAATGTTTGCCATATATGTGTACATTGTAATCCGCCCTGAGTCCCCAGCGGGGTGAGAAGGGTGGAATATAAATACTGTAAATAAATAAATTCATGATGTATGAATATGGCCAATGGATTGATATATAGTTAGATAGATAGATACGTTTTATTGATTGGCCTATTGGCCGTATCAAAACATTTAACACATAACACATTTAACACATAGTCATACAACATACAACGCTCGGTATAAGAGAGGTTAAAATAAAAGAGGTTAAAATAAACAAACTGTTGGCAGATCCCGTTCAGGTCAAATATCTGTGTCACCTCCACAGTTTACCCCAATTGATTCTAAATGTGCAATTCTCAGCTGTGTTGCTTTGAATAGAAAAAGGGCTGTTTTGTGTGTTATTTTAGGATTCTGGCCGGCCAACAAAAATGAAGTTTTAATATGTGGATCCCAGTGTGTTTTGTGAATAATGTATGGTCCAAGGCAATGGCCTCTCTCTTTCTTATACAGCTCACACTTGAACAGAACATGTGTGATATCCTCCACCTCTGATGCTCCGCAAATACAAACTCGTTCGTTGTATGGGACCTGATTAAACCTTCCGTGCTTGACCATTGAATCCAGCTGCTCAAAACGAGCTCTGGTAAATACCCTCCTGAGGTGTTTTGGCATATCTGTTTTTAGATATCGAGCTGTTTGGAAAGTGTGTTTAAAGCGGCTTAACCATTTCAATGAGCCAGCTTTACTGAGGGTAGCAATGTCTTTTTGGCCTTCTATATCCAATACTCGTTGAGCAACTATTTTTGGGTCTAGCTCTTCTAAGAGGTTCGGATACCGAGTCGGGAGTCCACAGCTCCTAATATATTTTGTCAGGAGAACTAGCCAAGAGGACTGATGTTGATTTTCTTTCTGCTCCAACAGGCACAATTTTGGAAGTCTATCATTTGCCATGGCAATCAGTTTTGCCCAGTAGTTGTAGGCCCTGATTTTAGATAAGCCATCCACTGTATATACTCCCAGTTCCGCTCTTACTGCAGCAGCTGGGGTCGTCCTGTCCACTCCTAGAAAACTTCGCAGGTGCTGTGATTGTGCTTGCTCTAATAATGGTACCTGGTTTAGACCCCAAACTTCAGCTCCGTATAAGAGCATGGGAGATTGATATATAGTTAAATCAGTGCTTTCATTGGGTAAGTAGGTTAAACCCAAACTTGTTAATTTCCTGTCAAGCCTCCATTGCCATGATTGTCAACTGTTTTAAAAACTTGATGACACTAAAACAGAGCCGAATTATCACTTGGATGAAGTGGTAAAAGTTTCACTCAATTTGTGGCGTTCTTCTACTTCTTCCTCTTTTGCTGAAAACGTGATGCAGTAACACACTTTTGAGACGCTTTCAAGAAGACGGAGTGTGAGCGCAGCACAATTCACGGCTGCCTTTTGCTGTCTAAGGTCACGGCTTTTCCTCCCAACCACAGCCAAACGATCTCCTAATGAAGGCTGAAGAGCCTTACCAGTTAATTAAATTTCCCTTTGGGCAGCAGCTTTGCTTTCGCAAATTCCTTGCGATTCTCGGCCTGGGGATTATAAACAGGCACGAGTGCCACAACTGATGCTAACTTGTCTTTTTAAAAAAAGAGAGAGAGAGAGAGAGGTCAGTTTTAAATTTGCATGATTCAATCACATTCCCCTTAGAGAGTCACAGATTTTCCACTTTAGTAAGAATGCAATTAAAAGCAACTTAGACTCCCCATCTTCTAAATAAATGGAGAAAAAGGCAGCTGAGCTTCCTTGATTTGAGTATTTTAAATTTTTATCACAAGTTGTTTAATTTTCTTGAGGTTTCTTTAGGGGTTTTATTTTGTTAATTTATTTATTTGTGACATTTATATGCCGCCCTTTTCATCCTGAAGGGGACTCAGAGCAGCTTACAAGATATATATACATACAATATATTAAACTGGGTTATTGTAGGTTTTTTCGGGCTATATGGCCATGTTCTAGAGGCATTCTCTCCTGACATTTCGCCTGCATCTATGGCAAGCATCCTCAGAGGTAATGAGGTCTGTTGGAACTAGTAAAAAGGGTTTATATATCTGTGGAATGACCAGGGTGGGGCAAAGAACTTTTGCCGGCTGGAGCTAGGTGTGAATGTTTCAACTGGCCACCTTGATTAGCATTGCCTCAGGCAATCTTTTGTTGAGAGGTGATTAGATGTCCCTCTGTTGTTTTGCTGTTGTAATTTTAGAGTTTTTTAATACTGGTAGCCAGATTTTATTCATTTTCATGGTTTCCTCCTTTCTGTTGAAATTGTCCACATGCTTGTGGATTTCAATGGCTTCTCTGTGTAGTCTGACAAATGCTACGTTCAGCAAAGGACAAGAGGGATCCTCTCACTTCTGTGGGAGTCTACCATATACCATGCAGCTGTGGACAAGTCTACATAGAGATCCCCCAAACGCAGCAGCATTGCCCAAACACAAATCAAGGATCATGAACGGCACTGCAGACTCCTTAAACCAGAGAAGTCAGCCATAGCAGAGCACCTGATGAACCAGCCTGGACACAGAATATTATTTGAGAACACAGAAATGCTGGACAACTCTCACAACCACCATGTCAGACCACACAGAGAAAAAGTGCATTTGAATCATCCTCCTCTCCTAAAAGGCCTGGTCTAGGGGATGCTGGGAGCTGTAGTCCGGAAGAGAGTGTGGATATGCTATTGTGAGTTTTGTTTGCCAGGGGGAGTCATTTTGCGCATGCGCTGTAGAATCTTTTGGCTTTTTTTTTGCTTTTAAGTCTCTTTCGCTCTGTTTTTCAGTGTCTTTATGTGATGATCACTTGTTGGCCTAATAGGTGTCTTGTGTCCAAATTTCATGTCAATTCATCCAGTGGTTTTTGAGTTATGTGAATCCTGCAAACGCACATTACATTTTTATTTATATAGATGTATATTTATGCTTGTTTTTTGTTGTTGGCACTGTGCTGTGCTGGTTGTTAGACTCCCTGAGTCCCTCTGCGGAGGATGAGATAGGATGGAATAGAACTGCTCTAAAAAATAATAAATAAATAAATAAATATTGTGCTACAACATTAGTAAACATTGGTTTGAATCCCTGCTTAATGGTACTGGAAGCTGTAGTCCGGAAGAGAGTGTGGATATGCTATTGTGAATTTTGTTTGCCAGGGGGAGTCATTTTGCGCATGCGCTGTAGAATATTTTAGGTTTTTTTGGCTTTTAAGTCTCTTTCGCTCTGTCAGTGTCTTTATGTGATGGTCACTCATTGGCCTGATAGGCGTATTGTGTCCAAATTTCATGTCAATTTGTCCAGTGGTTTTTGAGTTATGTGAATCTCACAAACGAACATTACATTTTTATTTATATATACATCATTTTTATCCTGCCCATTTCAGCCTGAAGGCAACTCAGGGTGGCATACAGACCGGCAACAATTAGATGCCATACACACACACACAGACACAGACACATACACATATCAGTCCAAAGCAATGAAATCTCTATTGTTTCAATCAAACCTAACTAAAACCCCCTTCTGAAATGACCCTTATAAAGCCCTTTGAGCCAGTGCTCCTGAGTCATAAAGAACAGCTCTTACCCTATGTACCCTTTGTACCACTGTGAGAAAAGACTCTGTTTCCTACAAGTTTATTTATGTCCAATGCGTCATGTCATCTCATGATATATCCAGGCCCATAGCCAGGATTTCGTTTCGGGGGGGGGGGGGCTGAATTTTTTTCAGGGGGGGCGGGGGGGCTGAGTTTCGGGGGGGGGCTGAGTCTGAGTGAAAGAGGGTCTAGCCTAGCAAACCTTTTGTATCGTTACCCCAATACCCCCATGCATATGGGATATATTGAGTATGGTGATCAGATCATGATATGAATAAACATAACAGTTTAAATAATGCACCAGTAAGGCCTTTTCGCGAACCACCATGAGAATTTGGGGGGGGGGGGGCTGAAGCCTCTCAACCCCCTCCCCCCCCCCCGGCTACATGCCTAGATATATCCAAAATATGACAGCATCAAGGGGGTCATTTTGGCTTCTAGAACTCCTGGTTTCATTTGCTTTAAGATCCATTCAGATATCATTTACTTTAACTTTTAAAGACAGTAAGCAGAAAGTTAATATCGCTGAAATCAGAAGTCAGCAAATACCACATATAGCAGAACATTCGCATTTAGGAAAAAAAATGGTTCACTGCATTTAGGATTTTTTAAGAAAATAAAAATAAAAGGATTCTTGTAAGCTTCAGGGAACTAACTATTGGTGCTCTTTTAAAAAGAAATCCATGTATCTCTGCTTAAACCAATTTATCTGAGCTGAAGAGGTAGAACAGGAAAGCTCTTTTCATTTCCTTGTTTAAAGCTGGGGGGATGTTTCCAAGAACGAGGTTGACTGTTAATGAAGTCCATCCAGGCCTCTGTAACTTCTTAATGATTTAAAAATGGATTCCTACAGATTTACCTTATCCAGCAGAAAAAGTCTAGTCTGCCTTTGCGGGAACTTAAATGATGCAGAAGATGAGAAAATTATGTCTATAATGGGACTGTCGGCAGAAATGGCCTGAAGAAGCCAAGACAAGGCCGGAATAGTAAATCAAAAGCACAGGACTGTCCATGTGGTGCCTTGCAAGTTTTTTAAAAATAGCGTATGTGGTCAGCCACATAGTCAGTGAGAAAGGAAATTACAAGTTGATGAGGCTAGTGTGTCGCCACAGTGCCTGCCCCACTGAATTAAAGGATTAACTATATTTTATTTTAAAATAATGGCTAGTATCAGAGGTTAGCTACTTAGCTACTAGACTCGTGCATGGAATTCGTGTGTTTCTCAAACTTCCTAATGTTGCAACTCAGGGTAGTTTTCACCTTGCTCCCAAACACCACCACACCAAAGCTGTAGATTTTGTAGTTTATTGAAGAAAAGGCAAAGTCAAAACATAGTATGAGAAATGCAAAGTTCCAAAAAGGCTTAAATGCAAAGACACAGTTCCCAAGATCCAAAGGCAAAAACATGAAACATAATCCTTTAAGCAATGGTCAAACAATAGTCCATGAAAAACAGTTGAACACAAGAACCCAAAATCCCAGACTCAGGAAGCCAGAAGCGTGCTGCTTAAGTCCAAGGTTAATCCATAGAAGTTTGCATGGAAAGAGCAACGTTGAACTGACAACGCCTGTGTGTCAGTGAGAAGGCTAAATACCCTTTGCAGACATGAATGCATTGCGATGACCTTTGGCACACTTGGCTTCTCGCTTGCTAGAGTAGAAACAGGTACGAAGCCTCCTTAAAGTGTGCACCTGCCTGCAGCTGAGCACCTCTCCTCTAGAGCAGAAAAAAAACTTAAATGAGCTCCTGGGGTGGCCCCCCGCCCTCCCTCTCCATAACCACCGTCTCACGCGCTTGACAGACCAAGCTGCCCTCTGAGCAGTAGCACTGTCTTCTCTGCCCTCTTGCTGGAGATCTCGCTATGGAGAAAGCAGGCTTTCTCCATGGGGAGGCTCTTCTGGGATGGAGCGTGTCTGAGGAGTCCGAGGCAAGGGCATGGGCCTTTCCCATGCCCTTCCCCAGCTCTGGAGCCATGGCAGGAACATTGCCTCAGTGCCAGCAGCCAGGCTAGCTCCCCGGGGGCATGCAAAAAGTGCCGTGGTGCCTCCAGAGGAAGGAGAGCAAGGAGCCAGTCAAGGCCAGGGTCAGCGGGGGCAGTGTGCCCGCCTCACCCTCCTACTCATCGCACCTCCCGTTCAGTGCCTCAGAGCCCAGCACACCCACCAACAGGTTCATCATATTCATTCTACACCAGGATTGGACCAACTTGGGAGTTTTGGTCTTCAACTCCTGCCATTACTAACAGCCTCAGGCCCTTTCCTTTCCCCCCTCGGCCACTTAAGCAGCTGAGGGGGGGGGAAGGGGGGCCTGAGGCTGTTAGGAATGCTGGGGGTTGAAGTCCAAAACACCTGGAGGGCTTAAGTTGGCCCAGGTCTGCTCTGGAGGTGCCCTTCCAAGGCAGCAGCATATCCTGCTGTCCAACTGCTCTTCCTTAGGTGGAATCTCTACCTTTTATTTTTCAGTGATTGGTTTGCGGTGGGAGGGGAGGGGGAATACTATTTGCTTACACTTGAAAATTACCTAGGGCCAGCCCTGACCATAGAGCCAAACTGGAAAACCAGAACAGATATTTTTAATCAAATCTGTGAATAATCAAATCCACAAAAGTCGAAACCCCAGGCGTGGAAGGCCAACAATACTCTAGCATTCCTTTTCTATGTTGGGATCTTTAAATTTGGAGTCCCAAACACTGTATTGTGTATGGGACTATCTTCATGCTCATCTTCCTCTTGCTGAGAAAGCCTAGGCATGCACCTGTCTAAATCATTTATACATTTTCTCAAATCATGCATAGAGCAAACACTGACACAGCAGGACTCGGCACATAATTATTAATTCCAGCAGGAGATTTTGCATGCATGAATAGTCTTTACATTAGTTAGCCCTCTAATCCCAAAGTTAACCTTCTTCTCCCTCCGCCTTCTATTTCATCCGAAGCTTACTCACTTGGGATTGTAATGCAGTGTGTTTTCAATTTTAGAATGTGCCAACAAAAGCACATCAGAGACCTTTTCAGTCGCACATGCCCAACACACACATTCCTTGAATGATGGGAGGGGAAAACCTCCATCCACAACCACCTCCGCAGTTACATCCTTTCTGGTAGTCAAGAGACGTTATAGTCACATTTTCAGGATGATGAGAAAAACATCAAGTCATTGCTGTACAACTATTATACAGTCAATTCACAATACAACCTGTGTTGGATGGGGTTACACTCCTTCTGAAGCCACAGGTCCGCAGTTTGGGAGTCCTCTTGGATTCATCGCACGCTTGAGGCTCAGGCGTCGGCGGTGTCCGGGAGGGCTTTTGCACAATTGAGACTCGCGCGCCAACTGCTAACGTACCTCGCGAAGGCGGATCTGGCCGGGGTGGTCCATGCCTTGGTCACCTCTAGATTGGACTACTGTAATGCACTCTACGTGGGGCTGCCCTTGAAAACAGCTCGGAAGTTCCAACTGGTCCAACGGGCAGCAGCCAGGTGCAGCAGCCAGGATGTTAACTGGGGCTCCTTACAGAGAGAGGTCAACCCTCCTGTTCAAGGAGCTCCACTGGCTGCCGTTTATTTTCCAAGCCCAATTTAAGGTGCAGATGCTTACCTACAAAGCCCTAAACGGTTTGGGACCATCCTACCTGCGTGACCGCATCTCCGTTTATGAACCCACGTGCTCACTTCGTTCATCCGGAGAGGCCCTGCTCGTGATTCCGCCAGCATCGCAGGCGTGTTTGGTGGGGACGTGAGACAGGGCCTTTTCTGTGGTGGCCCCCCGATTCTGGAACACCCTCCCCAAAGATATTAGACAGGCCCCTACATTGGCAGTCTTTAGGAAGAACTTGAAGACCTGGCTGTTCTGATGTGCCTTTCCAGAATAGGAATCTCCAACAACAAGTCCCAGAAGCACTTTACTAGAATTGAGATTGCCGCACACTGCACTGCACTTACCCTATAATCCTTACATATCACCTGTCACATCAGCACTTTTAATCCTGTACCCATTACTCTGGCCCGGCCCAGTTTTATTGTGTCCTGGTGTATTGTTTTATTGCTTGTTGTTTAATATTGCGTTAACTGTTTTTAATTTGCTTTAGGTTGTGTATTGTTATGTTGTGTTTTGAGGCCTTGGCCTTTGTAAGCCGCATCGAGTCCTTCGGGAGATGCTAGCGGGGTACAAATAAAGATAATAATAATAATAATAATAATAATAATAATAATAATAATAATGTTAGGATTAGCAGGATTTCTGTGAAAGTGAGAAAGAACACATTTGTTTTTACATAAGAGAACACCTCTCAAGGTCTTTCAGCATGAATCTGTGGTCCACAAACTTATGACAACATCTAGAGAGGTGGTTCCCAACTTTTTTTTTTTGGCCCTATCCCACCTAAGCATCTCTAAAACCCTGACATTCCCAGAGCCTGGGAATATCATTTTATTATTCAAAAAGTGAAGCTATTCAGATGAAAAAAGTCTAAAAGGCTATTAACTTGGTTCAACCAAGCTTCCAGGATCTGTGGTATCACAGCGGTTAAAACCGCTAGCTGCAGGAAATCTGCTGACCGGAGGGTTAGGAGTTTGAAGTTGCAAGTTGGGGTGAGCTCCCGGCTGTCAGCCCTAGCTTCAACCTATCCAACCGTTCAAAAGAATGTAATGCAAGTAGATCAATAGGTCCTGCCTCCACGGGGAGGTAAAAGGGCACCCCATGCAGACATGCCGGCAACATGATCGGAGATGTCTATGGACAACAGGCTCCTCAGCATGGAAAAATAGAACAAGAGCACCTCCCCATGGCCCCAACTTGCCACAGTTTCTCAAGTTGCTCCTGACACGAAAAAAATGGGCAAGATTTTCTGCAGCTGGCGGTTTAACCCACTGTGCTAAAGCCCAGCCTTATTTAACTTTTAAAGTGTGTATGTCACAATATATATTTATATATGACTGCCCTGGAACCATAAGAAATGCAAAAAAAATCCACTGTTAATAACTCATTCTTGAATACCTTCCCTTAAAAATAAAATCCCCCCCCCACCCTGGTGGAGCATGTGACCCATGTTGAGAACCAAGGACATAGAAAATCCAACACATAACAGTCAAATCTATGAAGAATCAAATCCTCAAAAGGCAAACCCGCAGATACGGAGTACTGACTGTAGTCTTGGACTGGGTCTGTGCAAGACAGGTTCATGTTTCCGCAAAGCAATGCAATTTATGGGATGACCCTCAACCACTTGCCCTCTCTTCCGCAGCCTCACCTACTCCACAAAGAGTCAGGAAACTGGGTTCCCCTGAAAACAACTGTTTAAAAATGCAGAAGACGACACATTCAGCCCTCTGTTATTTTCTCATCCGATATTGACTGGCACTGCCTAAGTCTGGCAATCTGCAGTGCAATCTCTGTGGTTCGTGATTAAATATCTCCTTGCGGTGTCGCACATTTCCCTTGGAGATGCGATAAATAACATTTCGGCAGAGAAATGTATGCATTGAATAAAGGAGCGTCGGAATTCTGGAGTTCATTCTTTGACACAAAGATGACGGGGAGGGCTGTTGGAAAGGAGAATCAATCTTCCACCAGCCTCGTCTTGTTTTGAAAATGTTCCTTTTGCAATCAAAGAAGAAGCAGCTAACACTAACTTGAATAGAAACACGCATCTAACATGAAAGGGTTGAACAGAGAAATCGCACGTATTTCCCGGCACGCTTTTATAACAATTGTCGACACCCCAGCTTCAGGAGCGCATTTTTGCCCATTTTATCACATCTTTCCAATTCCCAGCCAACGTCGCACTACATTTCACTAACTCCCCTCACTTTCTATATACATAGTTATTTACTAAGCTTAGAATAATAGAGCTGGAAGAGGCCACAAGGACTATCTAGTCCAGGCATGGGCAAATTTCAGCCGTCCAGGTGTTTTGGACTTCAACTCCCACAATTCCTATCAGATGTTAGAAATGGTGGAAGTTGTAGTCCAATACACCTGGAGGGACGAAGTTTGCCCATGTCCAATATAGTCAATTCCCCTACCATGCAGGAGAACACCATCAAAGCACTCCCAACAGATGGCACCTTGGCAGCCACCTCTCCACAAAAGTCAACATTGACACCGAAATAAAACATCGTCTGAGCTCTGCGATTGCCACATTTTTCCAAATGAAGCAGAGAGTGTTTGAGGATCAGGATACATCCACAGGGATACCAAGATGCTTGTTTATAAAACTATTGTCTTCCCAACCCTGCTATATGCCTGCAAAACGTGGTCTACAGACGTCACATGCAACTCCTGTAATGATTCCATCAGCGCTGCCTCCAAAAAATCCTGCAAATATTTTGGGGAAACAGGCAGATAAATGTCAGCATGCTGGAAGAAGCAAAGACCACCAGATTGAAGTGATGGTCCTCCACCATTGGACTGCTCACGTTGTCCAAATGCCCGATCACCATCACCCAAAGTAATTACTATACTCCCAACTCAAGAATAGGAAACATAATGTTGGTGGACAGGAAAATAGATTTAAAGATGGGCTCAAAACCAACCTTTAAAACTGTTGCATAAACACTGAGAACTGGGAAGCCCTGGCCTTTGACTGCTCTAACTAGAGGTCAGCTGTGACCAGCAGTGCTGCAGAATTTAAAGAGGCACGAGTAGAGGGCGAAAGGGATAAACATGCCAATAGGAAGATGTATCAAGCCAACCCTGATCGGGACCGCCTTCCACCTGGAAACCGATGTTGTCATTGCAGAACACGTGGACCAAAAATAGAGCTCCACAGCCACCTATGGACCCACCGCCAAGATGCTACACTTGGAAGACCATCATAATCAGACTACAAGGGATCCCCTAAGTAAGTAAGTAAGATGGCCATCCAACCTCTGCTTCAAAACCACTGAAGAAGGTGCCTCCACCAGACGCCAAGGCAGCATATTCCACTGTTGAACCACTCTTATCTTTAGGAGGTTCTTCCCAATTGTGAATCCCAATGGATTCACAATTTCCAAAGTTTTGACCTCTCTAGTCATGCCTGAGGACTATTCCTGACCCTGGAAAGATATGTCTAGGAGTTATCAAAATTGTATCACTGCTATACCATAAATCTCAGAGCAATCACTAACTCTTTCCCATATCCTCCTCAACCTGCTGATGGGGGAGTTTCAGAGCTGGGTGCCAACAAGCTGCCACTGACTTCGAAGTCTATACTTAATTAACTGAAGAGATCCAAGAACTTTCCATCTCAGCTCCAACTCTGCAGCAGTCACTCGCTGGAGGTTTGGGATGAATGAGTAAGGCTAAACACACTGAAATTGGATTTCAGCAAGAAGGCAGTGGCCATGGTGGGTCATCCCATGTCTCTTGAGAGATCGGTTTCCTGAAGCCTGAAACTCAAACTCATTTGAGCAGGTTCAGAGCCTGGGCCATGACCGTTCCCCAAGCAATCACAGCCATTGATTGACTTTGAGCATTGGATCTGGGGAGGGCGCAAGCAAGTTTTCTACTGCTTTGGAGACTAAGGCCCCTTCCATAGCTGCATAAAATCCACATTGGATTGTGTGGACTCAGATAATCCAGTTTAAAACAGATATTGTGGATTATCCGCCTTGATATTCTGAGTTATATGTCTGTATGGGAGGGCTCTTGGAGACTAGGACATGAAGCAATGGATTCAAATTGCATGACAAGAGATCCCACCTAAACTTCTTGATGATGAAAGATGTTCAGCAGTGAAATATGCTACCTTAGAATCTCCTTGAGATGGCCATCTGTCAGGAGTGCTTTGATTGTGTTTCCCTGCATGGGAAACACAATCCCTTCCACACAACCCCTTCCACACAGCTGTATAAAATCAACATTGAACTGGATTATATGACAGTGCAGACTCTGATAATCCAATTCAAAGCGGTACC
The DNA here is from genome assembly GCF_025583915.1 of Anolis sagrei ordinatus. Taxonomy (NCBI): domain Eukaryota; kingdom Metazoa; phylum Chordata; class Lepidosauria; order Squamata; family Anolidae; genus Anolis; species Anolis sagrei. Next base: position 9,334,182 of record NW_026844367.1, on the reverse strand, counting down.
TATTGGTGTTTTCGAACTTCTAGGTGAGCAGAAGCTGGGCTGACGGTTGGGAGCTCATCCCAACCTGGGCTTGAACTGTTGACCTTTCAATCAGCAAGATAGGAGCCCCCGGTGGCGCAGTGGGCTAAACCCTTGTGCCGGCTGAAGATCGGCAGGTTGGAGGTTCGAATCTTGGGATAGTGCGGATGAGCTCCCTCTCTCAGCTCCAGCTCCCCATGCAGGGACATGAGAGACGCCTCCCACAAGGATGGTAAAACATCAAAACTTCCAAGCAATGTCCCCTGAGCAACATCCTTGCAGTCAGCCAATTCTCTCACACCAAAAGCAACTTGCAGTTTCTTAAGTCGCTCCTGACACGGAAAAAAACCCTGCCTTGATTGGTTGGTTTATGGCTATGTCAAAGGGTCCATAGATATAGAATCATAGAATCCTAGAGTTGGAAGAGACCTCATGGGCCATCCAGTCCAACTCCCTGCCAAGAAGCAGGAAAATTGCATTCAAAGCACCCCCGACAGATGGCCATCCAGCCTCTGTTTAAAAGCTTCTAAAGAAGGAGCCTCTATCACACTCCGGGGCAGAGAGTTCCACTGCTGAATGGCTCTCACAGTCAGGAAGTTCTTCCTCATGTTCAGATGGAATTTCCTTTCATGTAGTTTGAAGCCATTGCTCCACGTCCTAGTCTCCAGGGCAGTAGAAAACAAGCTTGCTCCCTCCTCCCTATGACTTCCCCTCACATATTGATACATGGCTATCATGTCTCCTCTCAACCTTCTCTTCTTCAGGCTAAACATGCCCAGCTCTTTAAGCCACTTCTCATAGGGCTTGTTCTTCATACCCTTGATCATTTTAGTCACCTTTGGAGCATCTGTTTCTTGCTGCATCTGTGTGTTTTGTTGCTAATACCTTCCAACAAAGGATCCCCCAGGCAGCAATTAACCAGGCTTTGAAGCTACAGGGCAATTAAATGCTTATCAAGGTGGACAATTGCAACATTCACACTTGTCTCAAGTGGACACAAATTATTTCTCCCACCCTGGACATTCCACAGATATATAAAACCCATTTTCCTAGTTTCTAACAGACTTCACAACCTCTGAGGATGCCTGCCACAGATGCAGGCAAAACGTCAGGAGAGAATGCTTCTGGAATATGGTCATAAAGCCAGAAAAACTCAAAGCAATCCATCTTTTTGTTTGCTTGCTTGAAGAAGGTAAGTTTGGGGGAGAGGGGAGCAGCACTGAATTTTTTTTTCCTGAAAGAGGGCAGTAGTTCCGTATAAGTTTGGGAATCTCTGGTCCAGACTGACATTAGTCATGAGTTTCAAACAAAAGTAACCTTTTGAAGGTGGTGGGGATTTCAACTGGGACTATTTGCATGCAAAATATTATCTATCTATCTATCTATCTATCTATCTATCTAAGGAGCCCCCGGTGGCGCAGTGGGTTAAAGCACTGAGCTGCGGAGCTTGTTGATCAAAAGGTCGCAGGTTCGATTCCAGGGAGCAGCGTGAGCTTCCGCTGTCAGCTCTAGCTTCTGCCAACCTAGCAGTTCGAAAACATGCAAATGTGAGTAGATCAATAGATACCGCTCCGGCGGGAAGGTAATGGCGTTCCATGCAGTCATGCCGGCCGCATGACCTTGGAGGTGTCTACGGACAACGATGGCTCTTCGGCTTAGAAATGGAGATGAGCACCACACCCCAGAGTCAGACATGACTGGACTTAATGTCAGGGGACAACCTTTACCTTTACCTTTTATCTATCTATATCTATCTATCTATCTATCTATCTATCTATCTATCTATCTATCTATCTCTTAGCTACTACAATTGAAATTCTGCACCCTGACAGCATTCCAGAGGTTTTCCCAAATCCATTTCTTGCCAGGGTTGTGATTAACATGATGGACGAGGCTGCCTGTCTTAATTGGCAAGCGCTGGTGTGTTCTTTTGCTTGTGGAAATTGAATTGCTGTACATTATTGCTTTTTCTTACTTTTCATTATTTTTAAATATTATATTTTTATGCAAATAACTTTCACGAAGACTATTTTTCCAATGTAGGAATACAAACACAGAGAGAGACATGCATCATTCAGGAAAAGTAAATGAAGCCAGCAGTGAATTCGACAGTCTCTGTCTGCCCTCCAGTGGAATAGGTTTCTCACACAACAACTAGTTGTAAAACTGTACTGGAATTACATTCCTAAATAATGTTAAAGGGAAAGGTTTCCCCCGACATTAAATCCAGTCGTGTCCAACTCTGGGTGGTGCTCATCTCCATTTCTAAGCCGAAGAGCCGGCGTTGTCTGTAGACACCTCCAAGGTCATGTGGCCAGCATGACTGCATAGAGTGCCGTTACCTTCCCACCAGCAGTATCTATTGATCTACTCACATTTGCATGTTTTCGAACTGCTAGGTTGGCAGAAGCTGGGGCTGACAGCGGAAGCTCACGCCGCTGCCCGGATTCAAACCTGCGACCTTTCAGTCAACAAGCTCAGAAGCTCAGCGGTTTAACCCACTGTGCCAGCAGGGGCTCCCTCCTAAATAATGTGATTGGTGGGGATGAGGGAGAGGGCCTTCTCTATGGTGGCCCCCCCAACTCTGGAACTCTCTACCTAAAGGTATCAGGCAAGCCCCCACTTTAGCAGTCTTTAGGAGGAGCTTGAAAACGTGGCTGTTCCAATATGCCTTCCCTGAATGAAGGAAATAATGCCCGATCTGACCAACTTCCTTCTATACGTCCTCTGAATCACTTTATTTATCTGTTGGATTGATCCCCCCATATCTCTCTTTAAAAACCCCATGACTAGACATATCTTACTCTGTACACGCCCAGGGTTTTAAAATTTTAATCTACATCTGGTCCTGTGTTATTGCTTATATGTTCAATTGTATTATTTATATTGTTTTATTTGCTTGTTTGTTTGTTGACGTATTGTTGTATTTGTATTTGATGGGCTTGGCCTCATGTAAGCCATCCCGAGTCCCTTCGGGGAGATGGTGGCAGGGTATAAATAAAATTTTTTTAAAAAAATTATTATTATTTGTGCAGGTACAGCTGTACCAGGAGCTCCAATTTTGTTTGCTTTGCATTGAATGTTTGTTGTAGTCCTAAGTTTCAGGGACTCTGCAGATAGGTGGCTTCTTTTGGCTGCAATCATAGGTCAAGCCACCTGTCAATTATAGTTAGGTTCCCTGGTCCCACCCCCTTTTTTGGGTTTTGGAGGGAATAGGAGCCATTTTGGGTTAGTTCTCACAGAGAAGCCTTTCATACAGGACATAAAATCAAGAGCTCCTGTAGAAAGCTTCGTCTTCTACAGCTTGGCCGGGGAGAAAAGGCTCTATGGCTTGGCCGGGAGATATACAGCCTTACAGCTCCTCTGCTGAAGGAAGCTGGTCTCACAGCACTTCAGCCAGCCATCACTGAAACCTGAATTCCTTCTTTTTTCCTTGGAGGTCTACAAAGCTCTGCTTGGTAAGGGTCACTCGCGGAAGCCAGAAGCAGTTGGTACTGGGTGTAGGGGCTCCACGCCAACAGAGGCAAAGACAGACTGCCCAGATTAGAAGTTAAGGATTTCCCCATTAGTTAAATTACAGTTTATGAAGATAGTGCCTGTTCCCAGTGGACAAGATTGAGAGAGCCAATAGACTATTAAGAAAGCCTTGAAGTACCTGTTTGTTTTCAATAATAAAGAACTTTGTTGAACCTTTAAGCAATCTAAAGACTCTGTTTTAAGGAAATCCAAGGGCCTTTAATCTGAGGCAGCCCCGGCGTCCCGTTGGGCACACAGAATTTATGTCCTGTCTACAGTCTTATGCACAGGCCCAGCGTGCGACAGCACATTATTATTATTATTATTATTATTATTATTATTGTATGTTATTCATTTTCCAGTTGAAAAAAAAAGTGTTTAGGAATATGTCCCCATCCATACTGCCATATAATTCAGATTCATACTTGTTATATGGCAGTGTGGATGACAGGTTTATTTGGGACAAGGTTTATTTGGGATAAACCTTGACCCATTTCGTCTCCTGGCTTTCAACGAGGGCCCTGATCCATTCTCTGGGAGCCTTCTGAAATCGGGAGGGCAGATATCTGTTTTCACTCTTCAGTGCCGAAAGATCCATTTTCTATCAGACCATTATGAGTGCTGTGATACGTCTGATGTCACTGGGGATGAAGGGTTTTCTGGGTCTGTGTCTGATGTCAATGGGGATGAGGGTTTTTCTGGGCCTGAATCAAGCCCAGGTCTTGCTGAGAGGCCTGAGATTTCTCCTGCAGATTCACAAGGTCAGATTCCTAGCGGAGACCCACAGCAGTCTTTCTCTGAGAAACTGTCTTCAGAAGATGATTTGTCAGGTGCAGAATTTAATGAGGGTAAAGATAGAAAGCAAGACTTTTGTAAACCAAGATAGAGTTCTCAGATTCAGCGAAGGTTAATCTGTCTGCTGGAAAAGAAAGATAATAAATCCTTATCTGGTTGTAAGGGCAAGGAGAATGCTTTCCTTTAGGTTATTGGGCCCGGCAAAGCTTTATATTGATATAAAACGAAATGGTTTTAGCTCAGTCTCATCAACGTTGAAACTTCACGACTGTCTGTTTTCAAGTGGATTTCTAGTTTCATGTTCCAAGTTTTGCCAGGTTCCTGTTTCATGTATTGGATTTCCATGCTGTCTTGTTCTCTGAATTTTGCATCCTTGGATCTTGTCGAAGGCTTTCATGGATGGAATCACTGGATTGCCATATTCCAGAAGCATTCTCTCCTGACATTTCACCACATCTATGGCAGGATCCTCGGTGGTTGTGAGGTTTGTTGGAAACTAGGCAAGTGGGGTTTACGTATCTGTGGAATGTCCATGGTGGAAGAAAGAATTCTTGTCTGTTTGAGGCAAGTATGGATGTTGCTATTGATCACCTTGATTAGCATTGAATAGCCACGCAGCTTCAAAGCTTGACTGATTCCTGCCTGGGGGGATCCTTTGTTGGGAGGTGATTAGCTCCACTTACAACCCCACCCCCCACCCCCACCCCGGTGGCGTGGAGCCCCCGGTGGCGCAGTGGGTTAAACCCCTGTGCCGACAGGACTGAAGACCGACAGTCGCAGGTTCGAATCCGGGGAGAGGCAGGTGAGCTCCCTCTATCAGCTCCAGCTCCTCATGCGGGGACATGAGAGAAGCCTCCCACAAGGATGATAAAAACATCAATTAATCCGAGCGTCCCCTGGGCAACATCCTTGCAGACGGCCAATTCTCTCACACCAGAAGCGACTTGCAGTTTCTCAAATCGCTCCTGACATGACACAACAAACAAACCCCACTTGCCTAGTTTCCAACAAACCTCACAAGCTTGGAGGATGCCTGCTATAGATTTGGTACAAGTATGGGAAATAAATAAAATAAACCTCTGAGGATGCAAGCCACAGATGCAGGAGAAATGTCAGGAGAGAATGCTTCTGGAACATGGGCATACAGCCTCGAAAACTCACAGCAGATAAGTAATAAAGCTTCTTGAAGTTTTGGACATTGTAGCTCTGTTTGTTTTTTAAAAAATAGGATTTGGAATTATTTTCTGAAAAAGTATACTTTCGGTGATGCATTCATATCAAACCAAGGAAAACCTAATGCATTTCATGTTCCCTTGAAAGTGATTTTCAGTCTGTAAAGGATACAAACACTGCCTTTCCCCCATTTTTCTGAAACATTATTTTTTATGCTGAAATACACCCCCAATATTTTTTTTCTTATGCATGACCAAAGAGAAGAAATGCATCACCAATAAGACCAAAAACGCAAGGAACTGCATAATACTTATTTATATACACTAAGGAGAAACATTTGTAGATGTTAATGTGGAAATCATGAAAAGAATCCCAATAGAAATGCAATCCATCCCATTCAGGAACCGGGTCCAGGAGAGAACCTGATGCTTTCCAGGTCAGTCGAGATCCTTTTTTCTCTACTTTCTGGGATCTTTCATTTGGAAAATTGCTTGAAACCTTCCCCATTCCAATCCCTTTTATTCTGTCAGGGAGGAATATGTGTAGGTTTTGATAAACAACAACTCCAGTGTGTCCACTGGATGTCAGTGTTCACCCACAGGAGAAAGCAGCTTGGAAGCTTAGATGTTCCCACCATTCCTAATAGCTGGCAAGATAGCTTGGATTTCTGAGAGTTGAAGTCCAAAACACCCAGAGGACCAAACTTTGGGAACCACTGCCCTAAAAGAAGGGATGAACCACCCCATTCAGGGATTTTTCAGTCTGCCTCATTGTGACCAAGGATGGCATTTGTAGTTGAGTGACGTTTCGCGTTTAAAAATTCCCCAGCCCTGAGCTAAAGAATAACTAACTATATGAGAATGTATTGTCGAAGGCTTTCATGGCCGGAATCACTGGGTTGTTGTAGGTTTTTTCGGGCTATATGGCCATGTTCTAGAGGCATTCTCTCCTGACGTCTCATCTATAGCAAGCATCCTCAGAGGTAGTGAGGTCTGTTGGAAACTAGGAACATTGGGTTTATATATCTGTGGAATGACAGGGTGGGGCAAAGGACTCTGTCTGCTGGAGCTAGGTGTGATTGTTTCTACTGACCACCTTTAGCATTTGATGGCCTGACAGTGCCTGGGGCAATCTTTTGTTGAGAGGTGATTAGATGTCCCTGATTGTTTTTCCTCTGTTGTTTTGCTGTTGTAATTTTAGAGTTTTTTAATACTGGTAGCCAGATTTTGTTCATTTTCATGGTTTCCTCCTTTCTGTTGAAATTGTCCACATGCTTGTGGATTTCAATGGCTTCTCTGTGTAGTCTGACATGGTGGTTGTTGGAATGGTCCAGCATTTCTGTGTTCTCAAATAATATGCTGTGTCCAGGTTGGTTCATCAGGTGCTCTGCTATGGCTGACCTCTCTGGTTGAAGTAGTCTGCAGTGCCTTTCATGTTCCTTGATTCGTGTTTGGGCAATGCTGCGTTTGGTGGTCCCTATGTAGACTTGTCCACAGCTGCATGGTATCTGGTAGACTCCTGCAGAAGTGAGAGGATCCCTCTTGTCCTTTGATGAATGTAGCATTTGTTGGATTTTATTTGAGAACACAGAAATGCAGATCCATCATTGTTTGAGTCCACAGTGCTCTCTGGATGTAGATGAACTACAACTCCCAAAGTCAAGGTCAATGCCCACCAAACCCTTCTAGTGTTTTCTGTTGTTAGTCATGGGAGTCCTGTGTGCCACATTGGTTCAATTCCATCATTGGTGGAGTTCAGAATTTTTTTGATTGTAGGTGAACTATAAATCCCAGTAACTACAACTCCCAAATGTCAAGGTCTATTTCCCCCAACCTCCATCTGTGTTCACATTTGGGCATATTGAGTATTCATGCCAAGTTTGGTCCAGATCCATCATTCTTTGAGTCTACAGTGCTGTCTAGATGTAGGTGAACTACATCTCCAAAACTCAAGGTCAATGCCCACCAAACCCTTCTACTGTTTTCTGTTGGTCATGGAGTCCTGTGTGCCATGTTTGGTTCCATTCCATCATTGGTGGAGTTCAGAATGCTCTTTAATTATAGGTGAACTATAAATCCCAGCAACTACAACTCCCAAATGACAAAATCATAATTTTTGAGTGATGGTCACTCCTTGTGTCGAGAGACATTTTGTTGCCAAATTTGGTGCGATTTCATTCATTGGTTCTTTTGTTTTTAAGGTACTAATTATGCACAGAGCATTTATATATAGATAGATAGAAAATTTATAGACATCTATCAGGCAAGCACAAACTTTTGCAGAACAATTTTGACCAACATAAGTAAAGGTAAAAGTAAAGGTTTTCCCCTGACGTTAAGTCCAGCCATGTCTGACTCTGGAGGTTGGTGCTCATCTTCATTTCTAAGCCTTCCAAGTACATCCTTGGAAGAGGTAAAATTTGAGCCGATATCACAGTTCTGTGGTAGTTGTATCATATTGCTATTTTATTAGCTCTGCCTAGTTGGAAGCTGCAGAAAACATGAGTCTGGTCGACCCTTGACCTCTTAAACTCAAAATGCACTCAAAGCTTACACTGGAACAGGCTGCTCTTTCACATCCTATTATGTCTTGCTTAAATGATTGCTTAACTGTGAAGAGATAACGGCATGCACGCAAAGCAGAAGTTGCAGTTGGGGTAACCTTTTCAAAGGCGATATTTACCAAGAGCTGTGGCTGGGCCCCGACGCATGTCTGGCTTGAAAAGCAGAATTGCCGACATCCGATGGCGGAAGATTTTGCTAGCAAAGGATCTCCATGACTCAGGCCCTGTTTACAGATGGCCTCAAGTGGCGAGGTTGCCGTTGTCTCCACAATCCCGTATTATTTTTGACTGAGGACTCATGCCTTCCCACATTTCACAGATAAAAACCAGGACACGTGTGATGGAGCAACTTCAGAGTGTGATCAAGATGGCAAAGGCTTTTAATGAGGAAGCGCACACGGGGGAAGAGAACCTCCAACCGTTTATTTTTGCCTCTCTGCAGTAGGGCTTTTCATTGTACATAAATCTTTGAAAGGAAAGTGCATTTGAGCTAAGGCTGCCAATTAGCCACTTTCTTTCATTTTCAGAAGTGGACCTTTCCTGTCTGAGATTTTTCTTTCTGGTACTTTCCTTCAAGATAAATTGGATTTTGTTGTGGTTACAACTTCCCTGATCCGAATGCTTGAAACTAGATGTAACTTGGATTTCTGATATTTTTTTGGATGTTGAAATATTTGAATCTTGATATACCAGCTAAGGAACTTTGGATAGACAAGATATTAGAAATAAAGGATATGGATAGACTTACATTTTTGTTAAAGAAGAATACTGCAAAAGCATGAAAATGACAGATTGGTCTGTTGCAGCAAATAGGAGAGATCCTTTTCGGAGAAAGAAAGGTATGTTTATTTCCAGCTGGGACCCTGGAGTGGAGCTGTGTCCAAAAGCAACCAGAGCAAGAGATAAAAGCATTGACTGTGCCTTTTATACACTTCAAATGCAGGCAAACAAAGAAGCATGCTTCTACATATGAAACATCATAGAAATATCAAATTCTATCTTCCAACATGCAAAAGGCATGTCTCTGTATTTCTTTCTAAAGAGCAGCATACAGCTTACAGCCAGAGGTGGCCCTAGGTAATTTTCAACGGTAAGCAAACAGTATTTTTGCACCACCACCCCGCCCCAACCAATCACTGATATATATTTTCTATTCGTCATGGGAGTTCTGTGTGCCATATTTGGTTCAATTCCATCATTGAACCAAATATGGAGCCCCCGGTGGCGCAGTGGGTTAAAGCCCTGTGCCGGCAGGATTGAAGACCAACAGGTCACAGGTTCGAATCCGGGGAGAGGCAGATAAGCTCCCTCTATCAGCTCCAGCTCCTCATGCAGGGACATGAGAGAGGCCTCCCACAAGGATGATAAAAACATCAAATCATCCGGGCATCCCCTGGGCAACATCCTTGCAGATGGCCAATTCTCTCACAACAGGAGCAACTCCTGACACGACAAAAAAAAAATTGGTGGAGTTCAGAATGCTCTTTAATTGTAGGTGAATTATACATCCCGGTAACTACAACTCGTATATGTCAAGGTCTATTTTCCCCCCAAGAGCTCCTCAAGAGCGCCCCTGGGCAAAATCAACTATACTGCAAATGCTTACTTTGCGTAATGGGTTGAACCGCCCCTGCTTACAGCTTACATTCATCAATCAAGGGGCCTACTTTGACCTGTCAGGTGGGAGAGAGATAGGCTCCCTACTTAGAAGGAAGACGTTATATTGTACCAGTCTCTATGGAATGTATAGATAACAGGTCCCCTTTTCAACATTCCTTCTCTGTCCTGCTGGCTTTCTTACACAGAGAGAATCTGATTTTTCTTGCATTTCAGTTGCTGGTAAAATATATACAATATATGCATAAATAAATATCTATTTTTCCAATATCTCCCCATCAGGTCAATTTTAACAAAAACAACAACAACAACAACTTTATTTATACCCCGCCACCATCTCTCCAAGGGGACTCAGGGCAGCTTACATGAGGCCACACCCATCAATACAAAATACACAATATAACACAAAAACACAACAGAAAATCAGAAAATTAAATAACCTAAAATACAAAACCAATGTATATAAGTGACTCAACAATATAGAATCAAAACATTAAAGACATTAAAAATGATCACCATGGGCAGGGCCAAATTCAAGGATTAAAATTTTAAAAACACTGGGAGATTGGTTGGGCTTAAGCAAGTCATACTCTTTCAGCCTTTGCTGAAGGCAATAGCAAAACCTGTCTGAACAACCCATCTGGGCCGGGCTTTAGCACAGAAGGCTTTAGCACAGAAGGCGGTTGCCAATTGCAGAAAATCTTGCCAACTGAAAGGTTGTCAATTTGATACCTGGATCAGGATGAGCTGATGGCCTTTAGCCCAGCTTCTGCCTACCTGTGAGTAGATAATAGGTACCGCTCAAGCAGGGAGGTATTTAAGTCACACATAAGAAATGCCAGAAAAATGCTGGTGATTCGATCAAGCAGGAAGTTTATGAACAAAACTCTTTGGCAGAGAAAGTGGGATGACAACAGCCCCCTGCCCCCACCACCACCCACCCCTGTGGCCGGAACCGTGCACAGCCTCCAAGATGCCGAAGATGGGAAAAGCCTATATATATACCTCTATCTATGCACAGTTGTCTGTCTTGTCAGTGTATAATGGCATTGAATGTTTGCCGTATATGTGTTCTGTGATTCCTTCTGTGTCCCCTTCAGGGTGAGAAGGGTGGAATATAAATACTGTAAATTAATTTATTAATTTATTATTTGTTTATTTACAGTATTTATATTCCACCCTCCTCACCCCGCAGGGGACTCAGAGCAGATTTCAATGTACATATACATGGCAAACATTCAATGCCATAGACACACAACATATATAGACAGACACAGAGGCAATTTAACATTCCAACTTTTCATGAGGGTATTCTGGCCACCAGGGGAGCTGTTGCTTCACCATCCATTTGTGACACTGATGAAGTACTCCCTCATTCTTTGCATGCTTGCTGGAGATTTTTATGGCCTCGTAAATGAGCCTCCCCACATAAGCGGTACCTAAATTTCCTATTTGACAGATGCAACTGTCTTTCAGGCTGCAAAGGTCGACAGCAAGCAACACAAATTCATCAGAAGCTCACTCCGACCTGGACTGGCTTCGAACTAATGACCTTTTGGCCAGTAATGATTTTAATGCAGCTGACTCCCAACCAGCTGCGCCATAGTCCCAGTGCTACAAATAAAAAAAGAAATAGCAAATTTTTCATGACAACCCCTTGGTAGTGTCATCTTAGAGCTCTACGTGGGGCTGCCCTTGAAGACTGCCTGAAAGCTTTAGATGGTCCAGCGCTTGGCAGCCAGGTTGTTAACAGGAGCAGCACTCAGGGAGCATACCACTCCTCTGTTGAGCCAGCTCCACTGGCTGCCAATCTGCTACCGGGCACAATTCAAGGTGCTGGCGTTAGCCTACAAAGCCCTAAACGGTTCCGGCCCCACTTACCTCTCCGAACGCATCTCCACCTATGAACCGACGCGGACATTAAGATCGTCCGGGGAGGCCCTGCTCTCGGTCCCGCCTGCGTCACAGGCTCGGTTGGCGGGGACGAGAGACAGGGCCTTCTTGGTGGCGGCCCCTCGGCTATGGAATGCCCTACCTATAGACATCAGACAGGCTCCTTCGCTGCTGGCGTTTTGGAAGAAGGTTAAAACCTGGCTCTACGAGCAAGCGTTTGAACATAGGAATGGCACAAGGACTATGAGAATGGATTTTGCTCTGTTATCGAGGCGTCATGAATGGATAATAACTGTTGTTTTTGCTATTGTGTATGATGTGTTTTAACTGTTTATTGTTGTGATAACTTGTATTGTGTAAACCGCATTGAGTCGCCTAATTAGGCTGAGAAACGCGGTATAGGAATAAAGCAAATAAATAAATAAATAAATAAATTACTGTTGTTACAAACCTGAAATGACTTGAAGGCACACAGCAACAAACTACCCTACACAGTGCCTCTTGTGTCACCAAAATGAGGAATGGGACAGAAGAGCAATTCTATTGCATTTTGGGATCCAAAATGATTGGATTTTTCTATCACCTCTGAGATAGAGTTGCAATAGACTGACTATGCTAGAGATTTAAAAAAAAATGCTCTCTGAGCAATCAGGCAAATTGGCTGTCCTTAAAAACCTCTTGAGTCAAAACCCTTCCTCAAGCTTTTCTGCCATATGAGTGATGCGGCATTGCATCCACTGTGGAGGAGAGGTCCCTATCGGAGGGCACATTTCTTGGCAATTTATTGATTTTAATTACATTTCTGCACAGCCATTTCATTATAGAAGGTTATTTTTTTAGGAGAATTGCCACAGCAATTATTTTAGAGTCCATAATAATAATAAATAAAGTTAGCCCATGTGTTCAGTGCCAAGAGTACTCTTGGGAACATGGCATTAATTATTTTAATTGGTAGTTCAGGTAAAACTTTCTGGCTTGTTGGGAGGGGAGAATCAGAAACGGCGCTTTCAGAATTAACTAGCAGCCCTTTAGTTTTGGCGAATGTACATCTCATACTAATTACTCAAGGAAATCATTGTTTTATGTGTAATGATGATAATGGGATGAGGAGAACATAGCAGCCGTTGCAGTATTTTTTGTTTCAGCAAATTTCTTATAACTTCAATTGCAGTTTCCATTTCAATTGGTGTTTGTGTGGCAGCATGGATACAGACACACACAATTCACATTTCTCTAGATTAGTGTTTCTCAACCTTCCTAATACTCCTTATATACTTCCTTATACTCCTTATAAACTTCCTCATGTTGTGGTGACCCCCAACCATAACATTATTTTCGTTGCTACTTCATAACTGCAATTTTGCTTATGTTATGAATCGTAATATAAATATCTGATATGCAGGGTGTATTTTCATTCACTGGACCAAATTTGGCCTAATACCTGATGTGCTCAAATTTGGTTCAGATCCACCCCGTGATGGGCTTCAGAATGCTCTCTGGATGCAAGGTGAACTATAAGTCCTGGGTTATAGTTAGTCACTAGGGTTCTGTGTGCCAAGTTTGGTTCAGATCCACCCGTGGTGGGCTTCAGAATGCGCTCTGGATGCAGGGTGAACTATAAGTCCTGGGTTATAGTTAATCACTAGGGTTCTGTGTACCAAGTTTGGTTCAGATCCACCTGTAGTGGGCTTCATAATTCTCTCTGGATGCAGGGTGAACTACTACTGGTGGGGTGGGGGGGGGGGGGGTTGATTTCATCATTTGGGACTTGTAATTGCTGGGATTTATAGTTCACCTGCAATCAAAGAGCATTCTGAATTCCACCAATGATGGAATCAAACCAAACTTGGCTCACAGAACTTCCATGACCAACAAAAATGCTGGAAGGGTTTGGTGGGCATTGACCTTGAGTTTTGGAGTTCTAGTTCACTTACATCCTGAAAGCACTGTAGACTCAAACAATGATGGATCTGGACCAGCCTTGGCCCAAATACTCAATATGCCCAAATATGAACACTGGCAGAGTTTGGAGAAAACAGATCTTGACAGTTGGGAGTTGTAGATGCTGGGATTTATAGTTCACCTACAATCAAAGAGAATTCTGAACCCCACCAATGATAGAATTGAGCCAAACTTCCACACAGAACCCCCGTGCCTTGAAGAGATTCACTGATACGAGCCTCCCTCCTGCCTTGCATGCTTTCCCTTGCCTGCACATGTGTACCATGATGCCATGTGCTGAGCACGCCTGCTCTCCCCTCCCCACTTGGAGTGTCAGAAACAGCCCTCCCCTTGGCTGAGAGTCCTTGAAGTGATTGGCTTGACTTTGAAGGAGCTAGGGGTGACCACGGCCGACAAGGAGCTCTGGCATGGGCTGTTCCATGAGACCATGAAGAGTCAGAAGTGACTGAATAAATAAACAACATACACACACACACAAACACACACTAGCTTGGGTACCCAGTGATGCCCGGCTTATTTGAAAATGCTATTGCTTGTTTTGGGATGTGTGGTAATGTGTAACAATCTTTATTAGAAAATAGTCAGCCTTTTCTTTTGTTTTTTATGAATGCTCCTATTGGAAAATGCATGAGGGTGTGGGTGAACTACAGTTTCCAAAAATTGTGGGTCAATCATCCCCAAACCCTGCCAGTATTTAAAGTTGGCTATGCTGGGTCTGTGTGCCAAGATTCATTGCCAGGTTTGCTCAGTGCTCTCTGGATGCAGGGTGAACTATAAGTCCCGGGTTATAGTTAGTCACTAGGGTTCTGTGTGCCAAGTTTGGTTCAGATCCACCCGTGGTGGGCTTCAGAATGCTCTCTGGATGCAGGGTGAACTATAAGTCCCGAGTTATAGTTAGTCACTAGGGTTCTGTGTGCCAAGTTTGGTTCAGATCCACCTGTGGTGGGCTTCAAAATGCTCTCTGGATGCAGGGTGAACTACAACTCCCATGCAAGTGGGTCAGTTCTCCCCCCCCCCCCATCCCTCTAGTATGTTCTATTGTTCAGGGTTCTGTGTGTGAAGGTTCGTCCAGATCCGTCATTGGTGGAGTAAGTGGCTGAGGGGGGAAAGGAAGGGGCCTGAGGCTGTTAGGAACAGTGGGAGTTARAGTCCAAAACACCTGGAGGGCCGAAGTTTGCCCATACCTGTTCTAGGGCTTCATAAAAAGGAAAATCTTTTTAATAACAGTAGCTAATTCTTTTCCATTTTCCGTTTTTAAAAAAGTTCCCTCCTGGGTTTGAATGTGGCAAAAAAGTGACTCATGTGCCTGTAGAAGACATACTGTATGTATTTCAGGCCACTGGGAGCTGCATAAGCCCTTTGAACATGAGCTTAATTGAAGGGTAAGTTCAATATAAATGCAACAACAACATACATAAATCCTTTTTTCAACCATACCTTCTGATGTTTTGGAGCACTAACTATCATCTATGCGGAGTGTGGCTAATGGGAACTGAAGTCCCCAAAATCATGGGGGAATTGAGATGCAAGGGGGAAACTGGTTTTAATAGGATTATACATGCATGAACCTTGATCACTCCCTCTTGTACCTCTTTTGGTTTGTAACCTACTGAGACATATTCTGTACAATGTGAGGAATCAATTTTCCTGTAGCCTCCATGCCCATTCATGGATAATAAATACGCCCACTGTTTTCTTCTGTCTCCTCAGAGTGCGCTATGACCTATTTTCAGCATCTGCTCTCCTGCTGCATGCCAGACCATGGTGTCACTCACAGATATGCCCCTGATGTTCTCCTCGCCACTTCAATGCCATTATCAAGCATCGCTTGGCACGGATGTGGCCCAGAACTCCATGGGAGACAGCTGATGCCAATGCATGAGGCAGGGGCACATTGCGCTTCCAAAAGCCCAAGGGAGAACTTCAAAACGAAACACCCACCATTTGCTATTTCCAAGCTAGAGGATTATCTCAACTACTGCACCAATACTAAAAGGAGCAGAGATGCCTTCTACAAGCATTCCCCTAGTTACAAAGATCTGACTTAGATAGATAGATAGACAGACAGACAGACAGACAGACAGACAGATAGATAGATAGATAGATATTAATGCTCTGTTCGTTTTGAGTGACATCATAGCTCAACAACCACTGGACTAATTGCCACCAAATTTGGCCACAACCTCTCCACCAAAGTTAACATCGACACCAAAATACAACACCGCCTGAGCTCTGTGTGCAGCATTTTTCCGAATGAAGCAGAGAGTGTTTGAGGACCGGGACATCCGTAGGGATACCAAGGTGGTTGTTTATAAAGCTATTGAATGTCTACAGACGTCACATGCAACTCCTGGAATGATTCCATCAGCACTGCCTCCAGAAAATCCTGCAAATCTCTTGGGAAGACAAGCGGACAAACGTCAGTGTGCTGGAAGAAGCAAAGACCACCAGCATTGAAGCGATGGTCCTCCGCCATCAACTCCGCTGGACCGGCCATGTTGTCCAGATGCCCGAGCACCGTCTCCCAAAGCAGTTGCTCTACTCTGAACTCAAGAATGGAAAACGGAATGTTGGTGGACAGGAAAAGAGATTTAAAGATGGCTCAAAGCCAACCTTAAAAATTTGGCATAGACCCTGAGAACTGGGAAGCCCTGGCCCTTGAGCACTCCAGCTGGAGGTCAGCTGTGATCAGCAGTGCTGCAGAATTTGAAGAGGCATGAATGGAGGGTGAAAGTGAGAGAAACATGTCAGGAGGAAGGCGCATCAAGCCAACCCCGACCGAGACTGCCTTCCACCTGGAAACCAATGCCCTCACTGTGGGAGAAGATGCAGGTCAAGAATAGGGCTCCACAGCCACCTACGGATCCTCAAGAATACTGATCATGGAAGACTATCCTACTCAGACAACAAGGGATCACCTAAGTAAGTAAGTAAGTAAGTAAGTAAGTGTCCACAAGACATCTACTAACCCAAGGAGTGACCATCACTGGACCCAATTTGGCACAAATACCCAACACTCCCAAATTTGAGTACTTGTGGGGTTGGGGGGGATTGATTTTGTCATTTGGGAGTTGTAGTTACTGGGATTTACAGTTCATCTACAATCAAAGAACATTCTGGACCCCACCAATGACAGAATTGGGCCAAATGTCCCACACAGAACCCCCATGAACAACAGAAAATACTGTGTTTTCTGATGGTCTTTGGCATCGTTCTGACACCCCCTCATGACACCCTCCCCTCCCAAGAATCCCAACCCTCATGTTGAAAAAAGCTGCCTTAAGGCCATCCAGTCCAGCTGCCCAGTCACCAGGGCAAGAAAACATAATCAAAACCCTCCTAACAAAGAGCCACCCAGCCATAGATATGGATAGATAGATATTAGGGCTGGGCGGTTTCGTTTCGTTAATTCGTAATTCGTTAATAATTCGTTAATTTTTTTAATTACAAAACGATAACGAACCATTCTGGAGCATTTTTTTTAAAAAAAACGAATTTTTAAATAGTTTTGTAAATGCTTCGTATTTCGTTATTGTATTCGTTTCGTTATTGTTTTGAGGTCGTTTCGTTATTATTTCCGCATGTCTGGGGCAAGTTTTATGGTTGTTTTTTGTTTAATTAGTGAAAAAAATTATAATATCACACCAACAGTCAACAACAGAGGGAGAGGGAAGCTTCAGAAGTTTTTGGAGGTTTTTTAGCGTATTTCGCGGTCGCGTCCGCCATTAACGAATCGATTCGTTATTGTTTCGGAAATCGATTCGTTAATGTTTTGTAATTTTTTTCACATTTACGAAATTTCTTAAATATCGAACTTTTTAAAAGGAAAATTTTGTAATTATTTTAAATAACGAAACGCAAAACCCCCCAAAAAACGAATCGATTTTAGAAACAAATTTTTCCGTTGTTACCCAGGCCTAATAGATATGATTCATACACAGAGAGATGTAGTATCATAGATTTGAAAGGGACCCCTAAAGAAGGACAATGATATGTTGCATGTTCCAGAGTAGGCAAACCAGGCAATCTCTACATCAACACCGACAAAGAAACAACAAGAAATACTGTTTATCCGCAGACATAAAGAGATTAAATATATTAGAAACCAACACTTTCTCATTACTTTATTTTTCAGATCATCAGACTGGGCCACAGCAATGCCTGGCAGGGGACATCTACTAACTCATAATTAAAAATGGGGATGAGACGACAGGTAGTGAGATAAATCTTCCACTTGGAGAGAAATGCACTCCTGGAAGAGTTATTAGCACCAAACTTTGTTTCCAGAGCAAGCCAAATTTTTCAAAATTAAATTATCACTGGGAAAAAAAAGTGAGGCGAAATCTCACAAGGGCACAGACAGCAAAATATACACCTCCCTTCTCTATGCTATCCAAAACTCTGTGTATGTCTCTGTGTGTTTATACATATAATAAAAGTGAAAATATGTTTGCGTGAGCGTGGCTGGGGTGTCCACATTCACAGACAAGCTCCCACTTCCACAAATAACTATAGCTCCCACTATTCAGGAGACACCAATGGCTCTCCTTCAAATGACATTGCAGGTTATAGTGAGTGCCATGAAGATGTTCAAGAGCCCTGCCAATGTCCTCCAGAAACACCATACTGCCCACCACCCAAGTGAAGCCTTTCATACGGGGACCATTTCATTGTAGATTTTCTGTTTTTCCTCCATCACAGACATCCCAGTGTTTCTGACTCTCTCCATTGATGTGTAATTTGTATGACCTGCTCACTGCCTCTCCTATAACCATTTCCTTTTCTTTTCTATGGCACACAGTAAACAAAGGAATTAATCAGCAACTGATTAATTCATAGAGAGGTTAGGGGAGAATTCACCAGGACTGATAGGATTTGTAGGTCCTGGGATGTATAGTTCGCCTCCAATCTAAGAGTGCTCTAAACTCCACCAGCAATGGACCTGGAACTAACTTGGCACACAGAACCCCCATAACCAACAAAAATACTGGAGGTCTTTGGAGGGATTATCTGGAGTTGTAGTTCACCTACATCCAGCACTATGAACTCAAACAATGGTGGATCTGGATCAAACTTGGCATGCATACCCGATATATCCAAATGTAAATACTGATGGGTTTTGAGAAGAATTGAGCTAGACACTTTGGAGTTGTAGGTACTGAGATTTATAGTTCACCTGCAATCAATGAACACCCGAACTCCACCGAAGATGGAATTGGACCAAACTTGGGACACACTTAGCTCTCCTCCCAAGACAGAAACGTCTTCTGATTTCCTGGCTGCAGTTTGTGTCTGCAGTCATCTTTGCACCTAGAATTACAAATGCTTTATCCTACTCAAGGGAATAACCTGGAATGATGTTCACAATCCTGCATGGTCCAGCATGGTCCAGTTCCCATCTGAAACTATGCTCCAGTTTTACCAAGCTCCAGTTTAATGTAGAGTCAGTTCATGGTTGAGGTTCAGGCCTGTCATCCTCCAGGCCAGTCTGTATATATTTCCCATTTGTAAAATTTCACTTACTTGTAAATATACTGGAAAAAATCTATTTATTTTTTGAGCATGTAAATAGGTGGGGCAGTGGGTTAAAGTGCTGAGCTGCTGAGCTTGTTGACCAAAAGGTCGCAGGTTCAAATCCGGGGAGTGGCGTGAGCTTTCACTGTCAGCACCAGCTTCTGCCAATCTAGCAGTTTGAAAACATGCAAATGTGAGTATATCAATAGATACCACTCCGGCGAGAAGGTAACAGCGCTCCATGGAGTCATGCTGGCCACATGACCTTGGAGGTGTCTACGGACAACGCCGGCTCTTTGGCTTAGAAATGGAGATGAGCACCAACCCCCAGAGTTCAACAGGACTGGACAGGTTATCAGGGGAAAACCTTAACCTTTTACATTATTCAGGAATGTACTTTCAGTACAGTTTTACATGCAAATATGAGTAGATCAATAAGTAGCGCTCCAGCAGAAAGGTAACGGTACTCCATGCAGCCATGCCGGCCCCATGACCTTGGAGGTGTCTACAGACAATGCCGGCTCTTCAGCTTAGAAATAGAGATGAGCACCACACCCCAGAGTAAGACACAACTGGACTACATGAGAGGGGAAAACCTTTACCTTTACCTACTTGTACCAAATGCCAACTTTTAGTTATTAGTACTTGATAATTTTTACCATCAAAGTTCCCATTGGCACTCTATCGCAAGGCAGTATTCATTGTTTAGAAAGCCACTTTGGTCTCTTTGTTTAAAAGGATGTCCTTGTTCCAGAAATTCCTGCAGTGAGCTTTAATTTTCCTTTCTTTATACAACAGATTGAGCGAATTCAGTGCAAAGTGGGGAATTCAGAGCTAAGCAGAATCTGCTTGGTCCGAGAACAAAGCCTAGTTGGAGCAATGGATGACTCAGGCTTTTTATTTATTTCACATAACATGCTGAGAACATCCCTCCCTGGGAACAGATGGTGGGGAAAGGCAATATCCATATTAGTTCTGTCGAATCCAGGGACTTACAAAAGCACTGAAGCCCCTTCACATATTGAGAAACAGTAATGCTAACCAAATTACAATGAGGCTGATTTTGGAGCAGTCACCATTAGGTAACAACTATGTTTTCATTCCAAGATGGGAAGCAGAACCTTATGACAGAACACCTTCCCTTAGTGTTCCCTTACCTGTGACCACCAGCAAGCATATCATCAGAGGATAGCAAAATCAGTGGCAAACTTACTTACTTACTTACTTACTTAGGCAATCCCTCGTAGTCCAAAGATGATGGTCCTCCAAGTATAGTGTCCTGGCGGTGGGTCCGTAGGTGACTGTGGAGCCCTATTCTTGATCTGCATCTTCTCCCACAGTGAGGGCATTGGAAGGCAGTCCCAGTCGGGGTTGGCTTGATGCACCTTCCTCATGGCATGTTTCTCTCTTTTGCCCTCCATTCGTGCCTCTTCAAATTCTGCAGCACTGCTGGTCACAGCTGACTTCCAACTGGAGTGCTCAAGGGCCAGGGCTTCCCAGTTCTCCGTGTCTATGCCAGAGTTTTTAAGGTTGGCTTTGAGCTCATCTTTAAATCTCTTTTCCTGTCCTCCAACATTCCGTTTTCCATTCTCGGAATAGAGCAACTGCTTTGGAAGACTGTGGTCGGGCATCCAGACAACATGGCTGGTCCAGTGGAGTTGATGGTGGAAGACCATCGCTTCAGTGCTGGTGGTCTTTGCTTCTTCCAGCACGCTGACATTTGTCCACTTGTCTTCCCAAGAGATTTGCAGGATTTTCCGGAGGCAGTGCTGATGGAATCGTTCCAGGAGTTGCATGTGACGTCTGTAGACAGTCCACGTCTCGCAGGAGTATAGCAAGGTTGGGAGGACAATAGCTTTATAAACAAGCGTTTTGGTATCCCTACGGATGTCCCGGTCCTCAAACACTCTCTGCTTCATTCAGAAAAATGTTGCACTCACAGAGCTCAGGGGGTGTTGAATTTCAGTGTCAATGTTGACTTTTGTGGAGAGGTGGCTGCCAAGGTAGCGGAAATGGCCCACATTTTCTAATGTTCCCCATTAAGCTGTATTTCTTGTATTGGAGAGAGATAGGCTGGTGACTGCTGGAAGAGCACTTTGGTTTTCTCGATGTTTAATGACAGGCCGAGCTTCTTGTATGCTTCTGCAAAGGTGTTTAGAGTGGCAAACAAGTCCATTCTGTCAGCTTTGGAGAAAGGGACACTTCTAGCAGATGCCCGGAAACATTATGTTTCTATAATATATAATATAATATATGTTTCTAAATATAATTAGCATATATATTTAAGTATAAACCGACTCGAATATTAACTGAGGCACCTAATTTTACCACAAAAACTGGGGAAACCTATTGACTCGAGTATAAGCCAAGGGTGGAAAATGCAGCAGCTACTGGAACATTTCAAAATAAAAACAGATACCAATAAAATTACATTAATTGAGGCATCAGAAAGTTAAATGTTTTTGAATATTTACATAACACTGTAATTTAAGATAAGACTGTCCAACTCTGATTCTAACCTTCAATGCAAATGTGCTTATGTATCCTTCCAATAATAATAAAGAGACTAACATAATAAATATAATTATTATTATTATAGAGCAAAATAATGGAAATGTAATAATAACAGTAGTACTAGAGTAAAATAATAAATGTAATAGTAACAATAATAAATAGACTGAAATAATAAATGTAATAATAACAACAATAAATGGAGTAAAATAATACTCTAATACATTAATGCATTATAATTGTATTCTCAATTCACTTCTGACATGATAACTTATTTATTTATTTATTTACAGTATTTATATTCCACCCTTCCCACCCTGCATGGGACTCAGGGCGGATTACAATGCATATATACATGGCAAAGATTCAATGCCATTTAGACATACAACATATATAGACAGAAACAGAGGCAATTTAACATTCCAGCTTTTCTGGCTTATGAGGGTATGCTCGATTCTGACCACAGGGGGAGCTGCTGCTTCACCGTCTACTTGTGAGACCGAGTCCTTGATGGAGTACTTCCTCATTCTTATGCATGCTGCTGGAAGGTTTTATGGTGTTGTAAATTAGTTAAATTATCCTCCCTGCATAAAGCAGTACCTAAACGGTTCTGGCCCACCTTACATGTCTGAACGCATCTCCCCTTATGCACCATCTAGGACCTTAAGATCATCTGGGAAGGCCCTGCTCTCATTACCGCCTTTGTCACAAGTACGTTTGGCAGAGACGAGAGACATAGCCTTCTTGTTGGTGGCCCCTCGGCTGTGGAACGTCCTCCCTATAGATATTAGATTGGCCACTTCCCTTTTAACATTCTGGGGAAAAAAGTCAAGATGTGGCTTTTTGGGCAAGCGTTTCCAAATGCAGAGTAACTGACATAGAAAAATGGAATGAAGACAATGAGACTGGACAATGTTTTTAACAAGGAGATACTATGAATTTATATTTTATTGGTTTGTTCAGTTTTTATGATATGTTATGTTTTTAATTGTATTTATGATATTGTAAGTATTGAATTTTACTCTGTTAACCGCCTTGAGTTGCCTATGGGCTGAGAAAGGTGGTATACAAATACAGCCAATAAATAAATAAATAATTTCCTACTTAACAGATGCAACTGTCTTTCAGGCTGCATAGGTCAGCAGCAAGCTAGACTATTAATGGTCGGGATCTTACTCGCTTCAAACTCATGACCTCTCGATCAGTAGTGATTTAATGCAGGTGGCTACTAACTAGCTGCACACAATGGGTTGACCAATCCAACTAACCATGGTAAGAAAAGCAACGTATAGACTTGATAGTACCAAGAATGGCTCACTTGATCCTTAAGTTCTTGTTCAAAAGCAACAACTGTGCTTCCTTGCAGAGCATTAATAAAAAGCAAAACAGAAGTGTCCCAAATATGGTTAGAAACATTCATTTTGGCTTTAGAGTTGCATCGGGGAGAGATCACCAAGCATCCTGGATACGCAGCAAGCCCAGCAGCTTCGCCAGGTGTGAAGATTGGTTCCATTTTTCATATCCTGTGCAAAGGCGTCTCCTTTAAAATGCATCTCCATTGCAATCTTAAAGCTGTGATCAGGATGCGAATGAGCCACACTCTATTAGCACCATTACACCCTCCTCCCTGTTGCTATATTTAAACACTGGGAGAAGAAAAGCAGAAATATCAGATATGATTCAGCGTAGGTATTGCAAAACACATAAGGGCTGGTTCTGTTAAAGGGATGAAAACAAAAGATTTCTCCTTCTTCCATAACTCAGAGTCCATTTTGCTGAACCTGCTCAGAAATGACCTTGGAGCAAGGACGCTTTACGTGGAAACAAGAGATATATTCATGCTCTCACTACAGTTCTTCCTTCCTGAAATCGTCCCAAATCAGACCATTGAGCAAGCCCTCTGACTTATTCTATGGGTCAATGGAAACTTCATTTCCCACTCTGATAAACTCGCCTGACACTTCCACAGAGCACTCCCATATTTTTTATTGGTAACCCACGATACAGTCGGGCTTCCGCACATTTTGAACAGAAAATAGCTGATTCTGCAGAGAATACTGGCTTTTGTGCAAAAATGTTTAAATTGTGTGCAGAATAAATCTGTGACAATAATAATAATAATAATAATAATAATAATAATAATAATAATAATAATAATAATAATAATAATCTTTATTTATACCCTGCCACCATCCCTCCAAGGGTGACTCTGGGTGACTTTATTGTTATTGTGTTATTATGCTTATATACTTTGTTGCGTTTTATATGTTTGCACTATTGAGTGCTTTTGTGAGCTGCCCCGAGTCCCTTTGGGGAGATAGTGGCGGGATATAAATAAAGTATAATAATAATAATAATAATAATAATAATAATAATAATAATTTTATTTATACTCTGCCACCATCTCCCCAAGGGTGACTTTATTATTGTGTTATTATGCTTATATACTTTGTTGTGTTTTATATGTTTGCACTATTGAGTGCTTTTGCGAGCCGCCCTGAGTCCCTTCGGGGAGATGGTGGCGGGATATAAATAATGTATTATTATTTGATACGCAACAAGATGAGTCCACAGCAAACCAGATCACTATGCTGGTTGTTGTATCACACGCCAGACACTTCCTAAGTGTCTAGGACTATGTGCTGTATAGGTGAATAATGTGTGCAGGTCCAGGTAGGGTGGTTTTTTGCAGCTGACAGAGGGTAATTTTGTCAGCGCTGATTGATTTTAAGTGCAGGCCAAGGTCTTTAGGCACTGCACCCAGCGTGCCAATCACCACTGGGACCACCTGGACTGGCTTGAGCCAGAGTCTTTACAGTTTGATCTTTAAATCCTCGTATCATGTAAGTTTTTCCAGTTGTTTCTCTTCAATCCCACTGTCGCCTGGGATTGCAACATCGACCATCCATACTTTTTTCCCCATCATCGTAAGGTCAGGAGTATTGTGCTTCAAAACTCTTTCTGTCTGAATTTGGAAGTCCCAGAGTATTATTTATTTATTTATCTATCTATTTATTATTTACTATATTTATATACCTTCTCTCTCAGCCCGCAGGTGACTTGGGGCGGTTTACAGTCGGTACCAAAACCATAAAATACAATTAAAAACATTAAGATAATATAAAACCATAGCAAAGTCAATAAAAGCATATATCATTAGGGTCTCCTGGTAAAAAACATTGTCCAATCGCATCGTTCAGTCGTTCCATTTTCCAATGTCTGTTACACTGTGTTTGCAAACGCCTGCTCAAAAAGCCAAATCTTGACTTTTTTTCCAGAATGTTAAAAGGGAGGGGGCTGATCTGATATCCCTAGGGAAGGTGTTCCATAGCCGAGGGGCCACCACTGAGAAGGTCCCGTCTCTTGTCCCCGCCAGCCATACTTGTGACGAAGGCTGGATTGAGAGCATGGCCTCCCCAGATGGTCTTAAAGTCCTGGCAAATCAAAGAGTAGTTTGATTTTCTGCAACTTTTTCAGGATTATTTGTATTGTTATTGTTGCTATTTTCTGCTGCCCTGGAGACTCAGACACGGAACATTGGCTTCAAAGTACAGGAAAGGAGATTTCACCTGAACATTAAGAAAAACTTCCTAATTGTGAGAGGTGTTCAGCAGTGGAACTCTCTGCCCCTGAGTGTGGTGGAGGTACAATCTTTGAAGGTTTTTAAACAGCAGCTGGATGACCATGTGTTGGGAGTGTTTTGAATGTGATTTTCCTGCTTCTTTTCAGCGGGTTGGACTGGATGGCCCATGAGGTCTCTTCCAACTGTATGAGTCTATGACTCTATGATTACTTAGGCGTTCTCTCATTGTCCAAGTAGGATTATCTTCCAAGATCAGTGTCCTGGGTGGGTCCGTAGATAACTATGGAGCCCTATTCTTGATCTGCATGTTCTCCCACAGTGAGGGCATTGGTTTCCAGGTGGAAGGCGATCCTGGTCAGGGTTGGTTTGATGCACCTTCCTCTTGGCACGTTTCTCCCTTTTGTCCTCCATTTGTGCCTCTTCAAATTCTACAGCACTGCTGGTCACAGCTGACCTCCAGCTGGAGCACTCAAGGGCCAGGGCTTCCCAGTTCTCAGTGTCTATGCCAGAGTTTTTAATTCTATGATTATTGTTCTATTTAAACATACAGGCAAATTGACACACTCCACAATATGGTTTTATCACTTTAATTTGATGGGTTTTTCTCCTCCTTTTTGTAGTGAACACTGTGGATTTGTGAGGAAGAATGGTTTAAAAATATATTATTTATTAGATGCAATAACATGTTTTACATACCAGGGGCACCACATTTCTACCAGTACGTTTGTATTTGTTTTGTGAATGTTTTGTGGTTTGGACAGGTTTTGTTTTGCGAGGCTTATAAACGGGAAAGAGTTAACTTTCTTTTACTGCGAGGAGGAACCAGCAGCATTCATCACTGAAAGACAGGCATTTTCTGTCCCTAAGGAGATAAAAGAAAGCTGTTGCAAAGGTGTATTTATAGCTCCTGCTGTCCTCCAGGAAGTGAAAAGACCCAAAGTCACTTCCTGCTGTCTGTTTCGGATGACATAACTCTCGAGGCTTAGAGTTTTGCAAGTAATTCCCTTATTCAAGCAGGGCTTGCATGAAGTCACGCAGCTGCTCCCCCGATGCACAGTTTGCTTTGCATGCAGACTTTTCGCCCTGCCAAATTTACTCAATTTTTCTTTAAAAAAGCAAAGCATTAACATTTTGATCTGTCGTTTTCTGCCCCTCCCTCCCTCCCTTTCTTTCCTAAACAATGACAACAGCAACCCTTGCCAGCCCTTACAACTTCAAACGTGCTACGGGATTAGATGTTCATTGCTTTTATATCCATATCATTGTGGAATAATCCTATTACAAGTTGGAATAGATTTTGTAGGGCTGAAAGAAGAGATCAGAATGTGGCCCGATTGTATGCAGCTGTGAATTCGTATACTTACTCATCTAATTGGTTACATTTGAAAAACCAAAACTGTTTTACAAAAAAGTAAAGGGAATTTGTTCGTAATATAGGCATCTCAGATTTATCTCCTCGGGCTTGTATGACTTGATTCTCTTGCTACAAAATGGTTAAAGGAGTTAGTATACTTACTTACTTAGGCGATCCCTCGATTTCTGATTAGGATTTTCTTCCAAGATCAGTGTCATGGTGGTGGGTCCATAGGTGACTGTGGAGCCCTATTCTTGATCTGCATCTTCTCCCGCAGAGAGGGCATTGGTTTCCAGGTGGAAGGTGGTCCCGGTTGGGGTTGGCTTGACACGCCTTCCTCTTGGCACATTTCTCTCTTTCACCTTCAATTCGTGTCTCTTCAAATTCTACAGCACTGCTGGTCACAGCTGACCTCCAACTGGAGTGCTCAAGGGCCAGGGCTTCCCAGTTCTCAGTATCTATGCCACAGTTTTTAAGGATGCCTTTCAGCCCATCTTTAAATCTCTTTTCCTGCCCACCAACATTCCGTTTTCCATTCTTGAGTTCAGAATAGAGCAACAGCTTAGGGAGACGGTGGTCAGGCATCCGGACAACCTGGCCGATCCAGCGGAGTTGATGGCAGAGGACCATCACTTCAATGCTGGTCTGTGCTTCTTCCTGCATGATGACATTTGTCCACTTGACTTCCCAAGAGATTTGCAGGATTTTCGGAGGCAGCGTTGATGGAATCATTCCACGAGCTGCATATGATGTCTGTAGACATTCAATAGCTGGGCCTGTAACAGCTGCACCAGCACAAGCACCTTGGTATCCCTACAGATGTCCCAGTCCTCAAACACTCTGTGCTTCATTCGGAAAAAAGCTGCACTTGCAGAACTCAGGCAGTATTGTATTTCAGTGTCAATGTTGACTTTTGTGGTGAGGTGGCTGCCAATATGTTAATTACAAAGTTGTCTGTGCATATTCAGGAGAAGACCTACAAGCCACTCTAAAAACCTTCGCAGAAGAATATGAGAAGCTCAGCCTGTAATTGAACATCGAGAAAACCAAAGTGCTCTTCCAGCAGTCACCGGCCAATTCCTCTCCAATGCCAGAAATACATCTTAATGGTGTAACGTTAGAAAATGTTGATCAGGAGTTAGTATATTGAGTTAGAAGATAGAAAGACTTTGGGTTCAAAATGGTCATTTATCTACAGTGTTTCTTGTAGCATCGTTGTACCTATCATTACAGGTTAAGTACGTGGCAGAATGAAAATCACACATAGTTCATGTCTTCACCAATCCACAAACGTTCTTGCTAGAGAAAAGATATGCCACACAGATGATCCATAAAGAATAAGGTGTTTACTCTTTTTTATGCAAAGCAACATATATACAGTCATGTGAACAGTTGAAATGACTCACACAATGTCCTTTGACTCACACAATGTTCTTTGAAAAATTAGAGAGATGGGCCAAAACTAACAAAATGAAGTTCAACAGTGACAAATGCAAGATACTCCACTTAGGCAGAAAAAATGAAATGCAAAGATGCAGAATGGGGGACGATGGGTTCGAACTACAAGAAAGGAGATTCCATCTGAACATTAGGAAGAACTTCCTGACTGTGAGAGCTGTTCAGCAGTGGAACTCACTTCCCCGGAGTGTGGTGGAGGCTCCTTCTTTGAAGGCTTTTAAACAGAGGCTGGATGGCCATCTGTCAGGAGTGCTTTGAATGCAATTTTCCTGCTTCTTGGCAGAATGGGGTTGGACTAGATGGCCCACGAGGTCTCTTCCAACTCTAGGATTCTATGAGTCAATGATGCCTGGCTCAAGAGCAGTATGTGTGAAAAAGATCTTGGAGTCCTCGTGGGGAACAAGTTAAACATGAGCCAACAATGTGATGCAGCAGCAAAAAAAGCCAATGGGATTTTGGCCTGCATCAATAGGAGCATAGTGTCTAGATCTAGGGAAGTCATGCTATCCCTCTATTCCGCTTTGGTTAGACCACACTTGGAATCACACTGTCTCCAATTCTGGGCACCACAATTCAAGAGAGATATTGACAAGCTGGAATGTGTCCAGAGGAGGGCGACTCAAATGATCAAGGGGGTGGAGAACAAACCCTATGAGTAGCGGCTTAAAGAGCTGGGCATGTTTACCCTGAAGAAGAGAAGGCTCAGAGGAGACATGATAGCCATGTATAAATATGTGATGGGAAGTCACAGGGAGGAGGGAGCAAGCTTGTTTTCTGCTGCCCTGGAGACTAGGATGTGGAACAATGGCTTCAAACTACAAGAAAGGAGATTCCATCTGAACATTTGGAAGAACTTCCTGACGGTGAGAGCCGTTCAACAGTGAAACTCTCTGCCCCCGAGTGTGGTAGAGGCTCCTTCTTTGGAAGCTTTTAAACAGAGGCTGGGTGGCCATCTGTCGAGGGTGCTTTGAATGCAATTTTCCTGCTTCTTGGCAGAAAGGGGTTGGACTGGATAGCCCATGAGGTCTCTTCCAACTGTATGATTCTATGATTCCTTAGGTGTCCATGTGAAGGACCTTCTTCCAGCAGCCAAGAAGCAAAAATACAAAACTGTCCTTGGCCTGCACTTAAAAACAATCAGTGCTGACAAAATTCCCATCTGTCAGCTGCAAAAGGACATCCTACTTGAATCCGCGCACTTTATTCGCCGATAGATCACACAGTCCTAGACACTTGGGAAGTGTCTGGCATGTGATCCAATACAAAAGCCAGCATAGTGATCTTGTTTGCTGTTTACAAATCTTGTTGTGTATCAAATAATAATAATAATAATAATAATAATAATAATAATAATAAATGGTAATAATGATCATAATAAATATATAATAATGCATAATTTTACATCCTACCTGCCTCACCTCCTGGCTCACAGCGGAGCATAACATAGTTAAACAAATCATCATAAAAACATTCAGTAAAGTGCATATATTAAAATGCATATCACACATATTAAAAATACACAGAACAATTTAAAATTCAGAGTTAAAAAATTGACTGGGTAGGCCTGCTGGAATCGGGAGCCCTCGGCGGCGCAGTGAGTTAAACTGCTGAGCTGTTGAGTTTGTTGACAGAAAGTTCACAGGTTCGAATCTGGGGAGTGGCGTGAGCTCCCCAGATCAGCCCCAGCTTCTGCCAACCTAGCAGTTCAAAAACATGCAAATGTGAATAGATCAATAGACTCCTTATGCTCCGTGGGGTTAATCTCAATGCTACTTTCAGCGTCTATTTTCCCCTTGTCTTCAGTTATCACCTCAAGGCAGCTATCAGTCAAGTTGTCTTGAAGTAACTCATACTTATTTTTGCAAAAAAAAAGTCATATATAAAATCCTCCTTTCCATTCTTTAGCCATTTGCTTGCTTTGCCATTCTGTTTGTCTGGGAGAGCTCGTTCTCTCTTCCTTTTTCCCATTACAAATTAAAAGAGAGAGAACCAATAAGCCTTGTCAGTTATTAAAAACTGCAACCAAAATAATAAAAAAAATGGGTAAAAATATAAAAGAGTAAAATGTCTTTGTCTCTGCATTTCTTGTTTGTAGAAGGAAAGGACCATCCACTAAAGAAAGGGGGGGGGGGGATCCTTTACCTTGCAATAGATATCCGTAGAAAAACAACTCAAGAGAAACGCCGAGTCTTCTGATAAGAGAGTTCTTCAGGGTTTCAAATTAGCTTAGATAAATTGTCACTCCCTTTCGAAGAAGTCAGGAAATTATCTTGTTAACATGCTTCGACCTTCAGGCTGTTTAGGATTCTTAGTTTTCGTTTTAGAAGTTCTTAGTAAGTAACCCACGGACAGGGGTGGCTCTACCCATTACGCAAAGTAAGCATTTGCAGTATAGTTGTTTTTGCCCAGGGGCGCTCTTGAAGCGCTCTTGGGGGAAAATAGACCTTGACATATGCGAGTTGTAGTTACTGGGATGTATAGTTCACCTACAATTAAAGAGCATTCTGAACTCCACCAATGATAGAATTGAACCAAAAATGGCACACAGAACTTCCACGATGAACAGAAAATATATATCAGTGATTGGTTGGGGGGTGCGTCAAAATACTGTTTGCTTACTGTTGAAAATTACCTAGGTCCATCTCTGCCCACAGAGCGACGTTATCAGAGTGTTTCACTCTGCGGCCCTCCTGTGAGTTGTAGTTTGGTGAGGCAGCAGCAGCACTCTCGAGTAGATCAATAGATACTGCTCCGGTGGGAAGGTAACGCTGCTCCATGCAGTCATACTGGCCACATGACCTTGGAGGTGTCTACGGACAACGTCGGCTCTTCAGCTTAGAAATGGAGATGAGCACCACACCCCACTTAATGTCAGATGATCACCACACCACACTTAATGTCAGGGGGAAACCTTTACCTTTACTAGGCCTGCCGGAAGAGAAAGGTCTTCAATTAAACAAGTCACTCCAATTTGTACTTCTCAGACCAACATGCCAATCGGAATACACTTACTTTCCAGTCTCTAACAGTTTGAGAAGTGTACGGAGAAACTATTTCAGAACTCCTTTCAGAACTCAAGGGGGAAATGTTTGGGATTAATCATTTTTGGACCACAAGGAGACATCAGTAGTCTGTCAAAAACTACAGGTGAACATGTATATCGTAAAGTTGTCTATATAAATGTCCCTAATATAAGCTTTATTTATACAATGTCATAAAGTTGTGTGTCAAAAGCATTATTAGGGTAAGCTGCACATTAAAATGAAGGCAATCTATGAGCTCCCCCAAAGCACAAAGTAGCTGCACGCAATAACATCCTGTGGAAACTTACTGGCAGCACATGGGGTGCAGACCCAAAATTAATAAGAACATCAGCCCTAGCCTTGTCTTATTCAACTACCGTGTATCCCTGCCATGTTTGGTCCATGCAAAGCAGGTGAACATAGCATTGAACGAAACATGCAGAATAGGCCTGGGTAACAACGGAAAAATTTGTTTCTAAAATCGATTCGTTTTTTGGGGGTTTTTGCGTTTTGATATTTAAAAGAATTCCGAAATTTTTCTTTTAAAAAGTTCAATATTTACGAAATTTTGTAAATGTTAAAAAAATTACAAAACATTAACGAAACAAATACGAAACAATAACGAATCGATTCGTTAATGGCGGACGCGACCGCGCAATACGCTAAAAAACCTCCAAATGGGACAGGGGGAACTTCTGAAGCTTCCCTCTCCCTCTGTTGTTGACTGTTGGTGTGATATTATTTTTTTTTCACTAATTAAACAAAAAACAACTATAAAACTTGCCCCAGACATGCGGAAATAATAACGAAACGACCTCAAACCAATAACGAAACGAATACATAACGAATCCGAAGCATTTACGAAACGAATTTAAAAATTCATTTTGTTTTTAAGTTGCTCCAGAATGGTTCGTTATCGCTTCGTTATAAAAAAAATAACGAATTTTTAACGAATTACGAATTAACGAAACGAAACCACCCAGCCCTAAAAACCACACGGTCGCGGAGAAAGAGGCAGAGAAAGAGGCGGAGTCTTTGACGTCATCGGTCGTGCTGGCACAGTTTGCTCTCCCAAGAAGAACTCTGTGAAAGCCACCCACTACCAGCCTCCTCCCAGTAGACTCAAATCAAGGGAAAGCTTTATGAGAACTACCACTCCTCTTGGTATCCTCCCAGCAACAGCAAGGGTAACCCTCTGGGCAGCTAGACCAGGAAATCCCAACTGGATGACCCCCCACGAGGGTCTTCCTCCAGGGGCAAACCAAGAATGGGCAACTTGGAAGTCCCTGAACAGACTCCGAAGTGGAGTGGGCAGATCAAGAGACAACCTGGCAAAATGGCACTACCTAAAAAGAATCCCACACCTTGTGTGACTGTGGAGCAGAACAGACAACTCCGCATCTGTATGCTTGTCCACTATGCCCTGCCTCATGTTCGGAGGAAGAATTTTTGGAGGCTACAGACAATGCTGTTGCTGTTGCCCGTTTTTTTGCCACCTGTGCTCCTTCTATTTTTATCAGTTTTATACTAATGTATGCAATGCATTTGATACAAAATAAATAAATGCTCCCCCAAAAAAGGCAAACGTTGTGTAGTTTGCAGTACATATTCATGTTATTTTAATGTGTTTCTTTCATTGTCTTGGCATTTCTAGCTGTAGCCCAAATCAGTCAAAGAGTATCCAGCAGGACTAACAGAGAACAGATAGAGCTGATGCCAGTCAGTCCAAAGGTTGTTCAGCAATGCAATAGTCCAGGTAAACAAAGCCAGCAAGAAATAAAACAGAGTTGTGATTTGCAGCCAGTCCAAGGTCAAGAAAACACTGATAGTCATCAAGAAGGAAGGCTGAAAGCAACAAAGCTGTCAAGGAGAAGCTGGGAGATTTATAGACAACTGTCCCAAGGCCCAAGTA
Organism: Anolis sagrei ordinatus; assembly: GCF_025583915.1. Classification (NCBI taxonomy): domain Eukaryota; kingdom Metazoa; phylum Chordata; class Lepidosauria; order Squamata; family Anolidae; genus Anolis; species Anolis sagrei. The sequence continues at coordinate 9,301,290 of NW_026844367.1, read as the reverse complement.
GACAATCTCCCTTGCTGATGGCAATGGGTTTCTAACTCCTGCAATCTCAAATAGGGATCGGACCCCTCTCTGCCTCAACCTCCAGCTTCTCCAACTCAGAGGAAGCACCAGCATCGTGAGCTGTAAATTATTAGCAAATTCTCATTCTCTTTGTCTGAATTTTCTAACTGCAGAGGATCAACTGTGACACCTAAGCCCCTTCTCATTCCTCAAAGAGGCAAAGCATTCCAGGAAAGAAAATAGATGAAAATCATTGTCATGGGACATGTACTGGTGCAGCCCAATAAAAGCATAGAGGAGGATGGCCCTGCCATTTCTACACTTGCCAACTCATTAGCAGGCATGGACAAACTTAAGCCCTCCAAGTGTTTTGGACTTTAACTTCCACAATTCCTAACAGCCTATCACAGTGTTTCTCAATCCAATGCCATGACCCCTTAATACAGTTCCTCATGTTGTGCTGACCCCCAACCATAACATTATTTTTGTTGCTACTTCAGAACTGTAATTTTGCTACTGTTATGCATCGTAATGTAAATATCTGATATGCAGGATGTATTTTCATTCACTGGACCAAATTTGGCACAAATACCCGATATGCCCAAATTTGAATACTGATGGGGTTGGGGTGGGGGGGCAGTTGAATTTGGGAGTTGTAGTTAGTGGGATTTATAGTTAACCTACAGTCAGAGCACATTCTGAACTCCACCAACGATGGAATTGAACCAAACTTTGCACACAGAACTCCAATGTCCAACAGAAAATACTGGAAGGGTTGACCTTGAGTTGACCTTGAGTTTGGGAGTTATAGTTCACCTACATCCAGAGAGCACTGTGGACTCAAACAATGATGGATCTTGATCAAACTTGGCACCAATACTCAATATGTCCAAATGTGAACCCTAGTAGAGTTTGGGGAAAATAGACCTTGATATTTGGAAGTTGTAGTTGCTGGGATTTATAGATCACCTACACTTTAAGAGTATTCTGAACCCCACCAACGATGGAATTGAACCAAACTTGGCACACAGAACTCCCATCACCAACAGAAAATGCTGGAAGGGCTTGTTGGACATTGACTTTGAGTTTTGGTGTTGTAGTTCACCTACATCCAGAGAGTTTTGGTGTTGTAGTTCACCTACATCCAGAGAGCACCGTGGACTCAAACAATGATGGAGCTGGACCAAACTTGGCATGAATATTCCATATGCTCAAATGTGAACACAGATGGAGTTTGGAGGAATATAGACCTTGATATCTGGGACTTGTAGTTGCTGGGATTTATATATCACCTACAATCAAAAAGCATTCTGAATCCCATCAATGATAGAATTGGGCCAAACATTCCACACAGAACCCCCATGACCAACAGAAAATACTGTGTTTTCTGATGGTCTTTGGCGACCCCTCTGACACCCCCTCATGTCCCTCCCCTGGAGTCTCAATCCCCAGGTTGAGAAATGTTGGCCTACCAGCTGTTAGAAATTGTGGGTGTTGAAGTCCAAAACACCTGGACGGCCAAAATTTGCCCATGCCTGCATTTGAGAGTAACTAAAAGGTCAGGATTTCATATTTAGTAAGAACAAAACCTGCAGTATAATATCTCAGTGAATTGAAATATCCCACCATTTGAACCCTCTGTAGTTTGGTTGTGTAAAAACTAGATATGGGAAAATGCATATGCAGTACGTCCACACACTTAGAGCTTACCCTTTCAATATAGATGGGGAAGATCTCAAAGAAGCTTCTATCAATATTATCTTGAATGCGAGGCAAAGCCTCAAAACAGCTAATGGATGTTTAATTCCAGGGTTGCCCAAGCACTGGGAGCTGCCTGGGGTCCATCCAGAAAGCCACCCATCACCAGAACACCAAAAGACATAAGAAGAGAAAACTTCCATGGCCACAGGTCCAGAGATGATCAGGGCACTTCTTCTACCTTCTTTGCCTACAGTAAAGACTGCAAGTATTCAAAATGCACGGCTTCATAGTAGCCAATCAATTCAGGGAGTTAATTTCCTGTCCTTGGCAGAGATATAACATTTCCAGAAATATCCTCCTCTGTCTCTTCATGCGCAGGCGTTCGCAGCTGTAATACAAACCATGAGCACAGTGGAGCTCAATGGAGGATCAAATAGGCTGCAGAAAGACTTCAGGACCATGGACAGCTCCAATACAACAAACTGACTCAAGTTCAGCAGAGCCTTTTTATTCTTGGGCTGGAGTGCATTGTCATAACTCTAACTTGGTATGGTTCTGTGCTCAATGGCTCTGGGTGCATCTACATTGGAATTAATACTGTTGGATACCACTTTAACTGCTATGGCTCAACTCTGTAGTTTTGATTTTATTTATTTATCGTGTCAGGGGCAACCAGACTATTGTATTACTTTTCTAACAGAACAAAACAAACAGATAAAAAAAAACACAAAGTTTGCAAACTTGATAGTTAATTAAATGTCCTTTGACCAGTATCTGGCCACTTGGAGTGCCTCTGGTGTTGCCGCAAGGAGGTCCTCCATTGTGCATGTAGCAGGGCTCAGGTTGCATTGCAGCAGGTGGTCTGTGGTTTGCTCTTCTCCACACTCGCATGTTGAGGATTCCACTTTGTAGCCCCATTTCTTAAGGTTGGCTCTGCATCTCGTGGTGCCAGAATGCAGTCTGTTCAGCACCTTCCAAGTCGCCCAGTCTTCTGGGTTCCCAGGAGGGATTCTCTCATCTGGTATTACCCACGGATTGAGGTGCTGGGTTTGATCCTGCCACTTTTGGACTCTTGCTTGCTGGGGTGTTCCAGTGAGTGTCTCTGTAGATCTAAGAAAACTATTTCTTGATTTAAGTTGTTGACGTGCTGGCTGATATCCAAACGGGATGAGCTGGAGATGTCACTGCCTTGGTCCTTTCACTATTGGCTGCTACTTCCCGGCAGATGTCAGATAGTGCAATACTGGCTAAGCAGTGTAATTTCTCCAGTGGTGTAGGGCGCAGACACCCCGTGATAATGCGGCATGTCTCATTAAGAGCCACATGCACTGTTTTAGCATGGTGAGATGTGTTCCACACTCAGCAGCAAGGGCAGTTGTCTTCACTGTGTCTGGTTGTGATCCCCAGGTTGTGCCAGTCAGTTTTCGTATGATATTGTTTCTAGCACCCACTTTTTGTTTGATGTTCAGGCAGTGCTTCTTGTAGGTCAGAGAACGGTCCAGAGTGACTCCCAGGTATTTGGGTGCGCTGCAATGCTCCAGTGGGATTCCTTCCCAGGTCATCCTCAGAGTTTTGATAGTTTTGATAGTAGATGGAGGTAAAAGTAAAAGTTTTCCCCTGATATTAAGTCTAGTCCTCTCTGACTCTGGGGGTTGGTGCTCATCTCCATTTCTTTCTTTTTTAAAAAATAGATTTTTATTTTATTTGAAGGAATAAGAAAATACTGATATTGTATTTTGCTAATAATATAATATATTGTGTGAAAATATATATTGTAAGCCACTCTGAGGCCCCTTCGGGGTGAGAAGGGCGGCATATAAATGCTGTAAATAAAATAAATAGTTTTTCTTGTTTAATATTCCAAGTAAAGTGGGGAAACAATTTAATTAAAGGAAAGTAGGAAAAAAGAAAGAGAGGGAAGTGGGTACAACCTGGGAGAACTGAATAACAACAAAAACGAGAACAAATATATAAAAATAATCATATATTACTATATTGCACTATACCATTATATTGTAATTCATTAGTAATAATACATGTAATTAAATATATAATTATAATTATAATATTGTATTATTATTACTAGTATTATATTGTATTACATTATAATATTATAAATTTATTTATTTATTTACTTTATTTCTATACCGCTTTTCTCAGCCCTTAGGTGACTCAAAGCGGTTTACATAATACAGAATATCACCGGGGTAGTTGTAGTCTTACCTGGTCTTTTTGCCTTTTCTGCCAAAGAGGACCAGGCCTCGCCTAACTACTCATTCCAGGACTCCACGGCATTGAGCCATGGCAGTTAAACTGGTGCCAAACTGCATTAATTGTACAATGTAGATGTATCCCCCATGACTTCCCCATCTAAACGGTTCCAACTCCTGGCTACTATTCAGGAGGCAAAGCATTTAGCATGGCTAATTAACATTTTTTGGAAATTTTACTTTTTGTACTACAGCCCCAAGTCAGGGAATCTGGGGGAATCTGGGAGCTGTAGTGCAAAATGTAGTTTCGCCAAACTCTGTTTGACTTCTGCATGACAACAAGGTGTTCCCAAGGAGCTTTTATAGAGAGTTTGCCAGTTCCAGAAGTGATGAACTTCTTTTGGTTGTTGCATGAATGAAAATCATATGACTGCAAGCATCATTTAGTAATAGAAGACTGGGCTCGACACCAAGGTACCCACAGGTATAAGGAAATTTGACTAAATCCATGGCACTCTCACTAATGGAAAGCTTATGTGCCAAAAAAGAAGAGAGAGATGGGGAATGCAACTTTTGCTAAATGGGAAAATATGATCTCTTTTAGGTGAGATGTTTGCGAATTATTTATAACTCTTTGCTCCATTTGCTCCAACCCTAACACCAAAGGATCACAATCTTAGACTTCAGCGCTTCTCCCAAAACTGGTCCAACCTACCCAAAATCAACGAGATCTGGCTACCAGTATTTATTTACTTTATTTACTGTTATAATTTTAAACTCAAACACAGGAGAACTCCAGACAAGAAACAATCAGGAACACCTAATCACTTCTCAACAAAAGATTCCCCCAGGCAGTAACAACTCACACCTAAAAATATGTGTGTGTGAATCATATATATCTATCTATATCTATGGCTGGATGGCTCTTTGTCAGGAGGGCTTTGATTATGTTTTCTTGCCCTGGTGAAGGGAGTTGGATTGGATGGCCTTAGGTATTTTCTGTTGGTCAGGGGGGTTCTGTGTGAGAAATTTGACCCAATTTTGTCATTGGTGGAGTTCAGATTTTAGGTGTACTATAAATCCCAGCAACGACAACTCCCACATGTCAAGGTCTACTTCCCCCAACCTCCATCTGTGTTCACATTTGGGCATATTGATTATTCATGCCAAGTTTGGTCCAGATCCATCATTGTTTGAGTCCATAGTGCTCTCTGGGTGTAGATGAACTACAACTCCCAAACTCAAGGTCAATGCCCACAAAACCCTTCTAGTGTTTTCTGTTGGTCATGGGAATCCTGTGTGCCAAGTCTGGTTCAATTCTATCATTGTGTGGGTTCAGAATGCTCTTTGATTGTAGGGGAACTATAAATCCAAGCAACTACAACGCCTAAGTGACAAAATAAAAAAATTGTGATGGTCACTCCTTGCGTTAGTAGGTGTCTTGTGTCCAAATTTGGTGTCAATTCACCCAGTGGTTTTTGAGTTCCGTTAATCCCACAAACGAACATTACATTTTTATTTATATAGACTAGCTGTACCCTCCACACATTGCTGTGGCCAACCTTCCCTCCCTCTTTCTCTCCTTCCTTTCCTCTACTTCTTTCTTCCTATTTATCTTCT
>NW_026844367.1:9210759-9290759 GCF_025583915.1 Anolis sagrei ordinatus | reverse complement strand
TAGATCTTGTAGAAATCAGGCAGCAAAGCTTCTCATAACATAGAAGATCAAGTGGCTGTTGGCTTGGCCTATACCTCTCGCCCATACCTTCCTTGTAGTGAAGATTACCTATCTTTAGGTAGGGAAAAATGCAATTATTCATGAAGACTGAAACAGTGTGCTGGGCCTTCCTTGTGCAGTGATTATTTATAGATGGGGGCTGTAGGCAGTCTAGCTTCTCAAGTGTGTTGCTAGAGGCGTGTTGAAATACCAGGACAGAGCTGGTGGCAAGTCACTGCTGTCTGGTTTTCCATCCACACTGTAGAATTATTGCACTTTGACTGCCCTAGCTCCATCCTGTGTAATATCAGGATTTCTTGTTTGCTGTAGCACCTTCTCTGTCAGAGAAGGGCAAATATCTCACCAAACTACAAACCCCAGATTCCTATGGCAATCATTGTGGTGTCAAACTGGGGTGATTCTGCAGTGTGGATACAACCTAGATTAGGTTGGGTTGTTTAGTTGCTCAGATGAAATACCAGCATTGGCCTTGCCTCCTTTTATGTTTTCCTGATGTAATTACGTGCTTCCAGTCCCCCATCCCCCCCCCCCCAAGTGCAATAATGACTTTTTTCATGTCAGGAGAAACTGCAAGTCACTTCTGGTGTGAGAGGATTGGCCGTCTGCAAGGACGTTGCCCAGGGGATGCCCAACTCTCACCAGATTCGAACCGCTGACCTATCGGTCAGTAGTCCTGCCAGCACAAGGATTTAACCCATTGCACCACCGGGGGCTCCAGTAATGACTTTAGGCCCCCCCTTTTTTTGTCGTGTCAGGAGCATTAAAATGAGAAACTGCAAGTCACTTCTGGTGTGAGAGGATTGGCCGTCTGCAAGGACGTTGCCCAGGGGATGCCTGGATGTTTGATGTTTTTACCATCCTTGTGGGAGGCTTCTCTCATGTCCCCACATGGGGAGCTGGAGCTGACAGAGGGAGCTCAACCCACTCTCCCCAGATTCAAACTGCTGACCTGTCAGTCAGCAGTCCTGCCAGCATAATGTTAATAGAATAAAATAATAAATACTATCATAATAGTTTTGTTTTTTTTGTCATGTCAGGAGCGACTTGAGAAACTGCAAGTCGCTTCTGGTGTGAGAGAATTGGCCGTCTGCAAGGACGTTGCCCAGGGGACGCCCGGATGATTTGATGTTTTATCATCCTTGTGGGAGGCTTCTCTCATGTCCCCGCATGAGGAGCTGGAGCTGACAGAGGGAGCTCATCCGCCTCTCCCCGGATTGAACCTGCGACCTGTCGGTCTTCAGTCCTGCCGGCACAGGGGTTTAACCCACTGTGGGGAGATAAATGCTTATCTGAAATAGTCCAGCTTCCCACAGAATATGGAGTAACACTGTTCTCTGATATGACATTGAGAAGTGGGCTCTCTCTCTCTATATATATATATTCAAATAAAATATAATGTATGATTATATGAAATGCAATGTCCTGTGTTCTGATAAAAATATATTTAGTTGCAGCTGTCTCAAATACTTTTTCAGTCATTGATGAGCTTTGTCATTGAACGCCATTGAATGGAATATAAATATTGGCTCAAAATAAAACTGGAAGGGAGAGAGAGAGAGATCTGACCGCTCACAAAATGCTCTCTCCTCCTGCCCTGTAGTTTATTAGCTTATTTACTTGTGAAATACTGATATTTATAATTTGGGAAAATATGTTGTACATGTTAATCTTTATGACAGAGTAATGCAAGCCTTTTTGGTTATTTCTGCTACATTATGCTGAATATTATATCTATAGCAAGAACCTCCGGGGCATGTTGACAGACGTTTATGTGTAAAATTATCTTACATTTTTTAAAAGTAGTCTAGTCAGTCTAATGTAAAGTATAGGATTCTGTAGTATTTCTCTTTTCTGCTGCTATGCAGCTTTACTGGTGTCTAAAAGCACTGCATGGCCATTGCTGCTTGTGACATTTGCAGAAACCATAGTAGTTCTTCCAACACAGAGAAATTCAAGTCTCCATTCAGTAATTTGTGGTCTACAGTAGATGACAATTTTGGTCTACTTTTCTCCGAATTTTGATCAAATCAAAAGGAATGGATTCATTTGTGAATGAGCTACATTTCTTTTCATACTGATTCACTAATAGTGCCAAAGCAGGCCATAAAATGAAGGATTGAAAGAGAGAGACTAGAAAGGGACTCCCTTTCATAGAACATGTTTGGCACAAAAGTGCTCTGTGTATGTACGCTCTGGATGAGAAAGTGTCTGCTTTAAAGTCATGATTAAAAAAGAGAGTAATCATTTTAATGCTCCAATAATCTACTAAATGACGGTAGACTTCAAGGTCTTTCATTGTTGTGATGCCTCCTCCTCCAATAATATTGCTTTTGTTTGCTTGTGCTTTGGTTTTTTTATTGTACCAATGCAGTAAGCTGTTCTATGCCAGAGCGACCTGGTTTTCTGTTGGTCTTGAAGTCTCAGGATTAAAACATTTGAATTACATCCTGAGCCCACGATCTTAAATATTCAATTCATAAGTGGAATCCTAGAGTTGGAAGAGACCTCGTGCACCATCCAGTCCAACCCCATTGTGCCAAGAAGCAGGAAAATTGCATTCAAAGCACCCTCAGTAGATGGTCATCAAGCCTCTGTTTCAAAGACTCCAAAGAAGGAGCCTCCAACACACTCTGGGGCAGAGAGTTCCACTGCTGAACAGCTCTCAGTTAGGAAGTTCTTCCTAATGTTCAGGTGGAATCTCCTTTCATGTACTTTGAATCCATTGTTCTGCATCCTTGTCTCCAGGGCAGCAGAAAACAAAAATAATTAAATTAAACAGATCCAGTAGTGCTGATCTCTGATAATTTGGAGCTATTAATTTCCGAGTGAAGTGGTAACATCATACTATCTGTAGCACTACCTATTCGGGAAATTAAAATATCATATGGTAATGTTGGAAATGTTCCTGGGTGAGCTGGAGTTCCCAGTGCTGTTGCTCAGAAAGTGCAAGTTTGCCAGCCATCTACATTTTTTGGAATATTTCCATATATATTATATTATATTATCTATAGAAATAAAAATGTAATTTTCGTTTGTGGGATTAACAGAACTCAAAAACCACTGGACGAATTGATATCAAATTTGGACACAAGACACCTAACAATCCAAAGTATGCCCTTCACTCAAAAAAATTGATTTTGTCATTTGGGAGTTGTAGTTGTTGGGATTTATAGTTCATCTACAATCAAAGAGCATTCTTAACTCCACCAACGATGGAATTGAACAAAACTTGGCACACAGTTCTCCCATGACCAATAGAAAATACTGGAAGGGTTTGGTGGGCAGTGTCCTTTGGTTTTGGAGTTGTAGTTCGCCTACATCCAGAGATCACTGTGGACTCAAACAATAATGGATCTGGACCAAACTCTACACAAATACTCAATATGCCCAAATGTGAACACTGTTGGAGTTTGGGGAAAATAGAATCTTGACATTTGGGAGTTGTAGTTGCTGGGCTTTATAGTTCACCTACAATCACAGAGCATTCTGAACCCCACGAACGATAGAATTGGGCCAAACCTCCCACACAGAACCCCCATGTGGGCCACAGCAATGTGTGGCAGGGGATGTCTAGTAAGATAATAATAATAATAATAATAATAATAATAACAACAATAAACTTTATTTCTACCTCGCCACCATCTCCCCGACGGGGACTCGGGGCGGCTTAGATGGGGTCAAGCCCGGACAACATAATACAGCAATAAAATCAAAGCATATACAACAGACAACAACAACATTATCAAAATCACATTAAAATAATAATAATAAAATAAAATAAAAATTCCAATAGACACAATCACGATAAAGATGACATATTCCAAATTAAAAAAAAAGATATCTTGGAGATGAGAGCCAAGTCTAAGCACAAAATTCATTGATGTGTCATATACAATGTATGTGAATAGTTTGAAGGTAATTTTAATAATTTTGTGCCTGAAACAAAAGTTTGTGTACACAGAACCATCAAAAAGCACAAGTGTCACCATAGCCACCATCATGACCATTTTTGGATTTTGGAGCATTACAGATTTTTCATGCCACTTGGATAGGGAAACTAGTCTGTGAAACTAAGGTATTGTGACTAAAGCTGTACATGTGAAAGAAGGAGAATTTTAATGGAAGTGTATAGGCACATGGTTTATTATTGGGCTCATTCTGCTTAAACAAACTGGTCTGGTTTGAAAGAATTGATCTGAATAAGGTGAAGATAAAGGGCTTTTGGAATATTGGAAGGTGATTTGGTCTTCCCTTGTTTGCTTGATAGTGGTACAAAACAACATCATGTTTAAAATTTCTGGCTATTCGTACAAAGGTTGAATGAAAAGTAATGCCTCCACCTTCGTAACTCCCCAATGGATGGCAGTACTGATATGCAGCAGGTACTGGCTTGTTCGGTAGACTCTCCTATACAGTTCCATTTTGGCAGGAAGCCTTAACATTGAACGGTTATGTTGTTAAAGTGCAAAGTATGGAACACTGTGCAGACGGTCGGTCAATGCAACTTAAGCAATGTGCAGTCATTGGATTATTGACAGCAGGTGTCATCCCAAAGGGTATTCATCAGAGAATGCAAGCTGTTTATGGTGATTGTGTTGATGTGAGTCCTGTACGTTGTTGGGGGAGTAAGTTTAAAGATGTTGAGGTGGGAACATCTGACTTGCGTGACAAACAACGAGTTGGACGTCCTGTGACAGCAACCACCGAGTTTCACAAGCAAAAGGTTGACAGACTGATTCAAGACAATCGTCGTATCACTCACGAGGGAAATTTCAAGCGTAATCAGCATTTCACAAGAATGTGTGGGTCATATTATTGCTTTGCTTGGCTATCAGAAGATCTGTGCGCAAAGGGTTGCGGAAACAGAGTATCGTCTTCCTCTGTTATGGCTTCAGAAAACTTGTTCATTGTTGGCAGAAATGTATCCAATTGTCTGGTGATTATGTGGAAAAGTGTATAGTGGTAGTTAAAGAGCACATTCTAAGGATTATTTTTGCATTTGATTTATTAAAATATTCCCATCCAAACTCAAGGAACGAAGGTGGAGGCATTACTTTTCATTCAACCCTCGTAAATTAGAGCTCATTAGAGTTGTCTGTTAAGCTCGTCTTTGCTCTACCTTTGCAGTTTTGACTTTTGCAGATACAGTTATTCATAGATTTGATTAAAATGTTTGTACGATTCTCTGGATCCTCCATAGTTACTGTATGGTCAATTGCCTCCAGTCAGGTTGGAGGGCCTCGAAATTTCTACAGAGCACACCTTTCTAGAACTCTCTAGATCCTCTAAATAAGTGGTTCCCAACCTTTTTTTTTTTTACCACTTTAACCAGGGACCACTTTGTCCAGGTACCACTCTCCAACATTAGTACCAAAAGGGTTACGAATCAGTTTTTGGTCAATTTTAGATTTGTTTTGATTATTTGGGATGCTGATACAAAAAAATTGTATTGGATAGACCACATCAATTCTAGCTTCAGATACAGAACATATACCATCCAGTAGTTGCCATCTGCTCACTCACAGAATCATAGAATCATAGAGTTGGAAGAGACCTCATGGGCCATCCAGTCCAACTCCTTGCCAAGAAGCAGGAAAATTGCATTCAAGCACCCCCAACAGATGGCCATCCAGCCTCTGTTTAAAAGCTTCCAAAGAAGGAGCCTCTACCACACTCTGGGGCAGAGAGTTCCACTGCTGAACAGATCTCACAGTCAGGAAGTTCTTCCTAATGTTCAGATGGAATCTCCTTTCGTGTAGTTTGAAGCCATTGTTCCATTGTGTCCTAGTTTCCAGGGCAGCAGAAAAGAAGCTTGCTCCCTCCTCCCTATGACTCCCCCTCAAATATTTACACATGGCTATCATGTCTCCTCTCAGCCTTCTCTTCTTCAGGCTAAACATTCCCAGCACTTTAAGCTGCTCCTCATAGGGCTTGTTCTCCAGACCCTTGATCATTTTAGTCTCCCTCCTCTGGACACATTCTAGCTTGTCAACACCTCTCTTCAGTTGTGGTGCCCAGAATGGGACACAATATTCCAGGTATTTAATAAGCCCCTCAGCACTAGAAGAGGGTTTCTCAAGACCAGTTGCTCTTGTTGCAGCAGTGTAGTAATGGTGAGGCCACGGACCATATTTTAGTTCTTGTGGACCTCTGGTGGTCCACGGACCACAGGTTGGGGACCACTGCTCTAAAGCAATTCCATAGTCAGCTTCCTGCAGACATTAACTGTAATGCTGGAAGACCTAGAGATTCTTTGAAAAGTGTCCACTCACATTAAAAAAAATAGCAAATTATTTATTTTTGTAGACATACACCATTTTTGCACACAGAATACAGGGACAGTTGTACACTGAAAACATTTCACTCTGTTCCTTGCCAATTGGAGTTCATCACCTACATAAGCAACAGGTGTTTTCTGTAGCATTTCATCAAAACCACTGGCTCAAGCATTGCCAACAAGATGTCACTCAAATCCTAAAGTGTCCAGGGACTGCCGACACTGTTTAATTTTATTGGAAATTGCTGATGGACTTTCAAATTCCATTATACCAAGTTATTTAGCATTCTGCCACCTGGCGCACAGCTTACCTGATCCTGCAAGAATGTCAAAACAACATGATTTGTACCGAAGTTTAGTTTAACATTATGTGTGAACCAGGTCTATATATTCCTGACATGAAATGTCTACTTTTAAAAATAAGTATCCTAGGCATGAATTTAGAGGGAATATCCCAATTGAAGGTTTTGAAAGTTTCTGCTTTAAGGGGCCAAAAAAGGGAAAAAAGAATGGAGCTGTAGATATGAATTGCAAAGAGATGCACATGGAGGCATTTAAAACTAGCTTCTGGAACTCAGAGCCCTTCCACACCACGATCTAACCCCAGAACAGCGTTTCTCAACCTGGGGGTTAGGACCTTACTTTCTTACTTAGGTGATCCCTCATAGTCCGAGGATGATGGTCCTCCAAGTGTAATATCCTGGTGGTGGGTCCATAGGTGACTGTGGAGCCCTATTCTTGATCTGCATCTTCTCCCACAGGGAGGGCATCAGTTTCCAGGTGGAAGGCGGTCCCGGTCGGGGTTGGCTTGACGTGCCGTCCTCTTGGCACGTTTCTCTCTTTTGCCCTCCATTCGTGCCGCTTCAAATTCTGCAGCACTGCTGGTCACTGCTGACCGCCAAATGGAGTGCTCAAGGGCCAGCGCTTCCCAGTTCTCAGTGTCTATGCCAGAGTTTTTGAGGTTGGCTTTGAGCCCATTTTTAAATCTCTTTTCTTATCCTCCAACATTCCGTTTTCCGTTTTTGAGTTCGGAATAGAGCAATTGCTTTGGGAGAAGGTAGTCGGGCATCTGGACAATATGGCCGGTCCAGCGGAGTTGATGGCAGAGGACCATCGCTTCAGTGCTGGTGGTCTTTGCTTCTTCCAGCACGCTGACATTTGTCCATTTATCTTCCCAAGAGATTTGCAGGATTTTCCGGAGGCAACGCTGATGGAATCATTCTAGGAGTTGCATGTGACGTCTGTAGACAGTCCACGTCTTGCAAACGTATAGCAGGGTTGAGCTTTATAAACAAGCACCTTGGTCTCCCTACGGATGTCCCAATCCTCAAACACTCTCTGCTTCATTTGGAAAAATGCTGCACTCGCAGAGCTCAGGTGGTGTTGTATTTTGGTGTCAATGTTGACTTTTGTGGAGAGGTGGCTGCCAAGGTAGTGGAAATGGTCAACATTTTCTAATGCTACACCATTAAGCTGTATTTCTGGCACTGGAGAGGGATTGGCCGGTGACTGCTGGAAGAGCACTTTGGTTTTCTTGATGTTAGGGTTAGGACCCCTAAGGGGGTCACAAGGGGGTTTCAGACGGATTTCCAAAGACCATCGGAAAACATATATTTCTGATGGTCTTAGAAACCCCTTTGGTAGAGAAGGCTTAAGATATCTCCACCTGTCATTCTCTTCCTTTTTGGAAACAGACGGCAAGTCCCCCATCAAATGTCCTCCTCTGCTGTGATGACCAGCCTCTCAGCCAAGGGGAGGGCTGTTTCTGAGACTCCAAGCGGAGAGGGGAGAGCAGGCGTGCTCGGCGCATGGCAGTGTGGTGTGCATGTGCGGGTGAGGAAGAGTGTGCAAGGTGGGAGGGAGGTTCGTGCCAGGAAGTCCCTTCAAGGCATGGGGGTTCTGTGTGGGAATTTTGGCCCAATTCTATTGTTGGTGTGGTTCAAGGGGCTCTTTGATTGTAGGTGAACTATAAATCCCAGCAACTACAACTCCCAAATGTCAAGGGCTATTTTTCCCCAAACTCCACCAGTATTCACATTTGAGCACATTGAGTATTCATGCAAAGTTTGGTCTAGATCTATCATTGTTTGAGTCCACAGTGCTGCCTGGATGTAGGTGAACCACAACTCTAAAACTCAAGGTCAATGCCCACCAAACCATTCCAGTATTTTCTTTTGGTCGTGAGAGCTCTGTGTGCCAAGTATGGTTCAATTCCGTCGTTGGTGGAGTTCAGAATGCTCTTTGATTGGAGGTTAACTATAAATTCAAGCAACTACAACTCCTAAATGACAAAATCAATCCTCCCCCCAACTCACCAGTATTCAAATTTAGCATATTGAGTATTTGTGCCAATTTTGTTCCAGTGAATGAAAATATATTCCAGTTCAAAGCAGATAATGTGGGATTTTATTCAGTTGTGTGGAAGGGGCCACAGACTGATTTGATCCTTGGAGCTTACCAGAGGGGCATTCCAAACTGCCCATGGCAAATAGAATATTACATAATCATATGCTATTTAAGATGCAAGATACTTTTTATTTATTGAAAGATTATCTCACTGTTTGTTGATTTGAGACCAGCTACTTAATGTATCTAGCTCTTCATCATTAAGGTTAAATAGAGCCAAACAGTTGTGTCTTAATGCAGGCTTTGGTAAACTGAAATTTATCTCACATTTGCTGATCCTGCAAGTCATTCTCACTCCTCTGGTAGCTTGCAAACTCCATCTAGTTTTCTCTTGCAGGTAGCAGTGTGATTAAAAACCAAGCAGACTCTTTGTGTGGGTGGTACTTACGCTTGCTTTCTGCTTCTTGCTTCTGTCAAGCTTTATAATCTGCAGAGCTCGCACACTGCTATCATAACTGCTGCAAGAGACAGCTTGGCTTTCCTTGGTATTTCTGTGTTTTTGGGAAAGCTCTGGTGTGTCCTTACCCCCTTAAACTGGTCCAACATGTATTTAGCCTTCTTCATATTTGAGAGCATGATTCAAAAAGCAAATGCTAGTATTGCTGAATGCTTAGAATGTATTGCAGCATTATATATTTTGGCCATTTTCAGCATGCACTGTGGAGTTAAAAATAATATTTTAAAAACTTGCTACTGATCCTGATTGCCTAGAACAGTGATGGGCAACGTTTTGAGCTTGGTGTGTCAAAATTTGCCAAAAACCTGAGCATAACTTGGGTGGGGTGTCGCTTCGAGAGAGAGAAAATAATTTGGCAATATTTATAGTTTAAATAAGAAAAAGGTATATTCCATGCTGAGTTATGGAGTGAACAATGCTCAAATGTGCAGATGTTAAATTTGTAGAGCCTTTTACAAATTTAAGGATGGAATTAGATTGGCTCTTATAAGGTGTACTTCTCTGTATGCGGCTGCATGTGGCCGCGTGTCATCAAAAATAGCCATGTGTGTCAGTGCTGACATGCGTGTCATAGGTTCACCATCACGGGCCTAGAATAACGTTTCTCAACCTGGGGGTCAGGACCCCTGGGGGGGTCCTGAGGGGGGTGTCAGAGGGGTCGCCAAAGACCATCAGGAAACAGAATTTTCTGTTGTTCATGGGGATTCTGAGTGAGAAGTTCAGCCCAATTCTATTGTTGGTGGGGCTCAGAATGCTCTTTGATTGTAGGTGAACTATAAATCCCAGCAACTACAACTCCTAAATGTCGAAGTCTATATTTGCCAAACTCCACCAGTGTTCACATTTGGGCATATTGAGTATTCGTGCCAAGTTGGTTCACATAATTGTTTGAGTCCACAGTGCTGTCTTGATGTAGGTGAACTACAACTCCAAAACTCAAGGTCAATGCCCACCAAAGCTTCCAGTACTTCCATCATTGGTGGAGTTCAGAATGCTCTTTGATTGTGGGTGAACTATAAATCCTAGCAACTACAACTCTCAAATGACAAAATCAATCCCCCTCAAGCCTCAACCCCACCAGTATTTGTGCCAAATTTGGTCCAGTGAATGAAAATACATCCTGCATATCAGATATTTACATTACAATTCATAACAGTAGCAAAATTACAGTTCTGAAGTAGCAACGAAAATAATTTTATGTTTGGGGGTCACCACAGCATGAGGAACTGTATTAAGGGGTCATGGCATTGGGAAGCTTGAGAAACATTGCACTAAAGCATGATTCAAAAAGCAAACACCAGTGTTGCTGAATGCTTAGAATTTATTCCATCATTGTATATTTTGGCTTCTGCATTTTTTCAGCATGCACCATGGACTTAATAATATTTTTAAAACTCTCTATCAAGCCTGGTTGCAAACCAGTTACATGGAGTCAGGCATGTAACTGGTTTGGTCTCATAAATCATATATTACAACTTATGGCGCAGTGGGTTAAAGCACTGAGCTGCTGAGCTTGTTGACTGAAAGATCGCAGGTTTGAATCTGGGGAGCGGCGTGAGCTTGCGCTGTTAGCCCCAGCTTCTGCCAACCTAGCAGTTCGAAAGATGCAAATGTGAGTAGATCAATAGATACCGCTCCAGCGGGAAGGTAGCGGTGCTCATGCAGTCATGCTGGCCACATGACCTTGGAGGTGGCTATGGACAACACAAGCTCTTCGGCTGAGAAATGGGTTTGAGCACCACCTCCCACAGTTGGACACGACTGGACTTTATGTCAGGGGAAACCTTTACCTTTACCTACGGTGCATGTTTGAAAACCTCATCGATGTGCTTTTTCCTTCCTACATCCTATCAAACAATAGCTGTTGAATCTGTGGATATGGAATATACAGGTTCTTTATTCACAGATTCAGCCACCCACAGCTTGAAAATAGTTCGGATAGCTTGAAAATATTTTGGATAGCTTCCCAAAAAAGCTAACCTTATTTTTACCATTTTATATAAGGAACATAATTACTAATTTTTATTATGTTTAATTAAAAATAGCACAACAACAGAGAGAAAACAAACAAGGACATCTAATCATCTCTCAACAAAAGTTTGCTCTAGGCACTGTCAGGCCATTATTTATTTATTTATTTATTTTATTTCGTATACTTCTACCTCGCCCTTCTCAACCCCCGAGGGGGGACTCAGGGCGGCTTACAAAAAGGCACAATTTGATGCCTACACAATAATACAATAAACGTATAAAAACAACAATTGAACAGTTATAACAATTAAAACATCAAAAAATCACAGTCAATAAACCAATCACATGCACAGCGTTCGCCAACTCTCCTTGGGTGACCAGAGGCTGATAGGCCTCTCCCTTGCCCCTTCCCAATGGCTCCTTGTTTCCGCTGAGGGCTCTCCTTCTGTGTCCTGCTTCTTGACACATTGTCTATTCTTATCCGTCGTCATAGTCCTTTATTTATCTGCCAGATTGCCCAAACGCCTGGTCCCAAATCCATGTTTTTAATTTCCTTCTAAAGGAAAGGAGGGATGTCGCTGATCTAATTTCCCTGGAGAGTGAATTCCATAGGTGAGGGGCCACCACTGAGAAGGCCCTGCGCCTCGTCACCGCCAATCTCACTTGTGATAGAGGCGGGGCTGAGAGCAGGGCCTCCCCAAAGGATCTTAAACTCCGAGGAGGGACGTAGAGGGAGATCTGTTCGGACAGATATGCTGGGCCGGAACCGTATAGGGTTTTGTAGGTCAAAACCAGCACTTTGAATTGTGCTCGGAATTGGATCGGCAGCCAGTGGAGCTGACATAGTAGAGGGGCGGTATGCTCCCTGTATGACCACCTTGATTATATGCTAATCAAGGTGGTCAGTTGAAACATTCACACCTAGCTCCAGCAGACAAGAGTCCTTTGTCTCACCCTGGTCATTCCACAGATATATAAACCCTTTTTCCTAGTTCCAACAGACCTCACTACCTCTGAGGATGCTTGCCATAGATGCAGGTGAAACGTCAGGAGAGAATGCCTCTAGACCAGTGGTTTTCAACCTTTCTAATGCCGTGACCCCTAAATAAAGTTCCTCATGTTGTGGTGACCCCCAACCACATTTTCGTTGCTACTTCATAACAGTAATTTTGCTACTGTTATGAAATGTAATGTAAATGTCTGATATGAAGGATGTATTTTCATTGTTACAAATTGAACATAATTAAAGCATAGTGATTAATCACAAAAACAATATGTTTGGGGGAGTGTGGGCAACGGATGATGGGATCTGAAGTACCTTCAACTGATGCAGCTCTGACTTCCAGAGACCACTGAGACACCCCCCCCCCCCCCCCCCCGAAATACAGGCTTGGACCAAACTTGGCATACAGAACCCTAATGACCAACAGCAAATACTGGAGGGGGTTGGGGGGAACTGATAGTGAATTATGGGAGAGGTAGTTCACCTACATCCAGACAGCACTGTGAACCCAAATTACTATGGATCTGGACAGAACTTGGCACAAATAGTATGCTCAAATCTGAAGACTGGTGGAGTTTGGGGAAAATAGACCTTGGCATTTGGGAGTTGTTGGGATGTATAGTTCCCCAGCCATCAAAGAGCATTCTGAAATTCAGCCACAATTAAATTGGACCAAACTTGAGCTGTGTGGAAGGGGCCTGGGTTCTCTGAGGCCCCAAATAACCCAGGCCCCTTCCACACAGCTGAATGAAATCCCGCACTGGCATTTGGGTCCTCTTCCATACAGCTGCATAAAATACACACTGAAGTGGATTATCTGGCTGTATGGACACAGATAATCCAGTTCAAAGCAGATAATGTGGGATTTCATTCAGCTGTGTGGAAGGGGCCTGGGTTATTTGGGTCCCCTTCCATACAAATGCATAAAATACACACTGAAGTGGATAATCTGGCTGTGTGGACATAGATAATCCAGTTCAAAGCAGATAATGTGGGATTTCATTCATTTGGGGAAAATAGACCTTGGCATTTGGGAGTTGTTGGGATGTATAGTTCCCCAGCCATCAAAGAGCATTCTGAAATTCAACCACAATTAAATTGGACCAAACTTGAGCTGTGTGGAAGGGGCCTGGGTTCTCTGATGCCCCTTCCATACACCTGCATAAAATACACACTGAAGTGGATTATCTGGCTGTGTGGACACAGATAATCCAGTTCAAAGCAGATAATGTGGGATTTCATTCAGCTGTGTGGAAGGGCTAGGTTAGTTGGGGCCCCTTCCATACAGCTGCATAAAATACACACTGAAGTGGATTATCTGGCTGTGTGGACACAGATAATCCAGTTCAAAGCAGATAATGTGGGATTTCATTCATCTGTGTGGAAGGGGCCTGGGTTATTTGGGTCCCCTTCCATACAGCTGCATAAAATACACACTGATGTGGATTATCTGGCTGTGTGGACATAGATAATCCAGTTCAAAGCAGATAATGTGGGATTTCATTCAGCTGTGTGGAAGGGGCCTGGGTTAGTTGGGTCCCCTTCCATACAGCTGCATAAAATACACACTGAAGTGGATTATCTGGCTGTGTGGACACAGATAATCCAGTTCAAAGCAGATAATGTGGGATTTCATTCATCTGTGTGGAAGAGGCCTGGGTTAGTTGGGTCCCCTTCAATACAGCTGCATAAAATACACATTGAAGTGGATTGTCTGGCTGTGGGGACACAGATAATCCAGTTCAAAGCAGATAATGTGGGATTTCATTCAGCTGTGTGGAAGGGGACTGGGTTATCTAGGGCCCCTTCCATACAGCTGCATAAAATACACACTGAAGTGGATTATCTGGCTGTGTGGACACAGATAATCCAGTTCAAAGCAGATAATGTGGGATTTCATTCATCTGTGTGGAAGAGGCCTAGGTTAGTTGGGACCCCTTCCATACAGCTGCATAAAATACACACTGAAGTGGATTATCTGGCTGTGTGGACACAGATAATCCAGTTCAAAGCAGATAATGTGGGATTTCTTTCATCTGTGTGGAAGAGGCCTAGGTTAGTTGGGGCCCCTTCCATACAGCTGCATAAAATACACACTGAAGTGGATTATCTGGCTGTGTGGACACAGATAATCCAGTTCAAAGCAGATAATGTGGGATTTCATTCATCTGTGTGGAAGAGGCCTGGGTTAGTTGGGTCCCCTTCAATACAGCTGCATAAAATACACATTGAAGTGGATTGTCTGGCTGTGGGGACACAGATAATCCAGTTCAAAGCAGATAATGTGGGATTTCATTCAGCTGTGTGAAAGGGGCCTGGGTTATTTGGGTCCCATTCCATAAAACTGCATAAAATACACACTGAAGTGGATTATCTGGCTGTGTGGACACAGATAATCCAGTTCAAAGCAGATAATGTGGGATTTCATTCATCTGTGTGGAAGAGGCCTGGGTTATTTGGGTCCCCTTCCATACAGCTGCATAAAATACACACTGAAGTGGATTATCTGGCTGTGTGGACACAGATAATCCAGTTCAAAGCAGATAATGTGGGATTTCTTTCATCTGTGTGGAAGAGGCCTAGGTTAGTTGGGGCCCCTTCCATACAGCTGCATAAAATACACACTGAAGTGGATTATCTGGCTGTGTGGACACAGATAATCCAGTTCAAAGCAGATAATGTGGGATTTCATTCATCTGTGTGGAAGAGGCCTAGGTTAGTTGGGGCCCCTTCCATACAGCTGCATAAAATACACACTGAAGTGGATTATCTGGCTGTGTGGACACAGATAATCCAGTTCAAAGCAGATAATGTGGGATTTCATTCATCTGTGTGGAAGAGGCCTGGGTTAGTTGGGTCCCCTTCAATACAGCTGCATAAAATACACATTGAAGTGGATTGTCTGGCTGTGGGGACACAGATAATCCAGTTCAAAGCAGATAATGTGGGATTTCATTCAGCTGTGTGGAAGAGGCCTAGGTTAGTTGGGGCCCCTTCCATACAGCTGCATAAAATACACACTGAAGTGGATTATCTGGCTGTGTGGACACAGATAATCCAGTTCAAAGCAGATAATGTGGGATTTCATTCATCTGTGTGGAAGAGGCCTGGGTTAGTTGGGTCCCCTTCCATACAGCTGCATAAAATACACACTGAAGTGGATTATCTGGCTGTGTGGACACAGATAATCCAGTTCAAAGCAGATAATGTGGGATTTCATTCAGCTGTGTGGAAGGGGCCTGGGTTATCTGGGTCCCTTCCATACAGCTGCATAAAATACACACTGAAGTGGATTATCTGGCTGTGTGGACACAGATAATCCAGTTCAAAGCAGATAATGTGGGATTTCATTCATCTGTGTGGAAGGGGCCTGGGTTATTTGGGTCCCCTTCCATACAGCTGCATAAAATACACACTGAAGTGGATTATCTGGCTGTGTGGACATTGATAATCCAGTTCAAAGCAGATAATGTGGGATTTCATTCAGCTGTGTGGAAGGGGCCTGGGTTAGTTGGGTCCCCTTCAATACAGCTGCATAAAATACACATTGAAGTGGATTATCTGGCTGTGTGGACACAGATAATCCAGTTCAAAGCAGATAATGTGGGATTTCATTCAGCTGTGTGGAAGGGGCCTGGGTTATTTGGGTCCCCTTCCATACAGCTGCATAAAATACACACTGAAGTGGATTATCTGGCTGTGTGGGCTCCTCCTTCCCCAACAGCTAAGACGTTTCTTACCCAGGGCGCAACCAGCTGGTCCACTCACTAACCTTGCAGCAACAACAACAGGCAGAGCCTTCGAGCCAGGGAGGGGGGAGGCGGGGCAAGGCAGCAGGACCCTTTTCCTCTTCCTCCAGTTGCCCATCGAGGAGGACGAGGAGAAGGGACACTGCTGCAGTTTCTCCGCTTCTTCCTCTTCCATGGCCAGTTGGAGGAGAAGAAACAGCAGCAGAGCCCCTTCTCCTCTTTTTCCTTCTCTTTCTCCTTGATGGCCAGCTGGAGGAGGAGGAGCAAGAAGAGGAAAAACAGCCGCAGCAGCCCCTGTGCGGCCTCCGCGGTTTCTCCTCTTCTTCCTCCTCTTCTTCATGGGGGAACTGACCTTTGTTTTGGTGAGTTGTAGTTCACCCACACCAGAGAAATTGACCTCCCCCCATGATGGTCCTGGGTCAAACTTGGGCAGCAAGAGCCAGCCCATATGGGGAGCCTTCCACTCGACCCCCACCCCTTCTAAGCTCACGGGGAGGGGAGGGCCCAAGAAGGTCTCCAAAAATAGTGTACCTTCTCCCTTGCGCGCCTTTGCCTCTAAGCTCCTCCTCTTGACTCCATGCAGCCTTGTGGGAAGAGGAGGAGGAGCCGACCTCGAGTGCCTGCATGTTTGGCTGGCACAGGGGCTGGCAGCCATTTTGGAGGGGGCGGGGCTAACCGAGGTGCCTTCGCGACCCCCCAAAAATGACCCAGCGACCCCCCTGGGGGTCGTGACCCCCAGGTTGAGAACCGCTGCTCTAGACCATGGCCATATAGCCTGGAAAAACCTACAACAACCCAGTGATACCGGCCATGAAAGCCTTCAACAGTACAATAAAATTATTATTATTATTATTATTATTATTATTATTGCTACTATGTCATTATGTATAGTAAAACTTGAGCATCTATGAATTTGGGTATCCACAAGGGTCCTGAAACTAAACTCCAGCAGTTACCAAGGGCCCACTGTATATAAAAGTAGAATATACTTATGCATAAATGCAGTGGACCTGATAGTGGATTTCACAAGGTGTGAACCATTAGGTCTGGTGTGTGCTGCTGTTACAGCTCTTAAGTCTTTAGCGTAGGATCCATTTGTCACGTAGATGGAAAAAGTTACAGCTTGCCAAGGCAAGAAGCTAATTTCAAGGCTGATTAATAGTTGTTCATCTTTTTAGGAGATATGGGTTAACAGCTTTAAGAAATAAATGAATCGTAATCATTCTAAATTACCCCCTGCCCTTGTTTCAGCAACAGATACCAAATTATCATAGTATACGAACAGTATGGGTCTTCTGCATGTGAAAAGAGAAAAAACAATTTTGTCACATCCTCACTGAGCAGTTCTTTCTATTCTCTCACGTTTCCACTGAAAGGTTTATATTTCTCCGTTTTTGAACTGCCTGAAGAGAAGCAGGCACTTGTACTTGTTTTTATCTAACCTTATTGATTAGGAACTTACTTGCAGTAGCAAAGGACATGTTTCTAATGGTCTCTTCTTCAAGCCAAGCTTCTCTATAATGAAATTAATCTTGAAATAGAGCTACTGCATAAATATCTTAAAAGCACCAAATCCTGTCTGATCTTGGAAGCTAAGCAATTTCAACCCTAGTTACCGTATATACTCAAGTATAAGCCGTCCTGAATATAAGCCGAGGGACCTAATTTTACCACAAAAAACTGGCAAAACATATTGACTCGAGTACAAGCCGAGGGTGAGAAATGAAGCTGCTACTGGTAATGGTCAGTAGGTTAAACGTTTTTGAGTATTTACACAAAACTGTAATTTAAGATAAGACTGCCCAACCATTATTCTAACCCCCTTCAATGTAAATGTGCTTACCTATTACCTATAATGATAGAATAAAAAATAAACGTAATCTATATAAATAAAAGTAGAATATATTTATGCATAAATGCAGTGGACCTGATAGCTGGATAATGGAGAAAGGCAGGGAGTTTCAGAAAAACATCTACTTCTGCTTCATTGACTATTCTAAAGCCTTTGACTGTGTGGATCATAATAAACTGTGGCAACTTCTTGGTGGGATGGGCATCCCAAGCCACCTTGTCTCTCTCCTGAGGAATCTGTACAAGGACCAAGTAGCAACAGTCAGAACTGACCACGGAACAACAGACTGGTTCAAGATTGGGAAAGGCGTACGGCAAGGCTGCATCCTCTCACCCAACCTTTTTAACTTGTATGCAGAACACATCATGCAATGTGCGAGGCTTGACGAATGCAAAGCTGGGGTGGAAATTGCTGGAAGAAACATTAACAACCTCAGATATGCAGACGACACCACTCTGATGGCCGAAAGCGAGGAGGACCTGGGGAACCCTCTAACCAAGGTGAAAGAAGAAAGCACAAAAGCCGGGTTGCAGCTAAACATCAAAAAAACCAAGATTATGGCAACAAGAATGATTGACAACTGGGAAATAGAGGGAGAAAACGTGGAGGCCGTGACAGACTTTGTATTTCTAGGCGCAAAGATTACTGCAGATGCAGACTGTGGCCAGGAAATCAGAAGACGCTTACTTCTTGGGAGGAGAGCAATGTCCAGTCTCGATAAAATAATAAAGAGTAGAGACATCAGACTGGCAACAAAGATCCGCCTAGTCAAAGCCATGGTATTCCCTGTAGTAACCTACGGATGTGAGAGCTGGACCTTAGGGAAGGCTGAGCGAAGGAAGATCGATGCTTTTGAGCTGTGTGCTGGAGGAAAGTGCTGAGAGTGCCTTGGACTGCGAGAAGATCCAACCAGTCCATCTCCAGGAAATAAAGCCCGACTGCTCACTGGAGGGAAGGATACTAGAATACAGGAGGCTCACTTATTACACAATCATGAGGAGACAGCAAAGCCTAGAGAAGACAATTATGCTGGGGAAAGTGGAAGGCAAAAGGAAGAGGGGCCGACCAAGGGCAAGATGGATGGATGGCATCCTTGAAGTGACTGGACTGACCTTGAAGGAGCTGGGGGTGGTGACGGCCGACAGGGAGCTCTGGCGTGGACTGGTCCATAAGGTCACGAAGAGTCGAAGACGACTGAACGAATGAACAACAACAACATATAAATAAAAATGCAATGTTTGTTTGTGGGATTAACATAACTAAAAAACCACTGGACGAATTGACACCAAATTTGAACACAAGACACCTATCAGGCCAACGAGTGACCATCACTCATAAAACACTGAAAAACACAGCAGAAGGGACTTAAAAAGCCAAAAAACCCACAAAAATTACATTACAACGCATGTGCAAACACATATATATGCAAACACACATATATGCGCATATACACAAACATACACACACTCATATACACACACGCAAAACACATATACACAGACTGGGCCACAGCAACGTGTGGCAGGGGTCGGCTAGTAACATGTAATAAAAATAACAATAGAGTAAGTAATGGGAATTTAATAATAATCCATATAAATAAAAATGTAATGTTTGTTTGTGGGATTAACAGAACTCAAAAACCACTGAACGAATTGACACCAAATTTGGACACAAGACACCTAACAACCCAATGTATGTCCTTCACTCAAAAAAATGATTTTGTCATTTGGGAGTTGTAGTTGCTGGGATGTATAGTTCATCTACAATCAAAGAGCATTCTGAACCCCACCAACGATGGAATTAAAGCAAACTTGGCACACATTTCTCCCATGACCAACAGAAAATACTGGAAGGGTTTGGTGGGCAGTGTCCTTTGGTTTTGGAGTTGTAGTTCACCTACATCCAGAGATCACTGTGGACTCAAACAGTGATGGATCTGGACCAAACTCTACACAAATACTCAATATTCCCAAATGTGAACACTGGTGGAGTTTGGGGAAAATAGAATCTTGATTTTTGGGAGTTGTAGTTGCTGGGATTTATAGTTCATCTACAATCAAAGAGCATTCAGAACCCCACCAACGATAGAATTGGGCCAAACCTCCCACACAGAACCCCCATGTGGGCCACAGCAACACGTGACAGGGGACGGCTAGTAAATGTAATAAAAGTAATAATAGAGTAAAATAATAATAGAGTAAAATAATAAATGTAATAAAAATAATACTAATAGCAGAGTAAAATAATAAATAACCTTGACTCGAGTATAAGCCAAGGGGATTTTTTTCAGCCTAAAAAAGGGGCTGAAAAACTAGGCTTATCCTCGAGTATGTACAGTAGTACCTGTAAAAGAGATTGTCAGTGAATATCAGGTGCTATAAGATGTATTTCAGAGGAACTAGAAAAGCCACCTCTGAGGATTCCTTGCCTAAAAACCATATGGAATTCATTGGGTTTACATAAATTGACAGGCAACCTGAAAGCAAATATATACACACACAACTGAGCTGTGGAGCAAAGGGAAATCTGTTCTGATGCTATTATTAGCAGCGCCAGGACAGCAGCCATCACAGTCAGGGTAACTCTCTGTGTGTGAATGAAATGGATGAGATGAAGAGAAAGCTTTTCCCTAACTATGTATTTATTAATATACAGGTTATCCGGAATTCTGAAATCCGAAATGCTCCAAAATCCCAAATTGTCCATATGGTGGCCAAGATAGTGACACCCTGTCCTTTGTCCGATGTATGTAAACTTTGTTTCATTCATAAAATTAAATAAAATGTGGTGTATTAAGTTAACACCAGACTCTCTATAAAATATATATTTGGGACAAAAATAAATTTGAACTTGGATTTGAAGCCCATCTCCAAGATATCTCATTATGTATGTATACATTTTTCCCGTCCTAAATATCTCGGTGTCACCTTAGATCAATGGTTCTCAACCTGGGGTCCCCAGATGCTTTTGGCTTACAACTTCCAGAAATCCCAGCCAGTTTACCAGCTGTTAGGATTTCTGGGAGTTGAAGGCTAAAAACATCTGGGGACCCCAGGTTGAGAACCACTGCCTTAGATAGAACGCTAACACTGTATGAACACCAAGCACTAAGTAACTGCACACAATAACATCCTGCGGAAACTTACTGGCAGCACATGGAGTGCAGACCCAAAATTAATCATAACATCAGCCTTGTCTTACTCAACTGCTGAGTATATCTGCCTGGTTTGCCACAAATCTGCCCATGTGAAGAAGATGAATATAGGATACCTCAAACCTACACCTGTGGATAGACTCTACAAGCTAGCTGGCATTGCCCCCCCCCCCCCGGACCAAACTCCCAATTAGTTGCTGCTAACTATTTTGAACACTGTGAAAGCCACCCACTGCATGGCTATCAGCCTCCTCCCAATAGACTTAAATTAAGGAAAAGCTTCATGAGAACCACCAATCCTCTAAATGTTTCCAGCAACAGCAAGAGTCTCCCTCTGGGCAGCTAAACCAGGAAATCCCAAATGGATGGCCCCCCACGAGGGTCTTCCTCCAGGGGCAAACCAAGAATTGACAACTTGGATGTCCCTGAACAGACTTAGAAGTGGAAGGGGCAGATTGAAAGATAACCTGGCAAAAATAACACTACCTATAACAGTGGTTCTCAACCTTTCTTATGCCTCAACCCTTTAATACAGTTCTTCATGTTGTGGTGACCATCAACCATAACAATATTTTTGTTGCTACATCATAACTTTAATTTTGCTACTGTTATGAATTGTCATGTTAACATCTGATATTCCTGCTTCTTGGCAGGGAGTTAGACTGGATGGCCCATGAGGTCTCTTCCAACTCTTTGATTCTATGATTCTATGATTCTATGTATTTTCATTCACTGGACCAAATTTAGAACAAATACCCAATACGTCCAAATTTGAATACTGGTGGGGTTGGAGGGGGAGATTGGTGTTGTCATTTAGGAGTTGTAGTTGCTGGGATTTATAGTTCACCTACAATCAAAGAGCACTCTGAACTCCACCCATGATGCAGTTGAACCAGTCTTGGCATACAGAGCCCCCATGCCCAACAGAAAATACTGGAAGGGTTTGGTGAGCATTGACCTTGAGTTTTGGAGTTGTAGTTCACCTTCATCCAGAGAGCCTTGTGGACTCAAACAGTGATGGATCTGGACCAAACTTGGCATGAATACTCAATATGCCCAAATGTGGACACTGGTGGAGTTTGGGGAAAATAGACCTTGACATTTGGGAGCTGTAGTTGCTGGAATTTATAGTTTATCTACAATCAAAGAGCATTCTGAACCCCATCAATGATAGAATTGGGTCAAATTTCCCACACAGAACCCCCATGAACAACAGAAAATACTGTGTTTCTGATGGTCTTTGGCAATCCCCCTGACACCTCCCAGGGGTCCCACATCCCCAGGTTGAGAAACGCTGGACTATGAGAATCCTCTACTTTTTGTGACTGTGGAGCAGGACAAACATCTCTGCATCTGTATTCTTTCCCACAATGTCCTGCCTCATGCACAGGGGAAGTATTTGCTTAAATCTACAGACAATACGATCGCTGTTGCCCATTTTTGGTCTAAAATTATTTAGCCACTCGTGCTCCCTCTATTTTATGAATTTTATACTTATTTATGCAATGCTTTTGACATGAAATAAATAAATAAATATGCATACACAAACTTAGATATTCTTAAAAAATTAAACAGTTAAAATCCAAAATACTTTTGATTCCACCTTTTTTGGATAAGGGATACTCAGCCTGTAGTTATATCCCACCCTACATCCAAACATCTCAGGGCAATGTAGTTTGATAAACTTTAAAGCAATAAAACATATCAATAGTGTTATAGAATAGACTCATAGAGTTGAAAGACCAAAATATGTTTAATGTGTTATCAGTTAATAAACAGGCCATTAAAAGCCAATTAATACATTTTAAGGTAGCGCCAACCATTACACATAGGCATCCTAGATAAATTCAGGTCTGAAAATTTTGTTTAAAAGCAAGGTTTTGACCAAAGGATACCAGCATTGGACACAGTTGGGCCTTGGGCATTGGGAGGCATTACATAACTAGAGTGTCACTACACAGGAGACCCTATCTAGTGCAAACTGTTGATCGGACTGTGTTCCTTTACACTGAAAGCCTCTTTGAGCCTCAGGTGATCCAGCTTCTGAGATCATTATTTCATATTCTCAGTGGACCCAGGTATCATTGCATAGAATCTAATTTATCCCTGGGTTGCTCTTGAACATGAGTGAATTCTAGATCAAGTAATCAAAATGCAAAGTGTTTTCTCCATTACATGTTGTCTGTGATTTAGAAAAAATAGCACATTTTCTTGCACATCTTTTGAGAGAAAAATCTGATTTGCATTTTTGCTTATTTTTGTCTCACATTCCTTCCTTTCCTGGCAACTTTGGGCTCAGCTGCTCAGAAGCATTATTACAAGAGCTATGAATTGCTGTAGGTGGGAATAAGGGGGAGGGGGGGGGAAGGTAGAAATTACTGGATAGGGTTGGCGAGAAGGAGGGAGGAAAAGCACTACATGAGAACCATTGTGAAGAACAAATAGGAAGACCAGAGAGGGCAATGAACCTCGGCCAAAATTATATTGAGCTGGAGTATGCCCCGAAACTATGGATGTGGTTTCATGAGAAGGCTGGAAACCCCATGACAGATTTCTCCTCCATTGGTTCTCAGAGCTGATTATTGGAGATACTACAAATATATGTGTAAATATAATAATAATAATAATAATAATCCTTTATTTATACCCCGCTACCATCTCCCGAAGGACTCATTGCGGCTTACAAGAGGCCGAGCCCAAATACATCAGTAAAAACAACAACAACAACAACAACAATACAACAATAACACCGCGGCATATTAAAAGAACCTATGGCAGGTGAAATAGGATAGGTATTTTGGAGATAGGTGGGGCATGCAGACGATCCTAAATCTCTAATAAAGTGCATTCGGGACAAATTGCTTGGAGTTTACTTATTCTGGGAAGGCACACTGGAACAACCACGTTTCCAAGCTCCTCCTAAAGACTGCCAATGTTGGGGCATGCATGATGTCCTTGGGGAGTGAGTTCCAGAGTCGAGGGGCTACCACCGAGAAGGCCCTGTCCCTCGTCCCCACCAATCGCGCTTGCGATGCAGGTGGGATCGCGAGCAGGACCTCTCCAGATGATCGAAGAGATTGTTTGTGTTTGTAAATTTGTTGTAATGTTTGGCACATTTTTGGATTAATAATAATAATAATAATAATAAAAATAGAAGGCCACCTTACTGGAATCTGCACACGTTATTCGCCGATACATCACACAGTCCTAGACACTTGGGAAGTGTCCGAGGTGTGATCCATCTCAAGAGCCAGCAGAGTGTCTGCTGTGAACTAATCTTGTTGTGTTTCAAATAATAATCTTTATTTAATACTTTAGTAGTCTTTGTATTGCTTTAGTAATCTTTGTATTAGCTTTGCAGGAGGAAAAGAGATCTCTTCAACAGAAAAGTGACAGCTCTGTTAGTTATAACAACATTATAAAGGTGTATAGTTTGCTTAGGCAAGAGGTTTACTAAGGTACAGAGGGGAAAGGGCTGATTTCTTGTACAGAGAAGTGGCTTATATTGGGCAGAGCGCATCCCTGAATTGCAAAGGTGAGGGTGACATTCAGAACTGCAATTCTATAAGTCAGCTTCTATCCAAAGCTAGCTCTATGTTTAGTTGAGCTTTCCGGGCTGTCTGGACATCTTCCAGAAGCATTCTGTCCTGATGCTTCACTCACATCTATGGCAGGCATCCTCAGAGGTTATGAGGTTTGTTGGAAACAAGGCAAGTGGGGTTTATATATCTGTGGAATAATGTCCAGAGAGGGTGAAAGAACTGTTGTCTGTTTGAGGCAAGTGTGAATGTTGCAGTTGATAACCTTGATTAGCATTGAATAGCCTTTCAGCTTCAAGGTTTGGCTGCTTCCTGCCTGGGGGAATCCTTTGTTGGGAGGTGATTAGCTGGCCCTGATTGTTTCTTGTCTGGAATTCCCCTGTATTTTTTTTAACATTGTTCTTATTTACTGTCCTGATTTTATATATTTTTTTAATACTAATGGCCAGATTCCTTTCTGTTGAAATTGTCCACACGCTTGTGGATTTCAATAGCTTCTCTGTGTAGTCTGACATGGTAGTTGTGAGAGTGGTCCAGCATTTCTGTGTTCTCAAATAATATGCTGTGTTCAGATTGGTTCATCAGGTGCTCTGCTATAGTTGACTTCTCTGGTTGAATTAGTCTGCAGTGCCTTTCATGTTCTCTGACTTGTGTTTGGGCAATGCTGTGGTCCCTCTGTAGACTTGTCCACAGCTGCATGGTATATGGTAGTCTCCTGCAGAAGTGAGAGGATCCCTCTTGTCCTTTGCTGAACATAGGATTTATTGGACTGCAGACTTATTCAACCAGAGAAGTCAGCCATTGCAACATTCACAGACAAGAGTTCTTTCTCCCACCCTGTCTATTCCACAAATATATAAACTGCACTTGCCTTGTTTCCAACAAACCTCCCAACCTCTGAGGGTGCCTGCCATAGATGTGGGTGAAACGTTGGGAGAGAATACTTCCGGAACATGGCCATACACCCCAGAAAACTCACAGCAACCCAGTCATTCTGACCATGAAAGACTTCGACAACACAGCTCTATGTTATTCTACAATTCATATTTTAGAAATAGTCCTTTACAATTGCAGTGATATTCTTGGCATTGCTACTACCTCTGGAGAAAAAGTTTTAGCCATATATATGGTATATCTGTAGTTTAAATGATTTTGCAGTTTATAAACATAATGGCATTTTATTAAAATAGCTTGTTTAATTGTGTTTTAACTTTTTATTACTAGAGCATATTATTATTATTATTATTATTATTATTATTATTAACTTTATTTATACCCGGCAAAATCTCCCGAAGGACTCAATGCGGCTTAAAAAGGCCAAGGCCGCCAACAACGACAACATACAAATATCACAGTAAAACTCATAAGCAAAACAATAAAACACTAAAAACAATGACATCATGACGCATTTAAAACCTAAAGGCCGGGCCAAATGTAATGGACAGAATTTAAAAGTGCTGAACTTGACAGGAGGTATCTAGGGGTTTTTTTGGAGGTAGGTGCAATGTGCAGACAATCCTGATCTCTGACAAAGTGCATTTGGGACATGATGCCAGGAGTTTCCTAATCTGGAAAGGCACACTGGAACAGCCAGGTCTTCAGGCTCTTCCTAAAGATTGCCAACGTTTGGGCTTGTCTGATGTCCTCGGGGAAAGAGTTCCAGAGTTGGGGAAAAGGCCCTGTCCCTCGTCCCCACCAAACAAGCTTGCGACGCAGGTGGGATCGTGAGCAGGGCCTCTCCAGATGACCTGGAGTAAGCTGCCTTGAGTTCCATTCTGGGAGAAATGCAGGGTATTAAAAAAAGAAAATATAATTGTTTAGTACATCTCCTCAAAATAAATATTCTCATGATAATGTTTTGGTTTCTTTTAGGCATATGGCTCCGGATGTGATATTGTTATTCTGGCAAACGACTTTGAATGTGTGCAAATTATCCCTGGTGCTAAGCATGGAAACATCCAAGTCAGCTGTGTGGAGTGCTCCCAACAAGGAAGGGTAAGGGGTTTAAAGCATTTGAGAGATGGGAGATGGAAAAATGACATTGGAAATCAACAGTAACTTTTAAATAAGACTTTGAAACTTAAAATTAGCAGAACTTGGGCTCAACAACACATCCTCACTCATGTCCTCCAGCAACTAATATTGAAAGATAATAATAATAATAATGTTATTATTATTGTTACTAATATTGAAAGACACTCTTTCTCTGATACTAGAGTGAATACATACGTAGTATTGCTATGAGCTCTTACAAGGCATATTATTCTGTGTGAATTACTATAGCTGTCTTTTGTTGATGATCTGTAAGCATTTGCTCTACTATAACTGTGTGCTGTGCATTGAACAGCCTAGTTAAAACAAAGTCTATGCAGCTATAATAGCAAGCATTACCCTAGAATAGATATTCCTTTCATATTTATTTATTTATTTATTTATTTTATTTACGACAGTTATATGCCGCCCTTCTCATCCCGAAGGTATATATACATACATTACATAGTAAAATAGTAAAATACCAGAATTAAACATTGGAATATTGCACCATACCATTATATCATAATATTATTAGTAATATTACATGTAATATAAATATATAATTATAATATCATATTATTATTATTAGTACTATATTGCATTACATTATAATATTATAAATAATATAAGAGGAAGGGGCAGCCTCTCTATAGCTCAAGGGCATCTAATAACCACCAGGATTCTTGAATTTAAAGAATTTGATTTTCCTTAGCAAAATAAATAATTATTGAAATATATGCATCTATATAAATAAAAATGTAATATTCATTTGTGATATTAACATAACTCAAATACCACTGGATGAATTGACACCAAATTTGTACACAATACACCTATCAGGCCAACGAGTGACCATCACTCATAAAAACACTGAAAAACATAGCAGAAGAAACTTAAAAAGCCAAAAAACAAAAATTAAATTGTAATGCATGCGCAAAACCACATACTGTGTATACTCGAGTATAAGCCTAGTTTTTCAGGCCTTTTTTGGGGCTGAAAAAGTCCCTCTCAGCTTAAACACGAGTCAAGGTTATTTATTATTTTACTCTGTTATAAATACGTAATAAATGTATTATTATTATTATTATTATTACATTTATTATTTTACTCTATTTATTATTGTTGTTATTATTACCTTTATTATTTTACTCTATTATTGTTGTTATTATTACATTTATTATTTTACTCTATTTTTATTGGAAGGGTACGCAAGCACATTTACATTGAAGAAGGTCAGAATGGTTTAATCAGAGTTGAATAGTCTTATCTTAAATTACAGTTTTATGCAAATATTCAAAAACATTTATCCTCCTGATGCCTCAATTAATGCAATTTTATTGGTATCTATTTTTATTTTGAAATTTATCAGTATCTATTGCATTTCCCACCTTTGGCTTATACTCGAGTCAATACAGTTTCCCAGTTTAAGTGCCTCGGCTTATATTCGGGTCGGCTTATACTCGAGTATATACGGTATATATACGCAAACACACATATACGCATTTACATTAATACACACACACACATATACACACACAAAACACATATACACAGCAACGCGTGGCAGGGGATGGCTAGTTATAGATAAAAAAGAAAATGCTTTACCTAGACATGCTTAACCAGCTTTTCAATATCAATTATTCTCCTGATCATCTGTGGTCAGAAGACAAGTGTGGTTACAAATGCAGCCTTGAAGGTCTACCTTCCCTTTTCCAAACAAACAAAAATTACATGTAGTATAAGGAATCCTTCTTGCTTATTTACTAATTTCATTATGAAAGCCTCTTTGTTTGCTAAACAAAATAGAATTAACAAAATTAGCAGATACAAAGGACTATCCCAAAGGACTTGTGCAGCACCCTTCCTGTATATTAAAAATATGACCCTTGGCTAGTGATAAGTAGGAGAGAAAGATAGTAGAGACTAGTCATGGGCCCGATATCTGTTTATTTTATTTATTTATTTTACAGCTTTTATATTCCGCCCTTATCGCCCTGCAGGGGACTCAGGGCGGATTACAGTGTGCACATATACACTGGCAAACATTCAATGCCAATTTTAACATACAACATATACAGACATATGCAGAGGCTATTTAACTTTTTCTGGCCACCAGGGGAGCTGTCGCTTTCATCGTCCACCTGCGACGCTGATGAAGCACTTCCGCATTCCCCGCATGCTTCCCCGCTGGAATGCTTTGCTGGAGTCTTCTTTATGACCTCATAAATCAGTTAACTTAGCCTCCCCACACTTTAAGTTGGTACCTAATTTCCCTACTTGACAGATGCAACTGTCTTTCAGGTTGCAAAGGTCAACAACAGGCTACACACAATTGGTTGGAAACCCACTCCAACCCGGGCTGGCTTCGAACTCATGACCTTTTGGTCAGAGTGATCTTAATGCAGCTGACACTCAGCCAGCTGTGCCACAATCCCGGTGCTGTATCATTGCTTTGATTTGTGTTTCCGTTTCGTTCCATCCGTTCGGATGGCATGGAACGGGAAGGCCTCTCCTGGAACGAAAATTAACTCGATATGAAAGGCAGGCGGGTACCGGCTCCAAGTCTGCTTTTTGGAATTGATTGCTGTGTGCATAGGCCCAAAGCATGTGGGCTTGCCAGAGCCTGCAGCCGAGCACCGAGTAAGGAGCGCTGCTTACTCGGCACTTGGGTTCAGGCTCTTGCACATCCCAGCACGTTGGGCCTACGTTTTGAGTTGCGGAGCAAAGTCATCAGCAGCAAACGTGATGGGTCTTCAGCCCCAGCCATGGAGTTCTTTGACTCCCCAAATGAAGGTGAGGCAAACCCCGTCCAAAAGTGTGCACTGGGAAGGGGAGCCTGGGTGGGAAGCCCCAGGTTTGTTATGACATATAAAATCAAAAATTGTATAATGCTAAATCTTATTGATGGGAAGCAGCTATCTGTGGGCATGCATATTTTAACTTCACACAAACTAGACTAGCTGTTCTTCCTGGGTATTTTGTTCATGATTTGGATCAGTGGTGAAGTTCTGGGTTAGATTCACTATTAACTAATTCTATTTTGGATTTGCAGTGTGTTTCTGCAGTGTGTGTTTCTGTTTTACAGGAGTAAGCAAAATTTGACCTTTTATTGAATGCTACAGTTAACTGACCTGGAAATTATGTCTGTCAGAAATAGCTTTCCCACTGTTTTGCAATATCTTCTCTTAATGGCCAAAGAGTATGGCTCAGTATAGTGTATCCCTTGAAATCTAGCCTCTGGTGCCACCATCAAGTGATATTTGTAGAAATTTACTTTTGCTCTGTAGAAGAGGCATAAATAGAAATAGAAAATGTTTTTTTACTGCTATTTTTGGAGACCTTTAACTTTTTGTCCACTTGCTTTGCTCTAGATTGCAGCCTCGTATGGAAATGCTGTGTGTATTTTTGAACCTCTTGGGATAAATTCTCACAAGAGAAATTGTGTAAGTACTACACTCTCCCATTCCCTTGAATCGTAAAATGGTATTGCGGGTGTCATTCCTTTTGAAACTTCAATATTAAAGCACCACATGCCACAGCCTCCTGGTTTACTCAGCTTGCACGACTAGGAGGTGATTTGCAGGGGAGAAGTGGCAGATGTAAGGAAAGGTGCTTCATTCCTTTTGCCATTTTCTTTTTATAACTTCACCTCAACTGAATGTTTGTCATCTCAGATGCATTCTTAACGAAGTAGTGCTACGTTTCTCAACCTGGTGGTTGGGACCCCTAGGGAGGTCTCGAGGCGGTTTCAGGAGGTCACCAAAGACCATCACAAAACATATATTTCTGATGGTCTCAGGAGGAGGAGAAGGCTGAAGGTCTCTCCACCAGTCCTTCTCTTCCTTTTTGGAAAAAGAAGGTGAATCCTCTCACCCAAAGCCCTCCTCTGCTGGGATTGGCCATCCTCTCAGCCAAGGGGAGGGCTGTTTCTGAGACTCCAAATGGCTCCCCAGGTATGCTTGGCGCATGGCAGTGAGGCTACAGGGAGACTCGCACAAGCGAGTCCCTTCAAGGCATGGGGATTCTGTGTAGGAAGTTTGTCCCAATTCTATCATTGGTGGGGTTCAGAATGGTCTTTGAATGTAAGTGAACTATAAATCCCAACAACTACAACTCCAAAAGATCAAGGTCTATTTTCATCAAACTCCACCAGTGCTCACATTCGGGCATATTGAGTATTTATTCCAAGTTTGGTTCAGATCCATCATTGTTCGAGTCCACAGTGTTCTCTGGATGGAGGTGAACTAAAACTCCAAAATTCAAGGTCAATGCCCACCAAACCCTTCCAGTATTTTCTGTTGGTCGTGGGAGTTCTGTGTGCTAAGATTAGTTCAATTCCATTGTTGGTGGAGTTCAGTATGCTCTTTGATTGTAGGTTAACTATAAATCCCTGCAACTACAATGCCCAAATGTCAAGCCTCCTTTCCCCAAACTCCAATTCCCAAATGACAAAACCAATCTTCCCAACCCCACCAGTATTCAAATTTGGACGTATCGAGTATTTGTGCTAAACTTTGTCTAGTGAATGAAAATACATCCTGCATATCAGATATCTACATTACGATTCATAACAGTAGCAAAATGACAGTTATATAAAATAGTTTTTATTAAACATCTTTTACAATGGGGATTGAGATAAAAGAAAAACAAAAAAAAGAGAAAAGAGATAAGAAAGTAGGGAAGAGACTGGGAAAGGTAAGGGTTTGGGATGGGAGAGGTATCATAAGCGTATGGTGCAAAATTGAAGGGGAGGGAGAGAAAGGGTCAAAGGGTGTGTGTGTAGGAAATAAAAGAGTTGGGAGAGTAGAAAGAGTGATTCCGACTTCCAGTCGTCTTCGTATCCGGCTTCACAGTCTCTTTAATTGGTATTTGGAGGGGGGCGGCTAACCCACTTGCACCTTTTCTGGTTGTAGTATTATAATATTTTAAACTGTCCTTATATATTTATCGTCCATTTAAAATTTTCTGGGATTAGATAATTCTTTACTGGGGACCAATCTGTTTTTATTATCTTTATTTTTTGATTCGCCTTCGTCAATTGTGTTAGTCTGTCCATATTCATAATATCGATTGTCTTAAATAACCACTGCTCTTGTGTTGGAGTTTCCTTCGATCTCCAGAACCTTGCATAGCAGATTCTGGCTGCATTTATAAGATAATTGAAGAGTTTTTCTTTGCTAATTTCCAAATCTTCCTCTGATATTCCTAGCAGAAAGTGTTCCGGTTTAAATTCAATCTTTATTTCTAATTTTTTTTCAATTTTTCTGTGAATGTCTCTTCAATAAGATTTTGCTATTCCGCGTGTCCACCACATATGGAAGAAGGAGCCAGGTTGTTCTTCGCATTTCCAGCACAAATTACTTATATTTGGATAGCATCTAGCCAGCTTTTAAGGTGTGATGTACCACCTATACATCATCTTCATCCAGTTTTCTCTTAGGTCCATTGCATAAGTGTATCCAGGTTCTTGTGGGTTTTTTTCGGGCTATAGGGCCATGTTCTAGAGGCATTTCTCCTGACGTTTCGCCTGCATCTATGGCAAGCATCCTCAGAGGTAGTGAGGTCTGTTGGAATTAGGACAATGGGTTTATATATCTGTGGAATGGCTGGGGTGGGGCAAAGAGCTCTTCTCTGCTGGAGCTAGGTGTGAATTTTTCAACTGAGAGGTATTAAGATGTGCCTGGGTGTTTCCTCTCTGCTGTTTTGCTGTTGTAATTTTAGAGTTTTTTAATACTGGTAGCCAGATTTTGTTCATTTTCATGGTCTCGTCCTTTCTGTTGAACACCTCTCAACAAAAGATTTTCCCAGGCTCAGCCAGGCCTTCAAATGCTAATGATATATAAACCCATTGTCCTAATTCCAACAGACCTCACTACCTCTGAGGATGCTTACCATAGATGCAGGCGAAACGTCAGGAGAAATGCCTCTAGAACATGGCCCTATAGCCCGAAAAAACCCACAAGAACCTAGTGATTCCAGCCATGAAAGCCTTCGACAATACATAAGTGTATCTGATTTTTCTATTCCAGATTTTTCCCCAGTTTTCAAGATTAATTGGGTGGCCTATATTCTCAGCCCACTTGATCATACAATCTTTGATCAATTCAGTCTCAGTGGACCACTCTAATAATTTTTTATACATTTTCGTTATTAATTTATTTTCTGTAGCCAGGACAAAATGACAGTTATGAAGTAGCAACAAAAATAATGTTATGGTTTGAGGGTCAGCACAACATGAGGAACTGTATTGAGAGGTCAGAACCACTGATAGAGTATTAGCTGTGCATGCAGAACAGAAGGGACACGTTCTCATTTTGGGGTTGCATTCCTGCTAGCCCTGTGACCGTGTTCTAGGAGCTTAATTTGGTTCTGTTGCAGGCACAAATTGTTTTCACTGCAGAATTGTATTTGACAGCAATGTAGTTGCTTAATCTTGTCAAATGAAGTGGTCGCAAATAATGAAATCTGAAGGACAAGTATATAGCTTTGCGTAATAAATAAATAAATAAATGTTGTCTCTCTTGTTATCGTCTCCTAAAAATTAATTCTTAATATTTCCATTGCAGCAACTGAAGTGTCAGTGGCTGAAAACAGGACAGTTTTTCCTTAGTTCCATGACCTTCAACTTAGCCTGGGATCCTCAAGGTAAATTGACGTGGAGACAGTTCTCAATATTGAACATTATGGAGGTTGCTACAATGGGTGTCTCTATCAGGGGACAACATTTGATGCTCACAAAGCAGCAGTTGCAAGGTGCAAGTAGAAAATACTTTGTTGGCAAATTTGCCCAGCACTCTACAAATAATGTATCATCGGATAAATAATTTTTGGGGTCATCACAGAAATAACCAAGTGGCCTTGGAATATAATTATGTTCATAATTTTCTTTTGAATATATTTATGTAAACACCCATTTCCCAATACTGTCACTTGAAACTATATCAGAAGGCATTTAATTGTGAGTAACATGAAAATATTAATGAATTCTCCACCCTTCTCTATTTCACTTATTTTTTCTTTGCTTCCAGGTAACCGGTTATTGACTGCAACAGATTACTTGCAGTTGTGGGCCCCTCCCTCTAGTGACATCCTGGAAGAGGAGGAGGAAGATGACCCCGACGCAGTGGCCAAAGAGGATAAAGTCCACCCTGTTCTAAATGACTGGAAATGTGTCTGGCAGTGCAAGTATGTGGTCCATTTCCCTTAGTAGTAATTTTAAAGGACTTGAATTCATGTAATCTGTAGAATTCAAAATAAAATCTTATAACTCACCATTGCCTTTCAGTTATATTACTGGAAAACATATTGTAGAGTAGTAAGACGCACTTGGATATTCTACTTTATACTCTTACTTTTGTTGTGTTCCAATGTACAAAGGGAACTACTTACAGGGAGTGAACTGCTAAGATAATTTCTGCAGATGTTTTGGACTACAGCCTCCATTATTATTTACCGTTTGCTATCATATTGCTGGAACTAATGGGAGAGGCATTCCAAAGATATTTGGGAATCTATTGTCAAAGGTTTTCATGGCTGGAATCACTGGGTTGCTGTAGGTTTTTCAGGCTATATGGCCATGTTCTAGAAGCATTCTCTCCTGACGTTTCGCCTGCATCTATAGCAAGCATCCTCAGAGGTTGTTGCAACCTCTGAGGATGCTTGCTATAGATGCATGTGAAACATCAGGAGAGAATGCTTCTAGAACATGGCCATATAGCCTGAAAAACCTACAACAACCCAGTATTTGGGAATACTTTGTCGCCTGTTCCTGTTTTAAAGAAAATCTGTTGACTATAACATATAACATGGAGCGAGAGTTGCCAGATGTACAATCTGGGTTTCAAAAAGACAGAGGAACGAGAGACCAAATTGCCAAGGTCCACTGGATAATGGAGAAAGACAGGGAGTTTCAGAAGAACATCTTTTCTGTTTTATTGACTATTCTAAAGCCTTTGACTGTGTGGATCATAATAATAAATTGTGGCAAGTTCTTGGTGGTATGGGGAGACCAAGCCACCTTGTCTGTCTCCTGAGGAATCTGTATAAGGAACAAGTAGCAACAGTCAGAACAGACCACAGAACAACAGACTGGTTCAAGATTGGGAAAGGAGTACAGCAGGGAAGTATACTCTCACCCAACCTGTTCAACTTGTGTACAGCACACATCATGTGACGTGCGGGGTTTGACAAATCCAAGGCTGGAGTTAAATTTGCTGGAAGAAACATTAGCAACCTTAGGTATGCAGATGATACCACTTTGATGCCTGAAAGCGAGGAGGAGCTGAGCAGCCTTCTAACAAGGTGAAAGAAGAAAGTGCAAAAGCTGGGTTACAGTTAAACATAAAAAACCTCAAGATTATGGCAACCAGACTGATTGATAACTGGCAAATAGAGGGAGAAAACGTGGAGGCCATAACAGACTGTATTTCTAAACACGAGGATGACTGCAGACACAGACTGCAACAAGGAAATCATAAGATGTTTACTTCTTGGGTGGAGAGCAATGACCAATCTTGATAAAATAGTGAAGAGTAGAGACATTGCACCGGCAACAAAAATCCGCATAGTTAAAGCAATGGTATTCCCCGTAGTCACCTACGGATGTGAGAGCTGGACCATAGGGAACGCTGAGCAAAGGAAGATAGATGCTTTTGAACTGTGGTGCTGGAGGAAAATCCTGAAAGTGCCATGGACCTCAAGAAGATGAAACCAGTCCGTAGTCCAGGAAATAATACCCAGCTACTCACTGGAGGGAAGGATATTAGAGGCAATGATGAAGTACTTTGGCCACATAATGAGAAGACAGGAATGGTTGGAGAAGACAATGATGCTGGGGAAAATGGAAGGAAAATGGAAGAGGGGCCGACCAAGGGCAATATGGATGGATGGCATCCTTGAAGTGACTGGATTGACCCTGAATGAGCTGGGGGTGGTGACAGCCGGCTGACAGGGAGCTCTGTCGTGGGCTGGTCAATTTGGTCATGAAGAGTGGGAAATGACTGAACGAATAAACAACAAAATAACAAACCTCTAGCCAGTTCAGACAACTGAGAATTGGAAATGACCTGTAGGCTTCCATCTATATAAATAAAAACGTTATGTTCGTTTGTGGGATTAACATAACTCAAACACCACAGGACGAATTGACACGAAATATGGACACAAGAGACCTATCAGGCCAATGAGTAAACATCACTCATAAAAACACTGAAAAACACAACGGAAGAGACTTAAAAAGCCAAAAAAAAATACATTACAACGCGCGTGCAAAACCATATATATATATATATATATACACACACACACACACACACACACACATATGGGGAGCACCTGGTGGCGCAGTGGGTTAAAGTCGGAGGTTCGAATCTGGGGAGTGGCATGAGATTCCGCTGTCAGCCCCAGCTTCTGCCAACCTAGCAGTTCGAAAACATGCAAATTTGAGTAGATCAATAGGTACCGCTCCAGCGGGAAGGTAACAGTGCTCCATGCAGTCATGCTGGCCACATGACCTTGGAGGTGTCTACGGACAATGCTAACTCTTTGGTTTAGAAGTGAAGATGAGCACCAACCCCCAGAGTTGGACATGACTGGACTTAACGTCAGGGGAAAACCTTTACCATTACCTTATACACACATACACACACACACACACACACACACACAAAACACATATACACAGACTGGGCCACAGCAATGCGTGGCAGGGGACGGCTAGTGATTTCATAAAATCATATTCTAATTGGCACTAATGGTTACTTAGAAAAGTAATTTCTCCTCAAATTGGTAATTGTGTTGCCTTCTCTCTGTTTTAGGACTGCTGTGTCTGTCCATTTGATGGAATGGTCACCAGATGGTGAATATTTTGCAACAGCTGGGAAGGTAGGGATAAGCACAAGGGTCAATGTTTATTTTGTGGGCGGTACAAAGACTACTGCCTTTAAAAGAAATAATAATATATTTAACAAAACTCTGTGGCCAGTGACACCTTCCAAAACAGAATTAATAAGCTGTGTGTGTGTGTAAGAAAGAGGGGGATTCAGAACGTGAGAGATAGAGAAGTTGACATTGCAGGGTGTGGTCTGCATTAATACTAAAAATAGAAAGTAATGCTATTATTAACTCAGTAAATTGAATTGTTTGTGATTAACCTTAAAAATGACATCTGAGCTAGTGAAGAGACAGAAAGCCTTTGGCCATATGTTTCAGCCATTTAGCATTTATCTCTCTCTCCATCCCCGCCCCCTTCTTTCCGTTCGGGGATTGGTGCCTTTTTAAGAGAAGGAAGCAAACAGAACATAGAAACATGCCTTAAAACAAGTTATTCTCCCATCTAGCACAATTATTCAAATGTCAGAGTTTCCAGCAACACATAAGGGAGTCTTATCAAGCTTCTCTCACACTCCTATTCTCAACTCAAGTCCAAGTGATAATAACATTGACCTATATTTCAGAGTTTTCTTAAGGTCACGTGTTTAAAACCCTGTAAATGTAAATCCATGTAATGCTCAGTTTTAAAACCCAATGTTATTTTGAGGTAGCTGTTTAACTTCTTTAATGAATTGCATTTTTAAGGCTGGTACAGCCATTAGAAACTTTAAAGATTTCTGTTTTGAGATGTGTCAAAGGAGATTGAAATCTGGAGGTAGAATATCCCTCTAAGATAATGAAGTGCATCCAAAATTTCTGGGAACAATCAGTCATGTTGCCTTCTACCTAATTGCAGTTGATTCTGGAACTAAACAAATCAGGAGAGACCTCCGCTCATTATTTGTTTAGCATTACCGTATATACTCGAGTATAATTCAACCTGAATATAAGCCGAGGCACCTAATTTTACCACTAAAAACTGGGAAAACGTATTGACTCGAGTATAAGTCGAGGGTGGGAAATGTAGCAACTACTGGTAAATTTCAAAATAAAAATAGATATCAATAAGATTACATTAATTGAGGCATCAGTAAGTTAAATGCTTTTGAATATTTGCATCAAACTGTAATTTAAGATAGGACCATCCAACTCTAATTAGATGATTATTCTAACTTTCTTCGATGTAAATGTGCTTACGTATCCTTCCAATAATAATAGAGTAAAATAATAAATGTCATAAAATAATAATTGTAATATCATTAATAATAGAGTAAAATAATGTAAATATAACAATAATAGAGTAAAATAATAAATGTAATAATAATAATAATAATAGAAAAAAATTGAGGAATTGAACAAGAAGACATAGTTTTTATAATTTTTATTGTTTATTGCTTTTATGGTTTTTAAATGTATTGTGGTGTGATGTTTTGCTTTTAACTGATGTATGTATTTTTATATATGGCATTTCATTGTTGCCGATTTGTACGCCGCCCTGAGTTACCTTCGAGCTGATATGGACGGGATAGAAGTGACATAAATAAATAAATAAATAAATAAATAAACAAACAAACAAAGTAATAATAATAATAATAAATAGAGTAAAATAATAAGAACAAGAACAACAACAGAGTAAAATAATAAATAACTTTGTCGAAGGCTTTCATGTCCGGAATCACTGGGCTGTTGTAGGTTTTTG
This sequence comes from Anolis sagrei ordinatus, assembly GCF_025583915.1. Taxonomy (NCBI): domain Eukaryota; kingdom Metazoa; phylum Chordata; class Lepidosauria; order Squamata; family Anolidae; genus Anolis; species Anolis sagrei. The sequence continues at coordinate 9,252,688 of NW_026844367.1, read as the reverse complement.
GGACAGTATGGCCATGTTCTAGAAGCATTGAACATGGCCATACAACCCCAAAAACCTACAACAACCCAATAAATAAGTTTGACTCGAATATAAGCAAAGGGAGACATTTTCATCCTAAAAAGGGGCTGAAAAACTCAGCTTATACACGAATATATATGGTATGTCAAAATCAAGATCTTTGGCTTGCTGCTCTCCTAAAAAACCTGAATTTATAAGCTAAAATTTATCGCTTTCAACTGTGACTGTACCAATGAAACATATCGTTATTTCCACTTGTAATTTTCCCTTAATATTACATTTGACCTGAGTTGTTCCTACTATTGACTGGCCTAAAGCAAGATATTCAAAGAATCTTTTTTCATCGATCCCCATCTGTTGTCCATGTTCGTGTGTAGCGCCAGAGTTCTGTGACTAAATAACTGAAGCAGATGGTCTTAGAAGCCATTTTCTCTCTTTGGCAGGAAGGTTTCCATTTCAGTTACTGCATGGAACTCAATTAGCTTTACATTAGCAATTGCAATTTTTAGTGTGTTTGAAGCGTACATTTTCTTGTTAGTTTTATTTTCATTGTGTTCTTATTCAGAAATAATTCTTTCCTTTTTTTTAAAAAATAGGATCTGTTAGCTATAAATGGTGCACTGACATCATTCTAATCCCATCTAATTATTATCCCAACTTCATAACTTAGTCATGTTTATTTATTTATTTACAGTATTTATATTCCACCCGTCTCACCCTGCAGAGGACTCAGGGCGAATTCCAATGTACATATACATGGCAAACATTCAATGCCATAGACACACAACATATATAGACAGACACACAGAGGCTATTTAACATTCCAGCTTTTTCATGAGGTTATTCTGGCCACCAGGGGAGCTGTCGCTTCACCGTCCATTTGTGACACTGATGCAGTACTTCCGCCTTCTTTACATGCTTTTCATAGATATGCCTAGTTTCAAACAGACCTCAAAACCTCTGAGGATGCCTGCCATAGATGTGGGTGAAACATCAGGAGAGAATGCTTCTGCAACATGGCCATACAGCCCGGAAACCTCACAGCAACCCATTCCTAGCAATGTTGGGGTGTGTTGGGAATTTTGGTTTGGGCAATAGAACTGGTGAGAAGTATTGTGTCATTTTACCTGTCAATTCACTCTGTGTTGATTTGTCTAGGATGACTGTCTCTTAAAAGTCTGGTACGCAATGACTGGCTGGAAGTCCTCTCTTCTCCCACAAGATATTGATGAGCCAAGGAAAAGCTCCACTCCTGTCCATTTTGCATTTGTGTACCTGGCACATCCTCGAGCCGTGGCAGGATTTTCATGGAGGAAAATGAGCAAGTTTATGCCCAGGTTAGAATGATCTTAGAAGGGAAAATGGTACAACAACAACAAGAATTTCTGTTGTTAAGTAACAACCTAGTCATGCTATTGATGTGGTTGAAAACATGTGGAATGAACTGACAATGCGGAATGAACTTACAGATTTCGAGCTTGGCGAACGTTGATCACTACTTTGGTTTTTATTAGTTGTATTGTATAAGTGGATTGTTTTAATTATTTTATAATTATTGCTGCTATGTATTTTATCTTACTATGTGTATTGCTGGCATCGAATTGTGCCTTTTGTAAGCCGCCCTGAGTCCCCCTTCGGGGGTTGAGAAGGGCGGGGTAGAAATGCTTGAAATAAATAAATAATAAATAAACATCCCCAAGGAGTGAAATATATCTTGAAATGAAAAACATAAACATATATATTGCCACTCTAGGAGCCCCCAGTGGCACCATGGGTTAAACCAGCATTTCTCAACCTGGGAGTCAGGACCCCATGGGGGGGGGGGGGGGGGGGGGGGGTCGCGAGAGGGTATCAGAGGGGTTGCCAAAGACCATGAGAAAACAGAGCATTTTCTGTTGGTCCTGGAGGTTCTGTGTGGGAAGTTTGGCCCAATTCTATTGTTGGTGGTTCAGAATGCTCTTTGATTGTAGGTGGACTATAACTCCCAGCAACTACAACTCCCAGATGTCAAGGTCTATTTTTCCCAAACTCCCTCAGTGTTCACATTTGGGTATATTGAGTATTCATTCCAAGTTGGTCCAGATCCATCATTGTTTGAGTCCACAGAGCTCTCTGGATGTAGGTGAACTACAACTCCAAAACTCAAGGTCAATGCCCACCAAACCCAGTATTTTCTATTTGTCAGTGTGCTGTGTGCCAAGATTGGTTCAGTTCCATCATTGGTGGAGTTCGGAATGCTCTTTGATTGTAGATGAACTATAAATCCCAGCAACTAAAACATTCAAACGACAAAACCACCCCCCCCCCCAACCCCACCAGTATCCAAATTTGGGCATTCTGAGTATTTGTGCCAAATTTGGTCCAGTGAATGAAAATACATCCTGCATATCAGATATTGATATTATGATTCATAACAATAGCAAAATTACAGTTATGAAGTAACAATGAAAATAATTTTATGGTTGGGGGTCACCACAACATAAGGAACTGTATACAGCATTAGGAAGGTTGAGAAACACTGTGCTGGCAGGACTGCTGACTGATAGGTCAGTTATTTGAATCCGGGGAGAGTGGGTTGATCCCCCTCTGTCAGCTCCAGCTCCCCATTCGGGGACATGAGAGAAGCCCCCCACAAGGATGGTAAGACATCAAACATCCGGGTGTCCTCTGGGCAATGCCCTTGCAGACAGCCAGTTTTCTCACACTAGAAGTGACTTGCAGTTTCTCGAGTTGCTCCTGACACGTCAAAAGAAAAATTGCCCCTGTGCAATATATTGGGGTGGGGGGTGTTGCATGAAAATTTAGCTTGCCTTGTAGAAAAACACTACAAAAATAATTGAATGACCAGCTTGCAAGGACTGACTACCAGAACCTTGATGTGGAATGCTTCTTTCTTTAGAAATAATTATTTATGATATTTTAATATGTGCCTGCAAGCTCTGTTTGTTATTACTCATCCCCATATACATTGTGTTATTCTGCACTTCCCTGGTTGCATTAAGTGCCAAATAGTCATCCTTGTCTTTCTCTTTAGGGGCTCTGTCTGCAACGTGCTACTTACTTCATGCCATGATGGCATTTGCCGACTGTGGGCAGAGACATTATTACCTGAAGATACTCTTCTGGGAGAGCAGATTTGTGAAACTAGCACATCCAGCATTAGCAGCAGCAGCAGCTTCTCTCATTCTGGGCGGCACAAAGATAACATTCAACATGCTTTGGAGGTATAGTGAAATGAATAAACTGACATCGAAGCCTCATTTTGATTTCTGTAGCTCGGTTTTGGAGAGAGTGACCTAGGAGTAGCTGACGAGACTGTTTTATTGTTTTAATGCTTGTTGATGTATTGTTTTAATTATGATTTATGTTTAATTTATGTTTAATTGTAGTTTTACTATTGTAATTTTTTGTATTGGCATCGTATCGGTGCCCAATGTAAGGCATTGAATTTTGCCATTATTTATGTGTAAAGTGCTTTGAGTCTCCCTAGGGGTGAGAAAGGCAGTATATAAATACTGTAAATAAATAATAAAAATAATAATAAAGGTACTTGATTCATTCCATGCCCCTTTTAAAGCAGCTCAACTGGCTTCCGACAATTTTCCGGGCTGAATTCATGAGGAAGAACTTCCTGACTGTGAGAGCCGTTCAGCAATGGAACTCTCTGCCCCGGAGTGTGGTAGAGGTTCCTTCTTTGGAAACTTTTAAACAGGCTGGATGGCCATCTGTCAGGGGTGATTTGAATGCAGTATTCCTGCTTCTTAGCAGGGGATTGGACTGGATGGCCCATGAGGTCTCTTCCAACTCTTTGATTCTATGATTCTATGCTGGTTATCACCTATAAAGCCCTATCCCAGTGATTCTCAATCTGTGGGTCCCCAGATGTTTTGGCCTTCAACTCCCAGAAATCCTAAAAGCTGGTAAACTGGCTGGGATTTCTGGGAGTTGTAGGCCAAAACACCTGAGGACACACTGGTTGAGAACCTCTGCCCTATACGCTTTGGGTCCAACCTATCTTCAAGACCACATCTCCTATGAACCAGCGTGACATTGAGATTTGCCAGGGAGGTCCTTCTCTTGGTCCTGTCACCATCTCAAGCACAGTTGGTGGGGATGAGAGAGAGAGTCTTCTTGATGGTGGCTCCCAGGCTCTGGAATATCCTCCCTAGAGAGATTACGTTAGTCCCCATTCTTCAAGGCTTTCGGACTAGTTTTAAAACATGGCTTTTTAGGCAGGCCTTTGACGTGTTGTAATCTATAGCCAGATTAGAGGATCCGCCAATTGCTTCACTTTGCACTTTGATCTGCCAGCTTTATTTACAGGTTCTACTATGTTTTAGGAATTTTACAATTTTATCAGATGGGATTTTATGTGTGATATTTTTACGTTAAGCTAGCACTGAACACAAGGATTACCATAAAACAGAGGAAGGGAAAATGTGTCCCTTGTACATTTAAGTATTTATTTATTTATGACATTTATATGCTGCCCTTCTCACCCCGAAGGGAACTCAGAGCACACACACAATATATTATATTATTAGCATAGTACAATGCTATGCTAATATTGTATTATACCATTATATTGTAATATTATTAGTAATATTACATGTAATATAAAATATATAATTATAATATTGTATTATTATTATTATTAGAATTATATTGTACTATTTATAATATTATAAATATTATATGTATATACAATATATTATATTATATTATACTAGCTGTCCCCTGCAACGCATTGCTGTAACCCAGTCTGTGTATATGTGTTTTGTGTGTGTATATATATGTGTGTAAAATATCACACATAAAATGTGTGTTTGCATATATATGTGTGGTTTTGTGCATGCCTTGTAATGTATCTTTTGGGAGTTGTTTTTTTGCTTTTTAAGTCTCTTCTGCTGTGTTTTTCCATGTTTTTATGAGTGATGGTCACTTGTTAGCCAGATATCTGTATTGTGTCCAAATTTGGTGTCAATTCGTCCAGTGGTTTTTGAGTTATGCTAATCCCACAAATGAACATTACATTTTATTTATATAGATTATATTATATTGTATTATTAATAAAGCACAGGAGACAAGATGGAACTGTCTTCTGCCCCTCACTCTCTTCACTCTGGCCCAGAGCAACAGTTGGTGCTGGGGGGTGGGGGTGGGGGGCTTTCAAAGTAGCACTAACCCACATAGCCAATGATGTGAGATGTTGGGAGTTGTAGTCCAACAATACTTCAAGGGCCACATGATTCCGATCAGGTCATAAAGCATCTCCTTTTCTGTTTCTCTTTCTGTGTCTCTTTCTCTACTCATGTCTTTCTCTCCACCTCACTCATTCTCTTTCAATCACAGTGTGAAGCAATATTTAAAAATGTTTATTTGACTAGGAAAGGAAACAAATATTTTAACAAATATTAGCTTAGCCCACATTTTTTTAGAAATCTGTGTTTTGCATAAGTTCATTTTCATTATAAAAAGCAAGCAATTTTCTATTTCTGCTTTAAATATATCCTCTCTTCCTCTCTCAACTCCTTCAGACAATCCACCATTTAAAAAACCTGAGAAAAGGTCAGCGAAGATCTTCAGTACTTATAACTCACACAGAAGATTTACCTGATCAGCTGGGAACCCATGAAGTGCAGCGACACATTTCTCACCACGCAAATGCTCTCTGTCATTTCCATATAGCAGCAAGCATTAACCCCAACACAGGTGAAATAAGTGATTTGTTCCTCTGAAACCAAATTACCATTTGTCCTAAGAATGTTTGAGCAATTCTCTCTCTGTGTGTTTCACTTCAAATTGTACTTAAATGCACCATTTGTACTTGGAATGTGATTTTCCTGCTTCTTGGCACGGGGTTGGACTGGATGACCCACGAAGTCTCTTCCAACTATGAGTCCCCTATGAGCTCCTCCCCCACAAATGTACCTTTTCATTGCTATCTCATCCAGTGTTTTATCATTTTATGTCATGCATTTGGCCCGCCCACTGTGATTTATTTTCCATTATGTTATTTTGTACTGTTTATTTTATTTGATTGGTTTATTTATTTTATTGTGATGTTATTTTGTTGCTGTAATGTATTTATGTTGCTGTAATGTATCGGTGGGCTTGGCCTCATGTAAGCCACTCCAAGTCCCCTTTGGGGAGGGGGTGGCAGGGTATAAATAAAGATTATTGTTATTATTATATGTTTCTATGTGCAGATAGAAATAGAGATCTTCATGAAGTTGTCGAAGGCTTTCATGGCCGGAATCACTGGGTTGTTGTGGGTTTTTCCGGGCTCTATGGCCATGGTCTAGAGGCATTCTCTCCTGACGTTTCTCCTGCATCTATGGCAAGCATCCTCAGAGGTAGTGAGGTCGCTTGCCATAGATGCAGGCGAAACGTCAGGAGAGAATGCCTCTAGACCATGGTCATATAAGCCCGAAAAAACCCACAACAACCCACTTCATGAAGTTTTCTCTGAAACAATCTTACAAAAACACATATGCTTTGTGTGTGTGTTTTTTTTTTTAAAGTAGTTAATTCCTGTCTTTGGTTAGTCAAGGAAGCGGTGTTTGCTCTACTGATATATGGGTATGAAATCTGTACAACTTTTATCTTCAACTAGCTGTACCGCCACACATTGCTGTGGCCAACCTTCCCTCCCTCTTTTTCTTTCTTCTCCTTCCTTCCTTCCTTCCTTCCTTCCTTCTTTCCCTCCCTCCCTCCCTCCCTCCCTCCCTCTTTTTTCCTCCCTTCTCTTCCCTTTCTTTCTTTCTCTCCTTCCTTCCTTCCTTCCTTCCTTCCTTCCTTCCTTCCTTCTTTCTCTTCTTCTTCCCTTCTTTTCCCCCACCTTTTCTTTCCCTTCCTCTTTCTCCCCTTCCTTCCCTCTCTACCTATTCTTGCACTGCAACTCACAGCAATCCTCCTGATTGATCTGTCTATCTACTTACCTATCTATCTGCCTGGAGGGTTGCTGGGAGTTGCCGTCCAGGAACAAGAAATTGGAAATATGTAGACATTGGGATGCTCTCAAAGAAATCCAAAGAGAAGAAAGCTTGCAGCTTGGAAGCAGTGCATTTGGATCATCATCCTCTCCTAAAGGGCCTGGTCTAGGGGATGCTGGGAGCAGTAGTTCAGAAGAGAGTGTGGATATGCTATTGTGTGTTTTGTTTGCCAGGGGGAGTCATTTTTGCGCATGTGCTGTAGCATCTTTTTTTACTTTTTGGGCTTTTTAAGTCCCTTCCATTGTATTTTTGAGTGTTTTTATGTATGATGGTCACTTGTTGACCTCATAGATATATTGTTTCCAAATTTCATGTCAATTAATCCAGTTATGAGTTATGTCAATCCCACAAACGAACATTACATTTTTATTTATATAGCTTGTGCTTCTTTGAATGTTAATTCTCTGATTGATGCAGAGAAGCAATCCACTTTGGGTTATCCCTTCACCACCCAGAAGATAATTAACTTTTTTGAAAGGCTCAAAATAGATATTTTTCTAAAATCCTGTTTTAGTTTATCCTTTTCCTACAAAGGCTTACATCTTGTTGCTAGTACTAGATAGAACAGATCTTTATGTTATAGTTATCCTTTCTGACATCTTTCTAACTCAGGCATGGGCAAAATTTTAACTTAAGGACCACATAACGGGCCAGAGTGAGGTGGGTGGGCCAGACAGGGGGGGGAGGTCAGGGGGTTGGTGCGAGATGGAGAAGGGTTGGCCTCCACTGCCATGGGGTTCAGCTGCTCCTCACCAGCACACTCCCTTCTTCTGGGCCTCTGCCCCTGGTGACAAGAAGGGCAGCTTCTCCTCCTCTTCCTCCTCCACTGCCACCATCTGGGCATGCAGCTGCCTAGGGTTCTCCTTCCCTTCCCTCCTGCTCCTGTTGTTCTTCTTTCCAAGGGGGAACTTGCCCTTGAGGAAGGTGGGGACAAGCAGAGAAGGAGGAATAGGAGGTGGAAGAGGAGCTGCCCTCCTCCTTGTCAGGGGCAGAGTCCTGGAAGAAGGGGAACACACTGGCTTCACCAGCACCAGTGAGGAACAGCTAAGTTCCTTGGAGGTGGAGGCCAAGATGCAGGCCAGGAGAAGGTTCTGTCTGGGGCTGCTGCAGCTACGTGTCACTTCACTAGCCTTCTCTCAGCATGAGGATGTGAGCAGGCCACCACGTCCTCATGCTTATAGGTAGATGAAAGTCTTACTTAGGCAATCCCTCGTTGTCCGAGTAGGATTGTCTTCCAAGATCGGCATCCTGGCGGTGGGTACGTAGGTGACTGTGGAGCCCTATTCTTGATCTGCATCGTCTCCCGCAGTAAGGGCATTGATTTCCAGGTGGAAGGCGGTCCCGGTCAGAGTTGGCACATTTCTGTCTTTCGCCCTCCATTCATGCCTCTTCAAATTCTACAGCACTGCTGGTCACAGCTGACCTCCAGCTGGAGCGCTCAAAGGCCAGGGCTTCCCACTTCTCAGTGTCTATGCCAGAGTTTTTAAGGTTGGCTTTGAGCCCATCTTTAAATCTCTTTTCCTGCCCACCAATGTTCCATTTTCCGTTCTGCTTTGGGAGACGTTGGTCAGGCATCCGGACAGCAGAGTTGATGGCGGAGGGCCATCTCTTCAATGCTGGTGGTCTTTGCTTCTTCCAGCACGCTGACATTTGTCTGCTTGCCTTCCCAAGAGATTTGCAGGATTTTTCAGAGGCAACGATGATGGAATTGTTCTAGGAGTTGCATGTGACATCTGTAGATAGTCCACGTCTTGCAGGCATATAGCAGAGTTGGGAGGACAATAGCTTTATAAACAATCACGTTGGTCTCCCAATGGATGTCCCGGTCCTCAAACACTCTGAGTTTCATTCGGAAAAATGCTGCACTCGCAAGTCTCAGGTGGTGTGGTATTTCAGTGTCAATGTTGATTTTTGTGGAGAGGTGGCTGCCAAGGGAGTCGAAATGGTCAACATTTTCTAATGTTACACCATTAAGCTGGCATTGGAGAGCGATTGGCTGGTGACTGCTGGAAAAGCACTTTGGTTATCTTGATGTTCAGTGATATGCCAAGTTTCTCGTATGCTTCTGCAAAGGTGTTTAGAGTGGCTTGTAGGTCTTCTTCTGAATGCGCACAGAGTGAGAAAGGAGGGCCTGAAAAAGAGCTCAAAGGGCTGCATCTGGCCCCAGGGCCTAGGTTTGTCCATACTTATTGTAACTTATTTTATCTAAGCCTACCCTCCCTCATGGAAATAATATATGTCTTAAGTATCTTGTTCAAGATCAATAATGTATGTGTTTGTTCATTCTGAAAAAAAATATTTTGTCCTTCAGACATTCCAGCTGCTTTGGTTAAGACAGCTTTTAATTTAGAAGACGGAAATGATGGCTTCGTGGTCCATTGGCTTAATAACAAAGAATTCCACTTTACGTCCTCGACTGAAATATTTATGCAACATCTTCGAGAACTTACTGATCAACAGATGGAAAAAGCGGATGAGTATTTTGAAACAGAGAAGGAAGAAGAGAGAGAGAGAGGTTTACTTATGAAGCTTGATCATGGTTAGCAATGTGCACTTCCTTTCTTTTGTGGGTACAGCTGGATATTTGGGATCAGGACCGCTTTGAGTCTCCTTGTGGAGAGAAAAAGCGAGGTATAAATAAACATAATCATAATAATACAGGGCTAGTCAAAATGAATAGGCCAATAAGAAAATTAATTTTAGACGAATGTATGTTTACTGTAACCAAACCACAGCTACGTAGCGACAGATAAAACTATCAAAGTTTTTTTTGAGCAACACACATGTACGTTAATGCCGCTAGGCGTCGCTAGGGGTCGCTGTTTTCAAAATGGCGGAATCAAGCAAAGAGAAGGCGTTTTGTGTGATGACATTTGCTAAAACAATGTCAGTAATTACGGTCCAGCGAGAATTTCGAGCCAAGTATGGCAAGGAACCACCTCATCGACATTCCATTGCGAGGTGGGTAAAGCAATTTGAGGAGACGGGCTGCTTATGCAAGGGTAAAACCACAGGACGACCACGTGTCTCCGAAGACACAGTGGAATCCATTCGTGCATCCTTTCAACGAAGTCCCCAGAAGTCGACAAATCGTGTGGAATGAACTGGACTATCGCTTGGACATCTGCCGTGTCACATGGGGCGCCCATATCGAACATCTCTGAAGGTGAGACAAAACTTTGATAGTTTATCTGTCGCTACGTAGCTGTAGTTTGGTTACAATAAACATACATTCGTCTAAAATTAATTTTCTTATTGGCCTATTCATTTTGACTAACCCTGTATTTAAAAGTAATTTTAAATTAATGTTTGAATTAAAATATCTAAACATTAAAATAAAAATAAACAGTAACTGTTAAGTTTGAGATTTCTTGTAGTACAATATTTATTTTAGGAACTATAGCTTTTCCTCAATAAATTTACTATTAATATATTGATCAAGAAACCATAATTACTTTTATACTCATTAATATAAGTTGGCCTCATGTGTAAATTGGGTGCAAGATTTGGGGCCAGCTTTTAGGTCAATTTTTTGACTAAAATTCCTAGACTTACCCACGATCAATTTGTTTTATCCTGTACTTTAGGTGGAAACACATAATTTCTTGTATGTTCCCTTTAATTTCAGAATTGTCTCTAGATAGAGAGTCTGAGACTGGAACTGGAACGGGTTCCTCAGAACATGAAGATGGGGAAAGAGAAGGGAGCCCCAAAATAGTTTCACCAGCTGCCTCACGCATGCCACTCCCTACCGTCTTGTTGGATCGAAAAATTGAGTGGCTCCTTAAAGAATGGAACAAGAATCCAGACATGCTCTTCACCATTCATCCAGTGGATGGTACCTTTTTAGTGTGGCATGTGAAGTATTTGGATGAGTACAACCCAGGGATCTTTCGACAAGTTCAGGTATAGGTTTGGATTGAATTATGTATTCAGCTACCTTTGTCATAAATACTCTCTAAACATCAAAAAACATTTAAAAGGTTCTTATATATTGTTATATTGTTCACATTGAGACAGTATACCACAGAGTAATACAGAGAAAGTAAATAGTCACACAGACTACTATGACTACACCATAATGTTTATGGACTGGATCAAAGTGCAATATAATCTGACACAATGCCACAAGAATGTTGTTGTTGTTGTTTTAAACTGTTTATTTTATTTTGGTTTATACTTATTGATGTATTTGGATTGTTGTTTACATGATTTTAATATGTTGTAAGCCGTTTTGGGTCCTCTGGGGCGGCGGGGGGGGGGGGGGGGGGGGGGGGGGGGGGGGGGGGAGTGGGATATAAATAAAGAATTATTATTATTATTATTATTATTATTATTATTATTATTATTATCAGAAACACAACAAGATTAGTACACAGCAAATTTATTTTATTTTATTTATTTATGACATTTATATGCCGCCCTTTTCACCCCGAAGGGGACTCAGAGCAGCTTACAAGATATATATACATACAATATATTATATTATTAGCATAGTACAATGTCAGTATTAAATATTACTGTATTGCATTATACTATTAATAATATTACATGTAATATAAATATATATTTATAATATCGTATTATTATTATTATTATTATTATATTGCATTACATTGTAATATTATAAATATTATATATATATATATATATATATACATACAATATATTATATTACATTATATTATATTATTAAAATAGCATAGGAGACATGGTGGAACTGCCCCCAGTGCCCCCTCTCTTCACTCTGGCCCAGAGCGGCTTTTGTTGCTGGGGAAAGGGATCCCCAGCTGATGACATTATTATTATTATTATTATTATTATTATTATTATGGACACAAACAAAGGTGATTTTTGCATTTTGCTCAACATTCACACACATATACACATTCATTCCTCATCATGCATACATTACCATCTCTTCTTCCTTCTCCTGGGAAACAGATCCCGAAGTAGGCCAGATTGCATTCCCTGTAAATTTGCCATTCTACGAATACACCATCTTTCTCCATCCCTTGGAGAAGATGGCGGGTGGAGGAGAAGCCTTCTTTCTACCACAATTTTGGAATAGTAAAGTGTCTCTTATAAAGCAATACCTTTCTGATGTTGTTCCAAAAAGTTGTAAATGAATGACAGGTATTTTCAGCTATAACTTCCTGACTCCATCAGTTCCTGGGCAGATGTTGACTTTTCTTCTTAAGTGATAATTGGTTTTCCTTCTTACGTAAGGAATCCTTGTAAATACTTCCTTATGTAAAAGAGTAATTGTCTCTGTTAATGTAAATATGTTGTTTTCCACCAAAGGTTAATCATTTGTCTCTGATCATCAATGTCAGCAGTTTGGTAACATTTAATTACAGTTCATGTAGTCTTCTTTTGTAGTCTTCCAGGTTTCATTTCTTAGGATGGCATCTTTAGTCTCAATAGGTCCCAACCTCACATGATTTCATTCAAACCATACATCATATATTTATCACAACTTGAGAATGCAAAAAGACTAGTTTAATCACTAATACAGGCTGGGACTCCCTTGCCAAAATGCTTGGATTTCAGGTTTTCTTTTCTTTAATACCCATATTTGCATATATGTAGTAAAGGAGAGATGACGTGGAAATTTATTTATTTATTTATTTATTTATTTATTTAAAAGTTTTCTATACCGATCTTCTCACCTCCAAGAGGGACTCAGATCCGGTTCACAACATGAGTTCATATACAAAAATACAAACTACACAATGTATTATCATTACACAATTAAAAACATATTACAATACAACATCGTCATCATCACAATTACACAGCCAAGTCGTCAAACATTCATGGTCATAATTCACAGTTAATCATTCTCCTTCCATGTGGACCAAAGATTGACTCAGTTATCAAAGGCCGCATTCCAGAGCCAAGTCTTTGTTAGCTTCCTGAATGTCAGAAGGGAGAGAGCAGTTCTAATCTCCTGTGGGAGGGAGTTCCAAAGCCGGGGAGCCACCATCGAGAAGGCCCTGTCTCTCGTCCCCACGACCCGCGATTGTGACAGTGGTGGGATCAAGAGCAGGAAATCACATGCCCAGTGTGATAGTTTTTCCTCAAGAAGGCCTTTCTGCACAGCTTTCAGAAATTTGATAAGGAGGGAAGAGGGGAAGACCCTGTAAACAGCAGATGTAATAGATCTTTTTTATGTAAGAACTGTTCAGCAATTGAATAATATTGACGGCAACAACAGTTTGTTACCCACCTCTCTCTGTGGCCCGAGGTAGGGTACAATATCTTTTAAATAAGAGATAAAACCCTATTGAGACACATATAATAGGGCTGAATTTGCATGTTTTCGAATTGCTAGGTTAGCAGAAGCTGGGACTAATAGCAGGAGCTCATCCCACTCCCTGACTTCAAACTGCTGACCTTTCGGTCAGCAAGTTCAGTAGCTCAGTGGTTAACCCACTGCGCCACCGGGGGTATAATTGTAAACACTTACCTAAAAGAGTAATTGCCTCTGGTAATGTAAACATGTTGTTTTCCACCAATGGTTGTGGACTCTCCATCTATGGAGGTCCTTGAACTGAGGTTAAATGGACATCTTTCAACAATGCTTTATTTGTGTATTCCTGCATGGCAGGTGATTGGCCCTTGTGGTCTCTTCCAATGCTATTATTCTTTCTCTTCCTCTCAATGTTTCTGCCTTTCTCTCTTACTCCTTTCCTCTTGTTTTCCCTTAACTCGCTTTTCTTGCTTTCTCAATTGATTCTGAAAGGCACATGAAGTATGGCTGAAGCAACAAGTAACCTATGCATGTTTTAACATCCGATCTAGCCCCAATACTTTCTTAATTAAGATGAGGGCGTTGTAGAATCAGCAGTAGTTTTTGACATCTTCTCCATATCTCCTTTCCTCTTTTCTAGGTCACGTTTTCTTCTCAGATACCAGTTGCATTCCCTTCAGGTGATGCAAGCTCCCTTAGTAAAAACATCATGATGTATGCCTGCACTACCTCCACAAAAGGAGTCATCAATGCGCCACTACAAAAGAGGAGTAGCTTTTCTGACAGCCTCTCCGGATGGAGACCGAGCTGTTCCCAGGACAGTTCCACCGTGAACATTACCATTCCTACAGTCATGATGGTTTCCAAGCACATAGATGGCTCCCTGAACCAGTGGGCGGTTTCCTTTGCGGACAAGTCGGCTTTTACGACTGTGCACACTGTAACTCACAAGTTTCGGTATTGCGGGCACCGGTTTCATCTGAATGACCTTGCCTGCCACTCAGTGCTGCCACTTCTGTTAACATCTTCCCATCACAATGCCCTCCTAACCCCTGAATCCAGCCAGCCGTGGGATTCAGATGGGTTAAATAAAATGATGGACCCCATGAAACATTTGAAAGCATCTTCCAGGCAGCAGCTTAGAAACGCTGCAACACGTACATTCCACGATCCCAACGCTATCTACAGCGAACTGATTTTGTGGCGCGTGGACCCCATTGGACCTTTGTCGTACACCGGAGGAGTATCGGAACTGGCTCGCATTAATTCTCTCCATACCTCAGCTTTCTCTAATGTGGCCTGGCTCCCAACCCTTATTCCTAGCTATTGCCTTGGTAAGTGATGCTGTGCAAAATAGCCTTGTAAAGAAATTGGGAACATCTTAGGTGTTCTTCCTTTGCCTAATAATAATAATATTGGCAGATGGTTGGACTGAATGGCTCATGAGGTCTCTCCCGATTCTATGATTTTATACCAGTCACCCATAGAAAACCATATCCAAGAAACTAGAGCTGATATGGTCTATCCAATCCAATTTTCTGAATCAGCACCCCAGATAATCCTAGGAACACAACTAAAAACCGAGACACCAAGAAACATTTTTGTTGTTGTCACTCTGTTAATTTGTCACCTTATGGCACTTGTCTTTCCAGCAATAATTCTTCAAGCATATGGCTCATATTAAATGCTATATTGGCTTTTGTTTTTAAATTAGGCACATACTGCAATTCTGCTAGCGCTTGCTTTGTGGCATCGGATGGGAAAAACCTGAGGTTATACCAAGCAGTGGTGGATGCACGGAAGCTTTTGGATGAACTGAGTGATCCTGGATCCTCGGTAAGTCCCATGGTTTATGACTTCTGATGTATAAACAGCCAAAAGATATTGACAGATCAAAATGCAATCTTTATTCCAATATGGAGAGTGAAGTATTTTAGTACAAACCTAGAGAACTACTGAAAAGTTAATTATTTTTGCCTTGTTTGTGGTTTGCCCAGCATTATTTTTAAATTTTAATTTTACATTTGGCCCAGCCATAGGTTTTTAAATGCTTATTGTGTTACTGTATTGCTTATTTTTATTTTTGCTTATGAGTTATATTTTAACTGTTTTGTATTGTTTGTTTGCTATTGCTTTATTATTGTTGTATTGTGGGCTCGGCCTCATGTAAGCCGCACCGAGTCCCTTGGGGAGATGGTAGTGGGGTATAAATAAAGGTTATTATTATGATTATTATTATTATTATTATTATTATTATGTATCTCTATCCATGTCCCACCAATCTAAGAAAACACACCGACAACAAATGGAAAACACCAACTTAATTGCTTATTTTACCTTCAGGGAAAACTGTTTTTGTATCGTAAAATGTAGCATTAGTGTTAATTTTGGTTTAGCTCATTATCTTGTGTAGTTACAGACCTTTTAAGGCAAACATTGGAATTAAAACATAACTATTAAGAAATACAATAATAAAATAAGCAAAAAGGCAGAGAAATGAAATCTTGTTCATTTCTTAAAAATCAATATTTAGAGCAAATACTAAAGTAGGATTTGACCTAGAAGGAAAAAACATGAAATATTGCAATTAAGGAAAAGGACTCAGAAAGTCAAGGTGCACATATTATTTAAGTATTTTTATTATAATCATGAGGTGCTGGAAAACAATGGTCCCACTTGAGCATCAGCTTGGTGATGTAACCTAAAATACAAATCATCTGCTAACGTTTCCTTCCCTTTTTAGAAACTCATTGGGGAAGTTTTTAACATTGTGAGCCAGCAATCGACAGCTCGACCTGGATGCATAATTGAACTAGATGCCATAACAGACCAGGTATGATAATTCCTCATTATTTGGATTGATTTTTGTTTCTTAGCTAATGATCCAGAAGGAAAAGACTTAGTGGTTTAAAACACAGAGAATTGCATATATTAATGTTTATTTTCTGTAAGTTTTTGGTACCCGTGGTGGCGGAGCGGGTTAAACCACTGAGTTGCTGAACTTACTGACTGAAAGGTTGGCAGTTCGAATCCAGGGAGCAGGTTGAGTTCCCGCTGTTAGCCCCAGCTTCTGCCAACATAGCAGTTTGAAAACATGCAAATGTGAATAGATCAATAGATACTGCTTCTGCGGAAAGGTAACAGCATTCATGCAGTTATACTAGCCACATGACTTTGGAGGTGTCTATGGACAACACTGGTTCTTTTGCTTAGAAATGGAGATGAGCACCACCCCCCAGAGTCAGACACAACTAGACTTAATGTCAAGGGGAAACCTTTACTTTTTTACTATATGTTTATGGAAGTAGGTTAGATCAGCGATGGTGAAACATTTAGTTGTGGGAAAACATTTTAGAGATGGGGGGCACTCAAGGGGACAAGTGGGGTGGGGAGTAAATTATTATTATTATTATTATTGTTATTATTATTATTATTATTATTATTATTAGAAACACAACAAGATGAGTCCACAGCAGACAAGATCACTCTGCCGGCTGTTGTATTGGATCGCATGTCGGACACTTCCCTATTATTATTATTATTATTATTATTATTATTATTATTATTTTACCAGCCTCTCATAGCTCGAGGTGGATTACAGCATAATTAAAACACATAAATACTATTAAAAAAGCTATACACACATTACAATATATTTCTATAAAACAGTGGTTCCTAACCTGTGGTCCGTGGACCACTAGTGGTCCCCAAGAATGAAAATATGGCCCGCAGCCTCACCATTACTACACCATTGCAACTGGTCTCGCAAAACCTTCTTATAGTGCCAAGGCAATGGGAATGTTGGGAGGGGAGAGACCAACTACCAATGAAAGATTTCTACTACCACATCAGCTCCAGATTATTAAATACGGTTTTCTGTGTGCGAGCAGATGGCGACTACTGAATGGTATATTTTCTGTATCAGAAACTAGAGCTAATGTAGTCTATCCAATGCAATTTTCTGAATCAGCACCCCAAATAACTAGCTGATGTGGTCTATCCAAGGCAATTTTCCGAACCCCAAATAACCAAACCAAATCTAAAGTTGACCAAAAACTAATTAGTAATCCTTTTGGCACTAATGTTGGAGAGTGGTCCCTGGTCAAAGTGGTCCCTGGTCAAAGAAAGGTTGGGAACCACTGCGATAAAAGATATGCGTAGAATTGATATGTGCCTTTGTGTTAGTGGTGGAAATGTCCAAACTGGTAAGAATTAAAACTTCCCTTTCACACTTCCTTTTCCCTATCTACTGTATGTACTCATATATATGTCTGGGAAATATAGTCAAAACATCTACCCAAAAAACCAGGGTTGACTTATCCATGGGTCAGTGAAACAAGATGTTGGTCTAAATAACGTGATCGCAATTAATATTCATAAGTATGAGGAAGAGTTATTTTGAAATCCTTCAAGGATTTGAGTGCCTATGCCGCAGCCTTACAAGCACTAGGCTTTTTTGATATGCAAAACTAAGTAATGTTTTGCTTTAAAAAATGAAAATGAAATCCTCTGAAAGGAAGTCCCTTATGCATTATGTAAGTTGCCTGACTCCTCGGGGAATTAGCATAATTTTGTTCCCTCCTGTGATAAATTAATCAACCGAGTAGATCCTTTGTAATTAAATTAAAGAGAGCTTTATTCACTGACTACTTCTGTAACGAGCTGTTGCGTAGGTTTTAGCAACTGATTTTAAAAACACACACATTAGGTTCACTCTTTTTATGTTCACTTTTTATCTTCACTGCAATTTCTGATAGATTAGGTTTGTACTTCAGTTATAGCTGTTACGTTTAAGTTGTCCTTTTATGTTGAGTTATTCTGGGTGATTATATTTGCACTTATTGTTATTGAGGTATTGAATGTTTGCCTTTAGCTACCAGTATTAAAAAACTCTAAAATTAGAACAGCACAACAACAGAGAGGAAACAAACAAGGATATGTAATCACCTCTCAGCAAAAGATTGCTCTAGGCACGTCCAGGCAATCATATGCTAATCAAGGTGGTCAGTTGAAACATTCACACCTAGCTCCAGCAGACAAGAGTCCTTTGTCCCACCCTGGTCATTCCACAGATATATAAACCCCTTTTCCTGGTTCCAACAGACCTCACTACCTCTGAGGATGCTTGCCATAGATGCAGGCGAAACATCAGGAGAAAATGCCTCTAGACCATGGCCATATAGCACGAAAAAACCTACAACAACCCAGTGTTTGCCTTTTGTTTGTTGGAATCTGCCCTGAGCGCCCCCCCCCCCCCCCCCCGGGGAGATAGGGCAGAATACAAATAAAGTTTTATTATTACTCTAAGAAAGACTCTGTTTTTTTAAAAAAATTCTAATCTTGATCTAAACCATGTTGCCTTTGCCATTTTGAAGACTGTGATGAGTCTGGAACATCTGGACCGTGAATCCTCCCACCAAAAGCCCTGCTCTTCTGTGATTGGCTGACCTCTCAGCTGGCCTCTCAGGCAAGGGGAGGGCTGTTGCTGTGAAGGGGAGAGCACGCGTGCTGTCTCCTAAATCACTCAATTCTTCCCAAATCCCTCCAGTATTTTCTGTTGGTCATGGGGGTTCTGTGTGGGAAGTTTGGCCCAATTCTATCGTTGGTGGGTTTCAGAAAGCTCTTTGATTGTAGTTGAACTATAAATCCCAGCAACTACAACTCCCAAATGTCAAGGTCTATTTTCCCCAAATTCCACCAGTGTTCACATTTGGGCTTATTGAGTATTTGTTTCAAGTTTGGTCCAGATCCATCATTGTTTGAGTCCACAGTGCTCTAAGGATGTAGGTGTACTCCCAAACTCAACGTCAATGCCCACCAAACCCTTCTAATATTTTCTGTTGGTCATGGGAGTTCTGTGTGCCAAGTTTGGTTCATTTCTATCATTGGTGGAGTTCAGAGTGCTCTTTGATTGTAGGTGAACTATAAATCCCAGCAACAACTCCCAAATGACAAAATTAACACCACCACCCCACCACCACCACCACCCCAATCCCACCAGTCTTCACATTTGGGCATATGGGGTATTTGTGCCAAATTTGGTCCAGTGAATGAAAATACATCCTGCATACATCAAAGAGCATTCTGAACTCCACCAACAATGGAATTGAATCAAACTTAGCACAGAGAATTCCCGTGACCTACAGAAAATACTGGAAGGGTTTGGTGGGCATTGACCTTGTGTTTTGGAGTTATAGTTCACCTACATCAGGAGAACACTATGAATCTGGACCAAACTTGGCAAAAATACTCAGTATGACCAAATGTGAACACTGGTGGAGTTTGGGGAAAATAGAGTTGTAGTTGCTGAAATTCATAGTTCACCTACAATCAAAAAGCACTCTGAAGCCCAACAACGATTGAATTGGGCCAAACTTCCCACACAGAACCCCCATGACCAACATAAAATACTGTGTTTTCTGATGGTGTTTGGTGACCCCTCGCCACCCCCCATGGGGTCCCGACCCTCAGGTTGAGAAACGTTGTTCTAGAAGCATTCTCTCTTGATGTTTCACCCACATCTATGGCGGGCATCCTCAGAGGTCTGTTGGAAACTAGGAAAATTGGGTTTATATATCTGTGGAAAGTCCAGGGTGGGAGAAAGAACTCTTGTCTGTTGGAGCTAGGTGTGAATGTTTCAATATTAGTACAATGCCTGGAATGTTCATTGTGTGTGGCTGTGCTAATTCCTTTCTAATGTGGTTTCTAGTGTGGCTCCAACACACAGCTCCTTCATGTCTTCCAAGAGGACTTCATTTTGGGATACAAACCACATAAGGAAGAGGCAGAGCAAAAGGAAGCAGAGATATTTTTCCAGCCATCGAAAGGTAAAGTTGAAACAGTTCATGGGTTTTGAATAACCAAGGAGCCAAATTTAAGCTACAGCTCCATTATCATACGTTGTGTGTTTGATCTTAGTCTTCATTGCCTAGTTAGTAGGCTTGGGTAACCACGGAAAAATTTGGTTCTAAATTCGTTTTGTTTTTAGGGGGCCCTTGCGTTTCGTTTTTTTTAATAATTCCGAAATTTTCCTTTTAAAAATTTCGAAATATACGAAATTTCGTATAATTGCGAATCGATTCGTTAATGGCAGACGCAATTGTGCAATATGCTAAAAAAAACCTCCAAATGGGACAGGGGGAACTTCTGAAGCTTCCTTCTCCCTCTGTTGTTGACTGTTGGTGTGATAAAACAAACAACAACTATAAAACTTTCACCAGACATGCGAAAATAATTACGAAATAATTACAAAATAGTTTCGAAATAATTACGAAATAATTACGAAATAAATTGAAAAAAATTGTTTCGAATCTAATTTACTCCTCACACTATTCCTGCATGGCTCAATATTGGATCGTAAGCTAATTTAAATACGAATTAATAACGAATTACGAAATTAACGAACGAAACCGCCCAAGCCTACTAGTTAGCTATAGTTTCCTGGATCACATCCCCATTTGGACAAAGAATAGAACAAAAAGGAAGCAAAGGTGCATGGGATTTGTGTATATCCAGGTTTAATAAACTACACCATAAACTTAATAAACTTTGCATCATGAATTATATTTTTAATGCATCATGAATTAGTTTTTAATTCTGTCAGAATTTGGCAGTGCCTTACTATATGGTCAGGTTCTTGTAAATGCCACTGGCATTTGCGTTTATTGAAATATCAGGTTTGCACTTTTATTTGATTTCTGAACAGGCTATAGACCACCACCCTTCTCCGAAAAGTTTTATCTAATTGTAATTGAAAAAGACACCAATGGCTGCTCAATACTTCACATGTGGCACCTCCATCTAAAATCTGTGCAAGCATTTATGGGTAAGTGCAACTTTTCTAGATGTACATATATTTTTTTACCATAAAGATAGTATTTTATGTATTTTGTTTGTTTGAAGCACTCTAATGAAGAAATCTGTCAGTGCAGCTTAGAAAATAAATAAAACAGGGTCAACAAGTGACAATTCAGTGAGAGAATTTCCAAACATCAGGAGAATCCTCTCAGAATATATGAAAAATTAAAAGCACCAGAGCACGGAACGGACTTTTTCTTGGAACCTAAAAATTAGGAGTTAGAGGTTCCAGCTCTGTTTGCATATAGTATTGGGAAGTACTTAGTGTATTCAGACTCCAAACTTCTGTGCTTTGAAGCATTTGCATATATTAAATTTATGAACACATATAGTAGAAATATTACTGGGATTAACCGAATGTACTCGAGTATAAGCTGACTCTAATATAAGCCAAGGCACCTAATTTTTCCACAAAAAAACTTGGGAAAATGTATTGACTCGAGTATAAGCTGAAGGTGGAAAATGCAGCAGCTACTGGTAAATTTCAAAATAAAAATAAAAACCAATAAAATTACATGAATTGAGGCATCAGAAGGTTAAATGTTTTGAATATTTACATAAAACCGTAATTTAAGATAAGACTGTCCAACTCTGATTAAACCATTATTCTAACCTTCTTCAATGTAAATGTGTTTACGTATCCTTCCAATAATAATAAAGGGAGTATAATAATAAATGTAGTAGTAATAATAGAAGAGTAAAAAATGGAAATGTAATAATAATAATAATAATAATAATAATAGAGTAAAATAATAAATGTAATAAAAACAATAATAATAGAGTAAAATAATAAATGTAATAAAAACAATAATAATAGAATAAAATAATAAATGTAATAACAATATTAAATAGAGTTAAATAGTAAATGTAATAATAATGACAGAGTAAAATAATGTAAACATAATAACAATAATAGATAAAGTAAAATAATACCATAATTATAACTGTAAAATAATGTAAATGTAATAATAAGAATAAGAATAAATAGATTAAAATAATAAATGTAATAAGAATAAGAATAATAACACAGTAAAATAATAAAAAACCTTGACTCAAGCATAAGCCGAGGGGGCCTTTTTTAGCCTAAGAAAAGGACTGAAAAACTCGGCTTATACTCGAGCATATACAGTGCATATCAGAAAATGATGTCATATTTTGAATTGATGACATATTCCTCTTGCTAGGGTTAAAAACTGCTTGAAATCTGCTAGATACAGTCCAATATGGAGTTAACTTTCAGTGTGATCATGGCCATAATTTTCACTGAGATTTTACTACTCTTTATATAGAATATAGAAAAATATAGAGAAATACAGTAGATGTACTTTTAACTACATATAGATAGGATTGCACTGAAATGTTCATCAAGTAATTTCACTGACACATTCAAAATCACAAGCAAGGAAGGAGAGCATGACCTGCTAAAAATTACAGTGCATATTTTAGCTATTTTTTTAGTTGTGTGCGCTTAATGAAAGATAAAGAAATCTATCCTTGTCGCATACCAATGCTGGTTGTTCACTGCGTTTTTTTAAAGCAAAACCAACTGAGATTCCCACATCGGGCAACCAGCTGAGTATACCTGGGCAAGCGGCTGCCGATTCATCTCCGGATACCTCCCCCGGCGCAACTCCCATGCCACGTTCTTCATCTGTTGCCAATCTTCAGACAGCCAGCAAACTTATTTTGAGCTCTAAACTAGTGTATAGCTATCCTTTGAATCTTCCAGTTGGTGTAGAAGTCGTACGAGCTACTCCTTCTGCAGGTAAAACCATATTGTGAACTTAGTTGATTCTTAGCTATTGCATTCTCAGTCATTTATAGGTTTTGACCTATAAAGCTCTATACGGTTCTGGCCCAGCTTACTTGTTCGAACGCATCCACCCCTATGTCCCACCTCAAAACCTAAGATCATCTGGGGAGGCCCTGCTCTCGCTACCATCAACAGCACAAATGCGCCTGGCGGGGATGAGAGACAGGGCCTTCTCGGCGGTGGCCCCCCGCCTATGGAACACACTCCCAACTGAGGTAAGATCGGCCACCTCCCTCCTCGTTTTTTGAAAGAAACTAAAGGCATGGTTTTGGGACCAGGCTTTTGGACAATAGATGCAAACAGCACTCTAAGGGAATATGACTGGAATGACAATATGGCTGGTGAGATTATTTTATTGTTTTAACGATGGCTTATGTATTGTTAATTATGCTTTTATGTCTAATTGTGGTTTTAATTTGTAATTTGTTATGTAATGGCTTCGGAATGGGGCCCATTGTAAGCCGTCCTGAGTCCCCCTTCGGGGGTTGAGAAGGGCGGGATAGAAATGCGAGAAATAAATAAATAAATAAATAAATTCAGGCAAACCTTAGCAAGTTGGAAAATATCCGATTAATTTGTTTGGGCTCTGAAAGCACCATGAGCAACTGACATAGGCTACATTCAGACATGAGGATTCAAGAGATGAAGCAAACAAAATGTTAAGTTGGGTTCCCTGGCTTATCTCTCTCACAGTACAACAGAGAAATATTCAGGATTTGTTGTAAGGTTTTCTGGTTTGTCAAGAGAGAAAAAGCTACATTCCGGATTCAAACAAGCCACAGACTAAGACTCCTTCTACACTACCATATAAAATCCAGATTACTTTGAACTGGGTTATGTGGAAGTATAGACTCAAATAATAATAGAATCTATATAAATAAAAATATAATTTTTGTTTTTGGGATTAATATAACTTAAAAACCACTGGACGAATTGACTCCAAATTTGGACACAATAAACTTATCAGGACAATGAGTGACCATCACTCATAAAAACACTGAAAAACACAGCAGAAAAGATTAAAAATCCCCCAAAAATACATTACAATGCATGCGCAAAACCACACACACATATATATAGATACACAAACACACATATATAGACATATACACAAATATATACACACATATACACACATACACACACAAAACACATATACACAGGCTGGGCCACAGCAACACATGGCAGGGGACGGTTAGTATAATATAAAACTTTATTTATACCCTGCCACCATCTCCCAAAAAGGACTCAAGGCAGCTTACAGAAGCACATACAGGTGCCATAACCACATAAAATACAAGTAAAATCACATCAGGACAAGAGACAGGGCCTTCTCAGCAGTGGCCCCCCGCCTATGGAACACCCTCCCTAGAGATAGCAGATTGGTCACCTCCCTCTTATCTTTTAGAAGGGAAATCAAGATCTGTTTATGGGACCAAGCGTTTGATCAGTGAGCAGCAGGTAGAAGAAGATCACACAACTTAGGGCAATGAATTGACCCAGACTGGTTTTTGGATTTCGATTTTAATGGATGTGTCTTAATTAATTGTTTTAATTGTTGTTTTGATTTTTAATATTTTGATTGTACTGGGTTTTTTTTATGATGCTAGCATCTTATGATGCTTTTGTTAGGCCTCCCTGAGTATACATATAGGAAATAGATAAATAAATAAAATATTAGACAATGACAACATCAGTTCACATAAAAACAGCACATTACAAAAATAAAAACTCATCCCAATTAAAATAAATAAAACATATTATCAATTGGCATTAAAATGAAGAGTGCAACATCCCAGTTACAGCCCAGATTCGACTATTACAGTGCCAGTGTCAATATTATATTGTTTGGTCCTTAGATTTGCAGACGTCTTAATTATTTCCAAAAGCCTGCCGGAATAGCCATGTTTTCAGCTCCTTGAAAAAACATTGTAATGTGGGGGAAAGCTTAGTAATCCAGATCAAAGCAGATCATGTGGATGATCCGCTTTGATAATCTGGATTATGTGGCAGTGTTGAAGGATCCTGTGGCACATATTTAAAACTCAGGGCCTGCAGACTTCCACGTCATTTTAGGTGACTCTCCAGATGTTGGGCTAAAACTCCTGTATTCCTCATCATTAGACATTTGGCTAGAGCTGATGGGAGTTGGGATACAGTAACTCTGGACAATTGCCATTTGTCCCTTTTAGTCAAGATACTAAGGTCTGAATTTAGATACAAGGCTTGTGGAGTTTAAAATGTCCTTTAACCTTTCCCCATCCCCAGAGCCTTAAGTGCTGTTGGCTTGCAATTCCCACTATCCCCAGTCCATATGGCAGATAATGAAAAATAAATGTCATCCAATAATCTCTATGGACCCCCCTCCCCCCCCCAAAAAAGAGCACTGACCTCTATGTAAATACAAATATAAATATATAGTTGGCCCTCTGTATTCACAGATTCAGCAGCCCTTTGAAGGCAACCATAAGGCTGATGTGACCTTGATGAAATGAGTGTGACACCCCTGGACTAAGGGGTAGAGTTTGTTTAACTGCTTCTGTGTTCTCAGTGAGCTAGTATGTACTAACACGCTGTTTATATACGACAAGCTGTGTCCTGTGGTTCCCTGACATTATGTGACATGCAGAGTGGGCCCACTTTTTGTGGTGCAGTGTGTTAAACCGCTGAGCTGCCGAACTTGCTGACCGAAGGTTGGCGGTTCGAATCTGAGGAGAGGGGTGAGCTCCCACTGTTAGCCCCATCTTCTGCCGACCTAGCAGTTCGAAAACATGCAAATGTGAGTAGATCAATAGGTACTGCTTCTTCAGGAAGGTAATAGCGCTCCTTGCAGTCATGCCACATGACCTTGGAGGTAGCTATGGACAATGCCGGCTCTTTGGCTTAGAAATGGAGATGAGCACCACCCCCCAGAGTAGGACTTACTTACGTAGGCGATCCCTCGTCTGAGTAGGATAGCCTTCCAGGATCAGTGTACTGGCAGTGGGTCCGTAGGTGACTGTGGAGTCCTATTTTTGACCCTCAGTAAGGTTTCCAGGTGGAAGGTGGTCCTGGTTGGGGTTGGCTTGACGCGCCTTCCTCTTGGCACGTTTCTCTCTTTCACCCGCCATTCGTGCCTCTTCAAATTCTACAGCACTGCTGGTCACAGCTGGCCTCCAGCTGGAGCGCTCAAGGGCCAGCACTTCCCAGTTCTCAGTGTCTATGCCAGAGTTTTTAAGGCTGGCTATGAGACCATCTTTAAATCTGTTTTCCTGCCAAATAGACTTAATGACCTTGGAGTTGTCTACGGATAATGCTGGCTCTTCGGCTTAGAAATGGAGATGAGCACCACATCCTAGAGTCGGACCTGACTGGACTTCATGTCAGGGGAAAACCTTTACCTTTGCTAGACTTAATGTCAGGGGAAACCTTTACCTTGACTATTTTGAAGTCTTAAGTCACTTGTGTGCTTCGTATTGAATAATAGTGAATGTTTATTTGGTTTATCCAGGGCATCTAAGCTCCTCGTCCATTTATCCTGTTTGCCTTGCACCATACCTGCTGGTGACGTCCTGTTCGGATAACAAAGTGCGATTCTGGAGGTGTTCTGTAGAGACAGTGATGTCCAGCAAAGGTGAAATGAAGGAGACCTATCTTTGGAAGAGATGGCCCTTGATGAATGACGAGAGAAATGAGGACAGCAGCACCGTAAGCATCGTGGGAAGGCCAGTTGCTGTCAGCTGTTCCTATACGGGGCGCTTGGCTGTAGCCTATAAGCAGCCTGTGCAACACAATGGCTTTGTTTCCAAAGAATTTTCTATGCACGTATGTATATTTGAATGTGAATCTACAGGAGGATCAGAATGGGTTTTGGAGCAGACAATACACCTAGATGACCTAGTTAAAGTTGGGAATGTCCTTGATTCGAGAGTTAGTGTGGACAGCAACCTATTTGTATATAGTAAGTCGGATATCTTTTTGAACAAAGATCGATATCTTATGCCAAATATCAAGCATTTGGTACACTTGGACTGGGTTTCCAAAGAAGACGGTTCGCACATACTTACAGTTGGCGTGGGTGCAAATATATTCATGTACGGACGGCTTTCGGGAATCGTGACGGAACAAACCAGCAGCAAAGATGGCGTCGCTGTCATTACTTTACCACTAGGTGGTAGCATAAAACAAGGCATAAAGTCCAAATGGGTGCTATTGAGATCAATAGACTTGGTGTCTTCTGTAGACGGTACCCCTTCATTGCCTGTCTCTCTTTCCTGGGTCAGAGATGGAATCCTGGTGGTCGGAATGGATTGCGAAATGCACGTATATGCACAGTGGAAGCATGCCACGAAATCAGGAGACAGTGAAAAAAATGGCTTTCTTGGTGATGACTCTCCCATTCAAGACCCATTGAAGACCAGTTTGATGGCTAAGAAAACCAGCGTCATTGATGGAACAGGTGTGGTGGATGATGTCTTTGGAGCTCCCACCGTGATCCAAGATGGCGGCCTTTTCGAAGCCGCTCACGTTCTTTCTCCCACGCTTCCACAGTATCACCCAACTCAGCTACTGGAACTGATGGATTTAGGGAAAGTCCGCAGAGCAAAAGCCATTCTTTCGCACCTCGTGAAATGCATCGCGGGGGAGGTTGCCATTGTGAAAGATCCAGAAGCTGGAGATGGTGGCTCCAAGCGCCACCTTTCCCGTACCATTAGTGTGAGCGGTAGCACCGCAAAGGATGCCGTTACTACCGGGAAAGACGGCACGCGGGACTACACAGAGATCGATTCGATCCCTCCGCTGCCGTTGTATGCTCTGCTCGCGGCAGATCAAGATTCCACGTACAAAACCGAGGAAACAAAGAAAAGGCCGCAGGGCCTGGAAGACCACACTAAAAGGAAAACTGAGGATCACTATTCGGACCTTTTCCAAGTTCAACAGGTCACAACTGATGACTTTATTGATTTTGAGCCAGAAAGAAGAGAGCATAAATCCAAAGTAATCAATCTGTCTCAATATGGACCGACGTATTTTGGCCAAGAACATGCTAGCGTCCTCTCAAGCCATCTCATGCACTCTAGTTTACCAGGACTCACTCGCCTAGAGCAGATGTTCTTGGTCGCCTTGGCAGATACTGTGGCCACAACAACGACTGAACTTGACGAAAACAGAGATAAGCATTACTCAGGTAAATATATTGGTCTTTTTAAAAAAAAAAAAATCTTATTTTTTTATTTTTTAAAACATATTTTATTATGTTATAAACACAAATCAATAAGCTAAATTTCAAGTGTTACACATATAAATCCTGAGTAATTCAACAAATATTAAAGACATTATGCTAATTTACACTGGTGTAGATTACATTATCCCCACCTTCCTTCCCTCCCTCTCCAACCACAGTATATTTCTACTAATCTTGCAGATCCAGCCGCTTGTAGAGTCTTTGTATTTTTTTCTTTGATGTGATCGTTGGCTCCTCCATTTTTCACCCAGTTGAAGTAGACCTTCCATCTATTTATAATGATCTTTTCTTTATCCATTCTTGGTGCTTGGTTAGTCATAATTCCCGTAATATCTAACAACACTTGGTCATACATATAATCATTCCAATTACTTAACGTCCATTTCGATTTATCTTTCCGTCCTCTAGCAATCACCACATGGGCTGCTCTTATTGTTACCTTAAATAACTCCTGGCAATTACTTATTATACTCGGATAATCCAACACTCCCCATAGTAGCAAATCATTATTAATTTGATTTTTTATCTGGAATATCTCCTGAATTTTTCCTTGTACATTTGCCAGAATTTTTTTTATTTCAGAACACTCCCACCACATGTGTGAATAAGTACCTTTTTCTTTATTACAATGCCAACACTTCGAATTCTTTCCTTTTAACATATAAGCCAGTTGTTGAGGAGTTCTATACCATCTTAATATCATCTTTTTTTCTAATCATTATATTTTTCTGTTTTTATTTTATTCATGTTCCTAATTATTTCTTCTATTTCATGTGTCTGTAATGATTTAACTCCATTCCATTTGTTACTTATTGCTCTAACCATAAACTCTTTATCTTCTACCATTAAATTATATATTTTTGCCACTGTTCCTTTACTTGTTTTTTCTCTTGCATTTAGCAATTTATCTACCTTTAGTTCTTCAGTGGGCTGCACGCCCTCTTTTTTTACTTTTTCCCAAATCCCTCTTAATTTTAACCAATTTTCTTTTCCCTCCTTTTCCAAAAACTTTGGCCAATTAATTATCTCTCCATCTTGTTTCCACACATCTTTTACCCTCCTTAATCCCTTTTCCTTAAGGAGGTAAATATATTGGTCTTACTTTTTTGTATCCATATGACATTGTGGCCTAAATTCTATTACTAATCTTGACTACAATACAGCCATTTAATAAATATGATTTGCCTACATATTGACTCAACATTCACCTATTTATTATTTACGACATTTATATGCCGCCCTTCTCACCCTGAAGGGAATGCAGAGCGGCTTACAAATTAATATGTAAATACAATATATTAGATTATTACCATAGCACAATAATAGTATTATATATTACCATATTGTACTATAACATTATACTGTAATATTATTAGTAATATTACATGTAATATAAAATACATAATTACAATATTGTATTATTAGTAGTATTATATTGTATTACATTATAATATTATAAATATTATATGTACAGTATATTCTGGCGTATAAGACTACTTTTTAACCCAAGAAAATCTTCTCAAAAGTCAGGGGTCGTCTTATATGCGGGTGTAGTCTTATGCATGGGAGTCATCTTAACTCTATATTTTAACTGGAAAAGTTGGGGGTCGTCTTATACGCCCAGTCGTCTTATATGCCGGAATATACGGTATATACAATATATTATATTATATTATTAGATTATTAGTAAAGCACAGGATACAAGATGGAACTGTCTTCTGCCCCCCCCCCCCCTTCTCTTCACTCTGGCCAATTGATTTGGTTCATCTACTCAGCGGAAAGCAAGGAACAAAATTCTATTCTGTATGTGTTCATAAAAGCAGAATGACGCTAGTAATAATTACACTACTCTATTACAAGTTTGTAAAACAACAAGAAACCTATTAGCTTGATTGAAACTTATTAGCTTGTGTACTGAACCCTTTAAATAATCTACTGTTTTCATTTTGACTACTACCTTAAATCTTTTCACTTATGCATTGACTGAAGATTAGCATTTATAAAGTAGTTCAGGATGTTTTTCAATTACAGCCCTATTATTTGTTTGATGTCACTACTTAAATGCTTTTAAAATCCATGGATACAGTAAGGGTTATGACATAGGGTTGTTGTAGGTTTTTAGGGCTATATGGCCATGTTCTAGAAGCATTCTCTCCTGACATTTTGCCTGCATCTATGGCAAGCATCCTCAGAGGTTGTGAGGTCAACACTGAAAAAGGCTATCCATCTACATGCCCGTTTTTGGGAGGCTCGTGAAAAGGGATACGGGGGTCTACCAGAATCTGGCCAGCAGAAACAGATTGAGGTTCAGCCGAAACGCACAAGCCTGGTCAGTATATATTGAATGACCACATTTTAATTTCTTCCAGGGAGAGACACTTTAGATGAATGTGGCTTGAGGTACTTATTAGCTATGCGTTTACACACCTGCCTTCTGACATCACTCCCACCTTTATATCGTGTGCAGCTACTCCATCAAGGTAAGCTATAACGTCGGGGTTTTTTTAAGCTTGTGCAATACAACTGTCCTATGGGACAACATTTACTGTATTAGTGGAATTGGAGAAGGTTGTATTCTATATACAGTATTAAATTGCATTCTTAATTCCAGGAGTCTGTATGTTCCAAAATCCATTGTGTTGCTAAAACATAGTGGATTTCTACACCCAGTTCTTTACAATTGAGCAAATATTGGTGACTTCAGCAAATAAATTATTCATGTTCTTTTTTATTATTATTATCATTAAGGTGTTTCTACTTGCCACTTTGCCTGGGCTTTTCATTCAGAGGCAGAAGAAGAGTTAATTAACATGATTCCTGCAATTCAACGCGGGGATCCACAATGGTCTGAACTAAGAGCTGTGGGCATAGGCTGGTGGGTCCGAAATATTAACACACTCCGGCGGTGCATGGAAAAGGTAACTTGAACCCATCTTTATCTGTTTTCATTCTAACTAGAAAGTCAAGATCCTATGGATCTGCCTTACAACAAATTGGATCATGCGTCTATCTAGTTCTATATTATCTACACCCCCTGCTGTTACCAGCTTTAACTAACACAGTCACTGTGTTGGAAGTTGCAACCCAGAAATGTTTAGTAGGCCACATATTCCCTCTCCACAATCTGCATTAACTTGTTGCCACTGTCCCATCGTTTTATGAATAATGCCGATTTTGAGGACAGAATGCTCCCTAAAAAGCCTAAGAGTCTCTTCTAGTGTGAAACTCATGATGGATAGACAGATAAAGGAAGGTATAGATGAAGAATGAACCCAAACTTGTATTTTATGATTCTATATCCCTTTTGAGAGTAAAACCAATCATCACCAGCAAGCTGAAGTATATTAACATATGCATATAGTTTCAGTGAATATGTGGTCCTGCAGAATTGATGTGACTTCTGTAGTCTAACTTTGTGATAATGCACAATTTTTTTCCTTCTCTCCCTTCTCCCTTAAATGTAACAGGTTGCAAAAGCAGCCTTTCAGAGGAACAATGACGCTTTGGATGCCGCCCTTTTTTATCTTGCAATGAAGAAAAAAGCAGTCGTATGGGGTCTGTTTCGGTAAGTTTTATTAACTTAGATATTGATGAATAATGAAAACATGTTTAAATTTAAATTGTACATTAATTCTTTTCGTTGTAGTTTTTACTATGGTTGATTCTCTATATTTCCAAGTTTAACTTTTGCAGATTTGGTTATTTGAAGATTTGATTAACATGCACCTTCTAGATCAACGTTTCTCAGCCTAGGAGTCAGGACCCCTGGGGGGGGGGTAGCAAGGGGGGTGACAGAGGGGTCGCCAAAGACCATCAGAAAACACAGTATTTTCTGTTGGTCATGAAGGTTCTGTTTGGGAAGTTTGGCCTAATTCTGTTGTTGGTTTGGTTCAAAATGCTCTTTGATTGGAGGTGAACTATAAATCCCAGTGAGTCCCTTCAAGGCATGGGGTTTCTGCTTGGGAAGTTAGGCCCAATTCTATTGTTGGTTGGGCGGGGAAACTGCTCTTTGATTGCAGGCGAACTAAAATCCCAGGAA
Source organism: Anolis sagrei ordinatus (assembly GCF_025583915.1). NCBI lineage: Eukaryota > Metazoa > Chordata > Lepidosauria > Squamata > Anolidae > Anolis > Anolis sagrei. Next base: position 9,220,486 of record NW_026844367.1, on the reverse strand, counting down.
CTACAACTCCCAAATGTCAAGGTCTATTTCCCCCAAACTCCACCAATGTTCACATTTGGGCATATTGAGTATTTATGCCAAGTTTGGTCCAGATCCATCATTGTTTGAGTCCACAGTGCTCTCTGGATGTGAACTACAACTCCAAAACTCAAGGTCAATGCCCATAAAACCCTTCCAATATTTTCTGTTGGTCATGGGAGTTCTGTGTGGCAAGGTTGGTTCCATTCCCTCATTGGTGGATTTCAGAATGCTCTTTGATTGTAGGTGAACTATACATCCCAGCAACTACAACTCCCAAATGACAAAATCAATCCCACGTCCAACCCCACCAGTCTTTAAATTTGGGCATATGGGATATTTGTGCCAAATTTCGTCCAGTGAATGAAAGTACATCCTGGATATCAGATATTTGCATTACAATTCATAACGGTAGAAAAATTACAGTTAGGAAGTAGCATTGAAAATAATTTTATGGTTGAGGGTCACCACAACACGAGGAACTGCATTAAAGGGTTGCGTCATTAGGAAGGTTGAGAATCACTGTTCTAGATCCTCTTGTGTAACTCCAGCAAAGATTGGCCATAGAATCACACTGGAGGACCAAGAGATGCCTAGAGAAGTGTTTTTTCAGGTTAGAAATATAGAAGTTTTACGTATTTCACTTTACACTGTGTTGCTATGTAAGCCACCCCAAATCTTTTTGGGGAGATGGGGTGGGATACAATTGTTGTTGTTATTGTTGTACATTTAAATCCAGAGTATGTGTGTAGTTTATTAATTGTGTAATTTATTAATGCTTTTGTGTAATGTTGTTTGTTGATACTGTAGTTTATTAACGCTTTGGCCAAAATAAATAAGTGCAATGTAAAAGCACCATATTAAATCAAGGGAATATTATTAATGAAATATAAATAACAATACTATAGTCAGAGAACTCTCAAAGACAATTCTAGGTTAATTGTACATGGTGCAATCTTGACCATGTCTACTCAGAAATGAAACCCGTGGAGTTCAGAGAGTCTCGCTTCTAGGTTAATGTGTATAGAATTGTAAACTGGACATAGCTAAATCTGTTTCCTTTTATTGCATTTTTCACAGTTCTCAACATGATGAGAAAATGACGCAGTTCTTCAGCCATAATTTCAGCGAAGACAGATGGCGCAAAGCAGCTTTGAAAAATGCCTTCTCTTTGTTAGGAAAGCAACGCTTTGAACAGTCGGCTGCCTTTTTCTTATTAGCTGGTTCGTTAAAGGACGCTATAGAGGTATCGATTGGAACGCATAACGTATTGAGTTTGCATAGGTTTGTCCAATATAGACATTAGGGCTTCGCAGATCATCAGCCAAAGAAAATGTATGTCCTATAACAAAAGTCAGAGTTAGTCTGCGTAATTAAATATGAATATATTTCCGTTCTATTTTCTGCCATAATGCTGCTTCAGAATTGTTGTTCCTTGTCTCTACTGTATAGGGAAGAAATAGCCTTAAAACAGTGGTTCAGTATTTCTTATATCCATTATCAAATTTATTTTTGCAATTATTGAAACTACTGTATATACTTGAGTATAATCCGACCGGAATATAAGCCGAAGCACCTAATTGGGAAAACGTATTGACTTTGAGTATAAGCCAAGGGTGGGAAATGCAGCAGTTACTGGCAAATTTCAAAATAAAAAGAGATGCCAATAAAATTACATTAATTCAGGCATCAGTAGGTTAATTTTTTTGAATGTTTACATAAAATTGTAATTTAAGATAAGACTGACCAGCTCTGATTAAATCATTATTCTAACATTCTTCAATGTAAATGTTCTTATGTATCCATCCAGTAATGATAAAGAGAGTAAAATAATACATGTAGTAATAATAATAATAATAATAATAATAATAATAATAATAGAGTAAAATAATGGAAATGTAATAATAGAGTAAAATAATAAATGTAATAATAATAATAGTAGTAGAGTAAAATAATAAATGTAATACTAATAATAAATAGAAAAAAATAAATGTAAATAATAGAATAAAATAATGGAAATGTAATAATAATAATAATAGAGAAAAATAATGGAAATGTAATGATAGAGTAAAACAATAAATGTAATAATAACAATAATAATAATAGAGTAAAATAATAAATGTGATGCTAATAATAAATAGAGAAAAATAATAAATGGAAATAATAATAATAATAATAGAGTAAAATAATGGAAATGTAGTAATAATAATTAATAGAGTAAAATAATAAATGTAATAAAATAATAATAATAATAATAATAATAATAACAACAACAACAGAAAAAATAATACCTAACCTTGACTCAAGTATAAGCCGAGGGGAGCTTTTTCAACCTTAAAAAAGGCCTGAAAAACTCGATTTATATGGTAATTCCAAAAAAGTGTAGTTAAAGTTTCTCCTGAAGATCAGTTCTGCTGTACCTGGATCTGGGATAATTTCTTGCAGAAATGAAGCAGATGTTCTTGTATCAGGTCATTATTTTGCATGCACATTATTTATTTATTTATTTATTTATTATTTACTCTATTTTCATCCCGCCCATATCAGCCCGAAGGCGACTCAGGGCGGCATACAGAGTCGTCACAATTCAATACTATATATATAAAATACGTACATTGATAAAAATCAGAAAAAAGGAAACATTACAGTACATTTGAAATAATAAAAACAGTGAACAATAAAAAATTTAAAAACTATGTCCTCTCGTTCAAATCCTCATCTGTTCCACCGTCTTGGCCGTTCCTGGGTCATTTTCCTATTCAAGTTTGTCTGTTTATGCTGAAATTCCGAATGCTTGTTCAAAGAGCCAAGTTTTCACTGTTTTTTGAAAGGTCAGGAGGGAGGGGGCTGATCTAATATCTCTAGTCAGGGAATTCCACAGCCGAGGGGCTGCCACAGAGAAGGCCCTGTCTCTCATCCCATCAAACGTGCTTGTGAAATAGGCGGAATTGAGAGCAGGGCCTCCGCCGACGATCTCAAGTTCCTGGTGGGTTCGTAGGAAGAGATGTGTTTGGATAGATACGCTGGGCCGGAACCGTTTAGGGCTTCTATCTTTTCACTTCTATCACTTCTATCTTTTCATCCCTAAGTAAACATCACTAACATCCTGACTGTCCTTGTTCTATAGGTGTGTCTTGAGAAAATGGAAGATATCCAATTGGCGATGATTATTGCTCGCTTATATGAGTCAGAGTTTGAAATATCCTCCACCTATACAGCCATCCTATATGAAAAGATTTTGGGCTGTGAGAAAGATGGGACGAAGTTCAGCTGTACCAAACTGCACCCGGATCCTTTCCTGAGAAGCCTTTCATATTGGGTCATGAAAGAATACACAAGAGCACTCGACACTTTACTGGAACAAACACCAAAAGAAGAGGAGGAAAACCCAGGTAAAGAAATAGCAAATTGTTCTACAAATGGCCAGGCCAGATTCTGGAAAGATCGTTAAGGAAGTGGTCTGCAAACACTTAGAAACATATGCGGTCATCGCTAATAGTCAACATGGATTTATCAAAAAAAAGTCATGACAGACAAATCCGATCTCTTTTTTCAATAGAGTTACAGGCTGGGTAGATGTGGGGAATGCTGTGGATGTAGCATATCTGGATTTCAGTAAGGCCTTTGACAAGGTCCCCCACAACCTTCTGGCAAGGAAACTAGTCCAATGTGGTCTAGGCATAACTATGGTTAGGTGGATCTGTAATTGGTTAACCCAGAGGGTGATTCTCCCCAATGCTTCCTCTTCATCCTAGAAAGAAGTGAAGAGTGGAGTGCCACCAGCAGGATTCCGTCCTGGACCCGCTTCTGTTCAGCATCATTATGAATGACTTAGATGAAGGGTTCGAAGGCATGATCATCAAGTTTGCAGACAACAACAAATGGGGAGGGAGAACAAGACTCCAGAACACAGGAGCAGAATTCAAAATGATCTTGACAGATTAGAGAGATGGTTGGCCAAAACAAACAAAATGAAGTTCAATGGGGACAAATGCAAGATACTCCACTTAGGCAGAAATAATAATGAGGGGTGTCTGGCTCAACATCAGTATGTGTGAAAAAGATCTTGGAATCCTTGTGGACAACAAATTAAATATGAGTCAACAATATGATGTGGCAGCTATAAAAGCCAATGAGATATTGGCCTGCATCTATAGGAGTCTAGTGTCTAGATCCAAGGAAGTCATGCTATCCCTGTATTCTGCATTAGTCAGACCACACCTGGAATCACATTGTGTCCAATTCTGGGCACCTCAATTGGAGGGAGATGTTGACAAGCTAGAATGTGTCCAAAGGAGGGCAATTAAAATGATCAAGGTTCTGGAGAACATGCTCTGTGAGGAGCATTTTAAAGAGATGGGCATGTTTAGCCTTTAAAGAAAAGGCTGAGAGGAGACATGATGAGGGCCATGTATAAATATGTGAGGGGAAGTCATAGAGAGGAGGGAGCAAGCTTGTTTTCTTCTGCCCTGGAAACTAGGATGCAAAACAATGGCTTCAAACTACAGGAAAGGAGATTCCACCTAAACATGAGGAAGAACTTCCTGACAGTGATAGCTGTTCAGCCATGGAACTCCCTGCCCTCAAGTGTGGTGGAGGCTGGATGGCCATTTGTCGGGGGTGCTTTGAATGCGATTTTCCTGCTTCTTGGCAGATCTTGGAAAGGGTAGATTTTTTTTATTATTATTATCTTTATCCATTGCTTTATGGTTTGAAAATAATCCTTGGGTGATTTACACAAAAAAATAATTAAAAATCAGCAATAAGTTTAAAAAAAATAAAATGAGATGGATTCAGGTAGAGATAAGAATCTTCACCTCTCTGTGACTATACTCATTTTCTTTCTCTTTGTTTCTCGGTCTTACTTTTGATGTTCTCTTCATTATCATCTATACTAATAAAAATGTAATGTTAATTTGTGGGATTAACATAACCCCAAAACCACTGGAAGAATTGACACCAAATTTGGACATAATACACCTTATCAGGCCAATGAGTGACCATCTATATAAATAAAAATGTAATGTTAGTTTGTGGGATTAAAATAACCCAAAAACCACTGGACGAATTGACACCACATTTGGACACAATATACCTATCAGGCCAACGAGTGACCATCACTCATAAAAACACTGAAAAACACAGCAGAAGAGACTTCAAAAGCAAAAAAATAAACACATGCACAAAATCTCACATATATACGCAAACACACATATACACAAATATATACACACATATACACAGACTGGGCCACAGTGAGTCGTGGCAGGGGACAGCTAGTATTTTGTAAAATAACAAGCTCCACATTGCTTACTTGTATCTGCATTTACCTACGTCTATTTTAAGTCTTTCTCTTCAACCTCAAAGAGGTCTCCAAACAATTAAATTCACAATTATGATGTTTCTGTGTGTCTTACTGCACCTGTTTCTGCTTTCCCCAGTCATTGTCAAGTCCTGCAATCCTGTGGTGTTCAGTTTCTACAACTACCTTCGCACCCACCCCTTGCTCATCCGAAGGAACTTTTGCATACCTGATGGCACTTTAGCCACCTTAGGGCTGCAGACAGAGAAAAGCTTTGTGGACCAAATCAATCTCATTGAAAGAAAGCTCTTTTTCACTACTGCAAATGCCCATTTTAAAGTGGGGTGCCCCGTGTTAGCTCTTGAGGTTCTGTCCAAACTTCCCAAGATAAGCAGCACGTCCAATATTTTTATCAAGAAAGAGGAAGGAAGTCCAAGTCCCACTATGCAAAATGGCGTGAAATTGGAGCCAAAGACATTAGGTGAAGCCAAAGACCTCGACTGGTCACAGCCCATGACAACTACATCGGATTTGCTAAGTCACACTGATTCCTCATCTCTGGTTGACTGGAGTAAGCCAGCTATAACATTTGAGGATGAGCCCCTTAAACTTGACTGGGAGGATGAGAAAAGTGGTTCACAGGAGGATGAAGAGGAAGACGGTTTGCAAATGAAGGCTTCAAAGTTGGAACCAGACACTAAAAAACAGCATGAAAAGAGCCCCGACACCAGTCACAGCGAGGAAGCAGAGGCGGATGAAAGTGAAGTTGATGTGATTGCCGAACAACTGAAATTCAGAGCATGTCTGAAAATCCTCATGACAGAACTGAGAACTTTGGCTACTGGTTACGAAGTCGATGGTGGGAAACTCCGCTTCGAACTTTACAACTGGCTGGAGAAAGAAATCGCCGCTTTGCACGAGATATGCAACCACGAAGCACGTGGCAAAGACTATTATAGAACAGGTGCCAAAATAAACGGAGACTTACTTGATCACGAAGAAGTGGTGGAAAAGTCGGATGTTGGCTCCTACGAGCGGCATCAGATTGAACGGCGCAGGTTGCAAGCGAAGCGAGAGCATGCTGAGCGACGGAAGTGGTGGCTACAGAAGAACCAAGCCTTGCTGAGGGTTTTCCTGAGCTATTGTAGCCTCCACGGAGCTCAGGGTGGTGGCCTTGCCTCTGTGAGGATGGAGCTGAAGTTCTTGCTGCAAGAATCACAGCAAGTAAGTTTTCCTTACTGTGTCTTTTGCTATAGTTCATTCTTTGTGGTAGAATTAATAGCAAAGATGATTTAAAGTCAGAGCTTCACCTAAACTCCCTTGTTGTGCCAGCGCCATTGGCTGCCAGTTTGCTGCCAGGCACAATTCAAAGTGCTGGCTTTAATGTATAAAGCCCTAAACGGTTCTGGCCCAGCTTACATGTCCAAACGCATCTCCCCTTATGAACTATCTAGGACCTTAAGATCATCTGGGGAGGCCCTGTTCTCGTCACCGCCTTTTTCACAAGTATGTTTGGCGGAGACGAGAGACAGGGCCTTCTCTGTGGTGGCCCCTTGGCTGATTGGCCACCTGCCTTTTAACATTCTGGAAAAAAGTCAAGATGTGGCTTTTTGAACTAGCGTTTGCAAATGCAAAGTAACTGACACAGCAAAATGGAGCGACTAGACAATGAGTCTGGACAATGTTTTTAAAGAGGAGACACTATGAATTTATATTTTATTGATTTGTTTAGTTTTTATTATATGTTATGTTTTTAATTGCATTTATGACATTGTAAGCATTGAATTCTGCCCTGTTAACCGCCTTGAGTTGCCTATGGACTGAGAAAGGTGGTATATAAATGCAGTAAATAAATAAATAATAAATAAATAAATAAACACTGCAACCTGGCTGTTCTTCTGTTTTCGCCATCTGCTTCTCTGGCCCTGGAACTCAACAAAAAAGCTCCTGTTTTGTAGCTGATTTCCTATGAAGCGGGTGAGGCAGTAGTCCTTTGTGATATTATTTTTTTTTCTCCAGAGAAGGCAATGATGTACAGTATCATATGCTGCTGACAGGTCTATAAAAACAGCTCCTGTAATCCTCTTACCTCAGTAAATAGACTTAATTCACTTTTTGTATTTTGTGTTTCTTATGTTGATGTAAGTTACTCTTTCAACAAATTTGTGAATAATGATGCTACGGAAGGCTGGTATACCACCTCCAGGAGCAGAGAAAGTATCTCTCTCAAATTCATTTGCTAAGAAATATGAGCAAGAGGGTCCTATTGGCCTTATGTCATGGAATTATAGATCTAAAGAGGCCACATGGGTCATCCAGCCCAACCACTTGCATGCAGGAATCTGTTGCTTATTGGATTCCCATAGATTGCCCACTGTACAAATAGCATGCTGGACTAGATATAAATTTGAATTTGGTCCAGCAGGTCTTCTTTATGATCTTCTGTTTCAACTTTTTCATGATCTTGTTTCAACATGTAAGTTAGGAGTGCCTGGTGGCGCAGTGGGTTAAATCCCTGTGCCGGCAGGACTGAAGACCAACAGGTCATAGTTTCGAATCCAGGGAGAGCGTGGATGAGCTCCCTCTATTAGCTCCAGCTCCTTGTGCGGGGACATGAGAGAAGCCTCCCACAAGAATGGTAAAGCATCAAAACATCTGTGCATCCCCTGGACAATGGCCTTGCAGATGGCCAATTCTCTCACACCAGAAGCGACTTGCATTTTCTCAAGTCACTCCTGACATGACAAAAAAATGTAAGTTTAGAAAAGTATGCATAGGTTAGTAAGGTATGTTTTTGTCAGAAGCTAGGGTGCCCAAATTTCAGATATGTTTCAAACTTCAAGAAAAACATGAAAAGATTGGACTTGATGGAGTTTGGATATTCTGAATTCAAACTATAACATGATTGTTATTCTGCTATTTTGTTGGCTATGTTTTTGTTACCTCAGGAAACTACAGTCAAGCAGCTTCAGTCGCCGCTTCCTTTGCCCACAACTCTGCCCTTGCTCTCTGCAAGCATCGCTTCCACCAAAACAGTTATAGCCAATCCTGTGTTGTATTTAAACAACCACATTCATGATATCCTTCATACTATTGTACAGATGAAGGCACCGCCACACCCCAATGTTGAAGATGTAAAGGTAAGATGAGGAAAGAGGGCAACACGTTTTATGTGCACAGTGCAATTCATATGGGTATTGCAAGAACTGTATGTGTGTAGGCAAGGCCTTGTAGAGAAGTATTCCCCCATCTCAAGCACTTTAGATCTATTGACTTCAGTTCCCACCATACTCATGCTGGAGGTTTTCTTTACTTCCATTGTGATAGTTGTCCCAAAAATACCTTCTCTGTAATTCGCTCAAACCCAAGCATCCAGGTTCAGCCAAGCCCAGGAGCACATCTAGAGAGAATGCATCCCCACCCAGCACAGGATCAATCCCTATTCCCTGGTCTACCTTTTGACAGTACAACCCTGCTTTGCAGAGACGTATGTTTATGGCACTATAAAATAGTTGTTTATTTGTTTGTTTCCATTAGGTACATACTCTCTATTCATTAGCTGCTTCCCTCTCTGCATCAATTTACCAGGCATTGTGTGACAGCCACAGCTACAGGTAATTCATTCATCTATTAGTATTTCAGAGCTATTATCCACTGGGATTTAGGTCATGCTCCACTGAGCAGATATGCAAGTGCAGATTTAAAGACACTTCAGAAGGAAGTAACCTTGTTGCAGGGGCAGCTCATCCATTATGCGAAGTAAGCGGTCGCAGAACACTTTTTTTTGCCAGGGGCGCAGAGGCACCTCTGTAAATGCCCCTCGACCGCCACTTGAGGAGCACCCCCTCAGCTCACAACAGCCCTAGCAGTCCGGGGGGAGCCTCGGCTTTCTTGCCTTGCTGCCGGGCGATCCTCTTCCCAAAGGGGCCGGGCCCTTGAGCCTTGCCTAGCCCCTCTCGTTCCTGCTCCACCCGGCCACCGGGTGCGTGAGCAGAGCCGGTGCTCAATCGTTTTCCGCGTTTGATCCCTTCCCCATGACCGGCTCCCTTTCCCAATCCCCCAGCGCTCCACCCACCTCCTCTCCTCTCCCCAATCTGCGAGTGGGCCAAGGGGCGGAGCCGCCATGCCTGGCCCGCTTCGGGTCCAGAAGCATGTCTGAAGACCCCAGCGTGCACACCAAAAGTCGCCTCTTCTCCTGACTTTCTCTTCAGCCATTGGGACCGAGAGAGAGAGAGAGAGAGAGAGAGAGAGAGAGACCCTCCGGCTGGAGGTATCTCCCACCTCCGCTCCCTCCTTTGTTTTTGCGCCTACCTTCAGGAAAGGTGGGCATCTCCACCTCTGTCTCTCTCTCTCTCTCTTGGTCCCAATGGCTGAGGAGAAAGTCAGGAGAAGAGGTGACTTTTGGTG